>OY744523.1:131254687-131344687 GCA_963556195.1 Sepiola atlantica
TGATAATATATATATATATATATATATATATATATATATAACGTAAAATATAATAACACGAAATTACATGATTGTCGATGCAATAATTTATTTCAACCTTGCGGTTTTATTCGAGCATCCAACTTAACAATTACATTTTTGATACTGTAATTGTTAAGTTGGATGCTTGAATAAAACCGCAAGGTTGAAATAAATTATTGCATCGACAATCATGTAATTTCGTGTTATTATATTTTACGTTATTATTGCTCTGTTTACCACATTGAGCTCTCTTACCCGGATTTCTTCCTGGAATTATTCCATTATAACACTATATATATATATATATATATATATATAAATAAATATGCATATATATGTATGCACATATATATATATATATATATATATATATATATATATATATATATAAATAAATATGCATATATATGTATGCACACATATATATATATATATATATATATATAAATAAATATGCATATATATGTATGCACACATATATATATATATATATATATATAAATAAATATGCATATATATGTATGCACACATATATATATATATATATATATATATAAATAAATATGCATATATATGTATGCACACATATATATATATATATATATATATATATATATAAAAATAAATATGCATATATATGTATGCACACATATATATATATATATATATATATATATATATAAATATGCATACATATGTATGCACACATATATATATATAGTCATCCCCAGACTGTTTCGCTGTACAATAGCTCTCTAGTGTGGCTAGTCATGCAAGGGCATCAGGCTGGTGCTATCAGATCAGGCTGTCTGAAGATACCGGTTCTCTGACTAAAAATGAACCAAACATTAATGTTATTGTTTTTTCCTTCCCCTTTTAAAAAACAAAAACAATTTTCCTCGACAAAACAACCAAACGAAACATGATGAATAAATATTTGAAGATATAAACAACTTGAAGCATAAAAACTTTTACCAAAATGACCTTATTCGGCATTAAATAACCCTAAAAGGGTTGATATGCCATAAAACAAAACAACCAAACCCTCCTGTATGTACTTGATTCTAGACAGAATCGTCGAAAACCAATGCTAACAACAGAATCAAAAAAGTTGTAGATTACTATGAATTTAATTTACAAACAAGTGGTGAAATCCAGTTGAATTCCTACACCCACTCTGATATTGCAGTAACTTCTGTTATAAGTATCCTCATTATGCAATGGCTTGACAGAAAAATGACAACAAAATTTTAATTTTCTTTTCTTTACCTCTACATAAGTGGCCATGATTTACCCGGTGTTTGTTTGTTCAGTATCAGGAGATGTGTGCAGAAGAGTAGACTTCGATGGTATGACCACATTTAAAGAATGGATCAGAGTTCTTGAATTAGTAGGTGTAGAACAGTTGAGATAGCAAATTCAGTTCACAGGGGAAGACCAAGGAAAACATGGGAGGAACTGATAAAAATAAAACTGAGAGAAAGAGGCATAAATAAAAACCTGGCAAAGATAGGTGTGCTTGGAAGTCAATTTCTTAAAGTCATCAAACGCATGCCAGCATGTAAAATGGACGTTAAACTGATGATGATGATGTTGTTGTTGTCGTTGTCGTTGTCGTTGTCGTTGTTGTTGTTGTTGTTCGTTCGTTTGTTTGTCTGTTAAGAACTTCACGATTTAATTAGTAGGTCTTCTATCTCTGCAGACCAGGTTTGACTATTTTTAGTTTTCCGGCCTCAATTTTAGAAGATCCACTTGCAATTCCATCATCAAAGCCTATATATGTTGGCGCCCAACATGTGCTTAAGATCCACTTCGACAGTAGAGTGCAACGTCTCCAGCTGGCCGCCCAGCCTTTTTGTGTCAAGTGGTTTTAGAGCTTCCAGGCCATGGCAAAGCGCATGATTGAACCAGAAAAATCCCTTTCTGGAGTCGAAGGAATGCTTTCCGTCTGGTGGACAACCGTGTCCCTCACATGGTCAAGTGTCTGAATCAGGAGAACTTTTACCAGAAGTTCCCATTAAATTGCTAATGTTACACAGATCTGGATCAGGAATCTATGGATTTTTTAAAGGAACGTTTAATTTTGCAAGATAAGACATTTTTCAAGAATTCTGTTCATCTCCCTGGATAAACACAATACTGAAAGTCATAAAATACTCATGGTAAACATACATGTAGACTGATAATCAAGTTAGCTGGTCAAGTGGGTGTTTTGGTGGAGGGAAAACTGGAAAAGACTGTGTGACCTAAGCACATACAGCAAAGCAAATCCTGTCATTATTAAGTAGTAATTGCATCAAGAATAAGTTAGCATCAATTGACATTTTTAATTGCATCTGGAAACCTACTTAACTAGAAAGACATCTTCTTGGTTTGTTTTTTTTTACCGAAGAGTCACCACTTATCAAGGTTCAAAGGGCAAAGACTTGAAAACACCCATGTTGTAGTCAGCTGGGAAGCAGCCCGCTATATTGTGTTCGACAGACAGGCAGTTCTAGGAAAGAATCAATGCTCATGGAAGCTCCATTTAGTTTTATGTACACAGAGGAAGAAAAGGAATTTATTAACAGTGGTTGTAGCTAGACAAGTTTTTGTTGTAATTTTTTACAGGGTGGGACCACATCTTTTTTGAAGAGCGTGCTGTAGTTTGCTTTAAATAGTGTGTTTATTTCTTTTTTACTTTTCAATCAATCAGGTCGAGAATTCTCAGATTCTCCTGACACATTCCTTCCAGGAAGTGTCATTTGAATCTTTCGATCGCGGCTGGCATCTATGTGTGCCACTACTATCGATGTATTAGAGTTCTCTGCTGACTGGAGCAATGTAACTTCCGGTTGTTATGCAAGATAATCTTACACGATGCTGCCATGTTCTCTCTGTCGAAGCATGAGTTTGTCGATGATCGCTACAGAAACTACAACTACCCGTAAAGGATAGAGTGATCTGTTTTTAAATATATTGAGGTTAGACTCCTCTAGATCCATCGTGTTCTGACTATGCCTATGTACATTAACTGTGTTACCTCATGAAGAGTTTGACTCTTCAACATGCACAGACGGTCATTAACTATAGAGAAACTAAACACTGTAGCTGTATAAAAGTGCTTTGAGATGCATCACTAGTACTAGGTCTTTTGGTCCTTGTGCAGCATGTACCCTGTGCAGGTTCAGCTGGCTTCCTCCAAAGGAGGAAGTCTCTAGGGAATATCAAATTCAGAAGCAGCCCCAATCGCATGTGTATCCTGCTCTGGTTAGATGATTGCATCGATATTAGTTTATACCGTTTTTGTTTTTTTTTTGCAAGGTGTCACTGTCCTCCCACATACAGTGCTTGGTATTCCCAAGTAGTCACCCATCTGGTACTGACCAAGCTCGACGTCGCTTAACTTAGGTGACCTAATTAGAACCGGTGTGGTAATGTGATTATGCCATATATTGCATAGTACTGGGTGCATGGGGACAGGTCAAGGACGTTATAGAAGGCCGTCTGAGAAAGGTACTATATCTCTGTATAGAAACCTTTTTTTGCTCTTACATCTTGTAAATGAACAATATTTCGAGACAGATCTCTTCTTCAAAGCAAAATTGGAATTTGTCTTTTTGTTTTTGTCTATGTATCTTTTGTTATTGGATATGTCGTTTCAACTCAACATGTTATTTTTTTTAATTGAGACGTTGTATGTAACTGTTGATTGAAGAGATTATTGTCAGAATGAGAGAATGACGTCATAGGTGTGAAAGTGATAGAAATAATTTAATGGAATTTAAGCATAAAAGTTGTAATGCATGTGTGTGAGTCAGTTATATATATATATATATATATATATATATATATATATATATATATATATATATATATATATTGTGTGTGTGTGTGTGTGTTAAATTAAAAATTCTGTGTTGAGTTTTAATCTGGTGTTAATTTTAACAAAAGATCAAAATTCTTAATTTTATTTGAAGAAGAGATTTATTTGGAAACATTGGTCATCTAAAATATGTAAAAGTGAAAATAGAAATAAACACAGTTTACGTCTATATCTAATACGGAATCAATGCATTGTGACAAGCTCTGACTGAAATATTTATAGTTTTAATGATTTTCTTGATGGAGTGTGGAGATAGAGAAATAAAATTCAAAAATGTCTTATACAATGCAAACCAAACAAAAGTAATCACACTTTTCTTATGATAATCTATCCTGTTCCTATAAATTATGAATCTCCCAATATCTGGACTATAGATAAACATACTTGTACATATATCTTATCATTATAGTTAATATATCACTATAAAATATATAACAAAAACTCAAAATCATGTAACTTAATTTTCTGTTGTTCTCTTTTTATTAATTTTTAATTCTTTTTATTTCAAAAAAATATTAGCTTCCAAAACTTTCTAAAGATTTTTCTTTCAAATAAAACTGTTCCTCTCTCTCTCTCTCTCTCTCTCTCCTCTCTCTCAGATATTTGTCTGCCTGTTATCACAGCAATGTTGTGACAAATTACACAGAGTTTGTCGGGTTTTTTTCCTTTCTTAATCCGTTTATGCATAAATGATATATATATTTCTAAACTTGTAAAATAAACTCTTTGTATGTAGAAAAAACCGTGAACTGCTAATCGATAATTATGTGATAATATTTCAAATTAAAAATTTACCATAAATATTAATATTATGAATATAAAACTCAAAAGAAGTGGCTGTCTGAGAATTTCCACAACATCATCAGTCCCATCATCTACCCCTCCCTTGCCCCAACTCGCTTGATTTCAACTCTATGTACTAATATGTATGACGCGCAGTTGAGAAAAATACTAATCGTACCACCTGCAACACCATGGACAAGCTAATTGCAAACATAAAACTGGACATCATGAAGAATACATGCTTCTGGTTCAAGCTCCGCTTGGAGGCTATGGTGGACGCTTAGGACGGTTTCTTATAGTGAGCTGTATTCGACAAAAGATCTTCTAAGAGATGCACTTTGAATTTGTAGGGTACATCAATTATTGACCAATATATGACGTTTTTTTCTTTACTTTCCAAAAAGTATCAAATTTAATCTGAACACCCTGTATTGTGTCTGCTTTCATTCTAGAATCCAACACATGAGCTATTCTTTGAGCGAATCATAACGGTATTGTTCCTGACAGTACCAAGAAAGACTAATAAAATAAACACTATATACAAAGCACTACATTTACCCAGCATAGTTGTAATCTGAAGGACGAATCGGTTACACTGAATGGTGTCATGTGGAGCGTTCGACCTCCTCGATAAACCGTTGCAGAAGCATGATTGTCTTGAACTGCAGGAAGGTTGGCCGGACAAAGAAGATTTAGAGTCAAGTGATTGGATAAGACCGTACAGAGTAAAGTTTGGAGACAGTTGACCCACTGAAAGGACTGGAGGATGAGCTAGCAAAATATCATAAAACGGCTGACCCTTGCATAAGAGAAAAGTCACTTTAAATGAATAAGATATACAGCGTGACCCATTTAAAAGTAGCCCCTGTACTAGTCGACTGGAAAAATGTGAGTAAGAATTAATCAGTGAAAGTAGGTCTTTCATTTGGCTACTAGTTTTTTCAAAGCATTTTTTTCCACTTACCTACATGTTACAAGAGATGCTGAAACTCTGATTAGAAAGCAACATATCAGCATATGACACACTGAAAAAAGTTTTAAACTCGATCCAGAGACCATTTACACTTTGATTTTAATGGAACCGTTAGAGCCCAATTTTATTGGATTGATATGAAAATAATAATAGACTTGTTGCCTCAGTCAAAAATAATGTGGCTCAGAAATCACTGACCGTTTTCTCCGACTTCTCTCCTTTCTTTGCATTCCGTTTCAAGTCAGCAGATTTCACACATTAAATAATCTCAGTTAATTCATTTTAACCAATGAGAATACAGATAATTTGTGGGTTCACCTTTTTTCATATCAAGGGGAAGTTACTTATTGCAGTGCAATAACCACTCATTCTGTTTCTCATAGATTGTGAGTTCGAGCCTCACTAGTAACCTATGATTTCGACATTTCCTTAATTTTCAAACTACGCATCAGGCAGAAAACGGGCCCTTTTATGGAGGGGATGCGGCAAGTCGAGACCACTTCCACTGTTCGATCTGGGTTTAAGATCAACACGTCCGCCACACACACAAAATATTATGGCTGAGAGATCGGACTATTTTTAAGTGAGTCAGCCTGTACAATAGGATGATCTCTCCTTCAGGTGCCAACATTCCGAACATTCTTTAATAACAACTTCTGTTTTCAATTTCAAAAGCATGCTGCATGACACGAGGTTAGAACAAGCAAAAACGTCAAATTAGAATTTTATATTTTAGTTTCATTTAATTTGATCTGAAGAAGTTATCCTAAGAACGAATCGGTTATGCTGGTATGGTCATGTTGAGCTTTCATCCTCCTGGATAAAGCGTTGCAGAAGCATAGATGTCTTGAATCACAGGAAGTTTTGCCGGCCAAGAAAAACTTAGAAAGCAACTGATTAGACAAGGCCATACAGAGTGGAATTTGGAAACAGTTTATCTGTTGAACATTGATGACTCTAGAGTGAGCTTGCGAAATATCAAAAGAAACGTCTAACCCTTGTACAAGAGAAACGTCACGTTAAATGAATAGAAGAAGAAGAAGAAGAAGAAGAAGAAGAAGAAGAAGTCAATCTACTGGCAAAACATGTTAGTGAGATAAATTTTTTATACCAACCTTTTAGATAGTCATTTAAAGCCGATAAAATCATCTCACAGTGTTGTGCATATTTCATCTGAAAATGTTCTGCGTCTTTCATTTTACAATATCGTGTATCTATTATTTTACGATATTGAGTGTCCCTCATCTCACAATGTTTTTCAAGTAAAATCGAAATACAAAGAGTTAAAAATGTTTCATAATTTTCGATTGTGTTCCAATTCATGTTCACAGATATAGCATCGTATCTTTTATAAAAACGAAATTTTTATGTATTTTATTTGGTGTATCAAAAAAATATATACAAAGAAGAATGATAAAAAAAATAAATGAACAAAATTTTTAAGAAATCAGAAAAAAAATAACAAAAAAAAAAAACGAAACTGACAATTTTTTCCGAGGCTCATCACCTGGATGTGACATTTGAAATCAAATTTCTATTCAACCAAAATCGTTTTGTGCTTTTTGTGTTTTTTGTTGTTCACGAATGTTGGTCGTCTCATTCAATCTTAGAATAGCATTCATTCTTTTTTTTCTATATGTAAATCACGTGGACGACGCACTCATCGATATGTCGTTTAATCTTGAAAGACAAACACAGACACACACACACATGTATCTTTATTATTATTATTATTATTACTCACTAGGAGTTATCACACTAGTCATCGCCAGTGATTGCTCACCGACAACAACCGGTGGTGTTCTCTAGAGTCTGAGTGACAACAAGCCTCCCCAGATTTCCAGTACTCTCCACCTCTTTTCGATAACCACCGCAAATGACCTTGTGGTATGGCAACAGCCGCTTTCCATTGATTTCTCGCTGGTAAGAACTATTGGTCTTCTCTGGGATTTGGCAATAAGACTCCTCAAAGGTCCCAGCATTATTATTATTTTTATTATTATTATTATTATTATTATTATTATTATTATTATTATTATTATTATTATCAAAATAATTACGATGTTAACAGTTTGATAAATACAATTTAAATAATTATAAGTAAAAAAGTATTTATATTGTCATTTTGATATTTATAAATCTATATATGATATGATGGTCTCCTGTCAGTCTTGAACAACAATGGATACCCCCTGTAAGGGTGCCTGCACATGTAATAGAGAGGTCAGGGGTGCACAATCTCCAAACATGCCTCTCCTGAGTCAGCACTGCTTAATTCCAGCAGCCAAGAGACGTGCAGGACGACTGGAAATAATGCCGAGATAAGCAGAGAGCACATACAGCACCTGGTATTCCCAAATGGTCACCCATTTGAGTACTGACCAGGCTCGACGTAACTCAGGATCTAACAGGAACCAGTGTGTCAACATGATTATGCCGTATAAATCTCTCTATATATATGTATATCTATAATCTCTCTCTCTCTCTCTCTATATATATATATATATATATATATATATATATGTATGAGGTATTTTTTAGAAAAATTTACTAGAGTACTCTATTACTGTTGTAAGAGCCTAATTTATTTTTTTTTACATTTGAAAAATAGTTTTTAATTGTGACGCTTCGTGAATCTTAGGGTATTGGATGTAAAATAAAAAGTAATATATATATATATATATATATATATATATATATATATATATATATATATATATATATATATATATATATATATATATATATATTTCAGTTGATGGGTTCGACCATATTCGTTTGGTGATTTGGATTTATTGAACAAAACTCACCATTTTTTATACGATGTAGGAAGAAAAAATCCAAGGGGGAGAAACGGTGATAGGGGGCAATAGATGCTGTGTGTAGTAGGCATGTGAGAGGAGAAGAAAGAGGAGGAGTGGGAAGAGTAGTAAGTAAGGAGGGAGGAGGTAAAAAATACTTTCCGTAAAGTGTTCCTAATTTATTCTGCCCACTACTGTTTTTAACTTAATTTTTTTCTCCACGTGCTTTTATTTATTTTTATTCTGCCGCCCACCTTGCCTTTTACTGCCTTCCTCCTGCAGACATCTGAAACGACAACGTAAGCCGCATCCAGTTATGCAAATGATTCGTTCGTTTTGTTGACCAATCAATGGCATGTTGGGCTTTCTAATCACATGCTGACTTAGTTTTTAAATCAGAGTTGTCCATATCCACTAAAACCAGAATCCAGTCTATCCTATTATAGTGGAGATGAATTACTCACTATCCCCAGTGATAATGTTCGCTTACACCAGTCAAAGTGCCACCGACTTATGTGCTGTGTTGGCGGTGGTAAGGGGACAGTGGCGATCGCAAACATACGGTTGTAGACAGACATCGAGGAGAACAAAGTGAGCCACATCAGGTTATGCAAATGATTCGTTTTGCTAATTAATCAATGACATGTTGTTCTTGATATAAGTAGTCATATTTCGCTTATTTAGTCATTTTTTTATGGAAATCGCTCCAGACAAAGCATGAAGCCACTTGATGTAAGGAGCTAACAGGAACGAAAGATGATTATCGCAAAGACAGGAGATGTCTATTGACTCTAGTCTTGAAAAAAAAGGCTATAGCTAGGAGGAAAACAGTAAGCAGGAAGATAATTCCACAAGCCTGCAGTTCTTGGAAAGAAGCTACTGGAATAGGAAGCTGTATTACAATGAGGTAGACCACTAGAAAATAATTTGACCAAGTCGAAACGAAAGCTGTAAAAAAGAATACAAAAATTCAATGACTAAATCAAAAACATATTTTCCATTTTTCCACTTTGAAATAAGTTCATTTGTTCGGTGCAGTTTTTATTCTCATTGGTTTCCTTTTCGGCTTGTTTTTATTTTCATCATTAAAGCCAGGATCGCAGTTTCACTAAAAGAATATTTAAAAATACCCCAGAATAATGAATCACAAAAAAGCTTTCTGGATCTTAAATGCGGATTTTCTTTTTACCAATTATTAACTGGAAACAAATTGGTGCCATGCCTATTTCTTGTTCTCTTTCATAGATCCAGGTTTGATTGATTCGGTTATTAGAACAAAGTTTCAATATAACAGAACATTTTTTTGTTTCTTTGCATTAAGAAACATGCTCAAAAACGGAATTGCTCAAATAAAAGGCGGCTCAAATAAAAGGCGGCTCAAATAAAAGACGGTTCAAATATGACTGTTACCTGTCACCGGAATTGTTGAGCCATGCGTTCCACTTAATGCTGTAAGACCAGGGAAAAGTACCGGCGCTAACAGCCCTTTTTAGTACCCACTACTGCTACTATCATGCCGATTTAGTAATCCAAACTTGTAGTTAAAAAATAGTGAAGAGGAGAAAAGTAAGAGAGGAGGAGGGTACGAAGCGAGAATGGGTGTGGGGGGGGAGTTTTTTTAAAGATGGAGTGGGGCTATTTCTGAGGGCGGCCAATCTTGCCATATCTTCTTACTTGGTACAATAGGATACTGCAGTTCCTTAGTATGGTTTTCATGAAGTATAAATTCTTTTTTACGAATGCTGTGTCAGTCTCTGTGCTTTATGCTATGAATTGTGAGACTGAAAAAATAAGGATTAAGAATAGATATGCAAAATCAAGATCTCAAAGCTGCAGTATTGTCGTTTAGACATAATAATAATTTGAATGAAACATCTTGCTGCCCAACTCCTCACCCAGGACCCCCCCCCCCCCCCCGTTTCTATAAATCTGCTTCTTATCAAAGTAGCTCTTACGCTTCAGTGACAATATGCCTAGTTTAGGGTGAATAAAAAAATGTTTTAATTTTTTTCAAACATACACTTTGTAATTTTTCCAATGATTTTAGCCATCCTTTTATTAAAAAAAAAATTCAAACTTTTTTCCTGATCTCAAAGAAAAATTTATTCTGTGAACGTAGTACTGTCCAAAAATATATAAAACTCTATTTCCAAACAAGAGTATTAGATTCTTTTGATTTATTTTTGCCAAAATGGTAGACAAGCTTTTCCCAATTGTGTGTAAAATAAATATGCACAACCCTTTTTTCGCTTATAACTCAGTCCTGTGATAATTAAGCCATTGTTGATTAAACAAATTTTATATACTAATTCAAATATGAACGTCTGACCATAAACGTCTTCTAAAGGGTTTACGAATTAAATATTTTTTCAATCTCTATCAAGTTTATGGTAGTAACGTTTTTGTTGTAACATGCTTGCTCCAAACCCTCCACTTGTTGTACTAGAACTTCCACTTGTTATCAATGTCGCACATTTCCTTAGGAAATTGGAAATTCCCATGTTTTTCTAGATGAAATGAATTCTATAATGATGGTATCTGAATATATTGTTGTTGTTTGTTCTCTTAATAAAAGGGTTTAATATACTTTCAGAATGATCCAGTTTAAAACAAAGTAATTTATATTATTTTGGAGTCGACTTTCTTGTAATCGCAGTTTCATAAATATCAAATGGTGCCATATAATTCATTTAATTATGAAAATAATTGTTTTTTCTTGAGAATTAAAAAAAATAATAATCCGGTTTTATTTAGTCAATTATAGATTTATAACATACAAAAAAAATGGTTGTAGCAAAAATAGTGCTTATATTTTTTTGATTCAATCGTTTACCTGATCTCCGGTAATTACTACTCTTTAAACTGCTTCCATAATAACAACAAAATGTCCCATCTTTTATCTTGGTAAGTTTGCATGTTATAGACGTAATTATGCTCATGTAAATATTCTAAAATTGTTCTAACCCTTCTCATCCGCCATGGAATGTTTGTTGAATAGGCAGACATGTAGTGCGAAAAAAAAAATGGTTGTAGCAAAAATAGTGTTTATATTTGTAGATTCGATCTTTTATTAAAGTTTACCTGATCTCCGGTAATTACTCCTCTTTAAACTGCTTCTCTAATAATTACAAATGTCCCATCTTATACCTTGATAAGTTTTCCTGTTGTAGACGTAATTTGGTTTAACATAATTTGTATAAAGACGATCTACATAATGGACACTGGTGTGAGAATTGGGATCGTTAAAAAGCTGATAGTAACGAAATCTCTGCACATGGGAAAATTATTTCTTTTTAAACGCAGTTAATATTTTTTTTTTTTTACAGATATCATTGAATAATATCTAATAGCGGGAATTTTTTTTAATGTTTGCCCTCCAAAACTCTATTGTTATTGATCTTCATGATAATCTTGTTTTAAATTTTACTATAATAGTAAACGCCTTGTGGCCCTGTGTTTGTGTTATAGTGGGTTTTGCTTAAAATGACAAAATTATCATGTTTTCACTTTCTCAGATGTTACCCATCATGCAAATATGTAAACATGAAAAATACGAAATGTAAAATACTCATCTCATTGAAAAACTCATTCGAATCTCACTGAGTAAAATAGCTCAATTTTTTTTTTCATTTGAATTGCAAAATTGTGTTAACTGTTTAATAAAAATAATATACTAAAATTGTTTTAATCCTTCTCATCCGCCATGAAATGTTTGTTCTAGAGGCAGACATGTAGTACAGGAAATGTAACTGGTTTGCACTTGCTTGTGAGAACTGACCAGTAAAATTAGAAAAGTCTGCGGAACCAGTTCCTGAATCATTTTGAAATTAAACTTTTGATATTCATAGTTCATAAAACTAGGGTTGGTATCGATCCTATAAGACTTCCGGTTTCAAAAAGAGATTTGCTTTATTTACTCTATAAAATATTGTATTATAATGCATTGTTTTATGTAGGAAATAAAGTAAAGCTCTTTTTGAAACCGGAAGTCTTATTGGATCGATACCGATTCCTAGTTTTGTTGTAGTTCCAAGCAGAAAGGATCGCTTGTACTACCCCTGTGACAGGACACTAGTCTTTTGCCAGTGTTATACGACCAAGCTGATACCCATATATACGTTTCTTTGGCGTGGATGCTTAAGGCACCTGATATTCCCAAGGAAAAACTCATCTAAGTATGTACCAAGTTCAAGGCTGCTTAATTTCCATAAATAAATAATCTATTACAGCCTAATTGTTGGTTCAAAATGGTTGCTATTCCCTCGAAAGATGCATTTCTATGTAATACAAAGTTATCAAGCTCATCAATGGAGAACGAAGATCATCTATACTACATAATATTTCATGAAGTCCGGTAATTCAATAAAAAACAGCGTTTCAACATAGTTTTGCCGTAAGACTATGGAGTAGTGATTTAAACTGGTAAATTTTATTAGCAATTTGGAATTAAGAAAATTCTCAATATGACATGAAGTCTATTTTAAGACTATCGATGAAATGAAAAAAATATACACATTAGAATTCTAGAATTAATACTGTCAATTTTAGATTGAAAAATAAAATACACCCTCCAAAAAAAAGACCCTGAAGCAAAGCTAATGAGAAAAGTGTCAAATGAAAAAACATGGAATGATAATCGGTTTTCAATATGGAGATATTTGAAACCTGATCCAAAATAGAATTATTAACTGCATTTTTTTTCTGTAATTCTATCGACCAAAGAATGTTAAGAGGTGAAGAATATGAATGAGAACCTGATCCTACAACAAAATTTTTTTTTTTAAACTGATCATATAAAAAAAAGCAACCTAAAATAAAAATTGAATATCACTAATGCATCAGATAATATATGTATCTCACAATTCTTTGCATTCATTTGCACATATCTATAAATTTTCTGCCGGAAAAAAAAAGTAATTTATATTGTTTTAAAAATCCAACAAAATTGAATCAGGTCAAATGTTATGTTATTAAAAATTGTTATGACCGATAACAAGGATGATCATATCTCATGCCTGTATTGTACATACAATAAAGATCATCTTTCAAAACGTTTATAGAATTTTAATCTTTTAATTTCACTTGATGCGTGTCCATTCTTAACCCAACCTGAAAGTAAGCTTATCATTCTGAAGCTTCGCTTACCATTCTAAAATTGAGCTTACCATTGATTTTGTCCAATACTACTACTACTACTAATAATAATAATAATACTATTACTACAAATACTACTACTGCTACTACTACTACTAATAATAATACTATTACTACCAATACTACTACTACTACTAATAATAATAATAATACTATTACTACCAATACTACTACTATACTACTACTACTACTAATAATAATAATAATACTATTACTACCAATACTACTACTACTAATAATAATAATAATAATAAATTACAAAATAATAATATAATAATAATAAACGTATTTAAAATCAATAAAGGCAGCATAATGACTTTAAGGGAAGGAATGAGATTTGAGCATAAGATAAAAAAAAAAACTTAGGAAATACAATTTCCAGTTATCTCATTTTTTTCAGTGTTGCTAAAGTTAAACAAACAAGAAACTTTTGACTTTATAGTTTATAATTCATCATCCATTTTAACGTTACTTGATATTTTCAATTTTCAAATTGATTGGCATAAGAAATAACAAAGTGCAACAAGCCATATAAAAAGACAAAATATATTTTCACCTCTATACAGTCTGAATGTTTGTCCAGCATAATACTCCATTGAAGAGATGATCGGTCTCTTATATGCACTCTACTTTTTTAGGAGAAACGCTAGAGGAAACCGGCTTTTATTTATCATGGACGAGCATAGACCACGCTGTCTCACATATGATTAAGTGATGTAAACAAAAAATATCACTATCAATCTAATTATTAGCACTTTGCTGTCATTAATGGAGAAAACAAAGCTTCGTTCTGTATGGACATGTGTAACACTCTTGTGCGATCAAGATAGTTCGAGATTTGGAAGTCCCAATTTGCCATGGAAAGAACTGCTGCGGAGAGATCGCATAGCATGGAAGCTCTCTGCAGTTTATCCTCATGATAGAGTTTCTTCAGAGGTGTGGAGTGAGATCTACCATGCGTGCAGCTAGTTAGACAGGGACTCACCAGCACATTAATAAAAAAAAAACTGATGATGATGATGATCATCATCATCATCATCATCATCATGATGATGATGATGATTTGCACTAAATAAAAGAAGGAATTTTTATTGCTGTATTTGTGAAAATCAGGGGGAGGGGGGGGGAGTAATAAAGTGGTGACACAACGTAATAACCAAGGCAGGAATCAGATAGATTTAAGATTGGGTCCGACCTGAAGCAGCCCATCTACATTCCAGCGGAGAATAAATTAAAACTCTGAGGTGTAACATTTATATATATATATATATATTTTTTAAATAAATTAAGTCAACGGGTTAGAAAGAAACCCGGCTTTCATAGTTATACCTTGTCCAGATTCCAAGGTATCAGAGCAGATATGTACAGATAATCTTCAGCGTTTTAGGCTGGAAATTGGAAGGTTACAACTTCGGTGAACTTCAAGATCACATCCTAGATTTTAAAAAAACCTTGACCATAATTATGCTGCAGTTTGTCACGGGTTAAATTTGAAGCAAATTTTTCTGTGTTTTTTTCTCTGCAGAGTTCATTGTTAAATAGCTAAGATTGGTTGTTTATGCCTGTAAATCCTTAGATTCGCTTTTAACCCTTTCACTATACCTATTTAAATAAATATGTTAGATTCTTACTCCGGTAATTAAGCACTATGGTAAATTTCCCTTTTAAATAAAACTCTGTAGATTCTCTCTCTCTCTCATTCTCTCTCTCTCTCTCTATATATATATATATATATAATGAAGAAGAATGGAAAGGAATTAGAGAAGCAAAAGTCAAATCATAATTCAATTCAATTGCTCAGAGCAAGGTATATTCCGCAAAAAAAGGCAATTTATTCAAGTTAAATTTTCCTTAAGCCAGGCTTTTCAAAGATCAAAATCTTATCATCAGAGGAATTCGCTGAAATAGATAAGTTGGCAAAGGCCAAGATTTAAAATTTGAAAAAATAAAATAAAAGTTGTAGGGGGAAGAAACACAGGGCAAAATTGTGCCCGAATGCAAGCAAATGTCCGATTGCTAAAAAGTCCGGTGTCGAAAAGTCCAGCGGAGAGAATGAGATGTAGATAGGTAGGTCGTTAAAAGGCCCGAAAGGTTGTGAGAGAGGAATCAAAGTTAAATTCCAAGAAGCCACAACTTCAGGTGCGGCGAAAAATGGAAAATCCAAAGGGTAAAATGTCCAATAAGTGCAGGCAGGCAGGCTCAGAAGAGAGTGAGGTGGAAAATATTCGCCATTAACAATACTTCCTGGGCAAAGATGTCAGAGAAAAATATTGAGCTATATACTCTTCACAATAGATTTCACTTTTCATAAAAGTTCGCTTTTAGTACACCACTTTATATATATATATATATATATATATATATATATATATACTTAAAGAAAAGTTTAAATTAAAGAGCTTGAACTATTGTTATAATACATATTGACATTATAGAAAAAATGTATCAGATCCATCCATCCATCTTATTGAACTGATTGCGAATATGTCCACTGGACATTACCTGAATTGGAATTTACAAAGTCTATATGCTCAAGAGGAAAATTATAAAGTTTTACTCTGATGTAATAATTATGATAAAGATTTTCTGAAACACGTGTACACATGGTGAAATATTGTTGAGTGTTGATTTTAAGAGCATGATTACAAAATATTAATTATGTCATGAATTTTGTATTCTACTACATTAATATATATATATATTTATAAATATATATATATATATATATATATATATATATATATATATATATATATATATATATATATATATATATAGTAATCCAGGTAAAGTAAACATCCACAGGATAGGAATCCAAAGAATTTTAACCGGGTTTATAAAAAGTGCTCAAATCAAATAGAGCTTTTATATATGATTATTTTTATTTATACAGACATGTACAAAATCTGCGACACTGGCATATCGATGTTATCGATCTACAGCTGTTAGGAACCGAGATCTCATCAGGCAGAATTTAAATCCGATCATTCTCTCGAATCATATTTGGGAAGAAGTGTCACAGATTTTGTACATGTCTGTGTAAATAAAACTATTCATATATATATATATATATATATATATATATATATATATATATATATATATATATATATATATATTCAGATTCTAGTGACTATATCTTTATTCATTATTGAGGAGGTTCAATTATTTATGATATACAGACATATCTTAGATTTTCAAGAAGGATGACACATCAAAAGTTAAGGTCAGAATCATATCCAGAAAAGACCCAAGAAAAAAAAAACTTATATTTTTAAACGTGTCTATAGGTACCCCACGTGAATATGGGGTACATATGGACAAGCTCGTGTTTACATTTAGACATTAGCACAATCTTTAATTCTAACAAAACTAGTCAAAATACATATATTTTTACTTGAACATATCTTTCTAAAGCAGGTGACAAAGATAAAATAAAGTAACAAATTATAAAGGAAAACATTTGTGAAGATAGATATATAATAGTCATGCAAAAGTCTTGACTAAAACGCACATTTTGTATATAACAATATACTGTTTACAAAGTGTTCGAATGGATATCCACCTTCTTTGAAACACTTTCTTACTCTGGATACACATGATCTTTGCAAGACAAAATACGACCAATAGAACGCCTCACTACACTGGAACACTTATCATAATTACTTATGTGGTTTACCTTCCACATGTCTGCATCCTTTTCTGCAGATGTTTCAGGATCAGTTGCACTTCTTCTTCCACTATGCGACCGGTCATGGAAGCCTCCTGTTTCTTTAAAACGAGTGATAGTTTTGTTTACAGTTCTTCTCTGTGGAATTGGTTGCCCGTTCAGATATTCACTTTAAATATATCTGAAAATGAACCCAAGCTGATGTTGTCTTTCGCATACAAAAGAACAAGTTCTTGAATTGTTAACTTTTTTCCTGTGGTAGCATCTGCAAGATAATAAATAAAATTATAAATGATACACATTCTTAAGGAGAAAAAAAAAGAAAAAAGTCTTGCGCTGGGAATGATGTATTTAAGTTAATTAATGTATTTCATGGTCTTTCATAGAAGTCAACAGCATTATTTATATATTTGGGATACAGTCAGCTTATTTGATGCAATGAAAATCATTTTATTTCTTCGTTTTTAAATATGACTAGCAAAAAAAATTTGGAAATCTTTTAACAACTTTCTCTGAAGGACAAAGCAATACATTATTTTCATTAAACACTAAAAAAATCTAAAATATTTATTTTTTTTAATGTGGAATAAAGTTAATGTTTATAAACCTGGCTGAATATTTGGAATGAGGTTGTATGTTGTTTATCAAATAAATTTTTCTTTAGTAATTTTATAACAATTTCATGTTTTTGTAGATAATTTATCTCAAATCAAATCAAATTTATTGGCCAAAAAATAGCAAATTGCATTAACCCATATAAAAGGAAAATTAGAAGATGCGTACGTTTATATACCGTCTGAATGTTGTCCAAAGCGATTTCATTCAATCTATATGTGTATGTATAAATATCTTTATACTATGAAAAAGTTGTGGTGCTTTTGGGAGTCCGTCTGTTCATACGCAAACAAAAACATGTGATCGGTTGATAAAAAAGGAATAGGTAGACTACATATCACTAAGGTAGTAATTTTTGCAATATCAATACATATATAGTTTGAATCTCACGTAGGTCTAAAAGTTTTTTTAACTGGATATGTGTTTTATAAATTTAAAGAAATTAATATAACATAATATAAAATTAAAAAAACATTACATCAATATTTTTTAAACTAAGTGCCCTTGTTTTGATAATCCGAAAAAAAAAGTAGACACAAAGGGTATCCGGCATTAGTTCAAAACGCTTTTAACTAAAAAACAAATTTTCTAATGTTTTATGCGAATAAAAACAATATGTAATTACATAGATCGTAGTTACTTACTCTCTCGTGCAAATACGAAGTAGCATATTTTTTTCCAACGAAATTTCACAACTATGTTTCTTCATACTAGCTATAAAGCAGTAGAAGTTAGATAAAGATGGAAACTGACATACCCAGATACTGTGCCAACACCGCTCAAGGAGTGTGTATAAACTAGTAATGCAATTAATATTTACATCTTATTTTTAAAAAAAAACTTAATAACATTGTTCTGTAATAGTTTTTGATCTTATTCATGAAAATAATAATTAAAAAAATTATATTTAACTTTCTTCTGAAAGAATTTGAATTGAGTAATTCTCCCTAATTCTGAAATATTCTCAAAATATCATTTAAAATGTTATCAAATATTTATTTTGAATTTCATTAATATATGAAATTTTTCATTTAGATTTTTAGATTTCTAAAATTCATTATTAATTTCAATCGAAATTTACCCTCTTTTCAAAGCTTATATTGCAATATTGATATCAGATCGATGTTAGTATCAATATCGATATTTACTCAATAACAATAGTAATAAATTACATTATAGATTTACTATTAACTCAAAAATGAATATCTTCTAATATTGATATTAGCTCAGAAATAAATATGTTCTAATATTGATATTAGCTCAAAAATTAATATGTTCTAATATTGATATTAGCTCAAAAATGAATATATTCTAATATTGATATTGGCTCAGAAATAAATATGTTCTAATATTGATATTAGCTCAAAAATGAATATCTTCTAATATTGATATTAGCTCAGAAATAAATATTTTCCAATATTGATATTAGCTCAAAAAGGAATATCTTCTAATATTGATATTGGCTCAAAAATAAATATTTTCCAATATTGATATTAGCTCAAAAAGGAATATCTTCTAATATTGATATTGGCTCAGAAATAAATATTTTCCAATATTGATATTAGCTCAAAAATGAATATCTTCTAATATTGATATTGGCTCAGAAATAAATATTTTCCAATATTGATATTAGCTCAAAAATGAATATCTTCTAATATTGATATTGGCTCAGAAATAAATATGTTCTAATATTGATATTAGCTCAAAAATGAATATCTTCTAATATTGATATTGGCTCAGAAATAAATATCTTCTAATGTTAATATTACCTCAAATAACTTTCCAACATTATTTCCAATGACCACGAATGTACAATGTCAATTCTGTGCATTTTTTTTCACAAACGATGCTCTAAAGAATTAAAAAACAAACAACTTTCAGCAATATTTCTTTGTGACCTTTTTGAAATGACGCAAAGAGACGGAAAATATTTTTAAAATAAAAGTGTTAAATGCCTACTTTGTTAATTCATCATCATCATCTGTCTATTGGTCTGGATGACCGTTGGGGCGCCAAAGATGACCTGGCAACCAGTTTTCCCCAGCCCTCTTGATTTCCTGCCTTCATGAGCATGTTACGCAGCACGACTCCTGTCCACTCTCGGATGTTGTCCTCCCACCTCTTTCTTTGTCTGCCACTCCTTCTTCCTTCCTGTGCAGTTCCTTGCAGGATTGTCTTTGCGGGACTTGATGATCGTATGACATGGCAGTATCACTTCATTTTCCCCTACACAATGGTCAGTAGATCTTCATATGGCCTGACCGCTTGTCTAAGTCTGTTCAATGAGTCTTGTTAATTCAGCATGGAGCTAAAATAGAAATTAATTTTAAATTACCAAAAAGATGATTTAAACCAGTGATCACATTGCAAAACTGTTTATGGTCTTTATAGAAATTGGGACATTATTTCAGTTTTTATGAAGCTTTATATAAAAAAAATGATGCATAACAAAACGTATTATTGATGATATATTTGTTCAAGACCTTATGTAATCTCAAAATAAACATGATGTTAAAACATCACTATCGACTGCATGCAACTGAACTAGGCGAATGAGTCATCTTTGCAACACCAGACATCTATTTTTTTTTTATTATTGTAAGCCTACTGCGCAAAAAGACATTTTCATTAGTCACAGCAATTAAAACTTGGTACCGGTCTCGACTTTAAATAAACGCAGTTATCTTTCTTGCAGTGACGTCATTGGAAATCCACAAACCCACAAACCGATTTCAAACAAACAGGGACAAATACGGCACTAAAAATGTGTAATGCTTGAATAAACTTCAAATTTTTAAATTTATTTTATTCAAATAATTACACTATAACTTTGTTACACTTAATGAGTGTATGTGATATTAATGAAATAAAAGTTTTACAACCATTATTACATAAATGTATTTACTTTTATTTAAATTCCTGTTATTTCTCTGCCACATTTAAAATTATACATTTAGTGGTCCATGAAGACCACTGATTTAAACACTGCATTAAAACAGGAAACAGAGTGCATTGTTGAAGTGATTTGCTTGTAAAGTCGAGTTATTTGGTAGTTCTTGTTTGCAAAACGTTGGAAAGATAAGCTGAAAGAAAACGATAAATGATATATGTAATGAAATCATAATACAAGAGAGCTGTTTTTTGCTTTTATCCTGCCAAAATTAAGTACCTGATGATTGGTCAAAGAGAATTGTCTTGCCCAATCAAATGGAGCTTTTTGGAAGATAAGGGAGATAATCTATTAATACAGTAGACAAAGGGGGGGGGGTAACCTATTGGCTCCTTTTTATATTGTGGGTTGTTAAGAGAAATCATAAAAAGAAGGCAGTCTTGCAAATCAACTAAGACATTTTACAGAAATTACTTTAGGCCAATTGTTGTATTTGTAGTTGCATTGGAGATGTAGAAAGGATCGAGAAATATGTGTAAACAAATAACAAGCCGTGTTTTCTGCTTTCCGAGTTTTGTGTCAGAATTGTTTTTTCCTCTGCTTTGAAAATGTATTTACACCTTTTATGCGAATACACTTTTTTTCTCTTACCGTTTTCTCAACATAAACATAATTATTCTACTCAGAAATCTTTCTCTCACTAGATTCTTGATTGCTATTAACATTTTGGCCGACAGAGTGACTGCAAATGATTGTAAAATTAGCAGCGGCCATTTTCCCTTCTAATGCAAAGCATTTGCTTCCATTAATTATAACTATAAAAAATTGTTAACATATTGGTCCGCAACCGTTGTTTTTGGTCGCATGGGCCTTGTTCGCTATTTGCCATAATGCCCTCCACTCCTCACCTTCCAGAATTGTGTTGCTCAAAAGATACATTTCAAATAATACGCATATTAATATCAAAAACATTGTATATTTTTCTTTATTATTTTTTTTTTTATATTATTCGGTCACCACTAATCAAAACCAAGAGTCACTTCAGGATAAATGTTAATGAGATAGAATGATTGCCAGCCGAAAGATGAAGACCATTATGGAAGTACTAAAATTGATCAATGGTTTGAACTAAGTTTGATTATTTATGGGCGGGTTTATGCAAATATTTGTTGACATTAGATTTGAAGATGACTATGTTGTAATCTGCAGGGAAGCAGTCCTGCGGTAATGTGTACCACAGACGGGAAACCCTTGCAAAGAAGTTCTGTCCATTGAAATTCTGCCTGACGACGAGCACATGGAGGAAGACAGGAAAGTCTTTTTTCCTTTGTAGTAATAAGATAAGTGAGACAAAACAGGGAGGAACCAGAGATTGGAGCTCAGTCGAGCACCTTTCATGGAAATAACGATAGAGTAGAAAAGAACTAGCAACGTAATGATATACATTAACTTGAGTTAATTTTATAGTAATTTATTTTACAAATTTAATAATTGTTACGTATTTAATATGGTTCTAAAGCTAAGTGTTGATATAATTTGACAAGTACATTGAGTTGTTAGGTATGATTGACATGCTATGATCTTTGAGGTCAGCTATGGTGTCATATGGGAGTCGTAGATATCCGATTGGTTAGCATGATCATGTGACATAGAAAAGGATTTCAAGTTAGATTTCAGTTTCAGCTGAGGTCTAGAATTTAGTGATAAAAAAATTAAATTCGTATGAATCAGCATGGTAGGACTAGTGACCAGTTCGACTCTGTTGTTGGCAGTGTTTTTCTCCAGTTCTTTCTAGAACCAGGTGCTTACAAGAGGGGCCACATGAAGGTTGAAAACATCGATAATAAAAGTGATACTATGGAACCGATAGAATTCGAACTTGACATGCCCAGGTTTTCAGTCTACGTGTCTGTCCACGTCACCTGTGTCACCTCCCAATTTAGTGAAGATGCATGTAATAATATAAGGTCCTGCTAGATAGTGGCGTTTTAATCTTCTTTAAATGGTCCAGCCAGAAACAACTCTTAGCTAAGGAAGACCTGTATTTGAAATCATGTGCCACAGCTTTCTGCCACACGTGAGAAAACTCCGGATATGACTAACTGCTAAAATACTTGTATGTCGGAAGTTTCTTCTCCGGCTGCATTATTTTTTTCACCAAGTCTTTCTATTCTTAACAAAGATGCACACATGCAACTTTGCGTCTCTTTTGGAATTGTACCAATAGGATCTTGCCACAAATTTGCACAAAGAATTTAAACAAGGGACACTTGTAGAAAGGTGATTAGTTTAACCCTTATTCTCAAGTGGCCTTTAGGCCTTGATAAGCGGTGACTCAGTAGTACATAAAAAAGCAGTAATAGTTAATCGCTGAAGAGAGATAGTTAATTAACTGGCCATCATAGCCAAATGATCTTCTTGTATTCTGCATGAAGGAAGAATATGAACAGCTCTTTTGCCTAGGTTTTTTTTATTACACACGTGTAAAGAAAACCCATGAAATAACTTACTAAAAATTCCTTAGTCTTTTGGCTAAGAACAAAGTGTAGTATCTGTTCTTATATCACACTTAGTTTATTCTATCCTCGGTCAGTGAATAAGAAATCCTTCTAGCCTGAGGCAAGTTTAATTTTTTTGTTCCAATCCAGAATGCCCCTTTTTGGCGAGCTGGATTTTCGCCATATTAAATACCGACCTTGTATCTAACTTTGCTCTCATGAAGAGGCAAGTAAATAGGAAAATCTTACCTCTCAGCGTTTTGGCTAGGAGCAAAGTGTAGTATCTGTTCTGATATTACATTTAACTTTTTCTGTCCCCGGTCAGTAGAAGAGAAATCCTTCTAGACTGATGCAATTTTAGTTTTTTGATTCCAATCCAGAGTGCCATTTTTGGGGGAGTTGAATTCTCCCCACATTAAAAACCGACCTTGTGTCTAACTCTACCCTTATGGGGATGCAAGTAAATAGGAACAATGTTGTGAGCCAAAACATTAGCAGAAATGCTTGCACAGTCGTCAAAATCTCTTTTCCTTTTTTTCTTTTTTCTCAGAACATCGGTTATACATCTTATATCAAAACTAGATCGGCAGAGTCTTGGACATGCTGTGCTGGTGTGGCCTTATTGTCTGTCGGTCTGAGGTATGGTCCTGTGCAGTTCTAAGAGGTCCATCCTCCCAGGCTTTACCTTCTTGAGGAGGAGTTAGTTTATTGCTACCCTATCACTATATATATTCCCAAAAATGACAGATCTCCTTGTGTTTTGCCACTTTTAGCTTTTTCTTTCTTGATAAAGCCCATGCAACAACTGGACGAAACGTTGAGTTTTAGGTCTTCCGCTCTTCCTTTTTAACTCATACCGTCGGATTTATTTTATCCTTCTATTTGTCATATATATATATATATATATATATATATATATATATATATATATATATATATATATATATATATATATTGCTTCTATTTACTTGCCTCCCCACGAGGGCAAAGTTAGATACAAGATCGGTTTTTAATGTAGGGGAAAATCCAGCTCTGGCTTGGGACCAAAATAAATATTGCCTCTGTCTAGAAGGATCTCTCCTTCACTGGAAAACAGATGAAGTTTAGTATTAAATTACAACAAAATCATACGTGAATTTATCTTATCACAATTATATATATATATATATATATATATATATGTATATCTAGACAGCATCTTTTCTTGAAGGCAAGTATTGTTAAATATAACAGACAACTTATGTCTAGATATTCTTTCGTAGATCATTTCCATTGTCCGAATCAGAATCTTAGTTTGGGGGGGGGGGGAATTGGCCGATGAATCTGCCATAGTTTCATTTGTGTCCCAAGTACTTTCAGACCCATCCGGATCCATCTTCAGGGGAATGAGATGAATCAGGTACAGACCATGTGTTCGTATTATAGATGGTTTTGGCGGGAATTATATAATAAGTACGAAACTATAGTTGGCATTATACACATTTTTGTATATTATTGCTGGTATTGAAGTTAATTTTGTTAATTACGGTTTTTTTTTGTTTTTATATATAGGGCTTCTAATATATGGAGTTTTTGTTTGTTAGTACATTATTCTAAGATTTTGGTATTTTTTACTAAGGGTTTTCTGAATTCCGATTCCGATATATATATATATATATATATATATATATATATATATATATATATATATATATATATATATATATATATGAAACCTAGATGTTATGAAAACATTTTAACATTTCACGCTGTGGAAACAGGTGTTGAAACGAACAAGAAAAATAAATAAAAAACAAAACAGAATCAATCAATTTATCACAAACCAATCGGTTTGATATTTTCTAAACATGTATCATAAAAACAACCTTTGACTTTTTGACACAAATTGATTTTTTTTATTAAAACCTCAAATAGTCCCCGTTTTTTTTTTTACATTTATTCATTAACATACGTTTCTCTCGTTTCTTTAAAATTGCATTCTTCCTCAACAAAGGAAGTAACAAAATGGCAGCTTCAATATTTGATGGAAACACAGGGTTTACCTTTTAACAAAACGTTTTTTTAATATTTCCATTAATTAGTTTTTTTCTCTCTGCTTTTAAACGTAAAAAAAGAAAATGTTGAATTAATTCAGGTACTTGTAAAGAATGGGCACTCAGACGATGTCAGTTCTTATAAAGTCAGTTCCGGATATTGACGGAGAATCCCGAATCAGTCCCGGAAATGACCGAATCAGTTTATGATTTGAAAGCCACAAGAAAAATATGAAAATACATTTGAAACAACTTTCTCAAAAAAAAGGAAATAAAAGAAAAAAAAGATGGTGGCTTTCAAATTGTAAACTGCTTTGGCCATTTCCGAGACTGACTCAGGATTCTCCATCAATACTTAGAACTGACTCCATAAAAACTGACATCCTCTGGATGCTCATTCCTTACAAGTACCTTGATTCAAAATCATTTTAAATAATAACTCAGTCAATCCCAAGGGATTTTTTGCGCTAAAAAAAATTGTCCAAACGTAAAAAAATATAGTACTCTATTTTTGACCTTTAAAAATAATTTTCAAACCAAAAACAAAATTTATGCAAAAAAATGTTTTTCTTTCTGTAAATGTTCTTATTGGGTTTAGAACCATTTAGAAAAATAAGATAGTGTCTATAATATAAAGGTATGTATGTATGTATGTATGTATGTATGTATGTATGTATGTATGTATGTATGTATGTATGTATGTGTGTATGTATGGCTAAAACTCAAAAACGACAAAATAAACACCCACAAAGTTGGTATATTTTTGATCGGCATTGCCTCAGTTGAATAATATCTAAAATTTAAAAAAAATTATTCATTGTTTGACCCTAAACTGGTGCAGATTTCGTCAGGGGTGTCTTTTCCAGTCACTAACTAAAGGGAAGCAATTCTGATTTTGTTTTAAGGAATTAATTCCCTTATGGCGACTTATTTCTCGAGGGAGAATTGTCTGTGTGTGTTTACGTCACAGAGAGAGGACTGGGCTGAGCAGATAAAAAAGAGGGAGGTAGGAAGAAGGAAGAGGAAACGGGGGAGGAAGAAAGAGAGAAAGATAGAGAAGACATAGAAGTTTTAATCAAAATACGTTACACTTTTACCCCGGGCAACGCCGGGTATCCCTGCTAGTCATAAATAAAAGACAAAACAATGCAAGCCAACCTTATAAACAATCATTTGAGCTATCTGACAATAGAACACACAGTACAGGTATAATGGGTTCATGCCTTTTTCAAAGATATATGTAGAGTAAACGCAAACACCTTTAACTGGAATTTAACTGCGATTTGCTAATTTCATTTTCTATGGTGGAAACTGTAGCTTCCTCCGCAGATCAAATATCAAATACATCCATGTTTCCGTTCTTTCAGAGATAGTTCACCGACTGTATATCCTCATTTTACAGGTGTCTTCAAAAAGAATCCCAATCCACCTCTTGTTCGGTGTATATTCATACTTGAACAAGGGGACCTAAACCTTTTCTTTTATTCTTCTGTTGCGTGCCCCTCTTGTCGTTCCTAACGAGATGTGAGTGTAAGTGATGACAAAAATCTATTATTGCCGACCCCGCTGTGGCTCGGGACTAATGCAGGAAAAAAAAGATCAAATACGTTAATGTAGAAAATGTTGGGTATTGGTATAGTGAATTTTAACACCAAAAACTTGATTTCTAATTTGCCCGAACTTTTGAGCAATTAGTTTTAAAACTTAAAAATTGAAGACAACCAAAAACAGTCGCTATCAAGAGAGAAGTATGGGGGGGGGGAGAAATGGGCCATGTATAAGTAAATATGACTTACTTTAAAGAGGTGAAAACAACAGATGCAATTACTAAAGGAAAGAATACATTAATATCCTAACACAATCTATAAAGAACATGTATTACCGGGGCGGTAGAATAGAGAGAGATGCATGAGTAATGTATAAGTAAAGAGGATTTACTTTGTTGACGATGTTCTAGGAACCTTCATGGCTGCTACCAAAATGGGGAGTCTGAAGACGACTGCGACCATGAAAGACGGCTGACTGGAACGGCGTTAGAGTTGTGATGGCCATGCAAAGATGGCAGTCTATCGAACTGTGTCCGTTGCCTTGGGCATTCAAGCCAGAAAAGAGAAGGATATCTGGTGTTTAATTCCCCACGTGGGGTGTAATTAGATATTTTTGATTTACGGAAATAGAAGAGTGCATTCTCGGGTTGGCTAGTAATAATTCAGGGAAGATTACTTGGATATAAATTACTTCTAACTACTATATAAATCATTTATTAATAAAGTGTTTTTTGTAAATTAAAAGTTGAAGACAACAAAAAATAATCATTATCAAATTGGACCATAAATTAAATTGACAAATTTTAATATGAAAAATTAAGTATTTGTTGAATAAAAAAGGGAATTTATTTATTGATTAGTCATAAAGTCAAAGTCCAGTGTTTAGATAGAAACTCGAACAATGCCACAAAGGGGAGAAGGTGTGTGTGTGGGGGGGGGGGGGGGGGTAATTCCAACATATTTTTTACTAATTTATAATTGGTATGGGTTTTAGGTCTGCGCTGGAAAGAGAGAGCATGGAAAATGGATTAGCAGACAGACAGACAGACAATTTTCGTTTTTTATTGTTGTAAAATCAGTTTAAAAGAAAAAAGAATGTTCGTATGTTAAATAATGTTATTATTAAACCATTGAACTCAGGTAAGATTGTTTGAATCAGGAAAAAGTGAATTTGCAAAGCCAGTTAAAATTTAAAAATAAAAATCATAAATCCAAAATTAGTCTCTTTCTGTTCTCTCTCTCTCTCTCTCTCTGTCTGTCTCTCTCTCTCTCTCTCTCTCTCTCTCTCTCTCTCTCTCTCTCTCTCTCTCTCTCTCTCTCTGAGGGTTAAATAGTATTACTGCTTGTAGTTATATAACCCAGAAGGGGGGGGGGCAGAAGCGAGAGTCGATAGATAATGTATAAAATAAGAGCTTGGATGGGGGTTGTCAAACTACATCGAGTTAGAGAGAGTGAAAGTAATAGAATTAAACTCAATAAGAGATGGATGACTTGGTTAGTAAATGTCAAATTACGACTAATGAAAACAATGAAAATACATTTTTTTGAACATATCACAATCCCAAACCAGGAATATTTAAACATGTATTTTGTGCTTAAAATATATAGGAAAATATCTTCTTTTTTTTTTACTTTTTTTTAGTTCACCCGAAACAAGACACAATGCCACTGAGACCTTACTGTGAACTAAGGCCATCTTAAGTGAGGATTTGTGCAGCGAAATGCTTGTTTACATTACATTTAAACTTCTGTATGTTGGTACAGTCAGGGAAATAGGAAGCAGGAAGAAAATTCCAACGGTTAGCAGTTCGAGGAAAGAATAGAAGAATAGAGTAGAAAGCCCTCCGGCATCTGGGGACCTCTACAGTGAAGGGGTAAGATCTTGCTAACTGACGGGTTGATCGGAGTTGTTTACGTAGAGGGGTGAAAACCAACGTTGATTAACTCAGCTTTAGTATAATAATAGATTTTCTTTATTAATTTCTCACGTGTATTTCCTTCTATCTCTCCTTCAGATAATGCTATCCCATTCCCCCCCTCCGTATTGGAAAAATTTTTTTGAAAATCTAAATTACGTTTGATTAGATTTATTTTGTCATGAATAAAAATGCGAAATAGGATTACTTTTTTTTAGATTTGATCTAAATCCAAGATGTCTCCACACATTAATGTCATTTGCTTCATGTTCTAAATTTGTTTGAGCTGTTTTTTATAATAAAGACTCTAATCTTGATTCTTCCTGTCAATATTATCTTTATGTGGAAATAAAACAAGCAGTTTGAAGTTAGAATTATGAATAACTAGCTCTCCCTACCCGGCGTTGCCCGGCAATCCTTTTACTTTCATTAACAATTTACATGACTGAAATCAGATTTCTTTGCCTGCAAAAAAAAGTTATTTCAGTCATGAATTAATGTAAAAAACGATTTTTGTATCCGCTTAAAAAGAAGTAAAATGTCGCCCATTTAATTTTTCCTGCTCACTCTGTCAAAGTAAACAAGTCAACCGCGTTTTAAAAATAAGAATAATGTAAAAAAAAAGATTTTGCATCCTCAAACAGGAATTGAACTCGGAATTACATCTAAGCAGGCTGGCATTGTATAAATTTAACCACTGCACCAGCATTATTTATGTACAGATTATAAAGCATCGTATGAGAACGTTATTGTGTAAGTAGCAGAAAAGAGAAAGTTATACCTGGTTTTTAAGACAAGGCATGAAGCCACTTAATGTAAGGAGATATAAAAATACTACTTCGAGGTCAAAAACTAGCCAACGATAAGTGTTAGATGGATAGATTCCGACCCAGAAAACAGCAATTCTTCCCCTTTGTCAGAAACATCGCTCATGGAATGTGAGGACTAAAGGACAAAATAAGGGAAGCAAGAGTTATGAGGCTGCTGAAAGTAAACCGAAAGTTCACTTTCTACTCTCCTTAATTGTGCTATTACAAAGGTTTGAACCTGAAGTTTCCTCCCAGCTATATGTAAAATAACAAGTTTTGGTCAATTAGTTGTATTCAATGAATTATTTACAATGGGTATTTTTTAGGCATTAAAATCTCTTCCCAAATGGTTGACTTGCCATAAAACAGATAGACCAAACCCAAGTATCACTGGAAACTACATCATTCATGTATCTGGGGAAATGATACTTCTTCTTCTACTGTGGAACCGACTGGATTCGAACTTGGAACCCCCAGGTCTTCCGTCTGTGTCATTATCCACTTAACCACCATCACTTCCCAAAGGAAATGATGCTGATTAGCAATAACTCGCTTCCTGATTTAAGTTCCAAATTATCCTTCTCTTATACTGGATGCCATCTAAGGCTAACGGTTCAACTCTGTCTTATTATTTCACTCATAGCTAGAGAGGTAAAAATGGACATAAATAGGCTTGATTAGAATTGGAGATCAGCTTAATCCATGCATAGGCTGTAGAAAAGGAGTTGGCATCCTAGGCAAACCCGAATATGAATGCAGCCTCCATGCTAAATTATTATTGTAAGAATTGTAGTATCATTCTTCTTGAATTTTAATGATAAAATATATAGTTTGAACCAAAAAAGACTCCCTTATTTAGCTTATGAGTATTGCAAAAAATCAAAATTGTCTGGATATTTTCTTTTATATACTATAGGTCACCAAGGCCCGGAAGCCACTCGAGGATGAGGGTTAATAAGATTGTCAGTTGGACAATGAACAACACCATGAGAGAATTTGAAACGATGGGTGGAATGGGCAGAATCTGATTATTTAAGAGGATGGCTCAAGAAGTATTCATTAATATTGAACTTGAAAACAATCACGTTGTAGTCAGCTCGGAAGCAGCCCCGTGGTATTGTGTTCCACAGATAGGAAGTTTTAGGAAAGAAACTTCGTTCATGGAAGTTACGTTTGGTTTTAGGTGCACAGAGGGAGAAAGAAAAGTTCTCTGCTGTGGTTGTAGCTAGACGAGTTCTTGCTGTGAATGCTTTACAAAGGGAAAACTACAGATTAGAGCTCAGTCAATCACCTACTATTAAAATAACGATAGAGTAGAGAAAGACTAGTCACGTCTCTTCTGTGAGAAAGGGGCTGTATGGAAAAGAAGAGATCATCCCTGACTAGATTGTATGGAAAAATTGGGGAAGTTGTGCATCACACAAGAATACTATTAGGAAAATACGAGCAGTATTTCTCTCGGTACTGTGGATGTTCTTTTATCACATGACGCTCGAAGATTCACTTTTTGTTTTTGTTATTGCTTTTCAACATGGGTCCATTCAAAACAAGGAGCACGAAATTATTTTCAGCTCTCTTTTCTCTTTACCCCTTCGGCTGTTATATAATTGCCACTGTTTTTGATGGGCACTATAAATGTCAAAATCATAATTGATTTAAATTCTTTAATGTAAAAAGATATGGTGACCTTCATTGCGAAATACTTGCTTTGAAGAAGAAAAGAAAAAAAATTTTTTTAATTTTTTTATACATAAGTGCATAGAGTGCACTTGCTTTCATGAATCCAAAAAGAACTTCCAATGAAGGTAAAGTTTGGTTTGGTTGTTTTGTTTTACGGCATATCAACCCTTTTCAGGTTATTTAAAGCCGAATGCAGTCATTTTGGTGAAAGTTTTTATGCTTCAAGTTGTTTATATCTTCAAATAGTTATTCATGGTGCCTAGTTTGGTTGTCCCGCTTTACGGCACATCAACCCCTTTCAGGCCACTCAATGCCGAATGCAGTCATCCTGGTGAAAGTTTTTATGCTTCAAGTTCCTCACACGTTCAAATATTTATTGATGGTGTTTGGTTTGGTTGTTAAAGTATATTTGTTTTCTTCTCTTTTTTGTTTCTTTCCCCTTTTAATATCTGTTTCTATTTAATCCATAGTTGGGACCCTAACAGGTACTACCACTCCGGGTCAGGGTGGACCTGGGAGCAATGGTAATTAAGAGGAGGCTCCACATTCCCCAAAGTCCGTAAGCCGGATCTCACCATCGAATGTAGTTTAAGGTCATATCCAGGACCGGGAGTAGGGTAGGAAAAATAAAATAAAAAAGGGGAGGGAGAAAGGGAGAGGGGCTGTTGTTTTTGTTTTTGGTTTTGTAGAACATAATTAAGTTTTACAAAAAAAAAAGAAAACAAAAAACGTCAATGTAGGTGAATTTCGTCTCAGGGAGCTACAGGGCAGCCTGATCTGGTATCACCAGTGAAGGTAAAGAATAGTTAACAAACACCCTCTCTCTATCTCTTCACGTTAAGAATAGGTTTCTAAATGATAACATTATTATTATTTAGAACCCCATTCTTAATATGAAGAGAGCAGGGGGCTTTGTTAACTATTCTGTTCCTCGTAATCAAGCTCTAAGTAGATCTTTAAATGTATAACTTAGATTACATATCTTTAATATAAATCTATTGTAATTTTAATAACTAATTTTTTTTTTCATTACCTTTAAATTACCTTTCTTGAAAATTAATGAACATAGTATTTTAAGAAAGGTTTTCTTAATTCATCCTTGTTTTTATTAAATCACTTTAATTAAGTAGTGTTAATATAGACAAACTAGTGTGTATATATCGGAAAATAAGACAATAAAATTACAAATGAATAACACCAAACATGAAATGTAATTCTTGAAATGAGTAGGGGGGATTTGTTAACTATTCTCTACCTTCACTGAACTTTCTTGTTACTTTTGTTATGATTCCTGCACAATGACATATCAAGGTCTGCAAACTGATATTTATTTATCAGTTTAATATAAACAGAACAAATGGCTGACCAATGTTGATTGATATTGATGATAATAAAGGATATCATAGGGAAAAAAATTATATTCAATCGCGAAACGATTCTTTTTTTCTGTATATTCTTTCTTTACATTATCTGGCAGTAGAGTTGCTGTCGTACTTCCGGTTGGCACAACCAATTTGGATTATTAACATTGATTCTAATATGGTTTTAATTTTCTATTTATTTATTTTTGTTGTTTATATATCAGTGCTACAATGACTGTGTTGTGTGTGTATATATATATATATATATATATAGAGAGAGAGAGAGAGATATTAATTATTTTAATAATAAATATTTAAATATTATCTACATACGTATACATTTCATCTTTGCAGAATCATCAGTGTAGAGATAACCATTCAAACCAATCGCACGATTCGAACCACGGAACAAGAGTCTCAATTAACTCCAATTCCGAGCACGCTAATCAATGAGGCTACCGTAAATGGTTACAGACGAGATTAGAAATAAACCCTATATATGTGTCAAGTAGACAGACAGCTATAAGTCAGCCGTCATATTTATATGTTATATTTCCCCGGGCAACGCCGGGACACGGGTCCTGCTAGTATTTATATAAAGTTATATATATGTATATGTTTTTATAGTTGTATGCATCGGATCCACTCCTAAACTAATTAACCGATCATTATGAATTTTGGAACAAAACTGCTAGGTGTAATGGTGGTTAATGTGGGCTATATTTGAATAGCCTACTTTCATTACAGAGCCAGCTTTCATCAACATCGTCATAGGTATTATGTGTTACCACATTAGTAGTAGTAGTAGCGGTACTTTCTCTACATCCACACTGGTAATGTAATTACCTATCAATCGGTTGTAATACTTGTCTGAGAATGAGCTCATAATAATAAGGAACACTTGCAACCTTTAATCAGTTCAATAGATTAGACTCTAAAATACTTCATAGCAATCCAAAACTTATTGACATGGTAAAAAAGACGTGTGATAATAGTGATTACACCACTGAAGTTATGGGTTTTGAAAAGTTTTAATTTTGAGGAGTCAATGTGTCCTTAATGAATCAAATTTAGAATCGATTTAAAATCTTCAGTCATGCTTGATCACATTTCCATGTAAAAGTTTTATCTCGCTGATATTCAAGCAATTGTCCAGAATATTTTTTTTTACGAAAAAACAAGGGAGGTAACTGAATTTGTAACAGCTGATTGGTTATGGTTAATTCAAAACAAATTAATCATTATATTCAGTTAATATTTTAATTATCTCTGAAAACGATTCTGCTGGAGTGTTTGTAGAGGTAGCAACACGAGAAACTTCTCTGCGGTGCTTGAATGTATTTGTAAACTTTCTCTTGTTTCATTTTACTTCAGTCTAAGTTCTCAGAAATCAAGGGGCCCCTACCTGGGGCTGACACTTGATCTCTATACAAGATACATAGATATTCAAGTGTTCAACTAAAGTTCTACTTTACCTCTAAAACTTTGAGTTAGTGAAGAAGCTAAGAACATTAATTTTCCTCTCCCCAATTGACAGTTAACTATGTTATAGTATATCTTTCTTGTGGTCTCTTGGTCTCACTGGATTCCAGGACTAGAGTTTATGTGGTCTGGTGGAGTATCCAGCTTAGTGCTGTAACTTGAGGTAACATTACTTGGAGAAGGTGCACTATTCCTAGTATGAACCAATGTATAGTCGTGTCGAGGGGATCTTATTTGGGCTCCAAATACTATGTTATTTTGAATATTTTGGTCAGGGTTTACTTGTAGAGTGAAGTATCCTCATGTCAGGTTTTTCTGACAAACCCTTGTACAGAGAGACCGAAGACACTCGAGGATGGTGTCTAAGTTGGTAATTCAAACTCCCTGTGAACAATATGCATTGTTTTATGTGCTAAGAAATACGTTTGAATGTTTACAGTTATCTTTTTTATAAAAACAAAACAATTCAAGACCCTATTCCACACAGTTACTAATCTGCATTGTATAAACTAACGGAAATAATCTATTATCTGAATTGTTATGAATATTGTAAGTTCATCAAATATTTAATTGTGCTGTAGTGCTCAATTTATTAAGAATAAATCTTCTTTATAATGTTGTACCTATCAACATTCACAGAATACTTGAACAAAATCAAAGCTATCATATGAACACCCCCCCCTTACCATCTTCAGAGAAATTGCCAGATGAAAACTTCCTAACATCAACATAAAAAAAATCTTGGCTCAGAAATTGACACAGCATGATATAACTCTGATCTGTAATTTTATTTATGGCTCTATTGCATTTTTTCAATAATTAAAAATAACTTTTTAAAGGTTTAAATATTGAATATTGAGCTTTATTTTGCTTTGGAAATTGATCCTCATAAGAATCAATCTGAACTATATAAAAGAACTGTTTTATATATATATATATATATATATATATATATATATATATTTGTTTGTTTTGTTTATTATCTATGTATGTATACCTTTCGTCCTTTATAATCGTGACTCATCAGCATAGAGATATGACTATTCACTACTGGTCATGCGATTCGAAACCCCGGATTCCGAGTATTTTTACAACTACAAATCTCAATGTCTAGAACCACTCGGCCAACGCTGAATAGCGAATAAACAGTGATAATTTTAACACTTCATATATATATATATATATATATATATATATATATATATATATATATATATATATATATATATTAGTGTGTGTGTCGGTATATGTTGAAAAGAAATTAACAAAGTGCTCGAATGCGAAAGCTAACATGCAAATTATTTATTCAAAAACTATATATTACATATTTTAGAGACGTACCATGGTTTCATTGACATGGGTAGGCCTTGCCTGTTTAGAAAAGGCCCTTACTACCCATTTCAAATCTTCGGCGACCTACATTGAGCTCAGGTTAGATTGTTTGAATCAGGAAAATGAGAGTTTGCAAAGCCAGTCTAATATAATAATAAAAACAAAATCTAAAATCTAAAATGAGTCTCTTTCTGTTCACTATATCCACTTTCTTTGTCTCTCTCCCCCTCCAACTACGGGTTAAATAATATCACTACATCTAGTGATCTTCCCTTTTCTTTATAATGTACTATTCCAATCGTGTTATTCTTTCTTTTCTTTATTACCTTCGACTATTAATAAACAAAGAGAGAGAGAGTGAGACGGAAGAGAGAGTGATACATACCATATAAAATAAAAGCCGGGGGATTCAAACAACATACGTTGATAAATGGTGAGATTGATAGATAGAAACTTAGTAAGAGATAGGTCACTTGCAAGTTAATTGCAAACTGTGGCTAATTAGGATAATTAAAAAGGATTTTTATTTTTAAAACATAACTCAACTAAAAGTAACATCTTTCAAAGTGTACATGTTCATGTGTTTGTGGATACAAGCAATTCAATATGACGCCATTTTGTTTTTTGCCTCCTTTTTAACTGAATGGACTCGATCTTGAATCTTATCATTTTTTTTTACTTAAACATGCAGATGAAAAGGAAGTGAAAGAACAATATAAGTTTTCATATAATTTTTTTTTTTATTATTCAGGAAGATAAAAAAAAATGTTTTTGTTTTTATAATATAATTTTCTTCCAACATGTATCTTTATTTCTTAAAAACATATCAGTGCACAAAAAAATGTTTCTTTTCTACTTATGTTGCTTGTTTTGATTTTTAGTATTTCACGCCTTATTTTTCTTTTAATCCTCAAGACAATGCATTAAAAAAAACTTTTCATTTCTCACTTTAAATTCTTTCAATCCCTTGAATTAACTAGATTTTCTGTATCTCAGAGCCATCAGGGAAAATTTCAATTGATGAAAAAGAAGCATGCATAAACAAATCACAATGCAAAAAAAAAACCTACTTTCTACTCTTTTTATTTCAACTGATTCTACAGTTACCGCCATTTTCCTTCCCATGATCCTTTTGTATATTTCCTTTCCTTTTTATTATGAATATTTCTTTTCACTGTTTTTTTTTTTACATTTACAATTAATTGAGTCCCATCGTAATAATGGTATACAAACCTCAAGTCTTTGTTTTATTTCCTTTCATCATTTTTAATTAATTTATTTTTTTGTCTCAATTAGTCCAAGTTATGATGCAAAACCACCGTTTTATTTGGTGGTGGCCATCATTGCCGACATTTGAAATTGTCAACCGAAGCGCTGATTTTTGTATAACCGTCTTACATTTTATCTTACTTATTTATACTCAGTTGACATGATGGAAAGTTTTGGGAATTGTACAGTTGGACAAACGAACGATTTATTGAATAAAAATATCAAAACAAAGCTGAACATATAAAAGATGTTTCAAGTTATTGATCTTTTTTATTTTCTTATTTGTTTGATTTTTTTTTTTTTAATCAGAAATCAAAAATATTTACTTATCCAGATTATATCAATGACCGTTCGACACCTGTTTGTTTTTGTTTTTTTCTTCTATTTTTTTGTGGGGGAATTGCCTTTATCCTTTTTCTATTGCGGGTATTTTTATCCACGGAACAAAGATAATTTCTTGCATAAGAGAAAGGAGGAATTGTTCTGAAAGTTGAATTTGAGCGACAGCTTTTGAAGACAAGGAACAACAGCCGTGTATATCAATTAAGCTATTTTACTTAAGCAAATAATAAAGAATGATATACAAAAAAGTAAAAGGTGGATATACAGAAAGAGTGTTTGTGAATTTGTACATCGGCAGAATTTATCTTATATGAAGAAATGTTCTGTTAACGAGTACGTACGCTTCAGGCCTGATGCAGTTATTGGCTCTTTAGTCATAGAAGGAAGATTTGCTTGTGTTGTAATGTTAACCGTAGTAGTGAACGTGAAAAAAAAGTAACTACCTCACTACCACCACGAGAAGATGTGGCACAAGGCCGGAAGTGGGGATGGTAGGCCAGCGCACAAGAGGTAGTACACTCTGGCCCCGCAAAAAATGCCTTGTGATTCTTGGTTTCCTCAATTTTTCCTGGCCACACCGAGACATGAGTCAGGCTAGTTGGATATAAAAATATGCATAACTTTGTAGTTTCATTGATAAGCAAAATTATGATACGTATGTAAATAATTTAAAAAATTTAAATAATTGATTACATTTACATGTATTTGTTTGAAATTAATGCATTACCTATTGTATCTCTCAATAAAAATTATTATTATTATCTGGGGTTTTTTTTGGGGGGGGGGACAATCCCATCTTATTATTTTTTTAATATATTGACATTTCTTTAAAACCTCACCCAATATAATCTAAATTCAATTTAATCAGTAAATAAATCAATATACATTGTATTATTTGGATTATTCGAACTACTTTTCTCATCTTGGTCGTTATTTTAACAACGTTTCAGACGATATAAATTCCAACCTTTTTCAGGTTCATCTTGCTGAACTCGAAAATCTTTATGTCGAACCAGGTAATCTATATGGAATTTCAAACTGAACTCTTTTCATGACACAACGGATAAAGGCATTGATTAACAATCAGTTCTGAATGACAGTCTTCTGGAGGTTGAAAGTTCAATCCTCACTACAGACGATACTAAGGATTAAATAAAAATTAACATTTCTATACAGTCATGGCTGACAGAACAAAAAAAATCTACCTCCGTGGATTAAATATAGGATTCAGTTCGAAATTCAGTATAGATTCCCAAGTTTGACAAAGATTCCCGAGTTCGAAAAGATGCACCTGAAAGAAGGTCAGAGATTATCTCGGTCGAAACGTTGTGAAAATAACCACCAAGATGAGAATAGTAGTCTAGATAATCTAAACAATACTAATTATCAATCCTCATCTAAAAAAATTCCGAACCATAAATTAAAAATACATTTCAAATTATATTTCAAGTAGGTTAATTTCTTTTTAAATACACAAATATATGATATTCGCCACCAAATGCAAAACAAAAAAACAAAACAGAATTTTAAATTACAAGTTAATCAAAAAAAGAAAATACTCTTTTTCTTTTCCTTTTTCTCTTTCTTTTTCACATGGCATACTGGAATGTTGCCTTTATCATTAAAAAGCGAAATGTCACACTCAGTGTCTCTCTCATTCTATTTCATATTAGTAATTCTCAGTATTTCCTATGAAAATAGACACTATGCTTTTGATACTTTTATAATAGGAATAAAATCAAGAATCACAAAATGAAATCGAATCTTAAATTGATTTTAAATTGATTTCAAATCTAAATTTAATGTTATATACATGGTGGAGGGAGATATAAGAAATGATGGTTCGATGTTTGTATATTGTGAATTTCGTCCCACCAGATCTTTGGTCACTGACACACCGGTTCCTGTAAGATCACCAAAGGTAAACTATGTTGAGTCTGGCCAGTACGAAGTGGGAAGATCATATGTTGTATGTAGCAAAAATCTCTTCAAATTTGAATTAATCTACAAACAAATCGTATACAAAAACTATGTAAGATTCTGGCATATAATGACTCAATGACGGGTTGACATGCCATTAGACCCAACAACAACAACAACAACACATCTTTGGTTGTTTCTCTTTGGAACTTTTTATATCCAACAAATCTTTGTCATTTACATGTTTTATTAAAACAAGTGTCAGCATTTTGACTTTAAAGAAGTATAGTATTTATTTTAAGTTTATATACATATACGTTCGTCATGAAAAAAAGGAAAGAGAAACATAGGGAATGAGTTGATACCTCTATATATATCTCCCAAGGGATGAACTAATCGTCAGCTAGAAGTCGTCTATATTATCCTGTCATCTGATATATGTCTGTCCTTCTGCCTGCGTCACTACATTTATCATTTCATAACTTCCTCCCATCCTAATGTATCCCTCCTATCTTATTTAAAAATAAAACCCTATCCTTAAGTGGCTTTTGGCCTTGATAAGTGGTGACTCATTAATAACAAAAAATTACTATTACTTCTATTAATGTAGTAATGTACTACAGTTCAATGCTCAATTCAGAGGAAGTAGTGTAATATCTGTTCTGTTGTCATGATACCATCCTCTCAGGCATTACCTCCACCTTTTTTAGGAGGTAGTGTAGTATCTGTTCTGTCGTCATGAGACCATCCTCTCAGGCATTACCTCCACCTTTGGTAGTGGTGGTGGGGGAGATTGTGATATATGTTAGTTCGTCATGATACCACCATCTTCCCCGGGATTATCTTCTCTTTTTCTCTGATAGCATATTTTTGCTAGTATATATAATGTTGTTATAAGTTATACATGCTGTTTTATTTGTTTTGCAATTGTTGTTAGGGCGAATTTCTGAAGAGAGATTGACAAACCCCAAACGCTTTCTGACCACATTGTCCATTTTGTGAAACATGTGAATGTTCTTTCAAATCAAACCAACACTAATGCAAGATAAAATAAATGTTTTAAAAATATTCTAGTTGCTCTTTTTTTTTTTCAAATCCGTTGATTTTGTTTAATTAATTTTATTAAAAAAATGTACTTCGGCAATTCCTTTTTTGGCCATTATATCTGGATAACCAAAATGTTTTTGACTTTAACAAAAATATAATTTTTTTTCATATCATCATCATCATCATCATCATCATCATCATCATCATCAACAACAACAAAACAGTGTCTGACTGTTCTAATCAGATTGCTATTTTCTTTATAATTTATTATTGTACTGTCAACCATTTATTTTTAACAAATCCTTAAAAATATGCAAATTAGTTTACGAGTAAGTTTTCAAATATCTATGTCAGAAAATGTTATCCTTATTCGGATAACTTCTATTTTAGTTTTATTATCTATATATTGATACGATAGCGTGTGTGTTCGTGTGTCACGCTTACATCAAAAGCTATGTGCCTGCGTGCCGCACGTAGACTTGGAAAAGCATTCAAGTCACCTAATTTTCAGAATATTTTTAAGTATTTCCCTTTGGTGCAACGGTTAGTGATGTAGGATTTTGACGTCGGTTTTTGACGTCGGCCCGACTGGTTTATAGTTCGATCCCAACCAACCTCTAAGATTTTTTTTTTCGAAAAGGGGGGGGGGTAGGGAGGGGACGACCGGGAAGGCACATATTAATATGATAGCGATAGCGTGTGTGTTATTTTGTGTGTCACGCTTACATCAAAAGCAACGACCTTCCGAATCTCTGTATGTTACTCATGAATTGGAGCCAAATTTTATTTAATCTAAAGCATTTACAAAGTAAGGTTTAGTCGTCGAAATATTACCTTCACTAGAAATATTGTATATAAAGAAGTTTTGTAAATTGTTTCATGTATTGTTCATTTTTTTAAATAAATATACAAGTCAAATCTTATCATATTTTATTCAAACATGTATAGGTTAGGAACAAGATAATTAGTATTAAAAACATAATTTCGTGTAATTTACATGGGTCCCGCTAGTAGATAATAAAAAAAGATAAATTATTTATTTTCTATGCTCTGTGACTAAAGCGAAAGAGCATATCGTGTTGTCTTTACCTTGTGTTTCTGCTCGTTTTAATATTTGTAAGGTATTAAAAAGAAACACACAGGAATACACTGCAATGGATGTAGTATATTTTATTAAGACCAACTACATCTAAAAACTGACTTAATATTTGAATACACTAAAAAGAAATTTCTTTAAATAAAGAGAATTTAGATAAAACTGTCTGTATTTATAAATCTATGCCAAAGACAATTCTTATATTTTCTTCGTACTATATTATAAAACCGAAGTCAGAATTGAAATGATTGCTTGATCTACCTTATAACAAAGACACTTCTTATATTTTTTTTTGTACAGGGTGACCCACCCCCACCCCCAAGTAAACCTTTCAGCAATCCGACCATATTTAGTACAAATAAACTTAAGGCTATGCCAGATTTGTCCACCAAGGTTCAGTCTTACATGTTCAACAGTCTTTGTTTTATCGCCATTCAATAATATGCGGTACACTTTGGTGATCGTCTCATCAGTGGGAGCAATGGGCTTCACATTCACCAGACCATCCCACCCCCCTGTGGGGTTATCTAAAAAATAATGTCTATTAAAACAATATCCAGACTATTCCTGAACTGAAAAGGGTCATCACAGCCGAAATCAGGGCAATGTCAATAGTGTGTCAGAGTTATCGACAATTTTGCAAGTTGTCTTCAGGTGTGCTTACCATTGAATGGTGCTTACCATTGAATGGTGCTTACCATTGAATAGTGGTAAAACAAAAGTGTGCTGGACATTCATTACCGCAATCTGGTGGACAAGTTAGACATAGACTTTAGTTTATTTAAACCAAACATGGTTGGATTGCAGAAAGGATTGTGAACTTTTTTAACGATTTCATGGGTGGCTTCTTTTCTAAGGAGGGGATCACCTTGTATTTAGTATCAAATCAAATTCAGCATTTTGTTTAATTAGAACCTCTTCCCCCCTTCCTGAGTTTTATCTGCTCATTCCTCTAGGAAGGTTTGCTCAAAATGTGCTATTTATAGCTTCAAAAAACAAAACTCTCCCAATTTTTTCCCCATCTTCTGTCCTTCAAAATTAGCTAGTCAATAACTTTGAAATTGAAGATTTGTGACGAATATAAACCTTGCACTTCCAAGAGTCAATTCTTATTTAGTTAATACTTATAAAAATGGTAGCATCTCACAGACGACTAATCTCTGTCTATATAAAGTTAGGCATGTGTATATGTTTATATATTTGGATGTGCAGGATTCACTTCTAAACTAATTGACCAATCATTATAAATTTTCGAACACAGCTGCTAGGCGTAAGGGATCTAAATTATTTAGTTTCATTTAGCTTTATGCATAGGGTGTAAGAAGGGGGTGGAAGCCCTTCATAAAAATTCGGATACCTCCAATTTTTGTAAAATTTTAACAATAGGTATTAATCATCAATTAATTATTATTCTTAAATTTCAGTTTCTTTTGAGTATTTTAAAGAGTTTTTTTAGAGGGCAGAAGATGGGTACAACGTACCATTTAAAAATTCAAATATTTCAGATTTGCATTGAATTTGATCCATAGTCAGTAGTCACCAATTAAGCAAGATTCGCTGAATTTACATTTCTTCTTTAATACTCCTTAAGCTTTAGTCTTAAATTTTAGATATATTCTAGAATCAAAAACATGTAATGGATTTTGATCAGAATTGGAATAAGGGTTCTAGACATAAAATTTAGCAGCATTATATCTTGATTTTAATCTATGTAAGGAGACATAAAAGTGGTGCAAAAGTGTTCTGTTCCGGGAATTCATTTTATCCGTCCTGGGACTGATATTCTTCTAGTTTATTTTATCAAAAAAAGAACTTTTTTATTTTTTTTATTTTATTACTTACCATTAATATACAAACATAATAGCAACCTTGTCCGTTGTGCATTCTCCTGGTGCGTATGTGTGTGTTAAGTATCAATTTAAATTTTTATCTTTTTTTTGTTTTTTTGGTATTCTGAATAAAAAATGAGCATGCTATTTGCAAATTGTTTTAAAATATTTTTTTGTTTGTTTTAAAAACATTTCTTTTAAACATTTTTTTAATTTATTTAAAAACTGTTTTAAAAATGAGCCCCACTGATTGCAAACTTAAAAAAAAAATGTTAGTCAAATTGTCGACATTGTTACTTAAAATATTTTGAAAAAATAATGGTTAATTTTTTTAGGAAAATGATTAATTGACACCAAATTAATTTTTTGAACCTGTCACTATTGGGTAAGATTCAAAACTTCACCTTTTATCACGTTACCCAAGAAAACAGTTATTTTTTTCTTTTCATTGAAGTTATATACTGTGCCAGTTATATATATATATATATATATATATATATATATTGAGAAATAATAAAGATAAAAATGATATGTTTAAATTAAATCCTATCTTGACTAGTCAATGCTCGATATACATGATAGAGCAGTAGTATAAGAAAATGATTGATGAGAATAAAAATTGGATAAAATACAAAATTTATTAAATCATCAATTCATTCAAACAAAGACTATAAAATAAACTTTTTCTTTCCTTAATCCATGGATTTTCAAAAATATGCTATTATCATCAAAGGAAAATCCATGGATTAAGGACAGAAAATAAGTCTTTTTATATAGTCCTTGTTTGAATTTTATCCAAGTTTTATTCTCATCAGTCACTTTCTTATATATATGTGTGTGTGTGTGTATAGTTCGGCAGCAAATCATTGTTTATGCAAGCTTTATTGAAAACTACGGAGCTCTCTCTTTTTACAATCTTTCGTGTCAATCTCTTGATGCGGTGAGCAATTCTGTGGTTTTCAGGTGTTAACCGGTGGAGTATATATATATATATATATATATATATATATATATATATATATGTAGTATGGATAAATCGAGTCTTTTTCTTACTACTTAAACTGGTTGGAATTCATTCTCAAATTAAATTGGAAGGTTATTTTTGTTCTTGTGTAATACTATAAGACAGCTCGGTCCCCAGTAGAAAAATATAAGCCTTTACACTAACTTGTATTATTTGCATTATTCAGACTATTTTTCTCATCTTGGTTGTTATAAAAAAAAAAGTAACATGATAAATATAATACTAATTCCATAGTAATAACTAGTAATACTAGAGATCCTGACAAAATTAGGTTTATGGTTCTTAAAATTCATACTAGAATTGTCGTAATGGTTAAATTCGTTAGTTAACAATCAGTTCTAAATGACATTGAAGGTTCAATCCTTACTACAGGCGATAATAACTAAGAATAATATAATAACAAGCCGCGCATGCATGGTCCCCCTCTGTATGTGACTCGATGTGGCAAGTGTAAAATGCAATAAATTTGGGCAATTTGGGGCATTTTTGACCCCCTTGGGGCGCGAACCAGAATTTTTTCTGAGGTCAAGGATGCTCATTTTATATCCAGAACAATTGCCTCTACATTTTGGCCAGTTTCAAAAAAATTGAAGGGATGGATCAAACGTTATGGGAGAAAAGGGTCATTTTTTGAAATTTTGGGGGCTTTTGACCCTCTGGGGGCGCGAACCAGATTTTTTCCAAGGTCAGCGATACTTATTTTCTATTAGGAACAATTGCCTCCACATTTTTGCCAAGTTTCAGAGAAATTGAATGGATGTATGAAAAGTTATGGGGCAAAAAAATGTCATTTTTTGCCATTTCGGTGCCTTTTGACCCCATGGGGGGCTAACCAGATTTTTTTAAAATCGAAGAATGTCACTTTCTAACTTGACCAAAGTTACAACTTCATGCAAAATTTCAGAGAAATTCAATGGATGGTTGCGGACAAAAATCCGGACAGATGGACGAACGGACGAACAGAAATGCCTCAAAACATAAGTCCCCCGATTTTATAAATCGGGGGACCAATTATAAAATAATTATTATAATATATAAATATATATATAAACTGCTCATTTCATTAAATGTACATCATAATAATGAACCAGTAAATCCAATTATTATAAATTTTGCCTAGAAAACACAATATTAGAAAATTTATTCAATTTACATGTTTTGAAGACTATTTTGACTTCATAAGAAATATTTTTTAAAGTAAATCAAATTTATTTAATTCAGTTTCAAGTTTATATAAATTTCTGATGAAATCGAACTATTCAGAAAAACTGTCAAATTAAATTAAATCTCCAATTTTGTCTTTGCTTTTCCATTTTGTAAAATGTGTCGTCATATATATCTATATATCTAATCTATCTATCTATCTATCTATCTATCTATCTATCTATCTATATCTATCTATATCTATCTATCTATCTATCTATCTCTGTCTCTCTCTCTTTCTCTCTCTCTTTATATATATATATATATATATATATATATATATATATATATATATATATATATATATATATATGATCTATACACAATATCTCATAAAATGAAATGTTGTATTCTTTTATGTATATATATATATATATATGGGAAATGAAAAAGGAAAAACCAAGAGATATTTTTTATCTATTCATCAACGTTTCGTCTTTATTGTAAGACTTCTTCAGGATGATAATTTTAAGAAAAATATCATGCAAGTACATCGAAATATTGGGTTTACATGATGGGTTGATAAGGAAAAGTAGTAGCCGTCAGCTAACTCTCATCTTTCCTTTCTCATATATATATATATATATATATATATATATATTAATTTTTAAATAAAATTCAATGTATCGTAAGACATCCACCTATGCTTTGTGTATTTATAAATATTTAGAATCAGTCTACGATAAAATTAAAAACAATATAATACAGAAATTTGTAACTCACTGTTTTCTTAGCTGATCTCAATCCAGCTCTTGGTTGGACATCCAGAAGCAGGTACAACTATATTTTAAATATAAAATGAAATATATTTTTACGTCCTTCTGGATGTTCAACCAATGGACGGACCGACATCAATTAAATAAAACAGTGAGTCACAAATTTTGTCATTCTGTTTTTCTTTTATTTTATTGTAGACAGATTATTTATGTAAATATATTTATACGTGTATAGTAATCAACAGACCTACTGTTTTGCTGAGTATATTCAAACATATGTCATATGATATCTATGACAACATTTATTAATTTATTTGTTGTCATTTATATTCATACACACACACACACACACACACACACACACATATATATATATATATATATATATATATATATATATATATATATATATATATAATCCAGGTAAAACATCCACAGGGTAGTAATCAAAAGAATTTCAACCGGGTTCATAAAACGTGCTCAATATCAAATAGAGCTTTTATATATGATTATTTTATTTACACAGACATGTACAATATCTGCGACACTGGCATGTCGATGTTATCGATCAACAGCTATTATAAACTGAGATCTCATCAGGCAGAGTTAGAATCGATAACATCGACATGCAAGTGTCGCAGATGTTGTACATGTAAATAAAAATAATCATATACATATATATATATATATATATATATATATATATATACATATATATATATGAGTATGGTAGTTTGTTTGAAGCATTGCTGGTAAATAAGTATATAGGCATTTGAAGTTTTTGAAGAAAAAGATCACATATATTGTCTTCAATTATTTGTTTTTGTTAATGTTCTCTTCTTTCGCTATTCCGGTTTTTCCGCATTGCTTACAGCCTTATTAAATACCTATACACACGTGCGCGTACACACACACACATGATTTGTCTGCACTCTTGGACTTTCATGAATAAAGGAAATAAAAATAAAATCTTAACAAAACCTTGTCTTCAATAAAATATATCTCAATGAAAACATGCCATCAAAAATATAACAACTGGCCACACAGATTATATATATATATATATATATATATATATATATATATATATATATATATATATATATATATATATAATAAGGATATTTTTTTATAAAATAATTAGAAAACCTTGCACAACGCAGATTATTTGTTTTTAAAATAAATTATTTATTCATCTCAAAAACATTTTTTATTTTTTATTTTTATAAACTTGAGTACTTTCGGTAAATCTACCATCTTCAGAAGAATATTTCTTCTCTTTCTTTTAAAAAAAAAAAAAAAAAAAAAAAAGAAGAAATATTCTTCTGACGATGGTAGATTTACCGAAAATACATGATGAATAAATAATTTATTTTAAAAACAAATAATCTGCGTTGTGCAAGGTTTTCTAAATATTTTATAAAAAAAAAATATCTTTATTATTGCCACCCACCCAACGCCTCAAATTGTGTGACTTTTCAAAGTATATATATATATATATATATATATATATATATATATATATATATATATATATATATATATATATATATATATATATATATAATTTCGAGAAATTCGGGGAAAAGTGGATAACGTGATAATACAATCAAATCAAATCGAACACACGTGCAAAGCTTATATTTCGTCTTTATTTATAAAAGACTTCATCAAAAATTGAATTTAAATTAAAAATTATTTTTAAAAATCATGTAAGCAATTTGTAATTTAAATTCAACGTCAATCTTATTCTGATGAAGTCTTTTGATGAATAAAGACGAAATATAATTTATACACATGAGTTTGATTTGATTTGTATTGTTGCGGTTATTTACTTCATCCACTATTTTTTGAGAAATTTGTCAGATTTGATCCAAATTATTTTCTTCATATATATATATATATATATATATATATATATATATATATATATATATAATATATATATGAACGAAAACAAACAAAAATATTTATTACAAATATATATATATATATATATATATATATATATATATATATATATATATATATATACATATATATATATTCATTATTATGTATATATTAAGGAAAGCAACAAACGAATGGAGACAAAAATCGAAACAAAGAAGAGAGAGTAATGGAAATAGTTCTCATTGGCTGATGCCTACTGGCGTGTCATTAAAAAATAAAGGCCGAAGATTGTCAGAAAACGTTTTTTTGCAATGTCGGCACACGCAGCTGATAGTTTTCAAGGAGGCGAACTGGCGCGTCCGGAGTCAGGTCGGGGTTGATACCTGAGCCGGTATGATGCGAACCCCGAAATCGCCAATGAGGAGAGTACATCACTGAATATCTCCCTTGAGGCATCTGAAGAATGTATTTCACGATATATATATATATATATATATATATATATATATATATATATATATATATATATATATATATATAATATGAGACATAGATGTATTTCAGTTGTTACTTTATTTATATAAAAGCATTGCATTCAGAAAATTAATTTCATGACAGAAATATTTTTAAGCAATGTTTAACAAACGTTATTAATTGTTTTTTATTTGTTTTGTTTTTTTACTTAGTTCTATTATATTAGACATTTCCTAGATTTTAATTTTTACTTTTACTGTCTTCCATGCTGATTCAATGCCAGTATTTTTGGCAAATGCACTGAAAGCAGCTTTTGTTCTGGGATTCTTTAGAATACTGTTTTTTTCTTTCTCTCCAATTAGGTATTAGATAATTAGGAGAAAAGAAATTACTTGTTCTCATTGCAAATTCCATGTTCCCCAAACGTACAAACATAATCATGTTTTGTTTTTTTTACTTTTTATATAGTTATTCTAAACTTTTTTCACTTAATTATAAAACAGAAATTCCTGCTAGCATTTTTACCATTTTTAATTACAATATATATATTTTTTTAATCTTTTACCGTTTTGTCTTTTTTTTTCTTTCTTTTTTTCGTAGAATGAACTCTCGTTTTTATTCTTTGTATGTTCGTGTTCCGTGACAATGTCAACAAAACGAATTGAAATTTCATCTCAACATTTTCCTTTTTCTTGTGAATGGCTTAAAGCTAAACGACAACAACAAACTCTTCGAACGTATAAAATGAAATTTTGATGAGTTTCGTTTTTTTTTTGTTTTTTTTGTCTTTGTATTTTGAGCGCCAAAAAAATATATACGGTCTTTCTTGCAATTAGATGCACTCACGTCTGTAACATGCAGATTCCTGCTGCCTATTGTGTCCTCGGTGATGTTATTCTAGCTTCATTAAAGGGGTTTCGGGTTTTACAACATCATAGACTTTCCACCAGATTACTCAGCAGCTTGTGTTGATCGAAAACAAGCTCTCATCGTGTTGGCTATGCGCTACGATTCCTTCAGACATGTTCATTTTATGTTTGTACTTGTTGCCAATTTGTATTTTTAACGGTTCGGCTATGATAAAATCGACCAATGAAATATATAAAATCAAATACAAATTGCATACATAAACTTTTGTAAATACAATGTAAGATTGATATTTTATTCCAGAAATGCTAAAATATATTCATATATATATATATAAAAAGGAAAACCGAAAATTATTAATATGTTTATCAATGTTTCGTCTTTATTCAAAGACTTTCTCAAGATGACTGATTTGCAGAAAACATAGAATGTTATATCATCTGTAATGCGTGTTGTACAAATACCTCATCTCTCCAGCTTTGTGATCATCGTGTGTTTATGTTTTTATTATAATTGTAAACCATAATCTCCTCGAATTTGCCTCAAGCGGCGAATATGGTGAACGTGTTATACAGTAAATATTGGAATTTATTTCAGACAATATATTATGTATCTTGCTGCATTTTTGTTATTTTTGTTAACATTCTGTTTGCGTGGGTAATACTCTTAAATAAACGGTTGATTTAATCCATAGAGCTGGGAATAAATAAAGAAAACCACAAAGAGAAAAATTAAACTCATACAGGATTCGAACCTATGCCTCAGAAAGATGGACCACCTGTTATCGGTGTCATCTTAACCACTTTGCTAACGCGTAATAGTGACAATCGTATATATATATATATATATATATATATATATATATATATATATATATATATATATATATATATATATATAATGTAGAAAAACTAAAATAAAAATAAAAATAGTTTCAGGTAATAATTTATTCCATCTGCTCTCGGTGAATTATTTAAACCACAACCACTGATTTACATTTTTTAAATGAATCTGGAAAAAACATCCTGGGGCTTTAAAAAAACATCCTCAGATCATGGAAGTTTGGCTTTACTGGGTCATTTTGGGCGACTAATGAATATATTATTACTTAAAAACTACACCTTTTTTTAGTTTTCCATATATCACTATATATATATATATATATATATATATATATATATGGAATATTAGTATATGAAATAGTGGATAAGCATGACAACAGACTAGTAAAAATAAGGACACATTACTAAACAGAACCAAGGTATTTCGTTCGATTCATACGAACATAATCATTTGGTGTAAATAAGCTTTATTGAACTGTTGCCATACTTATCAACTATTCCATATGTTAAAATATTCCATTCTGCTCGAAATTTTCATATCATGTTTTAAAATCCCTTATATATATGTATATAAGGTTTTCTCCAGAAACGCACGTATGCACTTGTGCAAATATATGGATTTTTCTAGAAGTGCTCATATACATTTATGTATATATAAGTTGTTTTTTTATCAAGAAATGCGCAAATGTATCTGAGTTTTTTTTTTATTTCTTCCAGGACTGCACGCGTACATTTAACTAAATATAAGATTTTTTTCCAGGAATATATACATACACATTCGTAAGAATATGGTTGATTTACTTTATTTTTTGTTGTTTTAAAAATATACGCATATGTAAATTCACGAACGTTTTACAGAAATTGCTATACATGTACTTACATACATAGTAAGTAATTCTTTCAGTAAAAAATACTTCTGTCACTTTTTAGTAGAAATGCATTCAAACACTTACGAAAATGCAAGTTTTTATCTAAAAATGCATGCATGTACAACTCCTTTTTCTGTTGGATAGGAGGGGGTGGGTAACACTTCCTCATCAAACGTTTTCTCTGCATTCTGCAAATGTGTTTATCTCCGGTTTTGCAGCATTAAGCAATGCAAGTGGTCTGAACCGTCTCCATGAAAGGACGCTATTCTATCTCCAGTTTTACTCCCAACACGGCTAGTACCCATTTATACACCTTAGTGGAGTGTTTTACATAGAGCACCTGGTATTCTCAAATGGTCACCCGTCTGAGTACTGACCAGGTTCAATGTTGCTTAACTTTGGTAATCTTACAAGAATTGGTGTGTGAACATGATTGCAACACTTACACTTATATAAATAAATGCATGTATACATTTGTTCAATCAAATAAACGAATATGAGAATTGTCTTGTGATGCTAAGATACTCATGGATGAATATGTATCTATCTTTAAACAGATATACTCCACTTTATAATAAAGGGCAATGTGCATTTATTTGTATGTATGTATGTATGTATGTATGTATGTATGTATGTTTAGGCAAACATTATTAAATGACACGGAATGGTTATGCTTGATAAGACTTTTTTTTATCTTTTCAATTTTCCGAATGGTCCATTTAGTGTTTCAGTCAAATTGCTGTATGTAAGTTTTGTGGGTTTCTTGTTCAATTTTCTTTCCTTTTTCGCGAGTACTTTCGATTTGATTCGTCAAATCATCTTCAGGCCGTGTTAGTCTTCGTTTCTTAAAAAAAAAATAAGTCTTTACTGTTGAGTTTTTTTTTTATTATTATAACAGCCAGTAATTTACAATTTAAAAGGAGCGTCTATAATATTGAGATGTTGCATGAGAGTGTGATTACATTCTAAGGGCGTGCAAAATTCAAAATTTTGATTGCTTAACCGCTAAGAATGTGTGTATATATATATATATATATATATCCATCCTATCACACAAAAGTTAGCGAGTAAAAAAACTGTCCGATGAATCATTTTTAAGTATTTAGGGGAACTGAAAAAGCAAATATCAAATCAGACCTCCCCCCCCCGTATTCAATCTATTTCCATGAGGGGCGTTTGTTTTCTTTCTTTTTTCTTTCTGCTTTCTATATGGATTTGTACATTGTTGTTTTTTTTTCTATCCTTTTTTTTTGTAAGCTTTCCAGTTTGAGACGATTTCTTGCTTTCTTTTTTTTTAACTTCGCCGATTCAGACGTTATTTTATATGAATATGAATATTAGTGTGAACACTGGCGAAGCATAAATATTTTTCATTATTTTTGACGGTGGGTGTAAACTCATTCTTCTTTCTTTTTTTTTTTCAATGAAAGAGTTTTCTGATTGAAAAACGTAACACTAATTTGATGTAGAAACAAAAGAAACAATGTTCGACGTTACATTGGCTAAGAGCAAAGTATGGTATCTGTTCTAATACTACACTTTGTTCTGTTATGTTCTCGGTCAGTGAAAGAGAAATCCTTCTAGACTGAGGCAATTTTTATTTTTGTTACCATCCAGAGTGACCATTTTGGTGAGCTGGATGTTCTCCACATTAAAAACCGAGCCGGTTTCTAACTCTGCCCTCGTGGGGAGGCAAGTAAATGGGGCCATACATGTACAGACAAATCAAATGGATTTCCATATCGGAATGTTTAACGATTACTTAGGTTTATAAAATAAGATGCATTTACAGTTTTGCAACGACTATCAGAAAAAACAAACCCTCCCTTTTCTGATTTGTGAGTAGATCTTGGACACATTATAGTCATAATGTCATTGTTGAGTTTTGGAATAGGTATTTTAAAATCCTGAAATTGGTATTTTAACTCTTAACATCCTGTATTATATGGCTTATTCAGACTACTGTTCTCATCTTGGATGTTATTCTCACAACATTTTGGTCGATGTTACCTCTGAGCTGTGCGTCTTTTTTAACTCTGGAATCTGTATGAAACTTTGAACAGAACTCTTTATTCAATCCACGAGGAAATCTGGCTCACATTCTGTTAGTAATTCATACTTGTATTCTTAGTATCATCCGCAGTGAGGATTGAACCGTCAACCTAAAAAAAACTGTCACTTAGAACTGATTATTACTTAGCAGTTTTATCAAATAAGAGCATATTCTTTTCGAAATTAGACGTTAAAAAAAGATCATCTGACCACAATGAAATACTGAAATAAGTATCAATATCTGGATAGAAGTCTAACAAGGATTTGTAAGAGTTATTTCCCTTTCATTGGGAATTTTTAAATGCATTTGAAAATAGATTTAAACAAAGGGTTATGATTTCATATATTATCTGCTAGATTGAGAATACAAACATCACTTCCGGTAAATGTGGTTTCAGGTAGGACGTTAAGAGTTAAATCAAAATGACTTGATTTCAACATTTTCACCTAATTTGAAATACAAAGCTACTTTAAATCTATTTTTAAAACACATTTTTAACAAAATGATGAATAAATGGATGAATTTTAAAACAAAATATTAATCATTTATTATAACAATGGCCGGCCTATTTGGCATATTGGTTCGAGTGTTCATTAATTGGCAGGGACACCGGGATACAATCCTCGGTTGAGTCAAACCAAAGACTCAAAAAATGGTACTTGATGCCTCCTTGCCATACACTTAGCATTATAAGGTGTTGATCAGGGGTAAGTTGAGTAATCCAGGGAAAGGAGTGGCACCCTCCCCTACATCTCAGTGCAGCAGCCAATGAAAAGGGATCATTGAAGTTTGGCCTCGACTACAGTTGATCCATTTATTTACTTTTTATTATATCATAACAATTGTTAGCAGAACCTGTGAAAATTCCACACTTGTTTCCTTGTAGGAGTTTGTGACATATGTCTATTCTATAGACGTCCGACGCGAACAAAGATCCCACGATATTATTGTACCATCTTTGAACAGAACAGATACAACACTTTCATTCTAGCCTGAAGGCCAAGAAAGTGTATTTTAGTTTGAGTTGCATATTTGACACAGCAGCGACATCAAATGAAATATTTCAAATTACTTTTTTTTGCATAGCATCTTCGTCGATCGGTCGATCCAATCTTTTACAAAAGGGGTGGAGGGTAATAACGTACATATGAGCCTGAAATTGTCTTAGCATATTATTATATAGATAATTGAAAACGTGCTTGTAAATTTTTTTTCTGCGGTGTCACTAAGCTGCAATTAATCTTAAAATAACCAAACTTAGTTAAAAGTTTACTAAAATTTTCGATGAGGATGATTTCTGTTTTGAATACAAAAATTTAGCAAAAAAATCTCTTCACTTATACTTTGAGTAATTGAATCAATAAAGAGTTTTCTTTGGGGAGGGAGGGGGGCTTTAAGGATTCAAACAAAAACAAAAAGAAATCATCTGACACTGAAATAAGTATCAGTACCCGGATTTAAATCCAACAAAGATTTATAAGAGTATTTCCCTTCCATTGCGAACGTTTAAATGTATTTAAAAATATAATTAAATAAAGGGTTATTATTCTATATGTTCTGAATGTTAAAAGTTTACTAAAATATTCCCCATTTAATTCGGTACAAATCGCGCTTGTTCTTTTGTGGTAAATCTTAAATTCTTATAATTGTTTTCCTATCAACAATTGTTATTTCTATCCACCAGAATCATATTTTTTCTTTTCTGTTCTTTGTTAAAGTTTTTTTTTTACATTTTTTTTTAGCTTAAACATTTCCAACCATTTGTCTGTTAAACTTTTATTTTTATTTAATTTCTGCGATTGTAAAATTGATTATTTTGATCTGCCATGATTACAAATCAACGATTCCCTCGACCCACTTTTTTCTTTCTTTTCTTTTTTAAAAAAGTGTATTTATTGTCATTATTGGTTGAATAATGTTTGCTTTCATCTTGACCGCACTTAGTGATGACGTGAAACACTCATTTACAATTACCAACATGTTTCGGAATTTTTGTGATGACGATTCGTCATTTGTATCATTTTATTATTCAGACTACAATTCTCATCTTGGTTGTTGCATTCATAATGTTTCGGCTGATGTAAGCTCCGACCTTTTCCAGTTGTATCTTTTAAAACGTGAAAACCTTCTACTTTGATTCTCCGAGCTTCTCCAGGTGCATCATTTCGAACCTGGGGCTCTTCTAGTTCGACCCTCCAACCTTATTAAGATGCATCTGTTGGGACATCAGAACGTTCTCGTTCGACTCTTCCGGTGCATCGTTTTAAACTTGTTAAACCTTCTAGTTCGACTCTCTGACCTTCATTAGGTTCATTTTTTAAAACTTGTTAAACCTCTTAGTTCGACTCTCTGACCTTCATTAGGTGCATCTTTTTAAACTTGTTAAACCTTCTAGTTCGACTCTCTGACCTTTATTAGGTGCATCTTTTTAAACTTGTTAAACCTTCTAGTTCGACTCTCTGACCTTCATTAGGTGCATCTTTTTAAACTCGTTATACCTTCTAGTTCGATTCTCTGACCTTCATTAGATGCATCTTTTAAACTTGTTGAACCTTCTAGTTCGACTCTCTGACCTTCATTAGGTGCATCTTTTTAAACTTGTTAAACCTTCTAGTTCGACTCTCTGACCTTCATTAGGTGCATCTTTTTAAACTCGTTATACCTTCTAGTTCGACTCTCTGATCTTCATTAGGGGCATCTTTTTAAACTTCTTAAACCTTCTAGTTCGACTCTCTGACCTTCATTAGGTTCATCTTTTTAAACTTGTTAAACCTTCTAGTTCGACTCTCTGACCTTCATTAGGTGCATCTTTTAAACTTGTTTACCTTTCTAGTTCGATTCTGACCTTCATTAGGTGCATCTTTTTAAACTTCTTAAAACTTCTAGTTCGACTCTCTGACCTTCATTAGATGCATCTTTTTAAACTTGTTAAACCTTCTAGTTCGACTCTCTGACCTTCATTAGGTGCATCTTTTAAACTTGTTTACCTTTCTAGTTCGATTCTGACCTTCATTAGGTGCATCTTTTTAAACTTCTTAAAACTTCTAGTTCGACTCTCTGACCTTCATTAGATGCATCTTTTTAAACTTGTTAAACCTTCTAGTTCGACTCTCTGACCTTCATTAGGTGCATCTTTTAAACTTGTTTACCTTTCTAGTTCGATTCTGACCTTCATTAGGTGCATCTTTTTAAACTTCTTAAAACTTCTAGTTCGACTCTCTGACCTTCATTAGATGCATCTTTTTAAACTTGTTAAACCTTCTAGTTCGACTCTCTGACCTTCATTAGGTGCATCTTTTAAACTTGTTTACCTTTCTAGTTCGATTCTGACCTTCATTAGGTGCATCTTTTTAAACTTCTTAAAACTTCTAGTTCGACTCTCTGACCTTCATTAGATGCATCTTTTTAAACTTGTTAAACCTTCTAGTTCGACTCTCTGACCTTCATTAGGTTCATCTTTTTAAACTTGTTAAACCTTCTAGTTCGACTGGAAAGTTCTCACATTCTAAAAGATGCACATGGTGAAGGTCGAAGATTATATTGCCAGAAACGCTGTGAGTATAACAACCAAAATGAAAATAGCAGTCCAAATAATGAAAATAATTCAATTTAGCAGCATGCTGTTCCAAATATGTAGATTTATTTTCGCTTATTTTTCTAATGGTCTCTGGTATTCACCAACTGCCTCATACACGTTGTGACACAAGGTTGTTTTAATGTGGGGAACTAACACCTTTCAAAAATTAATCTGTCTACACAGGCATTTCGGAAGGCACCAGAAGAGACAAGGCAGATAAATACCAAGAAGATTCATCAAATTTATATAGTACTTGTTTATTTGAGTGCAAATTAATGATATCAGTTCAAGGAATCCATTATGTGTTAGGAGATGTGTACACACAAGTATACACGTGGTTGAGTACATATGTATGTACATATGTGTGGATGGGTTTCACATGAACACAAGTAATGAAATACATTTCTTTCTGTCTTTTTTCTTCTTCTTCTTCTTCTTCTTCTTCTAACTTATTTATATACATACTCATTCACTTAAAAAGAAGAATAGTAGGAACAAGAAAACAATCAAATAAAGTCAAATAGTTATGTTATAACATCCTGTGTTAGTTGCCTGTATATATATATATATATATATATATATATATATATATATATATATATATATATATATATATATATTATATCCTCCACTCGATAATAAAGACCAATGTGTATTTATTTGTACTTGCATAAATATCTATCCCATCATGCAAAAGTTTGGGAGTAAAAAAAATTGATGGATGAAACCATTTCAAGTGTTATGGGGAAGAGAAGATAGGGGAACAAATAGCAAGTAAGATAACGACCCTCCATCCTCTGAAATTAATACGGAAAATTCTTCACTATTTTCATAATGAGACGTTTTCTTTCTTATTTTCTCTCTATACCGATTGATACGTTTTTCTTTCTTTTCTTCTTCTTTTAAACTTTCTATTTTTTAGAGGTGTTCTGTCTTCTTTCGTTTTTTTTAACTTCATCGATTCAGACGTTATCTTCTATAAATATGAATATCAGTGTGAACACTGGCGAAGCATAATTTTTCTTGTCATTTATAACAGAGGGTTTACATTTGTATATATATATATATATATATATATATATATATGGGACCAGTTGATTCCCTCATTGAACTTGGCATAAATTGTTTGAATCATGAAAAAGTTTGCAAAGCCAGTTTAATATAAAAATAAAATGGCAAAATCCAAAATTAGTATCTTTTTGCACTCTCTTTCTCTCCCTCTCTCTCTCTCTCTCTCTCTCTCTCTCTCTCTCCAGCTACTTGTTAAATAATATTAATATTCCTGGTGATATCCCGTTTTGTTTATAATTGACGGACTATCTCAATCTTTTTATTCTCTCCTTTCTTTATTACCTTTAGCTGTTGTTAATAAACAAAGCAAGAGTGACGAAAGGAAGGTACCATATAAAATATGAGCGGGAGGGGGCCAAACAATATACAGTGCGAGAGAGCGGGAGTAATAAATAAAAAACTTAGTAAGAAATGGGTCACTTGATGAGTTAATTACAAATTTCGGCTAATTAGAAAAATTGGAAGTTTTATTTTCAAACATAATTCAATTCTAAAACAGAGGAATATTTTAGCATGTATTTTGTATGATTAAAATATATAGGAAAAAAGCTATAGGGAAACAAACATTGATCAACTCAGCTTTAGTGTAATAATCTATTATAATAAACGTGATTTATTTATTAAGAAGAATGAATTTACAAGGATAGTTTTAACTAATCCAAAACAATCCAAATAATGAAGATAATTTGAACCACCTTGATTTATATTTCAAATTAAAACTTCAGCGTTAAATAAAACTATAAAACATTAATCTAACATATAAAGTTATCGTGTCGGATTTTCAAATTCAACCCCAAATAGCATCTAAACTGACAAATCAAACTTTGCTTCTGACTAGCCAATTTTCATTTGTTATTGCTGTAACATGTTATTAATATGATATAATAACATACATTGCTATCATTTATTTAAAAAAATACTTAGTTGCAATACTTAGTGCGATCAAGACGACTGATAATATAAAATATGTTTTAAATAATCAGCTAAAAATGAACAAAAATCAGCAAGAAGTATAACTCATACTTTTTAATTGAATAATATAATAGGAGTTTTCTACCTTACAACTAAAAGTTTCTTTCTTTTTATGTTTAAAAAATATGCAAGCAAATAAAAATCAACTAAAAAAACTAAAATGACTTCACTGCATCTCGGGTAACACCATGTAGATACAGCTAGTATGGCATAAAACATGAATATTAAATAAACTACGAATGTAATGGTTTTTGTTTTCTACATTTTCTTATCTCTATTTTTGTTTTATTGCATCATTTATAGCATCTTTCTCAGGCATTTTTTTTTATTTCATGCTTTTTTGTATATTTTTTCTTTTTTATTTACTTTCTATTTGCTGTTTTTTTTTCATCATTTTCAAATCATGGTTTTGACTTAATTTAATTTATTTCCATTAAAAATGTTTTTTTTTATTATTATTATTCCTTTTAATTTTGGCTGAGCTTATACCTTTAATTATTTTAATTTTGTTTGGTTATGAATGTTGTTTTCTTTTGTTTTGTTGCTTTTGGGGGGGAGGTTATTATAATAAAGGTATATTGTTGGTCTGTAACAAAAACTATGTCACAAATGAGAAATTATTCTCAGAAATATTATGCCATTAATCATAATTTATTCTTTGAAATATTTAATCTGAAAGCATCAAAATATTTCGGCAACATTTTCAATAGAAAGTTCTTGAATTTTCTCTAATTTAATCCTGTATTACTTCATTAAATTTAAATTTTGTCAATAAATAAATAGATATAAAACATGTAATAAAAAATAATTAAAATAAAATTTATATTCATTGATATTATAAAAAAATGATATTGCAGAGAATTCTGTGATTTTTTTTTTATGGTGAAAGTTTAAATTCTAAGAGAAAAGATACATGATTTAAATTAATAACATCTTTATAAAATACTTCCTCTCGCCTCAAATTTAAAAGATAATCTTGACATAAATAAGCATTTAAATATTCATAATTTGTTTGTTTTTTTGTTTTAAATCTCATAATCCGTGTTATATTACTATTATATTTGTATGAAATTGACATACATAGTTACTATCATTATTAATATATAGATGATATATATTGTTTATTTTTGTATCATGAATACTTTTCTTCATTATTATCTGCTTTTACATTATTTTCCTTTTATTTCTTTATTATTATTATTATTATTATTATTATTATTATTATTATAATATAATGTGACTTTTTGTAATTTTAAACACTAGTCTTCAGGGAATTTATCTTTTGATTTCAGACAGATTAAATAAGTAAATACATACTCCATCTATAACCTAATATTCTATTTCAAAAAAGAAAATACCTTCAGTGATATTAAAATAAAAGCTTTGCCCCGAAATAACCCACAAACTGATATAGTATAAAACAGGAAAATCAAACCAATAAATAACCAAAAATTTGAATTTAGTATAAATAGATTATGAACATTTGAATGTGTGACATAAATACAATAACTGCATAAGCACCCACACACTAACTGTTCACTAACACCTTAATACAATACCAGTGCAACCATACAGCCATGCACCAATACAATGACTGTTCAACCATGCATTAATACAATGACTGTTCAACCATGAACCAATACAATAACTGTTATACCATACATCAATACAATGACTGTTCAACCATATATAAATACAATGACTGTTCAGGCCTGCACTAATACAATGACTGTTATAACATGCACCAATACAATTACTATTAGACCATACATCAGTACAATGACTGTTGTACCGACCATAGATCAATATAATGACTGTTAGATCATACATCAGAATAATGACTGTTGGACTATACATCAATACAATGACAGTTGGACTATACATCAATACAATGACTGTTGGACTATACATCAATACAATCACTGTTGGACTATACATCAATGCAATGGCTGTTGGACTATACATCAATATGCTGACTGTTGGACTATACATCAATACAATCACTGTTGGACTATACATCAATACGCTGACTGTTGAACTATACATCAATACAATGCCTGTTCAACCATATATAAATACAATGACTCTTCAACACTATATAAATACAATGACTGTTCAGTCATGCATCAATACAATAACTGTTAGACCATGTATCAGTACAATACTGTCGGACAATACATCAATATAATGACTGTTAAACAATACATCAATGCAATGTCTGTTCTATCATATATAAATACAATGACTGTTAGACCATGCATCAGTACAATGACTGTTTAACCATACATCAATACAATGAATGTTAGACCATACATCAATACAATGACTGTTAACCATACATCAATACAATGACTGTTAGACCATGCATCAGTACAATGACTGTTTAACCATACATCAGTACAATGACTGTTTAACCATACATCAATACAATGAATGTTAGACTATACATCAATACAATGACTGTTAGACCATACAGCAATATAATGACTTTTACACCATACATCAATACAATGACTTTTACACCATACATCAATACAATGAATTTTACACCATACATCAATACAATGACCCTGCAATAATTCACCAACTATTCTGCCATGCACCAATACAATGATTGTTCAGCCATGTATGAATACAGTAATCGTGCAACCATGCATCAATATAATATCTCTGCAATAATTTACCAATACAATGACTATACAGCCATGCACTAACATAATGACTGTTCAATCATGTATCGATACAATGACTATTCAACCTTGCATCAATACAATATCATTACAACTATACATCAATGCAATAACTCTGCGGCCATTCACTTATACAATGACTCATCAACCATGTACTAATACATTGGCTGTATACACATGTAATAATAAAATCAAGAAGGAAAATTTTTCATATCTTATTTGTTTTCTGTTTGTCTTTTCTTCTGCTAAAAGAAAAATCTAGACGCTGTTTCTACAAAGTGTAATTTTGTAAGAGCAACTTGCGCAAACTAATCCACTATGTACACCTTTCTGACACCTCCTGTTACACTACCGCAGGTATCATGAATTCAACAGTTCTGGAAATTTCCCTTTCCACAAATCTCACTGTTTTTACAAAATCTAGGAAACTTGATTTTTAGAAATATGTCAAATATTCCCATTCTCGCTGATAAATATGGATATTTATCAACTTATTCATCTATAAATCATACTAGTGTTATTCTGTATGTCACGCATACATGCATACACACACTCAAACATATATATAATCAGCAAACTGTTGTATGTATGTGGCAAGTTTTGTGTGCACATAACTGTCTGTATGACTATAAATATGATTGTTTTACCTTTGTATATTTTATTTGTTTTAAATTATTTGCATCCAGTTAAATGGTATAGATAATTTTACTTATATATTATTCACTTCCACTCTTACATATAAATGCTACAGCTATTTATCTTATTTGTATATGTCATATTCATGGTATTATCTCTCTCTCTTTCTCTCTTTCTCTCTCTCTCTTTCTCTCTTTCTCTCTCTCTCTCTCTCTCTTTCTCTCTTTCTCTCTCTCTTTCTCTCTTTCTCTCTCTCTTTCTCTCTCTCAAATGCCAATCGACTATTGTAAATGTTGCATGCATGTGGACGTATTTGTGTGCGTGCACAAATGTTTGAAATACTTTATATATGTATATATATTTATATAAACACACACACATGCACATACACAATATATATATATATATATATATATATATATATATATATATATATATATATATATATATATATATATATATATAATTGTTATATTTTTTGTGTATTCTGTTATTCTGTTTGTTTAAAGTCCTTTAAAGTGAATTTAATGGTTGACATGTTTATACTTTGCTTTGTCGGAAATTTTTGAGACAAGGAATTCTGATTTTCATTATTTATAATCGAACTAATATTCTCATTTTTTTTTTGTTATTTCTCTTACAGCATTTCGACTGCTGTACTCTCTGGCCTTCTTCATGTGTTCATCAACATTCAACAAATTGTTTCAGACATAACAAGGAGGGTGGGGAACATACTTAAGAAACCCCCATTCCTGATTAGTATAGGGGTTAGCCTGCTGAGAGCCTCAAAAAAGATGTTTCAGTGGTACTTTAGAAGCCTCTTTAGCTTTTTTTGTCATTCCAGTCGAGGATATGTCAGTCCGACAGGGTATGTCCTCGACAATCAGTCCGACAGGGTGGGCCGCTGAAACAATAGCTGCCCTACTCTGTCAGGCTGGGATATGATTCTGTGCAGCCCCAGGCTTTACCTTCTGTCTTTTATTACTAATCGCCTCAACCGCCCCTGCCAGCAAATGTCTATGGGGCTGCTCAGACATTTTTTGCGGGCCAGAGTGCATCTCTTCTTGCGCGCTGGCTTTTTAGTCCTCACATTCCGACCTTGTGTCACATCTTTCTGCAGTAGGAGGGAAGTGGAAATACCATGTTATCAGAAAAAATTATATATAGTTGCCTTTAACAGTAAAAACATATTTTTTAATGTGTTTTAACCTGTTTTAAAGTTCCATCCTTTTTAAAATTGCTATAATGTTCAATTTCAAAACAGATATTTCTTATAAAATATGTTATCAAATAAATGCTGAAAATTTCATTAAAATGAGATAATACACTGATCGTTGGTGATTTTTAAATAATTGGCATATTTTAATTTATTTAAAATTAAAGAATATGAAGTGACTATTGTAGTATTGATTTCAAAGACCACCCTGTGTTTTTTGAATAACAATCTGCTAGTCGTTTATCCAATCAATCGGGAATGTGGGACAAAATATTTGGAATAGGCATTCAAAACACCCGGAAAAAGAAAGTGTAGTTGAAGAGGTTGTAAATATATATAAGAAAAATAGTATCCTAGTGGAGGCTCTGTGAGATAGATTAAAGTGGGGGAAGGTCATTATCTGATAGCGTCAGGTATGGTTGAGGTTAAACTCGAGGTTTTTAGTATGTTGCCTAATTTAGATGGACTCCTGAATACGGCCTGAGGATACAGTGTCTCGAATTGTGTGAGAAGGAAAGCAAGAGAAAAACGATACATTAATCCGATTATAAATATTGCATATAATTTGCTAACCTTATAAGAAAACCTTTGTTTAACAACAATAATAAAACAGAACATAACTACAAAACATTCTTGTATGTGGTCTAATGTGGTGATTTTTGCTTCTTTTCGTTTTTTTCCAGAATTCCCTACAAACTTAAGTGATCTCACCTCCAAAGTCTCGGAATTGCCGCAAAAAATGGCGGCGAGTGTGGGGGAGGTCACTGAGAAGTGTTCATTGCAGTGAATGTAAGTGCTGGAACATTGACGGACTGTGTGTTGTGTAGTGCATGTATACATTGTAGACATAATACGCATCCTTCTGTAGTAGCATCATAATGATTACCATAACTCTTAGACTTACAGGCACTGTTAGAATTAGTCCCCCATCGCACCTTTCTAGAAGGTCTAAACAACCTGAAAAAAAAAGAGAAAACAATGAAAGGAAAGGCTAGAGCTTTATCTAATAGCTTCGTATGATCTGTTCGGATCGGACCTGCTGAGTAAGTTTCATCTTGAAATGCTTGAAGAATGTGTAGCTTAACACGGCAACCATGTATGTTTTCTTTTATTTGTCATCTGACCCTGTTTATCTCTGTTATCTTTACTCTGATATCTTTTCTTTCCTCCAATATACTTCCTTCAACTTCCCGTTTCCTCCGTCTTTATTTCCTCTTCATCCACCTACCTCTATTATTTTCCCTTTACATTTCAACCGTCTTCACTTCTTATCTATTAATTTTTGTTATTTTCCCTTCCTCTTCCTCCATCTTCCCTTCCTCCTCTCCCCTCCAATATACTTCCTTCTCCTTCTATCTTTATTCCCTCCACCTTTCCCCATCTTTATTTCCTCTTCATCTACCTACCTCTATTATTTTCCCTTTACATTTCAACCGTCTTCACTTCTTATCTATTAATTTTTGTTATTTTCCCTTCCTCTTCCTCCATCTTCCCTTCCTCCTCTCCCCTCCAATATACTTCCTTCTCCTTCTATCTTTATTTCCTCCACCTTTCCCCATCTTTATTTCCTCTTCATCCACCTACCTCTATTATTTTCCCTTTACATTTCAACCGTCTTCACTTCTTATCTATTAATTTCTGTTATTTTGCCTTCCTCATCCTCCACATTCGTTTCCTCCTCTCCCCTCCAATATACTTCCTTCAACTTCTATCTTTATTCCCTCCACCTTTCCCCATCTTTATTTCCTCTTCATCTACCTACCTCTATTATTTTCCCTTTACATTTCAACCGTATTCACTTCTTATCTATTAATTTCTGTTATTTTCCCTTCCTCATCCTCCATCTTCCCTTCCTCCTCTCCCCTCCAATATACTTCCTTCAACTTCCCGTCTCCTCCGTCTTTATTTCCTCTTCATCCACCTACCTCTATTATTTTCCCTTTACATTTCAACCGTCTTCACTTCTTATCTATTAATTTCTGTTATTTTCCCTTCCTCATCCTCCATCTTCCCTTCCTCCTCTCCCCTCCAATATACTTCCTTCAACTTCTATCTTTATTCCCTCCACCTTTCCCCATCTTTATTTCCTCTTCATCTACCTACCTCTATTATTTTCCCTTTACATTTCAACCGTCTTCACTTCTTATCTATTAATTTCTGTTATTTTCCCTTCCTCATCCTCCATCTTCCCTTCCTCCTCTCTCCTCCAATATACTTCCTTCAACTTCTATCTTTATTTCCTCCACCTTTCCCCATCTTTATTTCCTCTTGCTCCACCTACCTCTATTATTTTCCTTCCCCCTCCTACAACTTTCCCTGTTATCCTTCCACCTATCATTTTCCCTACCTTCCTCCTTTCTCTTTTCTTCTTGTGTTCCTTCTTCCTTCACACCTTTTCCTCATCCTACTCTCTCTCTCTCTCTTTCTTTCTGACTTTTTTTTCACTCTTCTTACCCCAACCCCGTTTGCTTGCTTTTAGCATAGCATTGCAAGTCTGATTACCAAAAATTACCATGACAATCAATGTAGATTCGATTCGTTTTTACATCCTTAACCTGGCTCTGCAATTCATCAGCACTAATACCCAAAAAGTCGGAATCGCTGTTTATGCAAATCGCCTCCTGCAGTCATTTTAATTGGAATGAAAACAAAAAAAAATTGACATTAGATTTTAGAATAGTTGCTAGATTTTTCTTCTCTTGTTATTCTTTTTACAGCTTAAAGCATGTTGGGAATTAAATTCTCCATTTTTAATTAATTTTATTTTGAGAATTCACCATTTCATTAAGTAAACGGACTTAAAACTTTATCCCCAAACAAAACTACCATATTTATTGCTACAAAAGGCATCACAGCTTCAAAGACAAATCGCATTAAAAAAAATAAGCGTAAAAGTAAGTAAAAAAAATAAGTAGTTTGAATGGAAATGTAAAGTGAACATAATCAAAATCAATTCCTGGAATACGGTAATTAAAAATGTGAAGAATTTTACATTCCTTCAGTTTTATTTTTTAGATTCCTGGCGTTAAGAAACTTAGATTGATTCAATTTCATGTTAAATTCCAAAAATATAGTAGTTGTACATATTAAAATATTTAGATTCCTGATATTAAGATTAATTTATGAAATCATGTAAACGAAGCTGTTTAGAATTTTAGATTTATTAAATTTCAATTTTAAAATTCTAAAATAATACAAATTGAAATATTACGAATTTTAGATTCCTTAAATTAAAATTTTGAAATTTTGAAATAATTTAAATTAAAATGTTCAGAATTTGAGATTCCTTAAATAGAAATTTTATAATTCTAAAATAATTTTAGATTTCTTAAATTTTAATTTTACAATTCTAAACTAATATAAGTTAAAATGTTGGGAATTTATATTCTTTAAATTAAGATTTTTAAATTCCAGAGAAATGGTAATTAGAAATATTAAGACATTTAATTTTTTTATTTTTAGTACCAACTAAAGAAAAATTATGGCTCCTAATTCATCGTCTTATTCATTGAATATTCTTCAATTTCATATTTACTGTCACCCATAACCAATATAATTCATTCTAATTTTAATGACAGACTTTCATTGAGGATGTTGTTAAAAGAATTACTGTAAATATTTTATCAATTGATTCACAAACCTATAAATAAATAAAACCAAATAAATTCTACAAGATAAAATATTTTTTTATTAATAAACAAACTACCCATTATGTCCTCGACGAGGCATAATAAATAGATAAGACAAACACATATGTTGAAAAGAAGAATAAGATTACATCACAGCATCACCGGTGTAGCTTCTGTTACTTGCCTCCCTGAGTGGATTACAGTCAAAGTATTATATATTTATCAGAAGAGTCCATTGTGTATCTAAATAGGTATGATACCACAACACTACCAAAAAATTAAAACAAATACATTAATATAATTATGATAAAAATAATTTTCCTAGAAATGGTGAATTCTTAGCCTCTTATCGTCTGCTGAAAATTGAGATTTCATTGAATTTTATACTGTTTGATTTTCTTTTATAAATGTTTAGCATCGTGGTTTATTTACCCCTTCCCCATGTCTTAATACATACCATAGTTTCTAACGCGTATTTATGTGTTAATGTATATCTATATAGGTAATGTATATTTATGCAATAGTTGTTCCTTTAAACATGTTATATGGCATTTTGATTTTTCAATGAGCATTCTTGGAAAGTGATTGTCTCTGATTTCTAGATTAAAAATATGTTGTTGTTTTTTCAAAAGAAAGTTTAATTCTGGCTATTTTGAAAACTAAATAAAACCAAGAACAACAGTCAGTCGTGACACTGCATACCTCTACCTAATAATGTAAGGATGGGTTAAAGTCTTATCTGCACTTTACTTCTCCATATTGTATGAAGTATCCTTGAAGTTATGCCATGGAAACTTTCATAACTCAAAAACTATTTATCTGATCAGGCTGAAACTTTGCAGGGTGGTTGCTCTTATCAATAAGCATCAAATATATACATATAATTTGGAAAATTTGAAAGTTGAAAATTCCGTCAAACTTTTTACCATGACCGAACTTTTCACGGTCATGATCAAAGGTCAAACTCATATAAAATGTAGGATTTCATTGGCTATAATATGAGTCAAGTAACGAGTCTCTAAGATAGACCGGAACCGAAATTATAGCCAAACCTTGATCTTTGACCTAAATATCCCAAAATTAAATCAGTTCTAAGTTAGGCCATGACCAATATTTTGACCAAATTTGGTGACGATTGGTCAAGTGATTTGGTCGCTAGGCTGTACACAAATAAACTCGATCAAAAGCATAACCTCTGCCTTGGTTGAGGTAAATATTAAAGTCTACATTTTATATTTTTAACAATACTCATATAGATTTTTTAATTTAAATTTAAGATTTTACTGTCAATACTTTACAAAAAAGTTCAAAATCCACTTAAGTTTCCCTGCTAATGTAAACTCTGGATTTTGATTTTTTTTATTTGAATCAAATCAAAGCAAATCAAATTTAGTGGTGAAAAATAGCAAAGTGCAACAATAATAGACATCATCACTACCTTTGGTAGGCTGGTCCACAAAGCAGAAACACGGACAGAGAAAGAATGCTGCTTTTCTTCTAATAAGATGAAAAAGCGCCTATGGTTCATCTTTTGCTAGGTCCTATTTGGACCATGACTTTGTACTGGGGTGAGCAAACTTCACGAAAAGTATATTTTAATTCTGGTTGATGATGTTTTTCGCCAGAAACGCATCCCCACGCATCCTCCACTGTACAAGTGAGGAGTAATTATTCAAAGATCAGCGGTTGTAAAGTGGGTGATTGATTTATGATAAACTTACATAGTGAATTAAATTTCTCTCTTTCTCAAGTGAGGAGTAATTATTCAAAGATCAGTGGACATGATGCATCCAGCTCTGCTTTGAGCTGTTTGGTAGTCTGTAGGCTGACCACGGCTTCTGTCAACCTGTTCCACGATGCAGCGACCTGAAATGAAAAAGACGGCATCCGACGATTTAGCCGATAGCGTCTCAGGTACAGCTTCTCTGAGTTTCCACGAAGCGCTCTCTGCGGAGTTGGTGTGAAGAAGAGGTCACGGAGCACAAAATGTAGTTGCCGTGCATGACGTTAAAGGCATGCAGCCGCCTACACTCCAGCGAATACAGGTTGAGGGTCTCCAATCATTATAATAATACTCTCGAAAATGCTGAGCAGGCTAAGAGCTTGGAAATCTATGAACATGAATATGGATATTTTAATTCTGAAATAAGGAAGATAATCCATCTCTAAAAAGAACTTTATTGAAAAAGGCAAAATACATGTAGATAGTAGAGATGCATACACATTTTTAGGAGGCATGCACCCTATGCTAATTCTCCTAACAAAAAAGACAAAATACATGTAGGTAGTAGAGATGCACACACATTTTGAGGAGGCATGCACCCGATGCTAGTTCTCCTAACAAAAATTAGATTCTAATGTTTTGGGGCGATTACATGTAAACAGCCTGAAAGTAGGTGATGAAAACAAATCTTTTAAAGTGGGGAATCAATTTCGCATATAAATTTAATATAAAATGATCACCCACTTCCGAACTAGATAGCACTTTTAAGTCCTTAAAGATACTATCTGGTGCAGAAGTAGGTGATCATCACCGCCTTATAGCCAAGAAGTGGGTGATGATCATGTTACCTTAAATCTTTGCATTTGAAAGTGATCCCCCACTCTAAAATTTTAACAATTGTTTTTTGTTTGTTTTATTTCTTTTCAGGCTGTCTACATGTAATTGCTTAAAAATAGTAGAATATCATTTTGTCATTTTTAGGAGAATTGGCACAGAGTGCAGACCATCGAATAAGACCCATTTTTATATTTTATGTATATTAAAGTAGAGATGTAAACAGTCTGATGGTCAACATCAGAAAAAGATGTTTCTGCAAACAAGGTTGCTGTTTAATTCGTATAAATGCCGTCGGGGAAAATATGAATCGATTTCTATAATTATAGGTAAAATATTGGATTAAACTGAATGCTCTAGTATTGACAGGTAACCAGTCTTGGAGAACACCAACGAACCTGAATTCAAAAACAAAACTGAAGTTAGAAAACTTCTCACACCGCCAATATCCTATATCTCTATAAAGCCATCATACACCCATGCATCGAGTATTGTTGCTACATTTAGGCTGGTGCACCAACCACTAGCTTCTCCATCTTGAACAGGGTGCAAAAAGAGTCTCTGGCCTAATAAGTGCCGCACTGTCTGCCAAGTTCCAGTCCCTCTCATATCGCCGCAGTGTTGCATCCCTGTAATTATTTTACAAGTACTTCCACAGAATGTGCTCCATTGAACTCACTAAATATATAAAATACCTCTGACCCACCCGGGCTAGCAGAAAAATCACACCCCTTCACTATAGAGGTCTTTCGATTCCGGAAAACTTTCTACTCTAATAGCTTCTTTCCTCAGACTGCCTGCCTTTTGAATTTCCTCCCTGCTCCCTGTGTCCCCGACCGTACCAACATGCAGAAATTTAAATGCGATGTGAACACACATCTTGCTACCCAATTCTCCTATGAATCTGGCCCCTATCACAATAGTCCCTTACGTCTCAATGGCAGTATGCCTTGTTTAGGGGTGATAAGAGTTTTGATTTACTCCTCTCCAGGAGTTAGGCACAAGGCCAGTTTTTATCTTACTCCCACAAATAAGATGTGACCCAAGGTCGGGTCAGGAAAGTGGGGTTTAAAAATTGCCTGGGCAGCCCCGTCGGCATTCCCCGGTAGGGGCGCCTCAGGCAGTAAGCAATAAACTTACTCTTCCCCAAAGAGGGGAGGCGAATCCTGGGAGGGTGCACCTCCTAGAACTGCACAGGACAGACCCATAGACCGGCGTAAATCAAGCCCCGAAGGTCAAAACAATACCAGTCTATGGGGTACACTTTGATCTTAGCCAAAATGCCAAGTTTCTTAAACTGTCCTTGAAAAAGACTTGGATTCATGGCTATCCTTTTCATGCAACCAAGATAGTATGTATATTGCTGATGATTAATACAATATATATATATATATATATATATATATATATATATATATATATAATTAAGTTCAAATATATTAATAAAATGAACTTAAAACCAATATTGTTTTAAAAGTGCTTAATACAAAGTAGAGCTTCATAAATCAACTGATATAAACATTAGAACAGTCTATACAAGTTAAGTTCGATGTTACTACATCTCTACGAGGATGTAAGATAGAGTTGATCAGAACGCTGGTTAACTCGTGTAGGCTGTTCTAATCTTTATATCAGTTGATTTATATATATATATATATATATATATATATATATATATATATATATATATATATTAATAGGATAATATTTAATATGTTAAAAACATATTTAAACGAATTTTAAATATTCAAATCAAGTTCTGGAGATAAATATTCTAACACGTCCTCTCTATGTACACATGTTTCTGAGAAATTCAACTTTATTCATTATCAAATTGCATTTATTTCAAATAAAGAACTCTCTTCCTCGGCATGTTCAAATTTGATCAAAATTACAGAGTAAATCATTAGAAGTAAAAGATTACTCTAAAGACTTTTTAAAAAACATCATATAGTCAATAGAAGAAAGATTTAGTTCAAAATTTATCTTTCTTAAAAAAACTTTCCAACTAAATCTTTTTTTCTATCGACGTTTTTAAAAAGGTTTTAGAGTAATCTATTACTTCTGATGATTCATGCTGTAATTTTGATAAAATTTTAACATACTCAGGAAGAGAATTATTTATTTAAAATAGATTTTACTAAAATGTAATTTGATAAAGAATTTTATGGAATTTCTCAGAAACGTGCATACATGGAGAGGACGTGTTAGAATATTTATTTCTGGACCTTACTTTAGAATATTTGTTTTGAATATATTAAATATTGTCCTCTTAATAAATGAAAGCTCTAATTGATATAACCTATTAATTATTGAGTTTATAGTAACTGCATCTTGACACAATTCATAGGTGTGAAATAATATCTACATATCTTAAAAATATTTATTATGATGACTCTCGCCCCATGAGAATTCAAGAATTATTTTAGACCATGAACTTGAATAATTCTTACTATATATATATATATATATATATATATATATATATATATATATATATATATATATAATGTCAGCCACAGACAGACTGTTTTGCTGTATCACAGACGGGTAAGTGCATCGAACTAAGATTGAAACTTGTCCGTCTTTTCGACAGTCAGCGATTCTAATCCATAAACCATCAGCACAAGTCATGAGGAAGGAAAATGTTAATGTTTATATAAACATTACAAGCTGCCAAAGAATACTGTATTATTTTTTACAAAGAGCTTTGCATTCTCGCTAATGGTAGCTTTTGTCAATTTCACTTACCACAGTGCTCAATATATATATATATATATATATATATATATATATATAGTTATCCACAGACACGTGTTTAGTCGTCTCTACGACTCATCAGTGTGGCTATGTTTAGCAGGGATTTGAAATCGGGACCCCAGTGATTGATGTACGGTGAATAAATACCCACCATATTTTATTTAATGAAGATTTCTGAAAGTATATACATTCTATTTAACAGGAAGTCCAGTTATATATATATATATATATATATATATATATATATATATATATATATATATATATATATATATATTTACTTATATTTATTTATATATAAAATAGTTATCCACGGACACGTGTTTCGTCGTTACTGCAGCTTATCATATATATATATTTAATGTCTATACAATGTGTTTCCTAAAAAAACACACATGAAAATGGATAAAAATGCATAGCTATTAACAGGATTTTAATCTGTGTCATGAAAAGAAATAATTCCAACCATGGAGACAAGCAACTCTTCATTATTCTGAATCTGATTTTTCAGGTTGCAAATCATACATACAGTATATATATATATATGTGTGTGTAAAACCGGACTTCATGTTAAATACAATTTCAGGACGTTTCATTAAAGAAAATGTTGACAACTTCGTTTTTGTTAGAATCGTTTGTAAATTCGAATCAGTTTTGTGTTGAATTCTTCACAATTTGTGACAATTACCACTTATGATGAATTATTCGGAATCTTTTTCATCCAATAATATGCATTTTTCTACAAATTTTTACTGGTATCACGAGAACAAAGTTGCGTTCTTGAAACTTTTTGATTACTTACTTAATGGTTCAATGCTGTTTTATTCAAAAAGAAAAACAGTTGTTTATGTCATGTCTTTATTTCACGGTGTATGTATATATAAAAAAGAGTTATGTTTACTTTAGCGGACATGATGAGCAAGAACCTCAATCACATTGTGGAAATAATCTTGATTTACCTTATTGCCGCCATAAGAGGGCTCGTCTCTGCCTTGTGTGCGGAATATGGACGTGAGAAAGAAGAAGCGTATACAGGAACAAGAGTATTTATTTGTATCAACCATATGTGACCATTAGTGCTTTTTCAATCCATAAAAGACGAACCTAATAGAAGGTGGCATTTGCGTTTAAGCACTCAAGACGCTAAGGTCATTGAGTGATACAGATCAGTATTGAAATCGGCGTTGTTGGAGAAGAGTATACCATATAAGAAAGTTCCAGTGGCGAGCACATTGTTCAAGAGTGTAGTATTTAAAACGGTGTTGTTGGAGAAAAGTCTATGTGATAAAGATTTTATGGCAAACACATTGTTGCATTGAATACGGTGTATTCTGAGAAAAGTATACCAGTCTCACCTGAGAAGAGCTTACCATGTAACAAAGGTCCAGTGGTGAGCACATAAGAGGGCTTGTCTTTTATCGATGGAAAAGCACGCCGGTCACATATGGTTGATACACATAAATACCCTTGTTCCAGCATGAACTTGTTCTTTCTTACATCCAGGTTCTGCACGCCAGGCAGAGACGAGCACTTTTATGGCAGCGGTAAGGTTAGTTAAGACTATTTCCACCACTTGATTCAGGTTCTTGTTCACTAAGTCCGCCACATTTACTCTTATATTATAACCAAAACAAGAAGAGAAACAGCTGTTCAAGATATATTTTAATTTCCCGGTGTATATATATATATATATATATATATATATATATATATATATATATATATATATATATATATATATATATATATATATAAAACAAGTTAAGTTTACTTACTTTTATTCCATTACATAATCCTCGGAGGATCTTTGCACACTTTATGGATACACACTCGTTCCATATTGTTTGATGCTTTGCTAACCTTTCCACTGTTAGCAAAAGAAGCTCTACATCGCTGCGGATCTGGTCAGTCCAGCGCTTTGAAGGCTTCCTTTTACCGGAAAATTCTTCCTTGAATGCTCGGTATACATCGTTTTCGGGAACTCTTCTGACGACACAACTAAACCAGCTCATTCTTCTTTCCTTGATAAACTTATATAATAATGTTTACCCTTATATAATAACCAAAACAATAGCATTAGGTCTAAAATATAGAACACGTGCATCTCATAATTTAATGTAAAAAACACTTCACTGTCACCAAAATGTGGACACAGACACAAAATGAGTAAATTTTATTGCAAGAATAGTGATAATTAAATTTACTTAATGCCAAAAAGATCATTTCTATAAAAGAAGGGGAAAAAAAGCACAGTCTCTTTAGAATGTCATAATTTTTATTGTTGCTCCTTCCATATGCAGACACAATGTATTGGGTGCCTACATAATGAGGAGTTTATAGTGAAGCAAGAGTTTCATAATCTCCAACTGTACTTCTACCAGTTTCTCAGTAACGAATAAAAAAAAGTAACACAGTTTATAAATAAACAAGAAGAATACACGTACCCTCAGCATTCTCTCACAAATCAGAGCACCTCAAGAAGAGAAAGGCAATAAAGGTATCCCTTTACCTTTCGGAGGTAATGACTGGGATGCAGGTCTTCTAAAACTGTGCCAAAGGTCCTATAGTATTTCATGATATTTCTCACAGAGGATCCAAAACTAACCACAGCAAATCTGATATTTAGACTTATTGAAAGCAATGTAATTTCTTTCAGATCAGTTAAAATAGTATAACATTTTTACTATTTACTATCTATTGTGACCCTAGGAAAGTGATCGTTTTACAGCTGCATGAAAAGTTTGTATGCCTTTAAGTTGATTGAACTTTTAACTTTAAAATTTTTTAGCAGCATCTAAAGAAATGCAGAGAATTTGACTTTTAAATGTTAGAAGGATATTAAAGATATCAGAAATTGGTCTAGAAAAAATCTATATAGTATTAAAAATTTACGGTGTTTATGAGAGTTTGTCTGTTCGTACATAAATGATTTGGTAGACAAAAAAAGGGATAGGCAGAGTGCACATAATTAAGATGCTTGAGTGAGTTTTTTTAGACTTGCCATAGCTGAGTTCGAATCTCGTATAATTCTAAAGGATATTTTTTAACTGTATTCTAAAGTACGAGGATCAACTAGATAACATTCAATTCGTTTAGAAATAAAATCTATCTAACAGACTGATTGGTTAAAAATGTGGAGCCACTCAGGGCTATAACTATCCTAAAACTACTGAAGCATATTATAGTAACTAATTTATGAGTTTTTCTACTAAGTACATGCTTAACATGTTTTGGATTTTCAGTACTTCAGCAGTTTTACAGACACTGCTATTTTTTTTTTTTTATAGGATTTTCAAGTTAAATTCATTTTTTACGGTATCTGTTGTTTATTAAATTGTTAGGTGAAAGTACAGAATAGTTAACAAAGTCCCTCCCCATGTTAAGAATGGGTTTCTAAATAATCACATTATTATTACAGCACGGTCCGTAAACTGTAGAAGTACCGGATTTTCCACTTATTATAGTGTAGCGCTTTCCTTCTGCATATATGCATCTGCTCTCCTAGCTACTTTTTTCTTTAATACTAGTTATAAAGTAGTAGAATCTAGGTACAGATGGAAATTGACATACCCGGGTACAACCACAACAATCAAAGAGCAGGTATAAACTAGTAGTTATTATTGACAGATGTAAAAAAAAAAAACCTCAAACCCTAAAGTCTTCTTCTGCTCGCCATTCGTTCACGGATTTTCCACTGAGCAGTCGTTTCCTTTCTTTAAGTTACTGCTCGATAATACGATTATTTAATCAACTACTAAATAATAGTGACTGACAACATTTCCAAGTAATCAGTTGAATAATAGAAGAATAGCAAAGAACGTGCCTTTGAAATTGTTGAAAAATATGAACAACTAGCAGGGCCACCCGGCGTTGCCTGGTGGGCGGGGTGGGGGAGTAGTAAGTAATCGAGGTAAAACTTAAAACAAAAAGAAAGAAAAAAGAAAGAAAAAAGTTAAATCTTACTTACAAAACAAATACGCGAGTAAAGTTTTACAAAAATCATACGAGATGCGAGATAAGTTTTACTTAAAAAAACTAAACTAATTCTCTCTCTCTCTTTCTCTCTTTCTCTCTCTTTCTTTCTCTCGCTTTCTCTCTCTTTCTCTCTATCTCTCTATCTCTATCTCTCTTTCACTCTCTCTATCTCTCTTTATCTATCTATCTCTCGCTCTCTCTCTCTCTCTATCTATTTCTCTTTCACTCTCCCTCTCTCTCTCTCTCTCTATTTCTCTTTCACTCTCTCTCTCTCTCTCTCCCTCTATTTCTCTTTCACTCTCTCTCTCTCTCTTTCACTCTCTCTCTCTCTTTCACTCTCTCTCTCTTTCACTCTCTCTCTCTCTATTTCTCTTTCACTCTCTCTATTTCTCTTTCACTCTCTCTATTTCTCTTTCACTCTCTCTCTCTCTCTCTCTTTCACTCTCTCTCTCTTTCACTCTCTCTCTCTCTATTTCTCTTTCACTCTCTCTATTTCTCTTTCACTCTCTCTCTCCCTCTCTCTCTCTCTATTTCTCTTTCACTCTCTCTCTCTCTTTCACTCTCTCTCTCTCTATTTCTCTTTCACTCTCTCTCTCTCTATTTCTCTTTCACTCTCTCTCTCTTTCTCTCTTTCTCTTTCACTCTCTCTCTCTCTATCTCTCTCTCTCTCTATTTCTCTTTCACTCTCTCTCTCTATTTCTCTTTCACTCTCTATCTCTCTCTTTCTCTATTTCTCCTTCTCTCTCTCTCTATTTCTCTTTCACTCTCTCTATTTCTCTTTCACTCTCTCTATTTCTCTTTCACTCTGTCTCTCTTTCTCTCTCTTTCTCTATTTCTCTTTCTCTCTCTATCTCTCTCTCTCTATTTCTCTTTCACTCTCTCTCTCTCTTTCGCTATTTCTCTTTCACTCTCTCTCTCTCTCTCTTCTATTTCTCTTTCACTCTCTCTCCTGAATCTGTAATAAAGCATATGTGTGCCTGTAAATTAATTCCTATTTTAGTCACAAAAAATATTAAGAACAAAGGAATAATTTTTTGTGTCTATTAAAAGTAAAAGAAATTATTTCTTTTATTTTTTTATTATCAGTTATTATTAAGATTAAGCCTCCTCTTCTTTGCTCAGAAAAAAAAATTTGTATATGTGACTATTGAAGTGAGTTGGACTCACATATGTTAAGTTTCATTTTATAGATATCAGAAATTTATCTGAAAATTAGCCATTATTGATAACAATAGGTCATAATCTTGAACATATTTTCTTGTTGCCAAGCATTCTACATAGCAATACTTACATTGCTTTTATTTTGGGGATTGCTATTCAGAAACTATTTGACGCTTTAAAGTGTTTATACTCCTCAACCAGTTACTGATTAAAGTCAACAAATTATCCAACACATTACTAAATAATAACAAGAACATAAGTCAGTCATGAGACGGCATATCTCCACCTGACATCATAAGTGAAATATGAGACTGTATACCTCCACCTGACAACATAAGTCAGTCATGAGACGGCATATCTCCACCTGACATCATAAGTGAAATATGAGACTGTATACCTCCACCTGACAACATAAGTCAGTCATGAGACGGCATATCTCCACCTGACATCATAAGTGAAATATGAGACTGTATACCTCCACCTGACAACATAAGCCAGTCATGAGACTGCATACCTCCACCTGACTGACATCATAAGTCAGTCATGAGATTGCATACCTCCACCTGACAACATAAGAAATGACAAAGTCTTATCTGGACCTTACTTCTTCATATTGTTTGAAGTATTCCCAAAGTTATGGCATAAAAACGTTGCTAATTCAAAAATTATTTATCTGATCAGGCTGAACTTTTGCATGGTGGTTACTGTTACCAACAAGCATCAAATTTGGAAAAATTGAGTTTCTAGAATGAACAGAACCGAAGTTACCACCAAAAATGTAACTTTCACCTTTTTTTGGACCTTGACATTTAATCTTGATATCCCAAAATTAAATTAGTTCTAAGTTAGACCATGACCGATATTTTAACCAATTTTTGTGATGTAGACACTAGGCTGTACACAAACTAACATGACCAAAAACATAACCTCCTCCTCGGCGAAGGTAATAATAACTATTTTCCTGTTGAACAGACAAAAGATGCATGTACTTAGTTTCTTTTGTAAGCAAATTTTATTACAGGTTTCATTGGTAGTTAAAATCATTTGATTATTTAGCAAATTATGTGTGTGTGTCTTTGTTCTGTCTCCAACGAAATACAGATTTAGGATTCTTTATTTTTAGTTAAGAATCGGACAGAAATGTTGCGACTTGTTTTGGCTTATGAATAATTCTAGTTGCTTTCTGAATCTTAATCAACATAAGATATAATCGGCTGAAGTTTGTCTCAGAAATAAAACCTGTCTTCCTAATTGGTTTCTTACATAATTCTTCTAACATAAAAAAAGTTATCTTGTAGGATTTTCAAAGTCAGACCCAAAAAGCATTTAATCTGACAAATCAAAATTTGTTTCTCACTAGCCAATTTTCATTTGTTATTGTTGTACCGAGTTATCAACAATTGAAATTATATAATTTCACAGTTTTTTCTCTACATTTAAATTAATGATGTAACAGAGAAAATATATATATATATATATATATATATGAGAGAGAGAGAGAGAGAGAGAGATACAGGGTGGCGCAAATGTCTGGACGCATAGGCAATTTATTACATAACAATATACAGTTTACAATGTGTTCGAATTCGTATTCACCTTCTTCAAAACACTGAGTAAGAACTCGGGATACACATGATCTTTGCAAGACAAAATACGAGTAATAGAATGCCGCAATACACCTGTTTACTGGGACACTTATTGCAATCAATTACTCGCGTTACCTTCCACATGTCTGCATAGATTTCTGGATCAGTTGCATTTCTTCTTCAACTACGAGATCGAGATCGATCGTTGAAGATTCTTGTTTCTTTAAAACGAGTAAAACTTCTCTGTGTAATTGGTTGCTCATTCGGGTACTTCACATTAAATATACCTGCAACTGAACGTGAACTGACACCATCGTTTGTATTCAAAAACACAAGTTTTAGAATTGTTAACTTGTCTGCTATAATAGAAATCTGAAATATAATAAATAAAATTATGAATGATACATGATTAAAATTATGTTCAAAATTCAAAAGCAGTTCTATAGTAGCTTGCCTACAGGTCCAGACTCTTGCACCGCCTTGTATGTAAAAATGTACATGATGCACTCGCCCATCTGGTCCAGTGGATCTTTGTCCTGTATTTTATACCTTTATTGAGGACTATGTTGCCTTGGTCACCTTTTGTGGACGCGGGGTGGAGCTGTTTCTTGATACTTCTCTTTGGACGAGTAATTTTAAGATGTTCTTGGAGAAGACAACAACAATTTTCATCTCAACTAATGGAGTTCCATTTCCTTAACTAAGAGTTGCGTCCGACTGGAACATCTTCACAAGGTAGAACGCGGGGTTTAACCTCCCGCACCCCTTATTTATAAAGTCCTTATATGGAATCTAGCTAATTCAAAATTCTCATGGAAACTAATTTAACATCAATTTCTTCCTATGTCACATGACTAAGACAATCTACCTTCATAAATGGTTTGATAATACCATATAACCCACTGCCCTATCTACACTTAACTTAGAAAATATACTACTGCTAAGTAATATGAAACACCTGTACTATCAATAATGTGAATGACTGTCTACAATGGCTGATAAGTCCAATGCACAAACGATCTTAGCAGATAAAATTATCTCCAGGGTTTGGCTTGTCTTCAGTAATTTCACAGTCTTTTCCCTACATTTATTTAATGGTGTAACAGACAATATATATATATATATATATATATGAAGGAGAATGGAAAGGAATTAGAGAAAGCAAAAGCCAAATCAAAATTCAATTCAAAAGTTCAAAGCAAGGTATATTCCGCAAAAAGGCAATTTATTCAAGTTAAATTTTCCTTAAGCCTGGCTTAAGGAAAATTTAACTTGAATAAATTGCCTTTTTGCGGAATATACCTTGCTTTGAACTTTTGATTTGGCTTTTGCTTTCTCTAATTCCTTTCCATTCTCCTTCATTTCTACCTGCTCTATCCTGGATATTGAGCTGTATACTCTTCACAATAGGGTTTTACCTTTCCTAAAAGTTCGCTTTTAGTACACCTCTTTATATATATATATATATATATATATATATATATATATATATATATATATATACAGGGTGGAGCAAAATCTGGACCCATAGGTTATTTATTATATAACAATTTACAGTTTACAATGTGTTTGAATCGATATCTACCCTCTTCCAAACACTTAGTAAGAACTCGAGATGCACATGATCTTTGCAAGACAAAATACCACAAATAGAACGCCTCGATACACTGATCTACTGAGACACCTATCGCAATCAATTACCCGGGTTATCTTCCACATGTCTGCAGATGTTTCAGGATCATGACGAAGTAATATGAAATATCTGTACTATTAATGACGTGAGTGCTCTTATGTCTACAAATGCTGACAAGTTCAATGTACAAACAAAGCCTCGCACTGGCAATCCTGGCAGTATTATCGTCTGCAAAATTGTAGCAAGGTCATCGGTTCCATTGCTTCTCCATTTATTGAATTGTTTTCAAACTTCACCAGACCACCCAATTTTATTCATTGTCCTGACCTCCCAAACCTTGAAATCTATATCATAGGCTTTGACAGCCTATAAAAAAGTATAAAATACAGGACGAAGATCCACTGGACCAAATGGGCGAGTGCATCATGTACATTTTTACATACAAGATAGTGCAAGGGTCTGGATCTGTAGGCAAGCTACTATAGACATCTGTATATATCTTGTATATGACACAATGCACTTAGAGAGCGTGACATTGGATTTTCGCAACCCTAGTGATATTATATAAAGATATGTATACTGCATATTAAAGGGTATAAAATACAGGACGAAGATCCACTGGACCAAATGGGCGAGTGCATCATGTACATTTTTACATACAAGATAGTGCAAGGGTCTGGATCTGTAGGCAAGCTACTATAGACATCTGTATATATCTTGTATATGACACAATGCACTTAGAGAGCGTGACATTGGATTTTCGCAACCCTAGTGATATTATATAAAGATATGTATACTGCATATTAAAGGGTATAAAATACAGGACGAAGATCCACTGGACCAAATGGGCGAGTGCATCATGTACATTTTTACATACAAGATAGTGCAAGGGTCTGGATCTGTAGGCAAGCTACTATAGACATCTGTATATATCTTGTATACGACACAATGCACTTAGAGAGAGTGACATTGGATTTTCGCAACCCTAGTGCTATTATATAAAGATATGTACACTGCATATTAAAGGGTGACACCCCCACCACCAAAAAGAAATGCCATTGTTAATAAAATTCACAATCTTTTATGAAATTCAACCATATTTGATATAAATAAACTTTAGTCTATGTCTAACTTGTCCATTAAACTTCAGTTATGAATGTCCAACAGTTTTTCTTCTATGGCCATTCAATAATAATCACACTTGGATACGCTGTGCAAAATTGTCAATAACTCTGATACAATTCTCTTCTTTGGCATTACCTTGATTTGTGGCGGTGATTGCCCTCTTTAGTTCAGGAAGACTCTGGGAATTGTTTTGATAGACATTATCTTTCAGATAACTCCATAGATATAAATCCGGTGGGTTACGGTCCGGTGTACATGAAGCCCATTCACTTTTACTGATGAGACGATCACCAAAATGTCCCCGTATGTTGTAGCCTTGCAGGGCCGGTAATAATCAAGACAAAGACGCTTAGTCATAACTGTATTTATTGTGTCTGGGTAAGGCCATGTATTCCCGAAACAGGTAGGTCAGCTTATGCAATAACACTGCATATCATTGGAGAGCAATAAAAATAGGTCAATAAACACTGACTCTGATTATTGTTCTTTTTAAATGTGTTAAATTCTTTAAGATGATTTTTCTTTCAAATGAATGTATGGGTCTCTGTTCAATGATCTGTTAGTCACATATGTGAAACTAAATAATTCACAAATGTAAAAGAAACACGACCGTTATATCTTTTGTTTTTTCTTGTAAGATTCTTCGGTGAAGGGGGACCTGTATGCAAGTCTTTGCATGTTTTCTGTGTTTCAAAGAAAAGGAAGTACAAGGGCTATAACTCTTATTTTTCTGATTGCTCTTAGAAAATGATATTCTTGGTTCAAGTAAGAAGTGGAGAAATGTGTAAATGTTATGATGTGTTAATTATGCCTGTGTCCAGTGATAGAAACACGTAACCTAAGTAGTTTGGTTCTTTGATATGACAGAGGCGTGTGCGAAAATTAATGTTTTCCTTTAGTTTAGGAGCACAAATGAACCTTACTACTCGACGTTTTGCGTTTTAAAGTCACATCCAAAAGAAATTAATTTTTAATTAACAGTTTAATGATTTAAAAATTACTTTCAAATTTAGAAGAATCCTGTAGTAAATACACATCGGCCGTATTTAATCCGTTAATAATAAATTAAAATGGCTCACTTGTATTTATATCATTACTCTTTAAAATTCGAAAGTAATTTCATAAGTCTTTTACGCTCTTGATTAGAAAGTAGTTTCTCGCTTGAATTAAAGTTTAAAGCAAAAGTCTGATGTTACGATTCATTTGTGCTCCTAAACCAAGGGTAAAAACATTCATCTTCATACGCGCCCCTGTTGTATCAAAGCACCATAAGTTTAGTAAAGAACAGCATGTGTAAAGTGTTTTTGTGTGTTAATACGTTTAAAAGAAAGAAAAAAGTTCTCAGCATGTAGAGACACAAAAAAAATGACTGCCACTTAACAGTCTTCGAATGTGTTCAATTACTTGAATAAATATTTGACTTAACAATTAGCAAAATCATTTTGATCCGTATTTGCACATCTGTTAATGTCTTCTATTTTGTTGATAGCCTAATATATGGGCATCAAAGATACCAAGGCCTGAAAGATACGCCCCATTCTTGACACAATTAAGGAAAGAATAACCATTCAATTAATATCAGATAGAAAATAAAAAATAGAAACAGAAAAAAATATCAACACCTATTTTGAATTGGAGAGGGTAGAGATTACATCCTCAATGTTAAAAACTGCTGTAATTCTTTCTACAGATTTTAGAAGCTAAATAATGTACAATAAATATTAAATCATTCTTAAACGTAGATTTATTCACTCTGAACGTCACTAAAAATGTCTGGAATTTACTGTAGTAAACTATAAAATTACACTGAAATATAAATATATTTTAGCAGCCGGAAGTAACTAGAGTTATGCGCCCTTACTTAATTTTTGGTGGAGAAGATAGATGCCATGTTTAATTTTGGTGTTTTTATCATCAGCTAATATGTGTTAAGTAAAAGTATGAAGTAGTTGTTTGAGAAAATGAAAACAGATAACAGTATAGCTTTTCTTAAAGAAATACATCTCTGCCAGAAAATATATTGAACTAAATGTGCTAATAACACAAAACAAACCATAAAACCTCACTGATATGTGTTAGGTATTGTTTTTGGTTAAGAAAATGACATAAACTATGAAAATTGTTTAGGAATAATGCAGAGCAGCAAAAGAATCAATTCAACTAAAGCAAATTACATACAAAATACCACAAACTATAAACAAGTACAGTTTTCAAAAGTGGCAAGAGACTTGGAACCTCTGCTAAAATAACAAACTTCCAGAGAACTCTCCTTAAGAAAATAAGGGCTAGAATACAGAAAACATAGAGAGCAGGTGATCGAGTTGTGTATTGGTCATACGAGACTGACCCACTCTTTTATCCTGAAACACTATAAACCACCTGAATGCTTAGTTTGCAAGACAAAATACACAGACAAGCTGGTAGAATGTGGTGACTTTGCCCTCACCAGCCAATGTTACTGCCATAGAATTAAAAGTATGAAGGAGCTGTTTGAGAAAGTAAAAAATAGACAATATCAGAGCCTTTCTCAAAGAAATACATTTATAGCAGAAAATATAATGAACTAAACATGCGAATATGACAAAACAAATCCCCAAACCTCACTTATAACTGCATGCATATATGACAGAGGAACACTTTGTAAACTATGAACTTAATTCAAACCAGCTAGGCATAAAATCACCATAAACGGGTTGACATGCCATCAAACCAAATCAACCAATCAATAATGTCGAAACTCATTTCATTGTAAATAATTAACGACTTTAAACTAGTAAATTACCCGTTTGTTATTCTTACAATTATTTTGCTGTTTGTTGCAAAGTGTTTATCAGGAGCTGAGTGGCACTTAAACGCTATCGCACCTAAGATATGTTTGAATGCATCTAATCCAAATGCTGGCTTTTTATTTAAATAATCATCATGTGCAGCTTATCTCACAACTAAGTGTGTGTGTGTTTTGTGTGCAAACAAACATTTTATCTATTCACATGTGTTCACACTTTCTGTCTGCACAATGTTGTTTGATGCACTTGTGATTTTCATGTGTTTGAACAAAACAAGTTGGGGGTAATAATTACAAATAACTGTCATTTTAACTGTTTTATTGTTACTTTAATGAAATCTAAATAATTGCTTCGATTCTAGTATAAATTTTACATTTGCTAAACAATCTTTATTTAAATTCCAAAAATGTTTATGAAGAACATCACTATTAAAAGTATATTTGCAAATGGAAAAATAAGTTTCTATTTCTGTTTCCAATATATCTCTATAGCAAGAGAATTATGGAAGCCAGTAATATTTAAGAAAATTTCTGTCAATTAAATTTTTGCTTTATATATATTTATATATATGCTTTATATATATATATATATATATATATATATATATATATATATATATATATACAATTATTCTTCAAAAGATTTTATCAGATTTAAGCAAAATTTTCACTTTTCAATAAATGATAGATGAAAATAAAACTCAATTTGTAATAAAAAATAATTTAAATATATTTTCGAAAAAGTGAAATTAATCAAATTAAATTTTAAAAGTGAATTGATTTTTGAAAAGCAACATTCCTTTTTTTAACACAATCTTTAGTGAATTAAATTTTAGAGATGTGCAATTTATTTTTGAGAAGATGCATATCTTAGAAAATGGAAATTTATTTTTGAGATTTTAAAAAATAGGAATTTATTTTTGAGAAAAATGCAGATTTTTGAAAAGTGGATTTATTTTTGAGAAAATGCAGATTTTAGAAAAATGGATTGATTTTTGAGAAAACTGCAGATTTTTGAAAAGTGGATTTATTTTTGAGAAAAATGCGGATTTCAAAAAAGTGGATTTATTTTTGAGAAAAATGCAGATTTTCGAAAAGTGGATTTATTTTTGAGAAAATGCACATTTTAGAAAAGTTGATTGATTTTTGAGAAAAATACAGATTTTCGAAAAGTGGATTGATTTTTTAGAAAAATGCAAATTTTAGAAAAGTGGAATTTAATTTTGAGAGAATGCAGATTTTAGAAACTGAAAATTTAATTTTGAGAAAATGCAGATTTTAGAAAATTAAAATTTAATTTTGAGAGAATGCAGATTTTAGAAAATGGGAATTTATTTTTGAAAAAAATGCAGATTTTAGAGAAGAGGAATTTATTTTTGAGAAAAATGCAGATTCTGCCATTACTAAGTAGCAGAGTGTTACCACTGTTGACCAAAAGAATAGTCTATCAAACATGTGGGCACAGTGTGATAATATATGGAACTGAAATCTGGCTAGTGAGAGTCGAGGATATTTGTTACATGGAGAGAAATGATATAAGAAAATAGATGTGTGTAATGGTGAATCTTTAAAGAAGACTTAAATCTGATGATCTCAAATGAAGATTAAATTTGGACAGTATAAGGAGATGTGTGCCGAACAGGACACTTCGTTGGTATGATCACATTGAAAGAATGGATGGAGTTCTTGGGTTAGTAGATGTAGAACAGTTGAAGTAGCAGGGGCAGACCAAGAAAAACATGGAAGGAAGTGATGAGGATGAATTTGAGAGAAAGAGGGATAAATTAAGACCTGGTCAGCGTTAAGTAAGTTTGGAAGTCAATTTCTAAAAGGCGTTCTACACATGCCAGCATGTAAAACAGAGGTTCGAATTAGTTCTTTAAATTAGTACATAGCATTTAATTTTTGGCTTGAATAAAAGTTTAAAAGCAACAATCAAGTATCAAGGTTCAAGTGTGCTTCTAAACATAAAGGAAGCAATTAATTTCCCCTCTGTTGAATTCTTTTATAAATTGTTTATATTAACGCAGAAAGAAATTATATCTAAGAACAAACAAAAACATTTAGAATCATTGATAATATCTTTTTTATTTAATTCTCAAAGTTTGTAAAAAATATAATTGTTTTCTAGTTTTCTTGTCAATCAAATTTTATAACTTTATTAAAGCACAGAATCTATTAATAGAATTAGGAGAAAATAAGATATACAGGTTTAATTAATTTGCATTTAAATAATGAAAATAATCCCAAAACCAGTTTTTGCATGTCTATATTGATTTTTTTTTCTTCAAATAATCAATCTTTAAATTTAATAAATTGAATTAATTATTCTTTTTTTAATGTTTGTTCATACATTTTTTCTATCAAATAATTTTTAAATTATAAGTTTTGACTTTACATGTTTATATCAGATTGTATTTTGTGTGACTAATTGTAATTAAGTATCTTATAATCGTATAGATCCATGGTTTAAACCAAATTATAACCTATAACTCTCATTTTTCTTATTATCGTAATTGGGTTAAATCCTGTTGCAGTTACCCAAATTATTTAGATTGAAATGGGTTTCAGCATTACGTACAAACAAGTTATGTTTACTTAGTCCATGTTTTAGTAAAATAAAAATAAATATTACATTAAAAACACTGCTATAGCAAGTCTCATTGTACATGTGAAACGCTGAAATGAAAACTCACCAGAAAAAAAAGTAATCGCCATCTTTATAAACAAATCAATAATAAGGTTAAGGGTGATAGCTTATAGTTCATAATTTTCAAGTAAAAAGACAGGAGACCATTTTTTTTTGGGGGGGGGGGGTACAAAAGTAAAGAAAAACATTATTTTACCATTTTTTTGATAGACTCATTTTCAACATGTTTATAAAGATGGTGATTATATGGTCGTATTCAAGTCCAATAGCAACAAATACTTGTCAAGTCGTCTTCTTAAATAATACAAATTTTTGTCAATTCCATTCTTCATTTTCAATCCTCTCATAATATTGTTCTTCATTCACAATGACAATCTCATTAAACCTTATCCTCGAGTGGTTTTTGGCCTTGGTAAAGGCTGACTCATTAGTATGAAAAAGAAAAGAAAATTGATCTAGTTTTCATTTTGGAATTTCACATGTACAATGAGACTTGCTATAATTTAGTGTTTTTAATGTCATTTTTTTGCTAAAACATGGTTTAAATAAAAGATTACTTGTTTAGGAATAATGCTGAAACCGATTTCGCTCTGAATAATTTGACTGACTGAAATAGGATTTAGCCCATTATTGTGTCTGAACAAACGGTAAAATTGCAGTATAGTAAACAGTCGAGAAATTGTAAAGAAAAAAAAACAGCAAATAATGTATAGCAAAGGAAGTAAAATTAAATTCTCTATCGACCTGTATACTTTTAGCGTATGGAAACTGTTTGTAATTTTTTTTATTTCAGAATTTTATTTCTGTGATCACGTGTCTTATTGAAACATAAAAAAATATGGTGAGCAAAGTTTTGGCTTTTCCTTGCTGAACATAGGTGATTAAGCAAGATTTTATGAGGGATTTTGTTTGGGGAAGGTGGAGGGCTTGCCACTCAGACATAGGGTTAGTGGTAGTTTTTTTTTTTTTTACTAACTTTCAGCATGAATTTAAGCGAAGTAAGGCCTCACGTGGTCAGCCATTTAGGTTTTAGTGAGACGATAATCATCGAAAATAAATTCTGAAATAAAAAAGAATCACAGTTTCAACATGTTAAAAGTATACAGGTCGGTAGATTATTAAATTCTATTTTGTTTGATATAAGTTATTCATTTGTTTTCTTTTAATTTTTTTGTTTACGATTTCTCGACTGTTAACTATACTGCAATTTTACCGAACAAACAATTTGTGTCTGATAATGTAATGCTCTTTACTTCATATACCATTTCTGTTCTATGCCATTATGCAACTGTAGAACTCTGGTATTTGCCTTTCAGAATATCTGCGAGTTTTTCAGTCTGGATCGTCGTGTCTACCTTGTATACAACAGTCAATATGTCAAAAAAACAAAAACTCCAAAAAAACAAAACCCTCTGTATTTGTGTGGCACCACGTGGCTGGGGCATAATGAGTATTGCCCTAAAAAGAAAAAAAAGAGCAACAAAAAAAACAAAAAAAAAACAACAGCCGTAGATTGTCTGCCCCTAGTTGTTTGTACTTTAGGTAACACTCGGTTATTACTATATTTGACTTCTATGACAACCAATACTACTTCTACTGTTAGATCGTGCGCAGTTCTACGACCGATGTTATGCCCCCCCCCCAACCTCTCAAACCCTCGTCGCCACCTCGAGTCGACTGACCATTCTACGTATGATGGCTATCATCGACTCAGATTGTCTGTAAAGAACTTTTCTGTTTTGTTTTGTTTTCTACTTAATAGAGTATATGTACTATAACATATTTTTTTTTTTTTTACTTAATTGAAAAACGCCATGAAATGCTTTCAATCAATATGTTCTCCCTTTTCTTTCTTATTCTTCAAATACTTTTTTCTATATTTGTGAAATTTTTTGCTTGAATTTCTACCCCCCCGCCCTCTTTTGCCTAAAATTCGGTTCTTCAATACGACAGGGACGCATGCAAAATTCATGTTTCCCTTTGGTTCAGGGGCACAAATCAACCCTAATACTTGACATTTTAATTTTTTTCCCTTCAAAGTGTAATTCAAACAAGAAATGACTTTCTAATCGAGAATTTAAAACTCCGAAGAGGCACGTTACCTAATCCAGTATTAATTAGTGTAAAATGGCTGAAATCTGTTTACTTTGTGACCGTTCGAAATCTGAAAGCGATTTTGAAGTCTTTAACCTGTCGATTCGGTTAGAAAGAAAATTTCTGATTTGAATTAAAGCGTCAAGCATTATAGTTCTTTTGTGCTAAACAAAAGGCAAACATTCATTTTTTGAACGCACCCCTGTCATATCAAAGAACCCATCTCTAATTATTATGAAACAAACTTAATTAATGCTAGAAAGAAAACAGACTATTAAAAAAAATATTTTTTTTAAAACAAAGACTAAAAGAAAGTCTTAGTTAATATTAATTTTATAGGAATCCTAAAAAAATGTTGCTCAACATTATTTGAAAACAACTTATTGTCGCATAAAACCATTATATTTAATTTTGTTTTTGTTAACAGTAAGTTATGGCAATATGAATAATACATGTAAAATGGTGAAAAAGCATTTCTCATCATATTGGATTTTTTAAAATATGACACAAGACGAAAGGGAAATAAGTCTGATTGTATTATGGCACAAGGGGCATAACCCTGTCCCAATGACATTTTTTGCAAAACTTTTATTAGAAGGCAAAGGTCATTTTCCTTGAGACAGAATACAAACACACTTATTTCCCTTCTGTCTTACAGCATTTATTTACATCGGCCATATTTTAAAATTCCAAAGTAATAAGATGTTTTGTCACTATTTCGTGTCCAATTCAAATTACTATAAATTAATATTGTTTTTAACATTAAATATAATGTTTTTTTATGAAATAATCAGTTGTTTTCAAATAATGCCAAGCGGCATTATATTTTAGGATTCATCTAAAAATAATATTAACAAAAACTTTAAGGCAGCAGTTTAAAAAGACACTCATCTTGTTTCACAATTTACCTGAAATTTGTTCAACCTACAAAAATGCAAATTCACTAAAATTTAAGAAAATAAAACAAAAAACAAAAATATAACCTTAAAACAAACAAAAATATAAAATT
>OY744523.1:131347187-131579687 GCA_963556195.1 Sepiola atlantica
AATATCTTACACACCATCCACTTTTTAAGAAACATCATAAAATACCTTATAAAAATTTTTTAATAAAAAGCATTAAAACTCTACAAACACGCAAAAAATAAATCTGACTGCTATGGATATAGTCTCCTTTTTATAGTGTTGTTAATATGTTATCCTCTTCCGAATTACAAAAAAAAATACTTCCCCACCCACCCCCAAAAAAATATTCCAGTTAGAAAGAGTGGACAAATAATAATTCTTATTTTGTCACTTTCTCATTTCTATGCATGAACTTATAAGTGGGCTCAATATTTGTGATGGTTCCGCAACCAATGTTTACAAAAAACTCCAGGAATTTTTTTAATCAATTGAAAAAAGAAAAAAAAAACTTTTCATAATCTCAAAGACATACAGCTATACATGGATATGTGTAAAACGCGCACATCAATAGACAACCACCCAAAAAATAACGCAACAACAAACATATATGGTTGGATCCTATTTTAGTCACTCAAATTATTGACAGTGAAATGGGTTTGGGGGACTGTTCCCATACAACTTATTGTTACTTAAAACCATGTTTTGATAACAATTTTTGTAAATTGATTAAAAACTAATTTATAACCAGTTGAATCATATCGGAAAAACAGTTAAATCAATGTAGGCAACCATGGTTGACCTAAAAGTTGAACTAGCCGGAAATGAAGTTCATAGTTAGCTCCCTTTTCGACTAGTTCCTTTCATAGTTGACTTTTTCCTTATATAAAAAGTGTTGTTGTACTGTTCTGTCTTCTCTTTGAAAACTGCAGAATTTATCGCGAATACCTTACCTTCTCTCCTCAAAAAAGTTAATTCAAACTTTTGAATGCATGGGGTCGAAAAACAAGATAACTCTGAACTCTATTTCCGGCTAGTTCAACTTTTAGGCCGGCCATGTTTGCTAAAAGTAAACATTCATTTAATGTTCTCTTTCAGATACGATTTAACTCGCTATAAATTATTGTTTTTAATCAATGTTTTTTAAAATTATTATTATTACTAAAACATGGTATTTAAGTAACAATAATTTGTTTGGGAATAATGCCAAACCCATTTTACTGTCAATAATGTAAGTTGTTAAAATAGGATATAACCAGCACATATACATTTCTGATAGCATACACAATACACAAAATGACTTCTTGGTTGAAATGAAAGTGTAGTAATTGTTTAGCTACGCCTTACAGCTGTCTGCAATGAAAGAATTGGGATCTAAAGTTGAATGTTGTTTTTCTTTTCCCCCCTTAAAAGCAACTTGTTATTTCTCATTTCCTTAGAGATATCAGCCTTATAAGCTTGCAGTACCAACAATGTGGGGGTACCGGTGTGTTTTTGGACAGAAAAGTAAGAAACAAGAAAGGTCTTCTTTATTTATTGCAGAGTGTTGGGTTTTTATTATTATTATTATTATTATTATTATTATTATTATTATTATTCCATTCACCGCTATAAGTAATGTGAGAACGGGGATATGCACGCATTTGAGACACAGCAGATAAAAAAAATTGTTATTTTTTACTTTCAAATTTCATTTTTCCTAAATGTTTGTTTAGGGAAAGCGAAATGATCACATTTTGATTATGCGCAGGATGAGCACATGGCCTAGTGGTTAGAATGGGAAACGTTATCATCACTGCGGCCAGGGTTCGATCCCAAACCAGCGCCCTCAACCTGTGGAGTTTCATCCTTTAATTTAATGGATACATGGGTACCAGTTTAAATTACTGGGATCAAAATGTGTTTGCATATGGGAAAGGAATGGCGCCCTCCCTTACCTATGGGTAGAAGCCTTGAAAAAAAAAAGGGGAACCTTTGGGTTATCCCCGGTCGACTGTTTTGACCTTTTTTCTTTAACAGTTATTATAGACAAATGTTTTTTGATTAGAACACAATTGGAAATATATTTAATTCCATTTGTGACTGATCAAATAAAAAAGCCTTCTGAAAAAAAAGATAAAATATATTTGGCTGTAAAAAACGATTTGCTGATCGTCTCCATTTTTTTTTTATTGCTGTTGTAAGAATTCCTGGCCTTGAAGTTCATGATCTTTTAAAAACATTCCAATGGGTTCCAAAATATCTATTAATCATTTAGACCAGCACAAAATGTTATACAATTCAAATAAAAACAAAAATAAAACAATTCACAAATCAAATCTCTCACATGAAGACAAAAAAAAACGTTATGTGTGAATTTTTCAAGTCTTTTTAAAATAAGATTTTTTTAATTATTTAAAAAAAAAAAACAAAGATCTTAAAAACGGTCTTTCTAGAAAGTTTACTTCTGATTATGCCGTGAATGAATGGACAGAATCAACTGAAGGTTTGTGAGGTTTTTAGATTGAAAACCGTTTTGAAAATAATCCAATTAAAAAAAAGAAATTCACTTTTAAAAAGATCTTTCCGATTTCCTATTGAGAGTGATTCATTACGAATTTTTAAACAATAACGTATGATAATGTGTTGTTAGAACATGTTAATATGTCTGTTTTAAGAAATCAATCAAAAAAAGAAGTGTTTTTGTTTTCAACAAGCTGTAGGCGATGTCCTGTTTTGTTTTTTTTTGTAAACTTTTCTCATTCTTATGGAAAAGTGATTTTTCAAAGCCAACTGCAAATGATGCACATTACAATAATTATAAAGAAGGGTTTGTTTTTTCGCCCTTCACTTTGTTTGTTTGGGTTTTCCCTTTCATTTGGTTCATTGTTTTACGAAAAAATATCTTTACAAAAAGCAAAAAAAAAAAAATACAGTTATAAAAAGAATATACTTTTCATGAGCATTGACTTGAAGTACTTGGGTACCTGGAACCGGCTAAAAGGTGAGTTTTATTTAGGTCTACGAAAGAAAATTAAAAGAAATCAAGTGTCCATTCAGATTCTGCTCGCAGAGAGTTGTTCTTTAAAATATGCCAAGACAAAGAATCTTTTTATGTGGCCTTTTGGCTTGGCTTAAAATGTAGTATCTGTTTTTGTCTCAGAAGACCATCTTCTCAGGCATTAACTTATCTTATTGAAAGGTAGATGGGTTTATTGCCTTAGGCATCCTCATTCGCAAGGGAGTACACATGGGAGAATACAAGTATTTTTGTTCCCATCCAAAGTGCCCCTCTTGAGAAACAATTTTGTGTTTAACTTTGCCCTCGTAAGGAAGCAAGTAAAAGGGACAAAGAAATAACCTATGTTTTTAGAATTGGAAGAGAAGGGGTTATATCTTTCTTGAAACTCTCTCTCTCTTATATATATATATATATATATATATATATATATATATATATATATATATAAAAGCTGGGTTAGAATATTTTTAACTGATAGTAATAAAGTAATTGAGGAAAGCTCAATAGTTTTTAAAATAGAGCAATAATAATATAGGTTCACTGCATTTCTATGTTAGTACATTATTTAAGATGGATAATACTTAAAAAAAAAAAGTTTTACGTACCTGAAGAAATGTACTAACAAAAAAACTGCTTTGAATACGGTTGAGGGCCGATATTATTATTATTATTATTATAATTATTATTATTATTATTATTATTATTATTATTATTATTATTATCTGTATATTTATAGATCCCATTTGTGTGTGTTTTGTTATAGATCCCATTTTAATAATATGTATCAGATCCAACATATTTGTTTACTTATCTTCTAAAAATCTTTCAAATGTATTTATTCTTTATGATAAAAGCAGAAAGTAAACTCCAAGTTGAATTTCTGTGTTTATCTTAAGGTCTAACATTACTAGAAATTGATAACCGTTCTAGTTAAACAAAAGTTAACCGTTTAGAGTTATGCCCCTTTTTTTAATTCACTCACACACTAAAAATGACTGTGGCATGACTCTGAATGCCAATAACAGTCATAAGCAATTTTAAAAGAATTCAAAGATTCAGTCTTTGAATTTTTATATACTCTCTCTATGTGTGTGTGTGAGGGTGGGTGTATTTACCTCTTTCTCTTCGTCACCCCCCTCCCCCATCTCTCTCTTAAATCTGAATTATTTACTTCGATTTCCTTTGGAATAAGTAACAATCAGCCCAAACGAAAATATAGGATTGGCAATGAAGTTCCCACCGATTTTTAAATTGAAATTTATATGGTTTAATAAAAACTAACAAACTAACTAATCAATAATGTATTCTCCATTGTTGATAACAAATTCTTCCCAACGTTCAACAAGATTTTACATACCTTGTTGGTAGAAATCAAAAAGCAAAAAAATAAATAAATAAAAGCAAAAAGGAGAAGGTGTCGAAAATGTTCATTTTTATTTTAACTTGACATTACATTTTAATGATATGAACATAAAAAAGAAATTAACTTAAAATAACTCGAAAAAAATATCATTCCAAAATAGAATTCTCGATAAAAAGAAAAAAGATTCCCAAAATTTCAAAACAATAGAATCCCAAATTTCAAAACAATAGAATACAAAATTTCAAAAAATAACGGCGAGAACTTAGTTGTCAACCCAATATTTCAAATTCAAACTGTATAAGCTTGATCACATTCCTAAAAACTAAAAAAAAGATGGACCTAGCCGGTTATTGTCTTAACACCCTACCTTACCCTAATCTAACCCCCAAAATACATTTAAAAAAATGACAACAGTATTATAAAAAAATCTATCTTGTCACGTATTTCACTCATACATTTAGACACACATTAATGTAGGTGATTGTTTTTTTTTAACTTATTTTTACCTATACTTCCATTATGTCTTTATCTTTCTATGTGTATACCCTTTATATATATATATATGTGTGTGTGTCTGTGAATTTGTTCGATGAATATTTCCCCTTAAAATTTTTGGTGACTTTTTTTCCTAGACTTCATTGGGCTCATTACAAAAACCACCAAAAAAAAATACAAAAAAAAAACAACCAAGTGTTTACCTTCTCAAAAAAATGAATCTCGTAATATACGATTCAGCCTGCTAGCTTGTGAACATATATAGGTGTGTGTCTCCCACATATTTTGTATGTGTGTGTATATATTGGAGTTATGCGAGTAAAGTGAACTGCTCGTGCAAAACAAGAAAGAAACGAAAAAAAAAAAACAGATAAAGTAAGGACAAAAATAACATCGCTGAAGCAAAACTCTAGTCACCATTATTACAGAGAGCTACAATAAAGGGGAACTTCTTTCATAGATGTCTTTACCTCTTCTGGACATCATGCAAGATTTTCTTCTTATTCTTGGACAGTTTAACTCCTCCCCTCCTTAATTTATTTAAATAGCTGTAGATAATTCCCCTACACCCGAAAAGAGAACAAAAAAATATTGATATTTTATAGAAATCATAAATCTTTGTGTAATAGTATCCAAAGGATCATTTTTCTTCTTTTGTTTCTATTCTTTTACTTTTTTTCTTTCTTTATTTCTCCTTCGCTTCCACTTCCATCTCTTCTTTCTTTTTCATTTTCTTTTCTCCATTTTTTTTCTTCTTCTTTCACTTTCATAATTTCTTCTTCTCTTCATTTATTTTTTATTTTTTAACTTTTTTTCATTTGTTTGTTTCTTTCTTTCTTTTTTCTTCATTTCTTTATTTTTTCTTCATTTCTTTCCTCTTTTATTTCCTTTCTTTATTTCTTCTTTTTCTTCGTTTCTTTCTTCTTCTCTTTCCTTCATTTCTTCTTTTCTTCTTCCCTTTCCTTTCTTAATTTCTTTCTTTTCATTCAGCTCTTTAGTATAGCGTTTTATCATCTTTCTTCTTTCTTTTCTTCAGTCTTATCCTATGCTTTCTTTATTTCTAATTATTCTTTCATTTTCACTTCAGGACCCCCATAATATATATATATATATATATATATATATATATATATATATATATATATATATATATATATATATATATATATATATATATATATTATGGGTAATACTAGTCAGTGAAACTTAATTAGTCATGTTCTGAGACCGTCGGTTTCAATACGACTAGTTTAATTTTCACTATAATAAATATATTATGCTCTTACAAACGTAATTGAGCCCTCTGTGTGTATTCCTTCTAAACTATATAACTATATATATGAAACTGTTAGATAAACAGTCTCCATCATCTCCTTCCCGACTCTCTAAACCAAACGAAAAGAAAACCAAAAGAACTTTCAAATAATTCCCCCCTCATCTTCTTTCTCTATACTAAATTACAAGCTGACAGCATCCAAACTGCTTAATTCGTAGAAATGAATCTTCTTCAAACGAACGAGATCATAAGTCTGTTGGGAATAAGGTAAGGAATTTTTTAAATATTTAAAAAAACAAAAAAATTCCAACATTCAAAAATCTGAAGCAAAAGAATTTTTTTTATATCGACAAGAAATTGTGAAAGAAAAAAAAAGACAATATGAAAAAAGAAAGAAACTCTCTTCCAACCTGAAGATATTTCCCTATTTTCGCCAGAACAAAAAAAAGAAAACAAGAAATATCTGAAGTTAACCAAAAAAAAAAAAAAACTAAAAAAACTATAAGAATATAATCTAATAATATATTTAAAAAAATTCTGACTATAAGAATTCAATCTAATAATATTAAACATATCTGATAAAATGTTAGTTTGTTTCTAATTATTTCAACTTGGATGCTTCTAGATTTTTCCAGCAATTTCTTTTCTTTTTTTTTTAAAGCGAACTCTTTTCTTTTCACACAGTATTTGAAAGTAATTCTTCTGTAACTATTTCTATCTTTCACCAAAAAAGAAATGTAGATTCTCTGTTCCTGTACTTGTGTCTATCTTCTATACTAATCAGTGACTAGTAGCTGACTAATCAGACAGTTTTGACTATATTCTTGTACAGCAGCACAATGTCTATACACACAACAAGAATCAGTATTTAACGCTTTGTGATAAGAATCAATTTTGTATGATGTAGTAGGGTGTACAGTTTTTTTTTTGTTTTTGTTTTTCGTTTTTGTTACTATTTTACATAGACATATAATCTTTGATCTCTTCATGTATGTATATACAGTTCTTATTTACGTCAGACAGTAACTGCTAGACACACCAGTGAATAATACAAGCAACCCTTGATTTCAGATAGGACATCATTTAGAAAGAAAACGAATAATTTTTTTCTTGTTTTATTTAATGATTAGACTTAGGACAGAACCAGTTGCTGAAATATAAACAACATAAAATTAAACTACGCAACAATATTTTAATTCTCACTGTAGGAAAAGTACTATAACGCAAGGAACTTTTTATTTTTGAAAACATCAAACTTTCCAAATATTTCATTGTGTTTGATGTAAATCCCACATCTGTAATCTCTCTTTTAACCTCTTGTGTTTTTTGTTTTCTTTTTCTCTATATGTAAAGCTAATCTTGATGCAAATTTGTTTTTATTATTATTATTGGGTTTTTTTTTTCTATTTGTTTCTGTCATTCCATGAAACAAAAAATTAATACATTCCAGTATGTATTATTACAATTATTATTATAACTATTGTTAACTAGTTTTTGATTACAAACAAAAATCCTGCTATATTCTTTAGAGGATTGTTAATTGCGATTTCGATTACCAAAACTCTTTGATATTTCATGTGTTTTCTTACTTTGGCAATTCCGAAAGGTGTGAAAAAAAAATCAAAGTTAAAAAAAAAAAAAAACGCACACACACTAAAAACAAAACTGAAAACTTTTTCAGATAAAAGAAAAATTGTTTTTACAGTTTTTGTTTTTGTTGTCGCTTGATCTTTAGCTTCTTTTGCTAAAAGGACTTTCATTATTATTTATCTATTTATTTATTTGTTGTTTAATAGTGACGTGATGATACGGGATGTTAATACGTAAAAGATTTCTACGTTATCAAAAACAAGATATGCTAAATATCTATCATTTGATGAGATATAATAATATTATTGTAGATATATATTTACATACACTACACACACACATACTCATACGCAAACTTTCACATATATATATATATATACATACCCACACACACATATATCTATATATATATTATTTAAAATAACACTATACATTAATTCGATCGTCCATCGATACCCGCAGTTTCATGGAAACATTGGCAAATCCAGCCCATAGTGCTGAAGAATACCAAGCGTTTCCTAACCACTTTCAAACCGTCGACTGAAGAGCGGTCACACTTGGTGATCTTTAGCGCTAAGAGCTGGATTTCTAGTGTTTTCTATGAAACCACGGGTATCGACGGGCGATCGAACTATACAAAAACACAACACTATACTGTATATATGTAACTGAATTCACTTGTCCATCTTAATTATGTCACTATGATACAATTGCAATGAACACTTGAATCCAATTAAATTATTATTATTATATATAGCTCTGTTTTTAAGGGAAAATATAGAGCACTCTGAAAAATATGCATTGTGAATAAATCCATATTTTATGTATATATATATATATATATATATATATAAATATATATATATATATTGATTGATTGATTTATGGGTATAAATCAATAAACAACAAAATGGTCAAGAATGTCAATATGGAAGTAAGCCCAAGTTTCTCAAGATGATTTATTCCATTGACAATATATTGAAATGTATGAATGAGACGGTTACTTTGTGATGCCATGTCTACAGTTGGAATTGGAAAGACAAACTCTTTCCAAACAACCAAAGATTATTCCTTTCTTAACTTACGATTGGTACTATCCATTTCCAGTTTCCAAGTGGGCAAACATGACAATCACAAAATAATTGGATCATTTATAAATTTATATTTCATTCATTTTTATTAAATACGAAGATGCCAAAAGGCTAAACATGTCAATTATATAAATTATTTCGTGCAACTGGGGTGTATTGTCATTTTTAACCTTATATATATATATATATATATATATATATATATATATATATATATATATATATATATATTAGTTTATGAAATACACTAAATTTCAAATTGAACACTGTGTTTAAAATGTCTGTTGAATAAAACAATACAATGCAGTGTTTTAGCAAAAAAAAAAACAATTGCTATAATAATATACAAAGATAATAATAAAAAACACCTGGTTTACAATTTATATTTGAGTTTAAATCTGCATTGCCTGCGATTAGCCGCCTTTTTTTTAGATATGTAATATTGAGGACTCGGTAACAACATCCAGAAACACAAGTTCAAAAACAAAGGTTATTTAGTACAAGGGTATCTGATATTAAAAATAACAAACATTGGTTCACTAAAAAAAATTTTAAAAATCCATGCCTGGCTTTGTTTGTGTCAAAAAGTCAGTTCTAGGTTTTTTTCCAAAATGTATGTGTGATCTAGAATAACTTACTCTTACTTTAACCAAATTACAGAAAGAAAATTTCAAAAAATAAAAAATAAAAAATGAAAAAACATTTTAATAAAACTTTTTACTACCAAAATTTCTTTACACTTGTTTTAAAAACAAAAAAAAAACAAAATCATTGATTATGTAAAAAAAAAAAAAAGAAAAAAATTTGAAAAAAAAATAACAAAACAATGGTGAAATGTTACTCACAGTTCGGGGTTTAATAAATGGTCTATGTTAATGAAGTAATTTATTCCAAAATAAAAAATATGTTATAAATGAATCTGATTATGTTTTTGATGGTATGATAATGATGATGATGATGATGATGATGATGATGGTATGATTCTAAATCCAAGTGGAGAATTCTTATTTTCTAAGACGCTTGGTATATTTGGTATGCTGCTTTTTTTTTTTGTTCTTGTTACCTTGTTTATATTGTACAACTCAAATTTTAAAAAAATATAATAATTCTTTAGTAGATTTTCAAATGAGTGGAAAATGAAGTTGAAAAATAGTAATTAAAATAAGATTAAATTAAATTTTTTTATATCAATTTGAGACTTAAGATCTCAACCAGATGAAAAAAAAATTGAATTTAATGAAAAAAAAATGTGTTTTTTGAGAAAGAAAAATAACAATAACAACAACAAAAAAAGAGTTTGAAAAAAAATAACGAATAAAAAATAAAAATAAAAACAAAACAAAAACAAAGCACAACAGCAAAGAAAAATAAACTTTTTTTTTCATTTTTTTCAATTTTAGTTTTCATTTTTTTTCTAAAAAAGAACATAATTGCAAAAAAAAAATTATCAGTGAAACTTTCAAAATATTCTGTCCTGGAAGAGTTTCAGTAGAGCCAGATTTAAATTAAACTAGTTTTTAGTATAATTTTCTAACATTTTTATATCTCTGTAACTTTTAACACTATAATAACAGTTTTGTTGTTGTTTTTGTTGTTGCTGTTGTTGTGGTAAGGACTGTTGTGCTTACTGTTACGAGTTATTTACTAATATAATCGGTCCATTTTTTACTTGTAGCCTTCATGTTTTATATCTGTATCCGTGAAAACACACATACATACATTCATCTAGATTTTATTTACTTTTCAAATTAAGTAATAATTAACGTAATTGACCCGAACATTGCTGGACTATAAAATAGCGTTGAAAAGCCGAAAAATAATACTAAGCGGTAAATTCGTCGTTTCCCAACCAAAATGGCAGACAATGAATTGACTGCATTTTTCTGATTTTTTTTTCCGACCTCACAAATGAGTAAGTAAACCCAAATAAATTGTTTGGGACTCATTTCCAAAACTGTATTTCCTTCAAAATAATTTAAGGTAAATTTAAAATTAGTCCAAAACAATTTATTTGGGTTTACTTGCTCATATGTGAGGTCGGAAAAATGCAGACGATTCGTTATCTGCCATTTTGGCCGGGAAACGGCGAATGCACCTATTAAGCTGCATAACAGAACATGAAAAGTTTGTTACAGATGTTAAGAGAATCCTTGTCACGTAATCTCATGAACCTGACATTCGAGATCCTCTGGAGTAGGGATATAAAATGGTTATAGGTTAAAGCATTTAAATCCACCCGTGAGATACTCTATTTCTCTTAACATACGATGGCACTCTCTGTCTCATGAGTATCCCATGTCTGCTCCGGGTATATAATTGGAAATGTGTAATTATCATTCATCGTTTGTTTTATGGCGAGCCAGTAAGTAGGTGTTGCCTGACCCAATTAAACATACTGGTGACTGCAGTCTTTTCCCTACCAACGAAACTCAACAGCAAGAGATCATAAGTTTCAAATGGCACGCATTATTAGGGAAGTTGCAGACTCTTGCAAAGAATCGTACTCTAGACATATGCGCGAGGAATAGCAGACATTGAACTGTCGCAGTCTAAATCTTCTATATAATCAAGAGCTCACAACAATGTTTAACCTACGGCGTCGAGGGAAGGTGGCATTGCAGGAGTTCGATATTAATTTATTTTAATTGATTTCCTTTCATGTCATTTCAGATTACCAACTCCTTGATTGTATGCCATAAAAAGTCAAGGATAATTCCTAGCGCTAAGAAATATTATGAGAAAGTGAGATAGTTTTACTATGCCCGCCTCCAATTTAGATGCCCGGGGCCACCGCCCCTTTGTCCATCCCCGCCTCCGCACACCACTTATTAATAATAAAGTTGTGGCGGATGCCTACGAATTAATTACATTTTGATTAAAACTTAAAATGAGAATTCCTCAGTAGAGTCTCTAAATGGATATGAGAATATGTATTGCTTTCTAGTACATGCAATACTAGGATCAGACGTTCAGTCTGTGACAGGTAAAAATTGAAAGGATAGAGGAAGACCCGAAATAACTGAAACCATGGTCTTAGGATTACATAGTGAAATCTCATACCTACTAGAATCAGGCTCTCACCTGTAGTAAAATAAAATATTGAAGTACCAGAAAGAGGTCAAAATAGCTGATAGGGTGGGGGCTGCCAATTTAGATTTTTTTATGGCTATGTACTGCAGTCCAGTGGTACCATAATAACAGGGTCAGACTGTCAGCAGTCGTAAGTGCTAGAGATGGGAGTCTCAAAATAGCTAAAAGCCTATTGGCTTGATCTTGGTTTAATACGGCATTTTACCTTAGTTAAACTTCTTTCAGGTACTGTTTTTTAACCAATAACTTTCCTTCCATATTCCTGAAAGAAAAAATAATCTGCATGGAACTAACAGAAATGACATAGAATTTTTAAATTTATAGAGAAAAATAAACGAATTAAATAAAACAAAAACATCAACGGAGAAAAATCTTACCTTCTTTCAAAACTCTTTTCCACTAAAATAAAAAAAAAAGATTTCTTCCTTTAACATTTTTCCACACAGAAAAAAAAAAGATTAAAATTTTTTTTATTAATTTATTTTTGTTGTGCGCCATATTTATATTAAACAGAAAAATTCTTGAACAAAAAAAGCAACAATGCAATTGTTGGGTTCTTTGATGTTACAGGGGCGCATTCAAAAGTGTATATTTTCCTTTGATTTAGGGGTGCAAACTAATCGTAATACTTGTCTGTTGTCTTTAAACTTTAATTCAAACCATCAATTACGTTCTATTCATCAGCTTAAAGGCTTCAAAATTGCTTTCGAATCTCGAAGGGCAATTGTTTCGGCCATTTTAATCCATTATCAATGGATTCAAAACATGGCCGACATTTGTTTACTTTGAAACCGTGCAAAATTCGAAAGTCATTTTGAAACCTTTGAACTGGCGGTCCCTTAGAAATTTATTTCTGGCTCGCATTATTGTTTAAAAGTAAAAGTCGAGTATTACGGTTTATTTGAGCTCATAAACCAAAGAAGAAAAAAACATTGATTTTGACACACACCCCTGTCGTATCAAAGCATCTGATTGTTGTTCGTGTTGCATTTCTTATTTTTCAGCATTGCCAAAAGAAGCAAAAAAAAATGAACATTTTCTTTTGCTTCTTTTGGTATCAGCAAAATACCTGCAAAATCTCTTTGACAGAAAAGAAGACATTTTGCACCTGTTTGTTGTTGCCATTCGTTTCACTGGCCAATGGCATTTGTTGCTCATCCCGGCTGCCTGGCCTGTGCCACTCTTCCATCAGGAAATATTTTGGAAAGCTTTGCTGAACCTCTGATGTCATGATGGTTATTACAAAGTTTTGAGTCTCATTGTAAACGCAATAAAACTTTCTCATTGTTTATACAAGATCTTGTGTGTGTCTCTTTCATTGCTTTTTGAACTGTTTGCATGAGTTTTTTCTTTCCTTCTATTGTGTATTGTATTACAATCGTATAATGAATCAACCATCTATGGGAGCACTTCGAAGAGCATAAATGATAAAGATCTTTTTTGAGTGGAAAAAAGTGGCTAGTTACTTTTAATACTTCTAAAAACAAGCTTCTCTCCTTTCACCACCAACGCTCGGATCCTCATTTTGCCCTAGTTGAAATGGATGGAGCTCCCCTTAAGGAGGCCTCCTGTTTAAATAAGCTTCTAGAACTGACGTTCACCCCATATCTGAAATGGAAGACTTACATCAGATCTGTTGCTACGGTCTCTGGAAAAATGGTTGGGTTATTCTACTGCTCCAGAAAGTATCTCACTTTTGATGAAATACTCCACCTGCATAAGAGCCAGATACGATCTAAGATGGAGTACTGTTGCCACATCTTGGGAGGTGCTGCTCAAAGTACTCTCCTGCTTTGACAGAGTACAAAATCGACTTCTGAATCCAGAGAGGCGGTGTCCTCTTCTCGCAGCCTCTTTCTCACAGAAGAAACGTTGCTCGTCTTTCTCTACCCTATCATTATTTTCATGGTAGGTGCTTGACTTAGCTCCAATCTGTTGTTCCCCCAGTAAAACATTCACAGCAAAAGCACATCTACCTACAACCACTGTAAAACTAACCGGAACTCCCATGAGCAGAGTTTCTCTCCAAGATCTGTCTGTCTGTGGAACACAATATCACAGTGCTACTTCCCAGCTGACTACAATATGGTCGTTTCCAAGTCCAATGTTAACAAATTATTGTTGAGCTATCCCATTAACTAATTAATTTCAGGCTAAATCCAACCATGGTCTGCAAATCTCAGGGTGTTTGTCTCACTATTCACCTGACATAAACCATTAACCCTTGTCCTCGAGTGGCCTTTGAGCTTTGATGAGCGATGACTCTTTAGTAAAAAAAACAACAAAAATCTTCTTGACACTTGATTTGAAAACTCTTCAAGCTGAACTCTGAAGAAACGATGATGGCTATCCTTCCTGGAACTTGTTGGTGTTGATAGGAAACTTCTTCAGTCGTTGTAAGTCCTAATAAATGAACACCAACAAATAATTACGAGAATATCTTCTTTTCGTTTATTTTATCTTAGTCATTGTCGCAGCATGGCAGAGGAAAAAGAGAGACAACCTCAGTTTGTTAACTACCTTTAAGATTACATTTTATACATGATGTTCGACCTGCTCCTAGTTGAATGATATAAACTCTAATAGCTTTTGTTACCTTGGTGACACCATTGGAGCACAGGGTAGAGCAGGTGCTAATATGATTGCAAGAATTAGGAGTTGATGGAGTAAGTTCAAGTAACTTCTGCCATTACTAACCAGCAGAGCGTTACCACTGTCGACCAAGAGAAGAGTCTATCAGGCATGTGTACACAGTTTGATGATGTATGGAAGTGAAACCTGGTCATTAAGGGTTGAGGACATGTGTTGCATGGAGAGAAATGATATGAGAATGATATGATGGATGTATAATGTGAGTCTTAAAGACAGGCTTAGTTCCGATGAGCTCAGAGGAAGATTAAATCTAGATAGTATAGTATGTGTGCAGATGAGTAGACGTTGATGGTATGGCCACGTTAAAAAGAATGGATGAGAGTTTTTGGGTTTGTAGATGTAGAGCAGTTGAAGTAAGAAGTTCAGTTCACAGGGAAGACCAAGAAAAACATGGAAGGAAGTGATAAAAATGAACCTGAGGGAAAGAGGGATGAATAAAGAGCTAGACATATATAGGTTAGTTTGGAAGTCAATTTCTTAAAAGTCGTCCTACACATGCCAGCATGTAAAACGGATGTTAAACCGAATATGAGGATGAACAGCAAAAGCAAAGTCAACTACGGCATGACTGTTGCAAAAAATTTTTTTTTTAAACTAATAAGTCACCACTTATCAAGGCTAAAATCTACTCAAGGATAATAATTAATGCGATGGATAGATTGACAGTCGAGTGATGATGAATACTTATGAGAGGATTGAAAATCTCCACATACCACCCACTCAAAACAACAGTCAACTCAGAAAACAGAAATTATTCCCCCTTTGTCAGAAACATCGCTAATGGAATGTGAGGATTAAAGGACTAAATAGGGAAAAGCAAGAGTTGCGCGGCTGCTGAAAGTAAACCAAATATCCATTTTCATCCTGTCTAGAAACTAGTATCTAAAAATGTGTATGTCATGATAACAGCCTGTTTTCTTTTTCATACTAGCACCTGCTCCACCCTGTGCTCCAATGGTATCACCAAGGTAACAAAAGCTATTGGAGTTTCAACTAGTAGCAGGTCGAACGGCATGTATAAAATGCAATCTTAAAAGTAGTTAACACAACAAAGAAAGGAAAGCTCAGTGAGCAGAAGAGATCATCCTTCACTTCTGCCAGTATAGTCCATGTTTCACGTGCATATACAGAAATAGGAACTGTCAGTGCATTGTAAAGTCTTAACTTTCTTGTCAAGGTAAGAAAACGTGCTCTGTGCAGTACCTCTCCAGATGTAACAGCGATACTTTATCTTAGGGCATATCTGACTCTCATATGTCTATTCTTCTGCTAATGTCAGATGAGGATATTGGAACCATTGAGGCAAGATAAGACAAAACCTTGAACATTGGGGTGTTAGTCATGGGAACCAAAAGCTCATCATAGAAACCGGATGATTATCTACATCAATAAAATTATGAGACACCTTCACGTGTTTGTGTGTGTGTTTTTCTCGTTTCAACGTAATTTTCAGAATTACATATTGAATTATTTACTATTATTCAAATATTTATTGAATTTAAAACTGCTATAGCATATTTTTTAAATCATATTTCCATCTTAATTATTTTATATATATTTTTTTACTAATGAGTCACCAAATATCAAGGCTAAAAGCCACTCGTGGATATATTGACAGTTTGAATGATTATGAATATTATGAGAGGATTAAAAATAATGAATGGAATGAATAAAATTTGATGACTTATGGGATCGGTTTATGACAGATGTTTATTGACATTGTATATGGCAATGGCCATGTTATTAGCTCTCAAGGAACCAGTCTTGTGGCAATGTGTTCAACAGATGGGAAGTTCTTGTTAAGAAACTATATTGATGGAAATTCCCTTTAATGTTAGGAACTCGGAACAAAGAAAGGAAAGTTCTCGGCAATAGTGATAGGAAGACGAGTTCTTGCTGTGAATGTCTTACAAGGAGGAATCAAAGATTGAAGCTCATTCGAGCGTCTTCCATCGAAATAACGATAGAGTAGAAAAAGACTAGTAACAGGAATCAGGTACTTTCTGGAGCAGTAGAAAAATGCAACCATTTTTCTAGCAACTTTAGCAACAGAAAGGTCACGGGTCGTCTACTAGATGACCGTCTAGACCCCTTGGAGTCATTTAGTTATTTATTCATGGTTATTTATAAATTTAAGAGTTAAAATAAAACTTGAAAGTATTTGTGCTATTTAAAAAGATAAAAATAAGCAAAACAAAAGTGAAAGTAATAAAAAAAAAATCCCCGGCAACGCCGGGTAGGTACAGCTAGTTCTTGTTACAGACAGGAGAGAGATAAAGTTCTCAAGAACTATCGACTTACTTGACTATCGTATATATACTTCAAAGAGCTTTGTCACAGGTTTGAAAACAAAATTCCACCACTTATGAAGGACTTGGACCAGTCTTTCAGCTGCCAAAAGAGGCTTGCCAGTCTCAACCCTTATCTGGTTGGCCCATCTCTTTGGTGGTCGTCCTCTTGATCTTACTTGAATGAAACCTCCTTGATATGATTTTTTTACATGGCTGGTAGCCACGAAACATGTACAAAACCTGTTAATCTCTTTTTTCGAATAACGTCGTGTATGGGTCTGTTAATATTAAGCCTCTTTCTGATATCTGCATTTCTTCGTTACTCCAAGAAGAGTTCATTTCATTTCGAAGACATTGATCTTCATCTCTTGCTTTATCTGTATATTCCATATTTTACTTGAATATACAGCAATAGGAACTATCAATGTATCGTAAAGTCTTAACTTCAGAGACATTGATATGTCCTTCCTGCTCCATATCTTTTCTTTTAGACGTCCAAATGCAAAAGATGCTATTCCTATTCTTCTGCTTATGTCAGATGAGGATCCTGGAACCATTGAGCCAAGAAACACAAAATCTTTAGTTTTTTTTTCAATCGTTTTGTTGTCTATTGAAATATCATCTCCAGAAGCGGAAAATATTTTGCATTTGCCAGCGTTCACTTTTATTTCCCATTTCTTGCAAGAGGCTCCAAGCTTAGAAATAGAGAACTTCAACTTATGCTTATGACATCATGTTGTCTTTAATAACGAATATTAGTAGAGATCTCATTGCTAAGCATCAGTCTTGGCTGCAGACTTTCCAGTTCTTTGATCACAAATTCCAAGAAACCGTTGAAAGAGGCGTGAGATAAGAGACAACCTTGGAACACCCTAATAGTTACTCCAAACCAATTTGTAAATTGTCCGTTCATAACCCAATTCTGTATCTTTGTATGAGTTTGCAAAAATCATTACAATTTTGCTATCAACTCCAATCGGCCGTAGCGTTTTCTATCAAGCTTTTCACCACACTGTGTCAAAAGTTTCCGAAGTTGAAGTAGATTGATTTGTTTTTCGTTCATAAGTTAACATAATTCTAAAAATGCATAATATTTCAAATAAAAAAAATAATTTCATTTGCATTGCTTCTATTTATCTTCCTCCCACAAGGTAAGATGTGACACAAGGTCTGTAAAGTGGGAAAAAATCAGCGCTCGAGAATTTGAGCACTCTGGCCATTTAAAAATTGCCTGTCGGCAGCCCCGTCGGCATTCCCCGGTAGGGGCGCCTCGGGCGATTAGCAATAAACTAACCTCTTCTCAAAGGGTGAGAAGGCAAAGCCTGAGAGGGTGCACCTCCTAGAACTGCACAGGACGGACAACCGATCAACCGGCGTAAATCCAGACCCGAAGGCCCGGACAATACCGGTTTAGTTGGTTTTATTTGCATTGCTATTTTCATCTTGGATGTTATTCTCACAACGTTCCGGCCGATGTAACCTAAAATTTTCTTTCCAGCTCTGGAATCATTATGTCAAACTCGGGAATTTATACGAATACAATGTCGAATTGAATCCTTTATTTAATCAACGGGGGTAGCTCGTTCTCGTTCTGAATAGAAGTGTTAAGTAATTTTTATTTTATTCTTAATTAAGAGAGAACCGAGTTATAATGAAGGGGATTGGAAAATTGGGTATTACAAGACTTTTAGAATGAAGAATGTATGGTGATCTAATTAAATCCATAAAAACTTTAAAACCAATATAACTATGGAAAAAATGTTGTTAAATACTTTTAAGAGAAGCAACAACTTGATCGCTCATTCACAATAAACATTTTTTTATTTTTTTCTCGTAGTGAGAGAGTAATTAATTATTACAACAAGGTGGTTGCATGTTTAGTGGGTTGCATAGTTGCGATGCATGCGAATAACAGGCTTGCTGCAGGTGAGAAATATTTAAATAAGAGAAGAAAAACCACACAAAAAATTGAAAATATGTCTGGTCTGGAGTTTTGAACCTCAGAATTTGATTTCTCATTGGAAAAGTTAGTGTTTCTTTAAACGGGGGTTTATGCCGAGAGCAAAGTACTTGAAAAAAAATCATGTCAATCTAGATATGGGACCCTCTAGGCAATAGGTATTTCATGTCAATAGATAGGCAGCAGATTAGCCTTTTCGAGTGGATAACTGCAAAGAACTTGAAAAAAATCATGTCCATCTAGATACGAGACCCCATAGGCAGTAGGTTTTTTTACGTCCATAGATTGGCAGCAGATTATCTAGAGTATCTATATCTATTCCAGCAGAGAAAGCATTTAGTTGGCCCTCTGGGCGTCTCACAGTCAGTTGAGGTCTTTGTGCTTCTCAGAGAGAGATGGGCCCTGGGGCTCTTAGCTAATAGATTGTGTTCGGCTGGGCTTGTGTTTTGATTTGTAATATTCATTCTTTTGGGGGTTGCAATGCCTGTTGTTCAGTAAAAGAAAACTAGTATCATTGTAACCTCCCAAAAATAAACCTTTGTTACTTGTTTTAAAATGAAGTTATAATTTTATTTGGAAAGAGAATGCCTCTGTTGCAGCACTGACTGAGACCACACTATCGATTACGTCGTTATGATAAAAAAAAAAACATTGGACTTTATTGGAAGCTTTCCGATGAGATTTTTCAAGAGAGTCTGAACTTACAGAAAGTTATACCGAGGTGATAAAGAAAGAAAATGTGTCAAAAGAATTAAAAGGATGATAAACCTAGTTTTTAATTATTTATGTTTGATTAATTTTTTAGTTGAATTGTATATTTTTTTGTTTTATAGTGTTTTACCGAAGATATATCCATGGATACATGAATAAATTCTCAGTCAATCAAGTACATATTCTTTTTTGTTTTTGTTTTTCATGGAAAGATTATTTTAGGTTTTATTAAAGTTGAACGAGCAGACATGTTTACTTTAAATATAATATCGAGTGACATCCAAAACAGGTGACCAAAGAAAAATGCCACCCGTGGAATTTTAATAATAAAATTCACAATCTTTTCTGTAAACACAGCCATATTTGATACAAATAAACTTCACTCTATGCCTGACTTGTCCACCCAGTTTCAGTCATGAATGTTCAACAGTCTTTACTTTATCTCCATTCAATGCCATGCTCCAAATGTGCACCTATGTGTTGCAAACACATCTGAATACAATATGCAAAAGTGTCAATAACTCTGACACAAACCTCTCTTTTAAATGAATGAGTGGCTCTGTTGGCCTTAACGTTCAAGTTTAAGATTGTTACTTGGGCTCTGACTTTGTGTAGACGATCTTTTTTGTTTGGATATCAACGACATCGAAATTTCCTCTTGAAGCAAGCTTGCAAAGTCGCCATTGATTTTGACTTTTCTTGAACTGTCCAGGGCATTTTTCAAACTACTTTAATCTTCCTTGCAATGATTCTTTTTCATAAACCGGAAATAGTAAAGCAATTGCTCAATTATTAAAGATTTTGCACACATTTTAATGGATAGCATTTTTAGGATCTCCCTGTAATAGCACAATGCAATTTCAATCTATAGTAAGCCAATGTACAAAATACTGCCAATAATTATATTATAACATACGCAGCTGAATTGCAACAATGATAAATCCAGGTAAGCAGTGACACATGGCAATGAATCCAGGTAAGTAGTTCTGGTGAACTGCAGTAAGTATATCCAGACAACTGTACAGTCTTACCACAATAAGTACTGAATGTAAAGTAATTTTAGTTATGTTAGGAAATATTTATTATATAAAGGGAAGTTGTCTGTTTGTGTGCGTATGTATCCATCTAAAAGTTAGAAACTATTTGTTATACCAACAAAGCTCATTATTTTCTCTTTCAACATTGCCTCGGACAGAATAAAAACACATTTTTTTTGCAATATTCATTCTTTTGGGGGTAAACAGGAACAAAATTAATCAAGGGGAGGTCGACATTTACAGCAATGTTTTCCATCAACCTTAGGTGTTAAGAGGTACTTTTTGTCCTGATATTTGAAAACAGATATAAATGTGATATTTAATGTCATCGAGGGAGAAAGGGCGAGGGGATATGAAGTAACTCTGTATAGATGAAAACACAGTTGCGTTCGTATGAAAATAATTCCAAGCCGGTTAAAGTATTTTCTGGGGGGAATTAAATCGAATTACATTTTATCATTCTTAACAACATGCTGAAACTATCCAATAAAATAACTGATAAACCAGAATCAAATATAAATTTTGTAGGGAGAAAGAAACCGACTTGATATATTACACTAGCTAACCCGCCCTGGCGTTGCCTGGGAGTACCGGGTGTTTTTATGTATAGATCAAGCAAAAAACGCCATTCACGAACACTATCGAGCAGCACTGAGTAGGTACAGCATTTTATTGAAAAAGATGTTGAAAATAGTGATCTGAAAATAAGGAGACGTTAATTTCTTTTTACTTCTATTCGCCCCAAACAAGGCACACTGCCACTGAGATGTAAGGGGCTACTGAGAATAAAGTGCCAGATTTATAGGGGCATCCGAAGTGGGAAGTTTTGCAGTGGGATGCTTATTCACATTACATTTACATTTCTGCATATTGGTACAGTTGAAGAAACAGGAAGTAAGGAGGGAATTCCAAAGGCAATCAGTTAGAGGAAAGGAGCTATTAAAGTAGAAAGCATCTGGGGACTTATACAGTGAAGGGGTGTGATTTTGCTGCTTGTCGCATTGGTCAGAGATATTTACGTTGAGGGGGCACAAGTGCAGAAAGTTCGTCGGAGCACATTCTGTAGAAGTACGAAGTACTTGGAAAACAAGTACATGAATACAACATTGTGGCGATGGGATAGGAACTGGAGCTTGGTAGACATTATGGAATTCTATTAGGTAAGAGACTCTTTCTTGCACCCTGTCCAAGAGGGAGAGACTAGTGGTTGGTGTACCAGCCCAGATGTGGCAACAATACTATATGCATGTGTGAAACAGTGATTTCATCCGACGTATCTGCCCCCTTTATGGCGCACCAATATGCATTGGAGAGATCAGCCCCCACGTAGAGAAAGGTGACAGTCTGGGAGATGTCAAATTGCGACCAAATTGACACAAAATAAAGGGGGACGGATGTGAAACAGTGGTTTCAGCGACGGAGTCTGCACCCTAGGGTGCACTGGAATGCATCGGGGAGATCAGGCCCTACGTAGAAACAAGTGGAGATCTGGGAACTAGTACATATTTTCGACCGTCCGGGCCTTAATCGCTGGGGGCGCCGGGAAGTCTGAGATTGGCTCTTAGGGTGTCATTGGCAATTATCGCCACAACAATGGGATACATTGAGCACACGCTGCCAAAAGTTTTGGCAAAATCTTATCAGAGGTGTCAACACTTGGAAGACAGAGGGAGAGGGAATAATTGGTCTCTAGGGAGATAAAGACTAAGAGATAAATTCCAAATTGTCCGTTGAACAGCGTACCACTCAACGTTAGGAGAGGAAGAAAGACTCAGAAAAAGGGATGGGAGAGAGAAAGAGAGTAAGTCCATAGCGCGCACACCACCCACCCCAAGAGGGGAGGGGGATGTTTGAGAGAGAGAGAGAGTATGAAATACACTTTTTGGGAAGAAAAAGAACTTTGGTTTTAGAACGAGAAGGCGATCGCAAGAGAGTCAGATCTAAGAATTGGTCGAGAACGGACGTCTCCGCCGGGCTAGGGGATCACCGGACGAGATGCTGCGCGAACAGCTTCTTGTCTGGGAGGTGTTAACAATAGTGCCCCCCCCCCACCGTTCAGTAGACAAGCCACAACTTGATTAACCACTGGGAAATAGTAGAGATTCACACACGCACGCAGAGAGATACGATAGTTGGTAAATAAGCCATTATCAAAAGAACAGACCTTTTGCCATCGCCCTTCCCTCACAGAGTAAGAGTTCGTTGACTGTTTGCGAACATCTTCGTACACTAAGACGACGACTAGTTTAGTAAACCGGGACAGTTTACCAAGATAAGAGACTCAATTCACTGTAAAATTAATCCTTTCTTTTATTTGTTATTAATAATTAATGGATACAAAAAGACCAATGTTGTTGAGTTATTACTACTGTTGAATTGTCCTGCTAAGTAATCTTGCCTTCACAGAATCACGAAATCGTCATTCATCAGACCCGGAGGAGATTCAACGCCACCACAGACGACATCACGAGCCAAAGAAAAGGTGTTCACAGTCAGGAAGGATTCCTGCGCCGAGACGGTTCTCATTACATTTGATGCCGTCACAAGGAAGAAGAGGTGTGGGGTCCTATGTTATAAATGGTGCCGCGACCCAGGATCATGGTACTGTGAGGAGTGCCTGGTAACCTCGGGGAAAAAAGAACAGAGCCAACCACGGCCACAAAGAAAACAATTTTTTTTACCGGCAGAACACTTTGAAAAAAATAGACAAAAAAAACAAAAAAACCCACGGCACAACGGACGATTTTTTTTTACCGGCAGAGAATACTTTAAAGTTTGGCGGGCATGTACGCCCGTGGTTGAAAAGGAGAATAGAAAAGGAGGAAGGAAAAGAAAAGAGAGAAACAGTTTGACGGACATCGACACCCGTGTTTGAAAAAAAAAAGATAGAAAAAGAGAATAGGAAAAGAAAAGAGAGAAACAGTTGGCGGGCATGTACGCCCGTGATTGAAAAAGAGAATAGAAAAAGAAAAAGGAAAAGAAAAGAGAGAAACAGTTTGGCGGGCATGTACACCCGTGTTTGAAAAAAAAGAGAAAGATAGAAAAAGAGATAGACTGAAAGAAAAAAACGTTTTTTAGACTTTGAAATCGGTCTGGGATCGCGAACTTTTAGTCAATTGATTGAAAGGCCCAGACGGACTCGAAAAGTAATAAACAACCAACCCAGAGACGGAAGACCACAGGGGCAGCAGAGGAGAGGGGTAAGTGACTCGTTGATTTCTCTTGTTCGCTTGCTCGGTTGTCGGTGTATCGATTGTTGTCCAAACTTTGCACGCGGTTTAGGTAGTTCTGTTGTTGGAGTAGTAAACTAGAACGCAAGGGGAATGGGTTCGGAGGAGGACCTAGTAAATAGTGCAACAGGCATGGGAAGAGAGGAGGCTAGAAAGATAGAAAGGCCGATAGGAGGGATACGAACACCCCCCCACCCACAAAGGGGATCCCATCGGTTTAATGGAGTGGTTAGCAGTAATTCAGAAGAAGAGGGTGATTTATGGACTAGAAGATTTAGAGATGGTGCTGCTCGCTCTAGAGGGAGCGAGGGGCCCAGTGTCGAGATTCATTGAGGGGAGGTATGTAGAGAACCCGGGGATCACTTGGACGGAGCTCCGCGAGCAGCTAGTGAGGCAATACGCCAGCGAGCGAACCGCGATTGAGGCCGTACGCGAGTTGACCCGGCTAAGGTTAAGCAATGGCGAGGAAAGGCCTGGGAGAAGGAAAACGGTGGGGGCAGGGCGAGTCCGGGGCCCCGAATGGAGAGAGGGGGCGGAGAGGATCGGGAGGCAGACTCCGATCCTAGAAGGAAGGCATGGGACCTTCGAAATGAGCACGATAGGCCCGCACCGGCAAGGCAGGTATCAGTCCGCTGGACCTGTAGGGGTGAGGGGCATGGAGCAGCAGAGTGTCCCACAAATTATGGGCGCCCACGCGGCTCGGTTAGACCGAACTGCACTAGGTGTGGTCGGTTCGGACATGAGAGTCGGTGGTGCACAGCAGCATAGATCGGAGGTGAGGAATTAGGATTCCGAACCTTAGTGTGCCACCTGACGCTAGGGTAAAGAACCAGGGAAGCGCCCAGAGGCCACCCCACAGAGTATAAAAAGTAGGGTGGCCACCAGAATGATAAGTTTAGTGAAAGATAGCGAATTTGAATGGGAAGAAGACGGGCTTGGGTTTTGTTCGCCGGTTTATGAGAAACCGCAAGAAGCAATGAACCCCCCCGTAGAGAGAGATCGAATTAAACGCGACTGCTAGGTCGGTTGACGAGTCCAGCGAGTGGGAGGAGAGCGGCAAAATAACCCCCTACCCAGCTCCAGAAGAGACTGAGAGAAAATCGGTTAGCCAAAAAGGTAGAGGAATTACCTATGAAGTTACGGTAGAATGGGAAGAAGACGGGCTTGGGTTTTGTTCGCCGGTTTATGAGAAACCGCAAGAAGCAATGAACCCCCCCCCCCGTAGAGAGAGATCGAATTAAACGCGACTGCTAGGTCGGTTGACGAGTCCAGCGAGTGGGAGGAGAGCGGCAAAATACCCCCCTACCCAGCTCCAGAAGAGACTGAGAGAAAATCGGTTAGCCAAAAAGGTAGAGGAATTACCTATGAAGTTACGGTAGAGGGGAGCAGAACGCCCCACCACAGAATAGCAGGAAAGCCAAGCCAAAGATAGTCAAGGACCTGGGGGAGAGGCCGAGGTTGTGCTGTGTCGCATTCGTTGGCTCCACCGCGCGCAGGGAGGGCCCCATGCGTGTGCGGTGCTGGTGGTTGTGGCGCGGACAGTTGTCTTGGATGCCCCCCCCCCCCGAGATAAACGGACATATAAGGATAGAAAGAGATGCATAACTGGGACCGATGGAGGGTCGTCGTGGTTAGATCCAAATGATCGATCACAAGTAGTAATATACCTGCAGCTGGATGGGCTGTTGCCGAACGACCAGGCAGATATATAGTGAGTTGTAAAAGCAAAAGAAAGTTGAAGTAATCGACAGATGTTCGAACCACCGTGAATATGACAGATTGTGGTGCGCCTTACAAAAGGGCACAGAAGTAATGATAAGCGAAGAGAAGGATATGAGATCCTATCTAAGATAGATAGTGTTGATACAGACGAAGCAGAAGAAATCAGTGGCCCCCCGTTGCTGGGAGAGCCACTCGATGAGTAATTAGGGACAGTGTCGGGAAGCGATGAGAGAATGATTATGAAGAAATTGGAAGTTATAGGGAAGAACCAAAAGGGTTACTGTCGCATGAAGCCAGAGAAGGCGCATCGATATCGAATGTCACCGGGCCGAAGTGAGCCAAGAAGGTGTTAGTCTGAGAGAATTGTTTTTCCCAGAGAAGGGAACAGAAGAGAATCTGGCCGAGGTGGCCGACGCAATGATAGTGACGGTATGCGAACCAGACAGGTCCGTACCAAGAGAATTTCAGTTGTTGATACTGACGAGTGAGTGCACAGGTGCACAGTTGGATGTGCAATCGCTAGGACACTTGTCGCCGAATATAATCATCTCGGCAGATTAAGGCCGAATTACCAAATCGTTTGAGATTACCGGTCGACCCCATCGAACAGTTATGAAAGTACTATAATGTGTTAACATGCGTTGCATAACCAGAAGGTAACAAGCTATTAGCTTTAAAAAGATTGAAGGGTTCGATTAACCCCGTCAGGAAGGGAAAATTCACGTTAAAAGGTAGAACTAGACACGGGCACGATAGGGCTTGGTCGATGTTAGTGAGAATTGTGCACATAAATAATAGGGTTAGCCTTTGCAGAAAAGACAAAGGGCGCGAGAAAGACATAGGGAGATATTGGACGGCGCGAGTGCACCGACGGCCGAGTGCATGAGCGAGGGAGGGTTACCCTTGAGTACACTTCACCCAGATCGCGAGCGGGAGCAGGAATCGCTGCCCCTGTCGGAAATCCAGGTGGATAACCAGTGAAGAAGTAGAGATCGATTCCGAGGAGAAGGTGATGGTGACGTAATTTGTAAGGGGCGTTGCGAGCTCCAATCTGTATTAACAAACTTTTAATTGCATGCATAATAATTCATTTTGTCACCTACCCACCTCCCAACACAGAAACCACAAAATGCATACGCACATACACACATACATACGTAGTCCTGATGTTTTAATAGACTGGAAAGAGAAAAAGAAGGACAGACCAAAAGAAAACGGAACAGAAAAAGAAAACTTTTTGTTCCGTTTTTTAGCTACAGTTTTTTCTTAATTTTTGATAATTATTGTTTTGATTGTATTACCCGTTGTTCTCTCTGTGTGTGGGGAAAGGTAACGGTCTGGGAGATGTCAATTGCAACCAAGTGACACAAAATAAGGGTGGACGGATGTGAAACAGTGATTTCATCCGACGTATCTGCCCCCTTTATGGCGCACCAATATGCATCGGAGAGATCAGCCCCCACGTAGAGAAAGGTGACAGTCTGGGAGATGTCAAATTGCGACCAAATTGACACAAAATAAAGGGGGACGGATGTGAAACAGTGGTTTCAGCGACGGAGTCTGCACCCTAGGGTGCACTGGAATGCATCGGGGAGATCAGGCCCTACGTAGAAACAAGTGGAGATCTGGGAACTAGTACATATTTTCGACCGTCCGGGCCTTAATCGCTGGGGGCGCCGGGAAGTCTGAGATTGGCTCTTAGGGTGTCATTGGCAATTATCGCCACAACAATGGGATACATTGAGCACACGCTGCCAAAAGTTTTGGCAAAATCTTATCAGAGGTGTCAACACTTGGAAGACAGAGGGAGAGGGAATAATTGGTCTCTAGGGAGATAAAGACTAAGAGATAAATTCCAAATTGTCCGTTGAACAGCGTACCACTCAACGTTAGGAGAGGAAGAAAGACTCAGAAAAAGGGATGGGAGAGAGAAAGAGAGTAAGTCCATAGCGCGCACACCACCCACCCCAAGAGGGGAGGGGGATGTTTGAGAGAGAGAGAGAGTATGAAATACACTTTTTGGGAAGAAAAAGAACTTTGGTTTTAGAACGAGAAGACGATCGCAAGAGAGTCAGATCTAAGAATTGGTCGAGAACGGACGTCTCCGCCGGGCTAGGGGATCACCGGACGAGATGCTGCGCGAACAGCTTCTTGTCTGGGAGGTGTTAACAATAGTGTCCCCCCCCCCACCGTTCAGTAGACAAGCCACAACTTGATTAACCACTGGGAAATAGTAGAGATTCACACACGCACGCAGAGAGATACGATAGTTGGTAAATAAGCCATTATCAAAAGAACAGACCTTTTGCCATCGCCCTTCCCTCACAGAGTAAGAGTTCGTTGACTGTTTGCGAACATCTTCGTACACTAAGACGACGACTAGTTTAGTAAACCGGGACAGTTTACCAAGATAAGAGACTCAATTCACTGTAAAATTAATCCTTTCTTTTATTTGTTATTAATAATTAATGGATACAAAAAGACCAATGTTGTTGAGTTATTACTACTGTTGAATTGTCCTGCTAAGTAATCTTGCCTTCACAGAATCACGAAATCGTCATTCATCAGACCCGGAGGAGATTCAACGCCACCACAGACGACATCACGAGCCAAAGAAAAGGTGTTCACAGTCAGGAAGGATTCCTGCGCCGAGACGGTTCTCATTACATTTGATGCCGTCACAAGGAAGAAGAGTGTGGGGTACCTGTTTATAAGTGGCGCCGCGACCAGGATATCAAACACCTGTGCGCGAGTGGCCGACTACGATACCCACGGAGGAAGAAGAGTAAGAGGCGTGGGGTCAATGTTATACATGGGCGAATAGTGGCATTATAGTGATATAGGCTACTGGCAAGTGTGAGAAGTTTTCGAGCTCGGTAGAGAAAGCCACCTTATTTGCAGAAGACTTGGCAGTATCTTCTATGTATTTATTCCAATTTATGTTACCTGCGAATGTTCCACCGAGGAGTATTAAAGGGCGGGAAGGGTGTTATCAGCCATTGCAATCGGTGATTAGTTAGGTTTCTTGTAATTGTTAAAGGAAATAAGCTTTATCTTGGTACCATTAAATATAACCATTCATTTAACCACTACAGATTAGATGTCATTTTCCAATGATTCAGTTATCGCCTCATGTAGAAAATAGAGCACGGTGTCATCAGCAAATCACCCATCTCGGACACGATTGCATTAAAGAGGTCGTTCATGAAAACCAGGAATAATAAAAGTCAAGGATCGACCCGTAGGATATACCCACATTAGTGTGATGTCCGTCCATCGAGGACGACCTGGATATTTTTTCTAAAAAAGATCTGATTATACTAAATATTCGTCTAAAATACTGTATGAATTACTTTTCTTGAGAAGACCTTCATTCCAGATCTTGTCAGAGGCCTTTCATATATAAAGCGCTACCATCCTAGCTTCACCTGCCTTATCATATATGGTGTATGCGTTCAGAGATGACCGTAATAATATCCGCAGTAGGATGGGATTGTCTATATAATGCTCAGTTATTTCACCAGAGTTCTTGAAAACTGGTATTTCAGCTATCAGGGAAGCAAGATTCGGCAAGGCATTTATTATAGAGTTTGAAGCAAACTGAAGCCAGCTCAGCAGAGTATTCTTTATTACTATAGCATGGATAAGATCAGGTCCACATGCTTTGGAGGGGTTGACGTTTTTTATGATACCAGGACATGGAAAGGGGTGACAATTAGATCATCAAGTGTGGTTTCTGTCTGTAGTAGGAAATTTGGGAGAGAGTGGTTTGTGGAGTCCAAATTAAGTATAAGGCGAACCGCTGAGCAAGAAGTTCAGACTTATCCATTGCTGTACAAGCGACATCATTGTGGTTGGATAATGGGGGAATCGTTTATTGCCCATTGTTCACCACACTATTATAATTTTTTGTTTCTGCGACTCAAGGCGTTTTCTAGTCATCTTGGTATTTAACTTACAATGGTTTCTTGATGCTATAAATTGTTGTCTATTTGTAGCTGACTTATGGCGGTTAAATCAGCAGTGAACCATTGGGGAGAGTGGGCTTACTATTGAATTTCGGATGGAGACAAACGCTTTTATGCTTACTTTGACCTATTCTGTTACCTCATTTGCATACTGTTCAGCAAGGAGAGAAAAAGGTTTAATCCAGGTAGAATTTCTGATGAAATCTATGAGGGATTTCCAATCAGACCGTTGGTAATATCTGGTCGTTTTCGATTTGTAGTTGGATATTTATGGTTATATCCACAATTATCACTAGGTGATCAGCATTCCCGAGTGGGCTATGGGCATCCGTCACATAAGCCTCGGGCAGTGTTGTCAATAATAGGTCGAAAAGTGAGGCTTGCTGATCTTCACGATATGGGAGGCGAACAGGTAAGTGGCGGTTTGTGAAAGGGACTGTGCAATAGAGAAACTATGCGTGCTGTTACCAGCTGCATTTGTGTAGCCTGAGGAACCTAGCCAATCTTTGTGGTGACATTAAAATTTGCAAATACGTGGATTTGGGACTTGACTCTAAAGAAAAGAGCTGTGTCTACATTATCAGAAACATGGTCAAGTAGGGTAGTCATGGGTCGAAGGAGAATGGTAGAGGAAATATAGGTAACTAACGCTGTGTTGTAATGTTAATCTAGAGCTAATGTAGGCCTGATCATCTTATTCTAGACTAAGAAGTCTTACAGATATAGACTCCAAGTCCATGCATCTGCACGGTAGTGGGAGGTTTCTAAACATGTAAAAATGATCAGAGGAGATTGAGGAGTGTAGATTAGTTTCGCTTATTGCTAGCTATCTTATTGCTATCTGGGGGGTTTACAAGGAGGAAGGATTCGGCATTATCGAGTTTAGTTCTAAGCCCTCGGATATTTGTGAAGGAGGCGATTTGGTGGTTGCTTTTTAGAGGGGGTGTCTGGTTTGATATTTTTGCTGTTTCTTGTCATTTTCATTTATATTATTTAGATAGAGTGGGTTGGACAAAGTGGGTGTTTGTTGAATGTTGAAAACAATGTTCACACAAGTAGTCTATTAACCGAGTCTTTATCGATGAGGTTGTGGCCTCGAAAAAACCTAATGATGATAAGTGCAGGGTTCTTTTTCCATGCGCAACGTGGCACTACAGTTATTTCGATATTATACAACAGTTGATAGAGCAGTTAGAGCTCCTGTACTACCAGTCGGAAACAGCAGGCACACAAGATGTCAAAACTGTACAATAAATCTCTCTTGCTCTCTCTCTTTCTTTCTCTCTCTTTCTATCTCTCTCGCTCTCTTTCTATCTTTATCTTATTAATAAATACCAATGGCTCGGTCTGTAATGTTTAAATTAATACTAAACCAAATGAAATGTTGAAGCCTTAAATGTGAACATCGAAAGTCGACTAAAAAAAATGAAAAAGTCAAACAAAACAAAAATGGAGAAAATAAAAATATTATATAAGAGTAATCTCTTTTGTCAGCAGTAAAGAACGTGTGGAGAATCCACAAGTATTATTTAAGTGTGTAAGTTTTTAATATGTCGAGTAGAAAGTATTAACGAAAGTGTGAATAAGTACGTTTAGATACAATATATGTTAGAAGTTAATTATCAAAACGTAGTCGTAACGTAAATAATGTAAACGAAGTAAAAGTAAGTGAATAAATACATACCCAGTGATTGAAGACGCCCGTGCAACAAACGGTGAATCTCTGTAACTTTCTGCTACTAAAAGAATCATCGTGTTTCATAGAATACATAATCGATGAAATTGATTAAAATTTCCATATTTTTTTATCCAGAGAACATAAATTGAAAATTTCGGTATTTCACTGGCCGGTCAGAATGAAGTATTGATTTGTTAGAATCCTTGCTATTTGGGTCTAACTTGGAAAATCCGACAAGATAACTTTATATGTTAGATATCTACAAACTTTGAATGAAGATAAAATGCTGTAGACCGGAGTGAAGAACGAGAAGAATAGTTAACCATAACAATATTTAATTTGTTCAACAGGAATGCTGTTTTTACATGTCGACTTATGATTGGACAAAATCTCCAATCATCAATTTCTTTCAGCCAATCAAAAAGGCGAGGATATTCATTCCGAATACCAGCGCATACTATAAACCCCAAACACACAGTTTTTCTTTCTTTTGCTTCTTTTTTTCCGGAAAAAACAGACATAATCATGCCTAGCTCCTTCGAGGAGTGAAGGCCTCGGTGAATGCAACGAAAGACACGAACTAGAGAAGTACATGGTTGAATATATTTTCATAGCTTACTATATATATATATATATATATATATATATATATATATATATATATATATATATATATATATATGGTGTTACTATCTCCGTACATTCTAGCATAGAACTAATAAATAAAATAATCAATTATTAATAGTATTTGGAATTTACTTTTAACGCTACAAAGGCAGGACATGAAACGAAATTGCCTTTGATATCGTTTATTTAATAGAGCTTAAAAACACTGTGGAAATCCATTGTTGCTTTCTTCGTCTATCAGTATAAGATATATATATGTATATATATATATATATATATATATATATATATATATATATATATATATATATATATATATATATATATATATGTTGAAATAATAAATGTGTGTATATTAAGAAAAATGTCTCTCTCTCTTTGCTTCTGTAAAAATAATTATCATTGTCCCTATTTACTTGCCCACCCCATGAAAACAAGAGTTAGACGCAAGGTTGGTTTTAATAAATAAATAAATAATATATATATATATATATATATATATATATATATATATATATATATATATATATATATATGTATATATATATATATATATATTGAGTAAAATATTTTATGATGTTATCCAAGATATTTTTCAGCTCACTTACACCCGTCATGTAAGCGAATTGCTTAACAAGAAAAGAAAAAAATGTATATAATCCTTTATGTTCTGTACCTATCTGGCATTGCTTGGGTTAAGGCATCAAGCTAGGTGGAGAGCTTTAATAATAAATTCGGTAATACCTGGTGTGGTATTCACCCTGGGCGAACGGCGAAGTTTCTAGGGAATATAAAATTCACATACGGTCCCCAGACGCATGCATATCCTAGTTATGGAGGGTGGGCATAAAGCACCTAGTATTCAAAAATGGTCACCCTTCGGATTGTGGCCAGACTAAACTTCGCTTAACTTTGGTGATCTAATGGGAACGTGATTATGCCGTATTTGGTGGAGGATCTAGAAAAAGGTAATTCAAAATATATTTAAAATATATTTAAAATATATTTATTTCTCTCTCTCTCTTTCATTCTCTCTCTCTATCTCTTTCTCTCTCTCTCTCTCTCTCTAATTATCTCTCTCTTTTCTCTCTCTCTCTCTCTTTCTCTCCATCTCCGTCTCTCTCTCTATATATATAACTATATATATATATATATCTTTCTCTCTCTTTCTCTTCCTCTCTCTCTCTCTCTCTCTCATTGTCCTTCTTTTTCTCTCTCTATCTATTCTTTCTTTCTCTCTCAATATCTCTCACCCTCTCCCTCTCTCTCATTATCCCTCTCTCTCTCTTTCTCTCTCTCTCTCTCTATATATATATATATATATATAGATATATCTTTCTCTCTCTCTCTCTCTCTCTCTCTATATATATATATATATATCTTTTTCTCTATCTCTTTATCACCCTCTCTCTCATTGCCCTTCTCTTTCTCTCTCTCTCTCTTTCTCTCTCTCTCTATATATATATATCTCTATCTCTATCTTTCTCTCTCCCTCCTCCCTCCTTCTCTCTCATTCTCTATCCCGCTCTCTCTCTCTCGCTCTCTTTCTCTCCCTCCCTCTCTCTCTCTCTCTTTCCTCCTCTTTCTCTGTCTCTCTCACCCTCTCTCTCTCTCTCTCACACACTATATATATACATATTTCTTTCTTTCTCATCCTCTCTCTTCCTCTCTCTCTCTCTCTCTATCTTTCTCATCCTCTCTCTTTATCTATTTCCCTTTCTCTTTCTCTCTCTCTAATTCTCTCTCTCTCTCTCTCCCGCTCTCTCTATTTCTACTTACTCGGCTTGCTCACTATCAATTTACTTTCACTTTGTTTCCATTTGTTTATTTTGCTAAGCCTATTTATTTTCCAAAATCTAATTTTTCTGTTTTTAAATTTAGTTTTAAAAGTTAAATGTAATTATTACAATACTTTTAGTTATTAAATAATTAATCAAACAAAATTGTTTTAATTATATAATTACATGAGGATCTGCTAAGAATTTTCAAGTTAATTGAAAAAAGAGAATGCCGAGATGCGAGATTGACACGGGCTCAGTTTGATACACTAGCATGGCCGTATGTTTTTTAAGCATTTTAAATTCGCTAAGCCCTTTTCTTGCTTCTGCTATCAAGTTAAGGTAGCGCCCATCTAAAACATTTCCTAGGCGGGTGAAATATTTTATGGAAGCATGACGGAAAAAGTTATGCTTCGCCAGTGTTTGTATTCGCTATTTATCTAGAAATACTACTGAAATATTCATATAAAATCATTGAATTACGTCAGTGATTTAATTTTTAATATATAAATTAGTATTATCATTTTTGATGACATAAAGAAGACAAACAGCCACCATCGACTGTTTATTATAGAGTTAAGGATTGTTTCCCAATTCATTTCAGACGGCGGGGTTAGTCTGGGGTTGATGTCTTTTATGATATTTTCTTTCTCGTTTCCCCTCGCTACTTGAAATAGTTTCGTCCGGGAGCTAGAAAAAGGAACGTGTTTTAGTCGCTAACTTGTGCGTGACGAGATGGAAGTACATATATTTATTTATATTCAACTAAAAAAACACATTAATATTTATTATCGAGTGGAGGATAGAAGATATTAAGTTGTATTTGAATCCAACTAAATGTTGTTACTTTTTTCAACTAAGAACACATTATAGCCCGAAAATTACATTTTATTTTAATGTTGTTAACTGTTAAACGCATTTCTGTGTATATTTTTTCCGACAACATTTTAAACAAGAGGTCAAAATGTAAAACAGAAGGCCTCCAGAGCATTGCTGAAACCACCCCTTCCTCTGAACACGGGGAATTCGAAGGTAGCATCAGCCTGGTCAGTATGTTACATAACTTTCTACATAAGTGTCGGCTGTTTTTTCAGGTATATCTCAAGGGTAATTGGTGGAATCGGTTTTCAGAGGACAGTAACTCCGCATTTATTAGAAAACGAAATTATCTTTGACGAAGTGAGCTTGCTGCTCCGAAAGTAAAATCGAAAAAAAGAAATAGAAATTGTTTAGAGGTCGATCGTTGGGTGCGTTCCGTTCAGCCAATCACATCGCAAAACGAATTTATTTGAACCTACAAGCAGAACCTTTATACGCACGCTTGCAATTGCAACGACTCTCACTGTGTAGGCAAAATAAATTGTTGGATTCATACCAAACTATTCAGAATTGGTTAGAGAAGCGGCATAAGAAAATTGTCTGTTCTTATTGATTTTCTCAGCGCGTTCCTTCTTCCATTTTTTTAAGAGAGGACGAAATGACCTTAGAAATAGATTTCGCATTTTAAGAATAAATGTGTATTTTTTATATATATATATATCAACAGAAAAACTTTTTTTCTAAATCCATCATTGCATAACTATCTCATTTCCCGATGTATGAGATGCATGGTTTTTCAGGACACTTCAAAGAGTACAGCTTATTAGAGAATATATAAACCCTAAAGCCAGTATCGTATATATAGTGTTCAGTTGCGTAAAAATACTGTTTTTTACCGATGAGTACTCACTTATGAAGGCTAAAAGCGATTTGAGGATAAGTGTTAATGAGATGGATAGATTGATCCAGGATACTTCAACGAGCACTGCTTATTACAGAGTATATAAACCCTAAAGTCGGTATCGTATCTATAGCGTTCAATTATGCATAACTACTGTTTTTTTACACTGATTAGTCACCACTTATCAAGGCTAAAAGCCACTCAAGGATAAAGTTAATGAAACGGGTAAATTGAAATGTTGAATAATGATGAATATTATGAGAGGAATGAAAATAATAGAATTAAATAAATAATATTTGATGATTTATCAGGACGATCTATATGTTGATTGACATTAACTTTGAAGATGATCATGGTGTAGTATTCAGAGAAGCAGTCTTGTTGCAACGTGTTCCTTGGATAGGAAGGATGATGAATATTATGAAAGGATTAAGCATAATGAATAGCATGAATGAAATTTGATGACTTATGAGGACGGTTTAAACGTGTCCATTGATGGCCATTTGTAGCCCCCAGGGAAGCGATCATTGTGGCAATGTGTTCCACATATAATATGTTAGGCATACACAAAAGAAATATTCTTTGTAGTAGTGGTAGAAAAGATGAGTTCTTGCTGTGAAAGTTTTACGGGGATGAACCAGTAATCGGGAGAGGTATGAACATCACATTCCCCCCAACTATGGAGGAAATAGCAACTTTTATTCAATGAATGCTATGCAAGGAATCGTTTACAATATGCGTTATGTTTTTTGCATGTATATATATATATATATATATATATATATATATATATATCTACATATACATATATATATATATATATATATATATATATATATATAGAGAGAGAGAGAGAGAGAGAGAGAATGTGCCACCACTTATATATATATATATATATATATATATATATATATATATATATATATATATATATATATATATATATATATTGAGTGATAAATCTTATTTAATTAATTTCTATAACCGAATTTAAAATATTTTTCTTTACGAAAATATTACCAATAGGTATATAAGAAGAAATACCTAGAAGTAATTAGTAAGGATCATATGTTTATACTTAAGATTAATTAGCGGCTACTGTAGTTTATAAAACTTATTTAAAGCTGATATAAGGGTACTTCTCTAATCTTAGTTTCTAGTGAAGAGACTATTATGTTTAATTGTTCCAAGGGATCGTATTTGACATCCTTGGGTCAGTAAACTAACAAATAACAATCATTTCTTAATCATTGTTATCCAGATTTCTTATTAATTTGAATAGTCCGAAATAATTCATTCATGACGATAGGTATCAACTAGTCTAAATATCATGTAGATATAAGTGCTTTATCAACTATACAGTATAGCTAAATAAATGAATTATTTAAGGATGCCTTTGTTCTAGTTCTAAATTAATGCATGTATCAATGAAACTAAAAAAAACTACAAAAGACTTTCAGGGAGCAACATGTAAAACCCCATGACGTGTTAGTAATATTATACGTAGTTTCCACAACTCTGTATTATAAAAACAAGATGGCCGACTGGTAACGAAGAAAAATCATCGCTTTCTCAAATGAACAGGGTTCAATGTAAGTTGCTTGTCTAGTGTTTTATTTTGTGTGTATTTCTGTTTCAGTTTTTCTTCTGGAAACGATCCCTTGACTTCTGATGAGCTGCATGGATGAAAGATCCTGGAAATACATATCTATTCCTGGTTGTTTATGTATGCGCGAAACGATCGTAAAATGCACCGAATGTTTTGGACTTTGGAAGAGAAAAATGAATAAAGACTTTGTCACTAGAATTTAGCTTACTATTGTTTATATGTGTTTGTTGGCATTGGTCTGTCTCACAAGACAATGGAGTTCTGCGCCTCAGATTTGCCCGTTGGCGAATTACAGCGTTTGCTGTGATTGGGCAAGTCTATCCTGGGTCGACATGCTCTATTACAGTTGCCACAGATGTAGATGGTGTCTGGTTGCAAGATGTCTGTTGCAGTCTTCTGCCGTCTGTGTTCTCTCCTCTCCCTCCACTGCTGCTATCTCCTCTCCTCACTCCTCTTGCAGCATGCCTTTGCGGTTCTTCTCCAGCGGCTGCGATCTTCAACGATGGACTCCAAGCCTGTTGGGTCGATGTGGCCTGCCCTCATGTCTCGCTTGCAGACATCGTTGTGGCGTAGGACAGGTCTTCATGCTGGTTTAGAGCCGGTTGCCAGCTCGCCATAAAGAATATCCTTTGGTATCGTCCAGTCACCGGAGTCGTCGTTGGATGAGGAGAGCGAACATGCTCGGAATGTCTGCCTGATACAAGGACTGTCTTGTTATAGATGTGGTCCTGCCAGGTGATTCCTAGCATTCTCCTGTGGTTGCGCAGGTGGAAGGTGTTGAGTTTGTTCTCTGGGCGGGAGTAGAGAGCCCAAGATTAACTGCCGAGGATCACGGTCCCCACGAGTTTAAGATAAGACGTGTCCATTTAATCAGCGTATTTAGTGATGGAAATGCTATTTAAAAATTAAGCTAGACAGATTACAAAAAAATCTTTTTAAAACTGTTGCGTGACAGACCGACCGATGGATTGACAGACAAATCCTCTCGTAGTAGTACGAGGACGCGTCGGATAAAATCATGATCGGCGGGAAAAGGGTTTCAGTGATCCATAGATTCTCTTTCATTCGATTTATTGATGCCCCAAGAAAAATCTTCGAATTTTGGGGCGTTCTCCTAAATATAACGATCTTCTTTTTAATAAGATGATAAAATCAACAACATCAGTGAAGAATCAAAGAAAATCAAAGAACTGAAGGAGAAATAGGCGAATTCGTTCGTGCGTTCTTAGATGAAAATTCTTTCAAGTGTCTCTCGTCGGAAACCATTTACGTTACGTCAGTAGGCAAGAGAAGTTCATTTCCATCTTCTCGTTTCCATTCTCTATGTTTTATTCATTTGTAGTTGTTTCGGGCGATTTAATGTTGCGTGAGATAGAGTTGTATTGTTTTGTAAATACGCCATCCTGCTTATAAGTCTAATGAAATGGCGAAAGTGTGGGGAGTTTGTTTCGTTTTTAGAAGGAAATGAGTCTATATTTGATCAAAGGCACGTTTAAAATCGACAGAAATATATATAGAATGAACAAGTTTATATATATGTGTGTGGGGGGGTGTGGGGGGGTGATAATATGAAAATAACAGGCATTTCATATAGATCAGATCGATTCTTATGGGAATCAAATTCTAGAGCAAAAGTGAAGCTCACTATTCAAAACTTTAAATCGTTATTTATAAAATTTGTAATGGAGCTATAAATAAATTGACAGATCAAAGTTATGTCATAATGTGATTTGTTTATTCTTCTAGAAACACGTGTTAGCTTCTTTTGCTTCGAAACTGACAATAAATCGCAGTATGATATCATTTTGATCTTTCAAAATACATGTATGGGTGTATAATCTTTTATTCCGTTTGGGTAGAAATAAAGTCCAATAGAGTGTTCGATTATTTAATAATAAGAGCGTAATATTTATAACATTACTAAAGTTCAGCTCAACATGCTGTCTTAGGTTTCAAGCTGTGCTAGCGGTTACAGGCAAATAAAATTCTGGGTTTTATTGAGTTTTAATTATAAACAGCTCTCTGCCTTTCGTTAGCCATCTTTTGATCTTTGCGAGTTCTTATTAGAAAAGGTCGGTTGTCTTTTGGAAGAAATTTGCTGGGTTTTTTAAATATTTTAATTTTTCTGGTATGTTATTAGTGGGGGGCCTCCAGAAAATAATCCCCCAAAAAGATTATTTAGTGGGGGTCCTCCAGAAAATAATCTCAAAAAAAGATTATCGAAAATATAATTTTAAAAATTATGTTTCTCTTCCTAGATCGAATTCAAACAGACTGTCGATTGCATTCATGGAAATTTTTCAGTTCTTTAAAATATGTTTTATTCTTTTTTTATTGTTAATTGATTTTTCTCATATTTTTCCCTAGTGGTGTGGATTTTTCTCTGGGAAGAATCAAATTCAACGGAATAATGGTTGTGTCTTACTTAACTTAAGCAATCGATTTTAGGAAGTTTTAATTTTTATTATTTTTACTCTGCGGTGAAAGGGAGACTACTTCAAAAAGATTCATATGTGTGTTATTTCTCTTTCGATAAATTTGTTTTTTCGTATAAAATTCGTTTCAATAATGCAAAAACTTAGTCAATATCTTATTTTATTTATTGCTATAAAATATTATAATTAGCTGAACTAACTCGTGTATAGCAGCAACATGGTACTTTATCAATGTCAGTATTGGGAGGTGACGGTGGTTAAGTGGATATCGACACGGACTGAAGACTTGGGTGTTCGAAGTTCGAATCCAGTCTGTACCACTTTCACGTAGGGATGTTGGCAACCTTTTCGTGATCCTTCCCGTAAGTATCCGATGTCTTTCCAGAAAGACTTCTAACTAGAAAAACATCGGGGGAACTAATATGACACAACGATACCCTAGGGACGCGCTAGTATGCATCTTAGTGATGATGATGGGCCCTACGTAGAAACGAAGTAGAGATATAAGACTAGTACATATCTTCACTACAAATCGACGGTTCAAAAAGGAGAGAAAATTGCGTCAGTTGTCTGGCAAAAAAAGCGTGTTAGTTGTCATTTGCAATTATCACAACATAAAGAGTCACATTTACCAGGTGCTGACTAGCGGTCAAGGATGATGGCCAGAGATCGTTAATTAGGGCAGAGGTGTATGTCACAGCGAGAACGAGAATAAGTGTTTTATTATAATAATAAAGGCTAAAGGAGAAATCCAAATTGTCAGTGTCGCGCGCCCCTCCCGAGAGAAAAAGAAGGATAGAGAAATAGGTTAGAAAAGGAAAGGGTAAGAGAAAGGACCTTGGGTGAGAACGAGAAGGCAGATCATAGTTACACAGTTAGTTAGAGCTGGGCACTCGACACGGCCAGTCGTGGCTGAAGTGCGCCGATTCTCAGGCGTGCGTAGTAAGAACCACCGTTTTAGAATAATGACTTAATTAGTACAACTTGTGAAAATAATCGTTGTAAATGAATACGCGCACACGCAGAGACAGAGACGACGAAATAGTTTAGAAAAAAAGACATTATCGAAAGGTAGACTTAATTCAACGTTTAAAAACAATTGTTTTATCTTGTTAATAATTGTTTCAGAAATCGCCGAGTTGTTTTGCATTATTCTCGTTTATTTGTTATGCTTGGATAACCTTGCCTTCACAGAGACGAGATCGACAAAGCCAGCCCTCATCATCATCATCATCCGGACCTGGAGGAATTTCGACCGACATATCCTTTTTATATTGCCACTACGACGATCATCGGCCAAAAGAGTGTTCACGGTCTGGCAAGATCTCTGTGTAGAGAACCAGAGACGTGAGCACAGATACACAGACGGCGAGCGGGGTACATGTTTATAACAGGCTCCGTGACGCGGAATAGAGTGGGGTATCTGTTATACTTGGCACCGCGACCGGTGTATCAAACACATGTGCGTGAGTGGCCGACAAAATACACACAGAGCGAAGAGAGTGGGGTACCTGTTACACTAATGCCAACACCAGAATCATCTGATTAACACGAAAGAAGAAGAATGTCAGTATTTTATCGCTTGGATTACTTTAAATAAAGGATTCTGTGTGTATATATGTTAAAATATATTTTAACCTTGTTTCCTAATTGTTCCCTAAAAATCTTTTTCAAAAAATATTTCTGGTAGTGTTAAATATTGGGAAAGTATAATGTTGTTAGTTGAGAATAACAGAAAATAAGGTTCAATCGGGGTCAGCTTAGTGTACTCAGGTGCCATCTCGGCCTCCTGTGTGCTAGAAACGGATGTGACGTCACATGGCTCAAAGTCGACTCTGAAACTTCTTTGTATTTCTTTCTCATAAAATATTTCTCGGGGTTCATATATTAGATCCATTTCTCTTTCTGCTTCTTGTAAAGTCGGTTCTCTCTATCGCTCCAAACACTTTCTCACGCCTGAGACTATTCTTTATCTTTACAAATCCACACTCAGACAATGTATGGAGCACTGTTGTCATATTTGGGCTGGTGAATCTCTGTCCATTAAAGGGCTCTTGATAAGGTTCAGAAACGTATCTGCCATTTGATTGGCCCCATTCTTTCATCTTCTCTGCACCCTCTCTCTCACAGGCGTGATGTTGCTAGTCTCAGTCTTTTCTATAAATATTATAATGGCACGTGTTCTTCAGAATTCTGTGATCTATTCCCTGCTTCCTTTGTCCAGTTCGTTTGACTCGTTTGTCTAGTAGTCTCCATCAATTCGCTGTTTTGATATCTCATTGTAATACAGCTTCCTATTCCAGTAGCTTCTTTCCAAGAACTGCAGGCTTGTGTAACTCTCTTCCTGCTGACTGTTTTCCTCCTACCTATATCCTTGGTCTTTTCAAGACTAGGGCCAATAGGCATTTCCAATAGTTGCGATAATCACTTTTCATTCTTGTTAGCACCTTACATCAATTTGCTTCGTGCTTTGTCTGGAGCGATTTCCATTTTTAAAAAGTGAGAGAGTGGAAAAGAGAAGTCGTCAGTTTACTTGGAAGCATACATAAAGATGTCCGGATAAGCTATGATTAAGCATTAATAATCGACCTATCCCCCGCACCATTGGTCAGTGATTGAGAACAGACGATCCCAGACGAATAAACCTATTCTTGTCTTCAACCGTTTTCTAAATTCTGTCCTTATTTTCGGGGTATGAACGAATTTATTTGCAGGTGGCGTTTCCTCAGTCGGACAGGCTCACGAGAAGGGTGCGTGTAGGAACGAGCGACTAACTAAGGTATGTTTAAGAATGAAATGTAACAATAGGCATTTCAAAAAGTTTTTATTTTAGTTATTTTATTTATTTTATTCTAACTGTTTATGTTTGAACTCATAATATTTGTATAGAGGTGTAAGGACCTATAAGTGGTAATACTCAGATCTATCTATCATGGATCCAGATAAACATTAGCACTCACCTAGCTTGGTTATAATTGAGTTTTCCAAATAAGCTTCTAAAAAAAACAACCCTAAAACATCTTTAAAAAATTATTTCATGAAACAATTCTAAAAAAAATTATTATTATGTTTTTAAAAAAATTTCTCAAAAAAACTTGTTTTCAAAAATATCTTTCAAAACTTTTAAATTTTTTAAAAAAACGTATCCCTCCTCTAAAAAACAAGACCTCCAACTATTATTTTTGTTTGTTCTTTAAAACTATGTTCTTTAAAAAGTTCTTTGTGGTAAAAGCTTTTCAAGCCTTTTTTTCTATTCTTGAAAAGATTGTTCTCTTAAATAATTGTTCAAAAAATTGTTCTATTAAAATTGTTCTTTAAAATCTCTTCATGGTAGGCCTTATTTTTTACGATAGCAATGGGTTTTATTTCTCTTATGTTGAAATATTTATGGTGGTTGGTATGACCAGTTTATTAAAAATGTTGTTTTTATGGGTACACCCTTTAAAAATCTCCCCCTTTTGTTTATGCAATTCTTTTGGGGGTACAGAGATCGCAGCTATTTCAGCTCGTATAGTATGCTAGTTGTTTCTCTAAAATTTTCTATTTGATGTTGAAGGTTTTTTTTGTCTTTCAATTCCCATATCCGTGTCGCAAATGTTGTGTTTGCATTATCCCTTTTCGGGAAAGTGTATTAGTGTATGTATAGCATTTATTTAAAGGTGAATTGTGTCATGTATGTTTCGGTCTTGTTGTTTGGTCTGGATTGTAATGGTTTCTTCATATACAACAGATTTCACTTTTCAACTTCCGTTTAAGAGGCAGTCTTCTGGTATTCTACAAGAGCAAATTGTGTTTTCCTGTGTTCTTGGTTTGGAGAAAATTGTTGTTTTCATTGATAGGGTACTCGAATAACTGACTTTATTTGTGTTTTTTCTGTTGGACAATTTATGTAATTTGTGTTGTGAAGGAATTTTTTGTTGACTATGAGTTTTAGGATGTGGATGACTATATATATATATTTCATTTGTTTACAAATTTACAAATAGCCTAGAGAACTGAATTCCTTATACGGAAGCGTATTGCATTGCGTTAAGTGGAAGCCAATTTTTCCTCTATAAATATGTAATATATACTTGATTCAGACATTACATGTTTTATAACTAAAACAATTTGCACGAATACTTATTAAATTTGATGCGTAGTATGGCAATATCATTGCATGCGTAAATCGAAAATTTTGAAACGATCTGCGCATTAGTAAACAAATAGCGTTATTTTGGTAAAATATTACACAACTCACCGTATAACTTTATATGCAGGAAGGATATTGAAGAGGTGACGAATACCAATAAGAAGAAACGGCTTCGGTGAAGAAAGAAGCACACATATCAAGCGTAACTTTCAGCTGATTCTGTTTACGGATGAGTGCAGAGCATTCCTCGATGGAGCCGAGGTTGGAAGAGACAGGTGTACTTTAAGGAGGATGGACATCCTCGCCGACGATAACATCAGCAAAGAGGTGTTCATGTGGTGTTTTCGGCAGGTATCGTCCATAGTGATCTGGTTAGGCAATTCATAGTCATCACTGGGGTGAACATGACTGCTAGTGTGACTAGGAGCAAAGTGTAGTATCTGTTCTGATACTACACTTCATATTTTCTGTCCTCGACCAGTGAAGGAGAAATCCTTCTAGACTTAGGCAATTTAAATTTTTGTCATAATCCAGAGTTTCCCTTTTTAGGGGATTCGATTTTACTCCACATTTAAAACCGACATTGTGTCTAACTCTGTCCTCGTGGGGAGGCAAGTAAATGGAGACTGCTAATGTCTACATTGAGCTTTTGAGTGAACACCACTTCTCATAGCGTAAACATGGTTTTATCTATAGTAATGCTCTATTGCACGCATTAAGGCTTACGACCGATTATTTGAACTGTGTTTTTGCTAAACATGGAAAAATCATCGAATGAAGGGTGTGTTCTCTTGATATTCGCTCAATTGAAAACCTCTAGAGAATTCTTGGAAGAAAACTTCACTCGAGTGAAAGGCAATGCAAATCCAAAGACGACACTTGGTACGCGATTTTGACTGCTGCTACTGTTAGAGATGTTTCTATGACAGACATAATGAAACAGAGACGGTGTCGAATGGCGGAAAGAGTGAACGACAAGGTTTACTTAATTCTTGACAGAAGAGAGTATATCTATGTCTGGCGTGTAAAACATGGATTTGAAAGGAAATGAGTACACACCGGAACTAGAATATTTATGGATGCGGGTCACGTGTGACCAGCATGCTTTGCGGTCTATAAAAATCGGACTCGATAAAAGACAGACATAATGTGGTGTGTAGTCGAACTATGTGAGCGTTACGGTGTTATCTAAGAAATTACCTTGTGTCAGTAAGTGCAATTGTTTTGTTACCGTGTCGTACGTTTTTCTGTTAAAATAGACACACTTTTTCTTTTATTTTCTTTTATTTTCTTTCTTCTACATTTTCATCGAATGAAATCAAAAAGTTTATATCGACAATGGATCAAAGTTTCCTTTCACTTATCTCTTATAATCTACGTTTCAATTCTTAACTTAATTTCTAAGGTTTTTTTATTCCTCAAACTATAATTATTGGTTTCACTCTGCTATTCTCTTTTACTATTGATATTTTACTTCGCCCCTTCCTTTTCGTTTTATTCTTCAGTTAAACTCAATTTAAAACCATAACCGGAAATGTGCGCATCTCTCCGTTTGTTGTTATCCTTCTGACTAAGACCTGTAATGCTACGCGCATATCTCACAACTAGTTGCTGGTTTGTGAAGCAAAAGCAAAGACTCAAGTGTACTTTCTTACATTAATAATACAATTAATTACACAACATACCTTTAGAGAATGATAATTAAGTTATAGTTAATTAATTAAGGCCGTTTTCGTTACCGAATTGTGATTGATGCATTCACAGAAGAGAGAGAAAGCGAGCGAGTTAATTATGGTAAGCGCATTGCTCACTATATTGCAGTTTTCATTAAGCCATATTATTCACGTCATTCATCTTGTATCGCTCCCCCAAAATTGGGCGAGTACCTTTGCCTACAACTCTCTCTATCACTCATGTGAGGGCATACCTACCCACCCGCATCAGATACCCCCGCTTTCATGACACATGATCCCACAGTCAGGGTCAACGCCTTTAGCTTCTCTGACCTATAGTCTACAGCACATCCTGTATAATCGCTAACATATACTAGCTAATACATCTACTACGTAACCTACCCACTCGAATATTTAAAAATATTCATATTTTTTCTTCTTTACAAGATACAATTCTTGCTTTATATATATCTATTCCTACCGTTACATTATAGTGATGTGGTTATAAGTAAATAAAAGAATATATTAGTGCATGCATGTATGCATAACCGACGTATAATATTAAGGCGCTACTCGAATCTACACAAAATAAACTAAGAAGACAACCCGGATAGTATATAACTCGAAGTTTAAATAAAAGAAAAGGGAAAAACCTTTTTTTACTCAGTGTTATATTTTTAAGATTATCGATTTTCAATAGAATTCGGTGAATAGTACATGGCATGTAAATGTCCAAATTTTCATAATATAAGCAGGTTTAAAAGTAAGGCAATTAAATTGATCAAAGGTTTATCACAGATATTAAAACCAAACATCAAAGATTTCGATATGTATACAATTTTCTGGATAGGTTATGGCGAATCGTTGTCCAGAAATATGTTTATCTTTCTCTCTATTGTAGACCTGCTCGCTGGAAAATACCATTTTCAGAGTCAGACAGAAAACACATGAATTTCAGCTAGTGCAGTTGGTTCTGGTGCGCTAAAGGCAAGTTTCAACCAGATAACTTGAGATAGTACGTTTAATCTTTATTATTGGGAGTGGGGGTGGAGATAGATTTCCTCAAAATATGTCTGAATCCGGACTTCATGCGCATGGCGTCATATCCTGAATACGCCAGCTTAATTTTTACTCCCAGATTTCTAGTAGAATTTTACACTTTTACTTAATCTAACTTCATGTGGAAAATTTCGTTTTAACACACGCACGTCCAAGTATTGCTAAATCCGTCCCTTTCTGAGGAATTAAAATTCATGCTACAGAAATTTTTAAGCCAACAAATACCCTTTGAGAAGTTACCAGATATTTCTGCACATCTATCATAAAATTACTAAAAGTGACAACCACCAATCGACCCTAACTTTTCAAAACTAACCCCCTCTCCTATCGGATCCAAGTGATGTTTTATATTACATGTATCGCGTTTCCTGTTTGATTGCTCACGGAAGGTTTTAACATAATTCTACATAAAAACGGCGCCCTTCTTGCGCCTACTCTATCCTGCTTCTACAATTTCTGCTCATCAACCCGTGAGATAACAGAAACTATTTGATCAACATTTGGCGTACTTTCGACAGAAGCTGTGCCCTCAAGTAACTTTAATGTTAAAAAGTTATCTGACTGACTTACGCTTCTTTTAGCCCATCCCTCATCGCGAGGTCGATATAAATCGTCTGCTGCGATCTGCACTTCTCTTTAGAAAGATATCTGACAACCTTCCTTCAAATCATCAACAAGATAACACTAAAATACAGAGAGATATTACAAAATAAATATCACTTAAAGGAGGGTGCACTACATAGTCATCAACCTTAACATCAAACAGGAAATTAAAAAAATAATAGTAATAATGTCGACAACCCAAACTCTCGAGTATTTATTTACCTCTTCTCCAGGAGGTTAGGCACAAGGCCAGTTTTATCTTACTCCCACAAGTAAGATGTGACCCAAGGTTGGGTCGGGAAAGTGGGGTTTGAAAAGCCAGCGCCCGAGAAAGTGAGCACTCTGGCCATTAAAAATTGCCTGGGCAGCCCCGTCGGCATTCCCCGGTAAGGGCGCCTCAGGCAGTAAGCAATAAACTTACTCCTCCCCAAAGAGGGGAGGCAAAGCCTGGGAGGGTGGACCTCCTAGAACTGCACAGGACCGACCCATAGACCGGCATAAATCAAGCCCCGAAGGCCAAGACAATACCAGTCTATGGGGTGTAGTATCAATCGGAACAGATACTACACTTTGATCTCTCGAGTATATATTTTATTTAATGTAACTCTACTATAATTTTATGTACTAAAATTGACACTTTTTTTAATTTTGCGTAATTTATTTATTTATTTATTTATTATCCCGTTCATTCATAAAACTAATGGTTAGGCTTAGTTGACATAACAGCTGTTGCGAACGCTCGTACGTGTCAAACCTTTCAACCCCCGATTTCAGTCTATATATGTTGCTGTATATAGTATGTAATTAACTATCTCCCTCTCTATTGCAAATAAACACATGTAAATGAACAACGGGAAAATACATACATGTATCTATTTCGGTACAAAACATAAAAAAGTCTATAATAAGGAGAATATTTTGAACAAATATTTTGAAAACCTGGACAACGCATTTATTTATGTTTTTCAAAATAAATTATTTATTTACTTTAAAAACTTGAGTACTTTCGGTGTTATACACCTTTGTCAAAAGTATAAGCATATTTTTTATTCTTCTTTTTTCGTTTAATCCTTCTTTATTGAGACATATTTATCGCAGTCAAGTTGAAATTCGTCTTGATGTTATCGACGATTAATGTTGATATGCCGCTGTGTGTAGCACGCGGTTACGTGAATAAGGTAGAATGAAAAGTCACACTTGGAAACGTTGATGAAATGGCAATAATAAGGAGAATATCTTGAACAAATATTTTGAAAACCTGGACAACGCATGTATTTATGTTTTTCAAAATAAATTATTTATTTACTTTAAAAACTTGAGTACTTTCGGTGAACTACACTCTTGTCAAAAGTATAAGTATATTTTCCCTCTTCCTTTTTCGTTTAATCCTTCTTGATTATCGCAGTCAAGTTGAAATTCGTCTTGATGTTATCGACGATTAATGTTGATATGCCGCTGTGTATTACGTGAATAAGGTAGGATTAAATGTTTTGTTGTAGTTTGTTTGTTTTGTTTTTTTTTTCAAATAAATTTTAAACCATTTTTTTATTTTAAAATCTGTTTAGTTTTCTCCGTGGGTGGTTGTGCGTGCGTATTCGCAATTTCGCTGGTTTCTCTCTTTAATTGTTGCGCTGTGGACTTTTGTCTTACGCCTGGATCTAGTGGCTTCCTGAACTACATGCTCTCTTTCCGTTATAAGCCGGTTCATACAATCCCCTAATAATGAAGGTACCGGTCTTTTTCGGAATCAAGAATCGGTTTTAGTCAGAAAATTTGAAAATCTGAAAATCAGTTAGAAATGAGATAACACAATGCGGGATTTTTTTTTTTTCAAATAAAATGAATTATTTATTTCAATAAAAATGTTTATCTTTATACGCCTTCATTATTTAAAAAAAAAATCCCGCATTGTCTTATCTGGTTTCTAATTGATTTTCAGATTTTCAAATTTTCTAACTATATCGATGCTTGTACTGTAGTATTATTTAATTCAATATTCATTCACGTGTGGCAGCACATCTCACAACGGCTACGCAGACATTTATAACGGAACAGATACTACACTTTGCTCTTAGTCAAAAACCCAAGGAGAGAAGTCCCTATTTACTTGCTTCCCTGTGAGGATCGAGTTTTACACAAGGTCGGCTTTTAATGTGGAGAAAAATCCAGTTCCCGAAAAGGGGGCACTCTGGATTGGGACAAAATTTTAATTTCCTCAGTCGAAAATGATTTCTCCTTCACTGGCGGAGGACAGAAAATATGAACTATAGTATCAGAACAGATACTACACGTTGTTCCTAGCCAATATAACAACCAAGATAAGAATAGTAGTCCGAATAATCCAAATAATGCAGGTTTGATTTACTTGTTCGAAAATATAACATTTCTCTCTTCTTCTGGCGGAATTAGTATGTACATAAAAAAATGATTTAATTAAAAGGTATTTTCTTGAATTAATCTAGAAAATTTGAAAGGATCGGCTTCTTTTTTTTTTTTTGCTTTTTTTTCTGCTCTCTTTTTTATTCTTTCATTATTTCAGACGCGCCTTCCTTGCATTTTTTCTTCCTGCGTCTTTGTCCGCAATTTTCTCCCTGTCCGAGCGCATCGTTTCGTGCGAGTTGGCAAATCGACAGTCGCTACGAATTTCAAAGATGACAACAGCAAGCGAAGGATTTTCGTAGAATTAGCCAGGATTAACGGAAACGGTATTATTAGACATCACTGACGAATAAGCGAAATCGATCTGTTGAGGGATGGACTGTCATGTCGCAGCAGCCAATCGATAAAATGGCACCATCTTACTTGAGGACACAAAAAAAGAAAAGAAAAACTGACTAAATAAAAAGAAATACGAAATCTACCGATGAACTTCTGTTGTGGTTGTTGTTGTTGTTGTTGTTGTTGTTGTTGTTGCAGTATGGTTTGATCTTTATCCCAACTTTACCATTATTGGAAATCACCGTAAGCCAGAGGCCAAAAAAATGATATCTGTGAGAAGTTAAATAATAAAGGGTTTCTCCCGTTTTCAACTATTTGCGGGTGTAATGATTTTATAAAAGGGGATCAGCAATAACTGAAAGACAGAAATTGAAATCATTGTCGCCAAAAACAGGGAGGCTAAAAAATGAAATGTGTAAAAAGTTTGTTTTTTCGTTTCCAAATATGCGTGGGTGTACGTTTTTTTTTATAATAAGCAATTAGCTATGACAGAAAGACAGAAATTGAAATCATTGTCACCGAAAAACAACGGTGTTAAAATGAGATGTGTGGGGAGTTAAATAATAAAGGGTGTCTTCCGTTTTCGAATATGCATGGGTGTAATGTTTTTATAATAGGCAGAGATTGAAATCACTATCACAGAAAAACAATGGTGTTAAAATGAGATGCGTTGGAAGTTAAATAATAAAGGGTTTCTTCCGTTTTCAAATATGCATGGATGTAATGTTTTTATGATAGGCAGAGATTAAAATTACTATCACAGAAAAACAATGGTGTTAAAATGAGATGTGTGGGAAATTAAATAATAAAGGGGTTTTTCCGTTTTCAAATATGCATGGGTGTAATGTTTTTATAATAGGCAGAGATTGAAATCACTATCACAGAAAAACAATGGTGTTAAAATGAGATGTGTGGGAAGTTACATAATAAAGGGTGTCTTCCGTTTTCAAATATGCTTGGGGGTAATGTTTTTATGATAGGCAGAGATTGAAATTACTATCACAGAAAAACAATGGTGTTAAAATGAGATGTGTGGGAAGTTACATAATAACGGTTGTCTTCCGTTTTCAAATATGCTTGGGGGTAAACATTACCCCCAAGCATATTATGATACATTTTATGATAGGCAGAGATTGAAATTACTATCACAGAAAAACAATGGTGTTAAAATGAGATGTGTGGGAAGTTAAATAATAAAGGGTGTCTTCCGTTTTCGAATATGCATGGGTGTAATGTTTTTATAATAGGCAGAGATTGAAATCACTATCACAGAAAAACATCGGTGTTAAAATGAGATGTGTTGGAAGTTAAATAATAAAGGGTTTCTTCTGTTTTCAAATATGCATGGGTGTAATGTTTTTATGATAGGCAGAGATTGAAATCACTATCACAGAAAAACAATGGTGTTAAAATGAGATGTGTTGGAAGTTAAATAATAAAGGGTTTCTTCTGTTTTCAAATATGCATGGGTGTAATGTTTTTATAATAGGTAGAGATTGAAATCACTATCACAGAAAAACAACGGTGTTAAAATGAAATGCGTTGGAAGTTAAATAATAAAGGGTTTATTCCGTTTTCAAATATGTGTGGGTGTCATATATTTATAATAGGTAATTAGCTATGACAGAAGGGCAGAGATTTAAATCACTCTCACCGAAAACTAGTAGGCCAAAAATTAGATCTGTCAGTACTTCCGTATTTAGGGGTTTCTTCCATTTTCAAATATGTCTGGGTTTAATAATTTTATAAGAATTAGCCATGACAGAAAAGATGAATCATTGATAGGTCTGGTGTATCTGTTTCCAACCAAATTGAGATTTTTTTTTACTAATCTAATAAATGCTTAAACGTTATCTATTATAAACGATTGATCATTTACACATTTTTGAAAACAAGTTATTAGTTTATGACACCATGATTGGTGTCGAACGGCGACTAATAATAATAAATTTTGTTTGAAAAATACTTTGAAGTGTTATCTCCTACGCACAACGAAAAGAAAAGTTTAAACCTGCAAATTTGGAATAATTTATGACACCATGATTGGTGTCGAACGGAGACTAATAATAATAAATTTTGTTTGAAAAATACTTTGCAGTGTTATCCCATACGCACAACGAAAAGAAAAGTTTAAACCTGCAAATTTGGAATAATTTATGACACCATGATTGGTGTCGAACGGAGACTAATAATAATAAATTTTGTTTGAAAAATACTTTGCAGTGTTATCTCCTACGCACAACGAAAAGAAAAGTTTAAACCTGCAAATTTGGAATAATTTATGACACCATGATTGGTGTCGAACGGAGACTAATAATAATAAATTTTGTTTGAAAAATACTTTGCAGTGTTATCTCCTACGCACAACGAAAAGAAAAGTTTAAACCTGCAAATTTGGAATAATTTATGACACCATGATTGGTGTCGAACGGCGACTAATAATAATAAATTTTGTTTGAAAAATACTTTGCAGTGTTATCCCATACGCACAACGAAAAGAAAAGTTTAAACCTGCAAATTTGGAATAATTTATGACACCATGATTGGTGTCGAACGGCGACTAATAATAATAAATTTTGTTTGAAAAATACTTTGCAGTGTTATCTCCTACGCACAACGAAAAGAAAAGTTTAAACCTGCAAATTTGGAATAATTTATGACACCATGATTGGTGTCGAACGGCGACTAATAATAATAAATTTTGTTTGAAAAATACTTTGCAGTGTTATCTCCTACGCACAACGAAAAGAAAAGTTTAAACCTGCAAATTTGGAATAATTTATTACACCATGATTGGTGTCGAACGGCGACTAATAATAATAAATTTTGTTTGAAAAATACTTTGAAGTGTTATCTCCTACGCACAACAAAAAGAAAAGTTTACGCCTGCAAATTTGAATAATCTGGGTTATCAAAGCAAAACAATATGGAAAGGTCATTTTAACTATATGAACTCTTAAAGGTTACCCGTGAGTCTCGGCACAACGCATGTAGTTCGTTTGCTGCGTCAACACCAAAATTCTGCGGATCTTTTTAATACAGCGTGGGCGTAGAACTATTGACAGAGCAACCAGTCGGAACGGATGCGATCTTCGTGGCATCGAAGAACCTTTAGTGCTGTGTCACTCATGATACAACCTCGAGTGACTTCAAGGGCACACCCATACAAGGTTTGGAAACTCATACGGCCGCAACTTTACCCATAAATTGAGGATTCATATCTTTCATAACAGTATTAATTAGTAAATTCGATGTGATCTGAACTCGGCATAATCGATCTATAGGCTACTACGGTATCCATTAAGCCAACAACACACTTCCACTGAATAATTTCATTTGCACAATAACTGTGAATTAGTGCTAAACATACGAATAATTGGAGAACATATTTTAAAGCAAACACTAAATCAGTTGGTCAGACGTGAGTGGCGGTCTTAATGTTTAGCCGTGGTGGATGTCTACCTTCTCTGTGTGATTTTGGTTTGATTTGTCTGTTTTACTATATATATATCTTGTTGGATATTTAATACCGAGCACAATACTTACCATCCACTCTATAATAAAGACCAATGTGTATTTATTTGTATATAGATTAATATACACCCGTCTTGTTGCACAAACGTTAACGAGTAAAAAAAAACTACCAGACAAAACCATTTCAAATGTTTAGGGAAAAAAGGAGGGAGGAAATAGCAAGTCTGACAACCCCCGCCGTCTAAAATGAATTCGGAAAGAAATCCTTCACTCTATTTCCATAGTGAGGCGTTTTCTTTTTCTTTTTCTTTTTCTTTCTTCTTTTGATACCGATTGACACGTTTTGTCTTTATTTTGTTATTTTTAAAACTTTACAGTGTGAGACATTTTCTTTATTTCTTTCTAATGTCTTTTTTAAACTCCACCGATTGAGATCTTATTTTATATGAATATTAGTTCGAACACTAGCGAAGCATAATATTTTTATATCCGTCATTTCTAACGGACGGTGTACACTCGTAATAAATAATTCATTGTATGTGGTTAGCTGTTATTTTATCCAGGAAGGGTTATGCCTTCCTATACCAAAATTATCGCAGAGTAAGTGATTGGGCTGGGTTTTAACTCGCCTTACCGATTTCATAGTACGCTTCAGCATCAATTACACCATTCGTGCTTTCTGAGTAATCCTCCCTTCTGCTAACACACACGCACTTTCTTCTTTTTTGTGGTGGGGGGCAATGATTTCAATCTCGATATTTTTGCCCAAATCAATTACAAATAAATTACATCGGAGATAATTGTTTGATGAGTTCAATTAAAAAAGACGGAAGTGAAAAATGACGATGATGGAAAGTCCAATATTCTTCATGGTCGATCGTTTCGGGATGGCTTAGACGGAAATCACCGGATTTAGTTATTGATTTATTTTTGTATCCATTACTGTTTGGTTTTGGGTTTTTTACCAAGGAAATGAGTTCAGATTTTCCCGCGGTCTCTACAAACAACAAGTTCAGTCTATTGATACGAATTTCCTCGCTGGGTACCCAGTTTCTGTGTGCTCCGATGCTACGATCATCACATGTGTTCAGTCTGGTTAATCTGTCAATCTATCTGCGCCCACGTTGTGTTAAATAATCCACAGAACTTTGTATGTTGACGCAACTTAGTCGAAGACTTGATGCCGTCGGCAACCCCAAAACAAGAAAAGCTCGCCGTTAATAATAACGAATATTTATTGGAACACAATTGCGTGTCAACAATAATGTATACAAAACGTCATGTTTCTCTGTTTGGGAAGAAAAGATAAATTGAATTATATTGTTTGAAGAACTTTTCTTCCCGCATTCGATATATAGATTATCGAGTTCGACGAGACATACCTGAAGAAGGTCGGAGGTTACATTGGCCGAAACGTTGTGAGAATAAATTTAAGATGAAAACAATAGTTCAAATAATCCAAACAATACAGAACTTTTCTCTGCCCTTTTGCTCCTTAAGGGGATTGAATAAAACTTTCTCCTTAGTCATTTTAACATTCTTTTTTTCAATCGGTCGCCAACACACAGTCCCTCACTCTCTCTCTCTCTTTCTCTCTCTCTCTCTCTCTCTCTCTCTCTCTCTCTCTCTCTCTCTCTATCTCTAAAGACTTGGTTCTTTTTATTTAGAATTTTAGCTTGAGGCAACTATTCTGATTAGTTAAACAATAACAGATCGTTTCGCATGTTCTACTATTTTGCGATTGGTTAGTCAATGAAAGTCTTCGTTTCACGCATAGGTCTAGTACGGTAATAGCAGCCCTTTTTAAGCACGTGTGTAGCCTTTTAAAATGGTAAATCCGTAAACTCAATTTGCCCACCTGCGTTAGTCTAAAGGATAATTGTTTTGGATTATTCTAGCATTTTAAATTGTACGTTTCAAAAATAATTGTTTTCGTCGTTTCACGTCTCATGCACGACTAAGTAAATATGGCACCAACAGTGATGATGATGATGATGATGATGATGATGATGATGATGATGATGATGATGATGATGATGATGATGATGATGATGATGATGATGATGATGATGATGATGATGATGATGATGTGGAGGAGGTGGTGGAGGTGGTGTTGGAGTATTGAGTGACAATGCTGATGATTAATGCTTTACTTTAATAGACCCCTTGAAAACATATCAGAATCTCTAGAATAGTGTATGGATGAAACGTGGACGTCTCTGTGTAGATTAATTGCTATAAATATGTTTTCATACATTAATACTTAAGTTAATACTTAGTTCTAATCATGTATCGAGCACTGTTGAAGTAAATACTTAAAATCTGTATATAATATATTATATCTCCTTATAATATTATACGTGTATACATAGAATATATATACATATGCGTGTATACATAGAATATATATATATATATATATATATATATATATATATATATATATATATATATATATATATATATATCAGAGAGAGAGAGAGAAAGAGTAGAGAGCTGTGATACGGCGAAAAGGATTCTGTGGATGACTACATTTGTTCTCACTTGTGAATTGATCTCTAGTAGGGTATTAGCGGTTTCCACAGCACAAAACATCGGTCTTCGTAAAATGAATTGAGCTCCGTAGGCAGTCGGTAATGCATAATATCATAAACTCCCTTACGCGGCGTACGTAATTGCGTAAGAGTAAGATATTCCGACTGCTGAGCAAAGAGTCAGATTTCGAATCTCAGCTCGAAACACTCGCCAAGTCTAGCCACACCGAAGAGCCGTGATACGGACAAACAGCTGTCCGTGGACGACTTTAATTTACATAAAATGACTTCTACTTTTGTATAGGAGAGCCAATTGAGAAGCATTGTTGTGCTAATATTGTGGCTGTCTGGTGCTATTAACAGATATTAAAAGATCACCGACCTGACCTCTACAACCACAGTCGATTGTTGAGCCGATTCAATCAGTCAATTTACCATGATTGCATTTATCCACCACGCAGTCGTCGAAGCCTTTAATATTCTTCCTTGCAATCACAAGATCAAGAATGCAGCGTCTAAATGTGAGAATATTTAATGATCGTTCAATATTAAATGCATTCATATTCACCTTTTGATAACTTGCCAGAAATGCGGACTCGTGAGTCGTTGTTGTCTCGTTACTCGTCCGTTAATCGCTATCGCTAATGTGCAATTTCTAAGGTCATCAATGCCGCGATCAAATAACATATTTTGTGGATAAGAATAAAATAAAGACAGTGGAAAGAACAGAAAATAAATACAGGAAGCTGTACTCTTATAAGCGTCTTCCTGAAAACGACTTAATAATGGAGGTGTACTAAGTTCACAATGTCAGTGAGAGGTCATTCTGCGAACGCGTTCACTGAAAGCCTCGAAAGGCAACCTAGTTACTGTGAAGAGGGAAGCAAGACCTTACTAAAAAAAGATTCTGGTTAATGTTAAGGAATAAGCAATAAGCCAGTTTAGTATTGTTCGAAGTGGCAGCAAATGTTGTTTATTACATATCGACTATCGACTAGACAAACGATCATATAAGCAGTTTCTTTCAACCAATTAAAATGCAAGAAATATTCAGTCCCGAAATTTCGCGCGTACTATAAAACCCCAAACACAGCGTTTTTCTTCCAGACAAGAGACGTGCTAGCTTTTTTGAGGCGAAGTGCCACTCGACAAGCAGCACACACATAACGAGAGACTTTTACGAACTACTACACATACTTACGTCTCTCACCGAACACATATACACAGTTCCTTCATGCACTCTCTCACTAACAAAATAGGTACGCTAATATATTCACCCTCCCTTACTACAAAACAGGCATGCTGATATACGCACATACATCTACATGCCTATTCCATTTACACACACGTAAACTCACACTGAGCCAACCGAAATGAACATGTGTACTCAATTTCCCTTTACACGAAAAACAACTATTTCACTCAGAAACGTTCCTTGGACTCTTTGAACTCTCATTCTTCACGACATCTTTATCTTTCGTTTTCCTAACAAGTTGTCCAATAAAATTAATTCATTTTGAATTGACAAACTTTGCCATTCTTTCTTTTTATGATGCCGTATCCTTAACAATACAACGAGTGTGAAAAATCCACACAAAAGACGCCTGGTTACTGGAAACGGGTAAGCAATACTTCACTCGAAAGGCAGTCTTTTTAGTTAAAATTGTTCGGTTATTAGAGAATGTCACCCCGTAAGATATTCCAGTGACTTTAGAAAAGCAAACAAAAGCTCACTGGTAGGGTATTCCGATTGTTATGGATGTGCTGAGTGCGAGGTGATGTGTATTGAATTGCATGGAAGCCCATTGGATAAACTGGTCTTGTATTCTCGCATACCGATGCGTGTATAAATCATTATATACCCGTGTCGTCGTTGGGAACGCAGGTTCTATTTTTATTGCAGACAACACCATACGGACATCGATGTTAATCTCCGATATAATTAAGTAATTTCGATTTTTCCGTGTAACTACAGTCATTATAAGTCATTGAACACAAACGCTATATAGAAATCCAATATGGTCACGCTTAATGTCAATAATGGAAGCGTGTTTCAAGAAAATTCTCAGTCAGGATCCGTCTATTTCATAATTTATAATAAAGGCGGATTCCAAAGTGAAGAACGGTCCCAGCAAACTTTAGAGAGACAGGTTACTTTCGTACACGTGGGTAGATAGATAGATAGATAGATAGATAGATAGATAGATAGATAGATAGATAGATAGATAGATACTCCTAGTTTCATTGTGCGCGCTCACTCACCATTAGGGACGCCGCTCTATACACGTCTTTCCTGCTTGAAGTATCGCCAGACCAAGAGACAGAAAACCTTCACCGGAAGTCACGTGGTTTCGTCACTTCCGTCTAAAGTCACATCTGACCCTTAGAAGTGTCACTCAAACTTTTCGATTCAAACACGGCCCTTGTTATATAACACTGGCGGCAACATATGATATAGCGATGAGTGGCGTAATAGATTCCAAAGCGGACTATGGAATCGGGAATCCGAGTTCAAATTCAACCCAATCAGTTATTCTGCGATACTTTTGGTAACAGTATGCATAACCCTTCCTGGATAAAATAACAGCGAACCATATACAATGAATCATTTACTACGAGTGTACACCGTCCCTCAAAAATGACGGAAAAACGTTATGCTTCGCTAGTGTTCGCACTAATATTCATATAAAATAACATCGTAATCGGTGAAGTTTTAAAAAAGAAACTAGAAAGAAATAAAGAAAAAACGTCTCAAATTGAAAAGTTTTTTTAAACAGGACGAAATAAAAATATAAAAAAACATGTCAATCGGTATCGATAGAAGAAGGAAAAAAGAAAGAAAACGTCCCATTATGTAAATAGAGTGAAAGATTTATTTCCGAATTCATTTGAGACGGCGAGGGTTTGTCAAACTTGCTATTTTCTCTCTACTTTCCCCTAAGCATTTGAAATGGTTTTGTCCGGCAGTTTTTTAGTCGTTTACGTTTGGATAACCCTATTGCTGCTGCTATTGTGGAGACACCAGCCCGTTCAGTCTCTCATTAACTTCGGTTGATTGAGGACTTCAGGATGGGATAATACCAGTCCAGGATTCGTTCTCGACTATCAGTCCGGCAGGAACTGGGCCACTTCGGTGGCCTTTTATATGTCGGGCTGAGGTATCAGGTCTTGGGAGTAAGTTTATTGTTTACTGCCTGAGGCGCCCTGATCGGAGAATGCCGGCGGGGTTGACCAGGCTATTTTTGATAGGCCAGAGTGTCTCTCCTTTTAAGGCGCTGGCTTGACGCTTCTCCCACCTTCCGACCTTGTGTCACATATTCCTGCGGTGGGAAGGAATTAAATGCCCCCTGCTGCTAATAAGTTACTGAGAGCGCCTTAATGTCGGTTTCCTCGTAGTTTATATACGTTAGTAGTGCTTCGTTAACTAGAGTCAAATTGATGTAATTAAATTCAAATTTAGTTAAAAATGTCATGAAAAATCTATGGTGAAAAAATGTGTCTTAACCAGCTCTTTAAGAGACTTGTTGCTATCCGTCGATTTCATTTTTTTTTCCTTTTTTCATGTTATAAAACTAAGCTTCTATTAGGTACCAGTTAAATGAAATAACCCCTGCTCGAGAAATGTGGAGTTGTCTGCCCCTGCCGGGTGAAGGGACTTTTGCAAATGACGGAATAAAAACAAGTTTGTTTATTCAATCCTGTACTTTCTTTTTATCTGTTATATCTATCTGTCCCTTGTTCAATGTTTATAAAGTAAATTGCCAAGTCAACGAATTTTAGGTTATAACAGCTTCTAAGCATTTCTAAGTTCTAATTATCTTCCTTGCTGACTAACTCTCCATAAAAGGAGATAATAATAGCAATAACGAACTGACTTGCCGGGAATCTAAGATCGCCACTAAATAAGAAAAAAATATAATAAATAATAAATTTGTATTTATTAGCATGGTACGATTTTTTTTTTAATTTTTTTACCGGCGTTATTCCGTTGTTGGCGTTGGTTTCTCTGATTCTTTTCTAGAATCGGATACGTACACGAGAGACCACATGAAGGTTGCCATAAGTGAAAGGCGGATTTTCGAACGTGGCCCACCCAGGTCGTCAATACACATCGTTATCCACATCATCACAGTCACTTACCAAGAGAAAGTCATCCGACATAACAATGGCTACGAATGTATCAGAATTCCCAAAGTTCGCAACAGATGAGGAACCCACTTCGATAAACATATAATGTGCTAAAAGAATTTCAATACTTGAAAAGTTATTTATTCCATTGAAAGAAAAAAACCCTCACCAAAACAAAAACAAATGTGTTCGCATTGGCTAATTATCTATTAGACTTTCAGATATACCATGAAATGTTATTTCTTATTCAAAGTTTACAACCATTTGTTTTATAGAAAAAGAAAAAAAATGAATTGCTAAAATTCATTTTTTTCTTTTTCTATAAAACAAGTGTTTTAATTGTCTCCCTTGCTTATTAACTCTCTATAAAAAGAAATACGCATTGTAATAAGAAACTGATTTGTCAGAAATCTAAGATGGCCGTTTAATAAATAAAAAAGGCATCCGACATGACAATGGTTACGAGTTTACTAAAATTCTCAAAGTCCGGGACAGATGAGAAACCTACATTGCTAGGCACAGAATGAACACAACATTCACAAATGTCAACTATAGAGAAATAGTAGCGGATGAGGTGGGTGATGTAATTGAATAAGAAAAGAACACATTGAACTGAACGAGGAAGTTCCTAAAAAATATCAAATTCACAAGTGGTCTCCCGTATATGTATATCCTGGTCCAGAGAGATGACGACGTTTGTTTTTGCAATTGTTGTTTTTTGTTGTTTTTGTTTGTTTGTTGTTTTTTTGTTTTTTTTGCGGGAAGGTGCCGCTGTCCTCCCACATACAGCACCTGGTATTCCAAAATGGTCACTCATCTGGTACTGCCCAGGCTCAATGTCGCTTAATTTCGGTGATCTAACGAGAACCGGTGTGTCAACGTGATTATATCTTATACATTTAACTACATGAAGGATGTTACAATGAGAATCAGTAAGGTATGGTTATTTATTGTTACTGGTGCCTGCTCGTTATTCAACATAAACATACGTTAATACTACCTCTACATGCTCTAATACTACTACTACTACTACTTCTGTGACGAAGACGACTACTACTACTACTCATAATGTAGAATAAGACTATTTTGATAGATTTTTGCCAGATGGTAAGGCAACATCTCTATGTTTTTACGATGGACCACGCTAATAGGTTTCTCCATCTCGAGGAACAATAAGACGACGAAGAAAAGTATGTCATGATCAAGGAAAGTGCTTAAGCCATATCTCTTCATATCGGAGTAGATAGGCCATCATGTCGATACGGTTAGACGTTTCCTGAGAGAACTCTCGCTAAGTAAGAAAGTATCCGATTGTGGTATCTCCAAGGTTGTAAGAGCTATGGATTTAGTGAACATTATCAAAATTGATTTACAGAAAACCGACGGGGCCCTAAATTCATATACCAAGCTATTGTCATGGTTCTGTGTGTATATGTTGATGCGTCGGTGATTGGTTGATGAGAAATATATTTTTGCATAGCGATTCTTTATAAGAGAGAATTTATTTGAGCTTTTCTTTTTTGTTTCGGCTGACTAATGGCGCACACGTCACAAGGTGACACGATAATCCATCACAGATATTCTGCATGCATAATATCTCAGAGATTGCTACGAGATACACAGACACATAATATATATATATATATATATATATATATATATATATATATATATATATATATATATATATATATATATATATATATATAGTGTGTGTGTATTTAGGCAGAATATTTTCATTTAGGCAAACATTATTAAATAACACGGAGTGGTTTTGTTTGATGCGACTTTTTTTATTTTTTCAATTTTCCGAATTGTCCATCTAATGTTTCGGTCAAAATGATGTAAATATGATCCATGGGTTTCTTGTTCCATTCTTTTTTTCTTTTTTGCAAGTACTTTCGATTTGAATCGTCAAATCATCGTCAAATCAAAATATATATATATATATATATATATATATATTAGATATTACGGATCAAAGTTATGTCATACAGTGATTTATTGTTAGTTTCTTAGCAAAGAAAAGTTAACAAGTGTTTCTAGAAGAATGAAAAACAGTAAATTAAAGCAAATTAAAGTAGTTGAATTTGTTTTACGTACTTTTTTCATTCTTCTAGAAACATGTGTTAACTTTTCTTTGCTTCGAAACTAACAATAAATCACTGTATGACATAACTTTGATATGTAAGTGTATTTAGTTATAGCTTTATTACAAATTTTGAAATAACGATTTAAAGGTTTGAACGGTGAGTTTAATTTTTCTCTAGAATTTTATTCCCAGAAGAATCGATCTGAACTATACAAAATAACTGTGTTTTTTATAATCACACACATACGCACGCACACACACACACACACACACACACACACATATATATATATATATATATATATATATATATATATATATATATATATATATATATATATATGTATGTAGTTACTGCCCTCAGACCGCCCAGATGATATCTTTATTTAAATTCCTTTGGGATTGATGTAAAGTCCTTTAATCCGGGGGATTTAAAATTGAATTTAATTAATGTTGTTCCTTTTCACCTTTTTAATTCTTAAACCCATTTTCTCTCCCTAATTCCTTTAGAAGACACATCATTAAACCCCAAAACAGTTACGGCCAAATATACAATACTCATAATATTGGCTCACGGGATTTATATAAAAATATTTTTTATATCTCTTTAAATCTTCTCCGGTTTAAATCACAACTGTTACTTTTCATCTCCCCCTTTTTTTTCAAACCTTATGAAGCTGAAGAGAGCCGGATGGCTAAGTCCTTCTGTGCTTGAAACCGACTGTACGAATGTTGTACTAATTTTTCTGTATATATATATATATATATATATATCGGAAGTAGTTGGTATAGTAAGGAGCTATGGTTTTATCTTCCTGATCATCATCAGCAGATTGTTTTGTTTTTATTTAGAATGTTTTATTAATTTTTTTTACTCTTTGATTTTGTCAGGAAAACGTTGCAATTTGTTCTATTCGTGGAAACGCCTTGAACCTGCTCCCGGCCTGCCAAACCAGCAGGACATCCAATGAAATTTTCTGATATTTGCATATTGGTTTTGAAAAGGGACATTTTATTAATTAACTCGTATTTATTATTATTTTTGCTAGGCTCGGAGTATTATATAATTGTGACAAAACTACATACAATACGTATTTAAAGAAAAATAAATATTAAAATATTATTGTTATAAATAAAATAAAAGTAAAGTACTTGATTTATTGATGTCTAGCGCGAGCGAAGACCCCACAATATTTTTATAAATAAAATACAATAAAACCTATTTTCTTTTTATAGATGTGAAAATAAATGCAGACATCACATTTTTTTATAAATAAAATTAAGTCAAACGTATTTCCTTTTTATAGATGTCAAACGCGAAAGAAAATAATAATAAATTATTTCAACATGGCCGTTAACGATTAAGGCATTGCATTAAAGTTCGATTTTCAAGTCTTTAAAAAATAAATTAGAATTATATTTTGGGATAAAAAAAATACAATTTAAGACTAATTAATAAATTTCCCCCAAAATGTGTTCGAAAATCAAATGAAATACGCGAGATATTAAAATAATCCCTATAGTACAATTGAACGCCGAACGAAAACGTCTATTTCGTCCGTTCAGTTTTTAATTTTAACTTTTTAGCAATTTCAAAAGGAAGATGTAATACATGGGAGGATTCCCCCACACCCCCTTAAAAACGGGGGAGCTAATTCCGGGGAGGACGATCTTATGACAACAGAACCGATACTACACTTACAAGTTCCGATTAAATCGAGTTTTTTTTAGTTTTTTCATTCATTTAAAAATGTCTAGTCACAAAAGAATAATTTTTATTGCTTCTTGGCTTTTTGGCTAAGATCAAAGTGTATTATCTGTTCTCTTAACATCAGCGCTGGAAGTTTTCATGTAATTATCTCCCTTAAAACTGGAAGTTTTAAAATGTTTATAAAAAGCTGTCGTTTTTTTTTTTCATAAAATCTCTTTAATTAATTGTATTAAGAATTATAATAATATCACTATCGAGGAAAATATTATAAATATATAATAAAATTTGACAGTACCAATTATAAATATATATTACAGAATATTAATTTATTAGAAACTTTAAAAAAGACATAAATATGCAAATGTTCAAAAGCGGGTTTTGCTGGACAGAGTTTAGAGATTACTATATATATACTGTATTATTCTTTATGTAATTCAACCCCAGCCCGTTCACTCTTTCATTAACTTCGGTTGATTGAGGACTTCGGGATGGCGTAAGGTGATACCAGTCAAGCAGGAACTTGGTCATTTCGCCTTTTATCTGTCGGGCTGAGGTATTCGGTACTGGGTTGCCCTATGAGGTGCACCCTCCCAGGCCTTACCTCCCCTCTTTGGGGCGGAATAAGTTCATTACTTATTCCCTGAGGCGGCTTGACCAGGGAATGCCGACGGGGTTGCCCAGGCTGTTTTTGATAGGCGCTGGCTTGACTATTCTCCCACCTTCCGACCTTGTGTCACATATTCCTGCGGTGAGAAGGAATTAAATACCGCTAATATACTTAGATTAGATTAGATTGGAATATTAGGTTAGCTAAATCCAGTTTTCTCCATTATTTCGCAATGTATTTATTACTTTTAAAATATTGTGACTGACGGACAAACGAAAAAAAATCCCTATTTATATGAGATAAATTGCTGGCTTGAATTAGAATTCAGAAGCAAAATGACTTTTGAATTTGAAGCCACTTTTGAGATATTTGGAATTTACGAATATTGACGGTCAGGAGTTATCATTCAAATGAAAATCATATGACTGCTACAATAGTATTAACTTGAAACATTTGAACATTGATAAATATCATTTTTATTCTAGAATATACATATATATTAAACATTGGTAAGTGAAAATATATATTAAATGCTGCAAAATAAAAATAAATGACAAGGTTATTGAATGATGAAACATTAACTTTTAAGACATCAAAGAAATTTCAAAGAGATTATCGAACGATAGGGTTAGGGTTAGAGTAGTTGTTGAAAATCTAGATAATTTAAGATTGGGAAGATAAGCTTTAAGAACTTGCTTTCTCGAAAGTAAATCAAGAGAATCAAATAGATTTGAACCATCCCAGAATGAGCAACAACCAAAGGGGCATATTTTGCCTTAATATCGCTTTTTTATTTTTTACTTCCGAACAAGACAATATGGCGTTATTTGTAACTTTAAATTCGCAGATATTTTATTCAAAATAAAAGGTTGTTTTTTTAAGTTATACTTCTCGTCTAAAAAAAATAGTTTTATTGACAAGCATAAGTGATAAAAACTGGGAGTCAAAAGTTAAAAAAAAATCGGTGTCATAGCGAAACAAAATGTTTTGGTAATTACTCAGATCTTTGAATAAGTTGAGATTGAAGGAGTCCAGAAGCATCGAATGTTTATAATACTTTTCAAACTGTAATCTGTTAAAAAATCACCTAGGCCATCTTCTCTTAGTGAAGCAAATATTTTAAAGCGCCAAAGTTGAAAAATATATTAGAATTAGCTTTTCTAAACTAAGGTTCATAAACGAATCGCAGGTGACGCACGATGGACTTGATTGATGTGTCAAAGGATGGATTTTAGTCGCTACAGATTTTTTCTGTGACTGAAATAATGCAACATTTATCTGGTCGTGCGATGATATACAGTGGAATTCTCAGTCAGACCATTATTGAATCATTTAAAGTCGATAAAGTAGTTAAATCGAACAGTTCGAACTAATGCGATTTCATGGATGGAACTGCATTTGAATGATACAAATCCCAGCCCGTCGTTTCAAAGTAAAGCATATATTAATGCATGCCAATGCCCCTTCTAATGTACGTATGGTACCTGGTGAATTTCTTTTAGCGTAAATAATCGAATGTCCAACACGTGCCTTAAACCGATGATGATGATGATGATGATGATGATGATGATGATGATGATGATGATGACATCATCATCATCATCATCATCATCATTATCATCATCATCATCATCATCATCATCATCAAATCCCGATATGAATCCGATCAAAAATCTCTGGTCAATTGTTAAGATGCGAGTATATGAAGACAGGAAACAATATGACAACAAACAGAGAATCAATTAAAAACGCCATGGCGGGAATTGAACCTGCTGAGGAAATACATTAAACAACGCCCATGGATAATTGATTGGTGGCTGTTATCGATAGACTTGTCAGTCGTGCTGGATATTTGTTCTATTATGCGTGTTGATCAATTACTGATGACTATATTACCTTGTTATTGAAGTAATAAGTGATTATATATATATATATATATATATATAAATATGAAACTAAAAGTATACTTTTAGTAGATAGAACCTATAGTGAAATGGTTTAAGCTCAATATACGAGATAGAGCAATTATAAAGGTGGATGAAAGAAGAGGGATACACATGTACGAATGACAAATTTATTTCAACTTCGATTGTTCAATGCAAGGTGTACTCGGTAAAAAACATGTTTATTATTATTTCCTTAAGCCAAGGCTTTTCAAAGATTAAAATCTTATCATCAGAGAGAATTACATACTTAGAATTACATAGATATATAAGTTAGCAGTGGAAAAAATTTTAAGTAATGGAGAGTATGAATGTGCGTGTAAAAAGATATGGGGTCTGTCCAGTTGGTAAATGTCCGCTGATAAGGTGTCCAGTGAAAGGAGATTTCAAGATGAAAAAGAAGAGTTTCGTGAAGGCAGCATTGAAAAAGTTCAAGAAAGCGAAAATTTAAATACATAAATTTCATTACTCCATCTGACACCCCTCCTCCCAGCCAACAACCCCACTCTCAAACATTAGACTAATTTTTAAATTATATAATTTGTTAATTTTTTAATTCCTTACTTTTCCAACCTTACAAATAACCATCCCAATAACATAATGTATCCTCCCCTGTACACCTAATAACTATATTTACCCATAACACTTAATGTAAATTGAGAATTAATATTATTCTCCTCCACTCCACTAATCCTATATATATGTTGGATAATGGCCCTATGGGAATCGACGTATCTGTTGGAAATGGTTGGTTTGACTTGCGCGAATTAACGCGGGGTGGATTCAGCTGTCGGGTGCAGAATAGGGCCTGTTCTCACAGTCGGAAATCACAGACGTGACAAGGTCACCGGGTGACGAGATCCCAGATCAAGGGTCAATGTGCACCTGCGAGAGGCTCTGTGACGCCACAGGCCCTTGCGTGGGAAACAGAGGGATCCGTGACGTCACTCGTTCTTCGTGAGAAGCGAGTTTTAGTCAGTCTGGGTTTTGGAGGCGAACAGATGAGACGTGATTGTCATCATGTAAACTACAACAGATAAGGGAAATATTTCCCTAAGAAAATACAGGCGAGAAATATCCTTCCCCCCTTTCCATGAATGGTTAAGGAAATAATTGTTAAGTAACTACGATGAAGTAGTGATTTGCTCTCTCTCTCTCTCTCTCTCTCTCTCTCTCTCTCTCTCTCTCTCTCTCTCTCTCTCTCTCTCTCAACATAGTGAATGCCTCCCACCTGATTAAATAACTAACGCTTGTAATAAAAAGAATTGAAAGTTAAAAAAATGTTGTTTGGTGAGTCGGTCAGGAAACCTTTGTTGCAGATAACGGACGGCGTGGTTCACGGCAGGAAGGAAAGAAGAAATAATTCACCCACTAGACGACATCAAGACGGCGACCCTCTACACGTTGAGGGAGAAATCTAAAGGTATGCAAACAATATATGAACTATGTGATTTGTGATGTTTTAAAAATGACGAGTATTAAATGTGAACGGCCACGGCCCTTTCAGGGACGAGTATACGAAATGAGAACCGCCGCGGCCCAAGAGTGGGGCTATGCAACAAATACCTTTTTGGTGTCGTGACCAGGATTTTTTAAAGAAAAAAAAAGAAAGAACATTTTTGAACTGAGAAATGAACGCACGGACGTGGTCGGCGAAGACAGATAGAGAACTACAAAACAGTAAGTAAAGAGTCGTTGTTTTGTTTGAGACAAAAAGGCGCGATGTGTCGTAAAAGTAAAGACAGGTAACAGATAAACACACGCACACACAAAATCAAATATTTTAAAAAAGTAATAACACATACAAAAAAGTGAATAAATAATAATAATAATAATAATAATAATAATAATAATAATAATAATAATAATAATAATAATAATAATAATAATAATAATAAACTGGACTAAAGAAGAACTCAGGCACCTTGATCAGAGGACTAGAAAATGAATGACTATGCACAATGCACTACATCCAAAAGACGATACAGACATACTCTACGTGAAGAGAAACGAAGGGGGAAGAGGACTGGTAAGTATAGAAGACTGTGTGGACGACACTAAAAAAGAGCTGGAGAAATACATAAACCAGAACACAGAAGGGCTGGTCACCGCAGCAAGAGATACCGTCCCAACGAACAACGCAGGAAGCATCGAAACTGGACACAAACAGACAAGAAAGGAAAAATGGGAAGAAAAACAACTACATGGACGCTTCATAAGACTCACAAGAGAAGAAACCAACGCAAATAGCTGAACATGGCTAAGAAAAGGAAACTTGAACAGAGAAACGGAATCTTTACTGATGGCTGCACAGAACAATGCGATTAGGACAAACTACATTAAAGCTAAAATAGATAAAACCCAGGAAAACAATAAATGCAGACTGTGTGGACAAAGAGACGAAACAGTAAATCATATAATAAGTGAATGTAGCAAACTTGCTCAAAAAGAATACAAGAACAGACATGATTGTGTTTGGAAAGTAATACACAGGGAACTGTGTAAACAATTGAATTTCGAATATGCAGACAAATGTTACAAACATAAACCAGAAACAGTACTGGAAAACGAAAAACACAAAATCCTCTGGGATATGGATATACAAACAGATAAACTCATACAAGCAAGGAGACCTGATGTTATTATAATAGACAAAAAGGAAAAATCTTGTAAAATCGTAGACTTCGCCGTTCCAGCAGCCACAGAGTGAAGATCAAAGACACGAAAAAAAACGAAGTAAATACACAGAACTTGCCAGAGAACTGAAAGGAATATGGAGCATGAAGAAAGTTAGTATAATACCAATAATCGTATGAGCACTAGGAACAATCCCAAAAAACCTGGAGAAAAGACTGGGAGAAATTGGAATCAAAGGGACTATCGAAACAATACAAAGGACGGCAATGATCAAAGCAGCTGCAATCTTAAGGAAAATCCTCGAATGCGGAAACTAATACACATAAGCTACAAAGGCTAACCAGTCACAAGGAATTTACAACGGAGAAAACAAGGCCACACGAAGAACACCACAACAAGAGCCAAGGAACAGAAGCTGCAAGAAACAACACGTCATAATCTCCCCCCCCCAATAAATCACACCGGCCTCAGCTTTCACTACACAAAAATGAACCAAGAAACAGAAATTACAAGAAACACTATAAGCTCCTCCCTCTCATACACCCACCCACCCCAAAAAATTAAAAAGAATTTTAAAAATTCTTTTTTTTTTAAATAAGGGAAGAGAAAAGGAAAAGAACAAAAAGAAAAAGAAAAGGAATTGAAAGGAAAGGAAAAAAAATTAAAATTAAAAAGAAAAATTGATTTTTTTTTAACTGGTGCCGGCCTAGGCTGACACCAGACAACGTATTTGTAGAGGGTCGAGGAGGATGAGAAGACCGAGGAGGGAGAGCACAAACCAGACCTCCACTGGAAAAGTGCAGAGAGTGTTGAGACCTTGGGGAGTCTTGTTACCACCCAAATCCCAGAGGAGACCAATTGTCCTTACCAGCGAGAAATCAATGGTAAGAGACTGTTGCGATACCGCATCGTTATCGAAAAGAGGTGAAGAACACTGGAAGTCTGGGGAGACTTGTTGTCACTCAGACTCCAGGAAATACCACTGGTTGTTGTCGGTGAGCAATCACTGACGATGATCTGTGTGAGAACTCTTAGTGAGTACAAATAATAATAATTCGTGACACACGCACACATGAATTTAGAACTAAAAAACAATGTACTATTGCACACACGCAGTTTTAACTTTGTAGAAAGAAAAAAAAGAGACAGTGACGAACTGACACACATACACACAAGCAAAACATTTTCTGTCCATGTTTAAAAAATGCATTCAGTGGGTGGAGGAACTGATTTCTTGGTTGTTTTTGTCGAGTGGGGTGTTTTTCACTCAAATTGTATTGTTTTGAATCTTTTTTGTTTGATTTAAATGTATCGTCAAGAGAGAGACTCATTGAATTAAATTTCCTTATTTTTTGGTTTAACCGAGAACATTGTTTTGTTTTTGTTTTTTGTTTTTTGGCCCTCCTCATATTAAAATATTAGTATATAAAAGAGAAAAAAACAGTAACTAATTAAGATTATATAGAGGTCAGCCAATTAAACGGAGTTAGAATGGGAGAATTGACCTTTTGGCGGTGCGGTAAGGGTGTTGAGGGGGTCCGATGTGCAGGCCGTAGGGCCGTGTCTCTTCCAACTGACGGGTTGGGATTGAGTTATGTTCGCTACGCGTGACCCGTTGAGGTAGCCGGTGAGCTTGCGATTATACGGACAAAGAGTTGTTTCGGTGCCACACGCGTGAAGGGGAAGCGATTTTGTAGCCATGAAAAGATTGGCATGATATATTTTTGGGGGACCTCGGAGTTATCGCATCTGTATGGGTCATTGTTGTTTATTGGGTCGGTGGGGCTCACGAGAGCACCGCGGCAGTGTGGCGGGTCTGGATGATTGTGAAATTAGGTTCATGTGAGTGAATTTGGTTCGGCCTGAAAAGGATTAGTATGGCGCCAGAGCGATGACATATCCGAATTAGTTAGGAAGAGTGGGTGGGGCCAATGTGGAATGCTGGGCCCCTTAGATGTAGGATATTGAAAGGCGAGTCGCCGGCCCTGAAGTTATTGTGAGCCCCCTTGGAAGCGATATACAAAGTGCAGAGAGCCGGCTCGGAGGAATTGACGGTCGCTCTGGCCCGTGTTAAACAGCTGAGCGGTCGAATATTATGATAAGACATATCTTACAGAGAAATTTGATGGCTGACCAGAAAGGGATTATGAGAATTTTGAAATGGAGGGTTTCTGTTTTGCCATGTGTTCTGTTAGAATTTAATGGATGGGTGTGGTGAACTGTGTGACTAGGTATCATGTGCAGATGCCCGTGGGGTCAAGTGGTCAAGCGACCTTGCGTGTCCTATTATCGATTGTGACAGGGATAGCCATAGAGCCGATATCGATCGTAAGAGGAATTTCCTTACATCCTAGGGAAAGGTAATGAGGCCGATTTATGGCAGCCGGGTCAAGAAGGGGGAAGTGAGATGTCCAGCCGTGCTAACCCCTGGTTCTGACCAGACCCTGCGGAGGGGTGTGTAAAAATCAAAATCTTAGGATTGTTTTTTTTGTATAGGAATGGGAGGAATGTTGGATAATGGCCCTATGGGAATGGACGTATCTGTTGGAAATCGTTGGTTTGACTTGCGCGAATTAACGCGGAGTGTACCCGGCAGTCGAGTACAGAATAGGGCCTGTTCTCACAGTCGGAAATCACAGACGTGACAAGGTCACCGGGTGACGAGATCCCAGATCAAGGGTCAATGTCACCTGCGAGAGGCTCTGTGACGTCACAGGCCCTTGCGTGGGTAACAGAGGGATCCGTGACGTCACTCGTTCTTCGTGAGAAGCGAGTTTTAGTCAGTCTGGGTTTTGGAGTGGAAGCGATGAGACGTGATTGTTATCATGTAAACTACAACAGATATCTGCACATACATAAGTGCACATACATACACACATATATATACACACACATACATATATATATATACACACACATATATATGTATGTACAGATCCACACATTCACACACTCATATATATATATATATATATATATATATATATATATATATATATATATATATATATGTATGTATATATATTACTAACGGATACATCCGTTTTCCTACTGATTAGTACAGTATATTCTATTCTATGTATATAAATATATTGGTTAATATTTACCTCTTTCTGTCCAATATTCTAACGGTTATTGAATTCATTTACTATAAACACAGTTTATGCATACATACTCTGCCCGTGCGTTAGTAAAGTAAGTATGTATAAAAATATACTAAATAAGAAAATTTCCGATCTCATTTCAATTCCTCGTTTTTGTCTGAAGAGGTTGACTCTCTGTAAAGAGTACTACTGAAACATGTATGCACATATGTAACCAATAATGTTTGTATGAATAAAACTTTATACAGCATGTGTGTGTATGTGTGTGTATGTGTGTGTGTGTTTGTGTGTGTGTGTTTGTGTGTGTGTGTGTGTGTGGCGCTGAACTAAATGCAGGAACTTTGAAAGACTAGAGATTTTCGGCAAGATTCCAAATTTTGGAAAAGAACCAAATTGCAGATAATAAGTTTCTCCAAGTGCTTTCCATGGAGAAGGTTCCTCCTTTAGTTGAATCGATGTTCAACTTCCATTTCCCTTCCACCTCTTCTGTCTTTTGTTATTATCATCTCTTTCTTTTACTATCTTTTTCTATACTCCCCCTCTCTTTTGTTCACTTGACTTTCGTTCTCTACTTTCTCCACTTTCGCTCACTCTCCTCTCTATCTCTCTCTCTCATTCTCTCTTAATCTCTCTCTCTCTATATATATATATATATATATATATACATATATATATATATATACATATATATATATATATATATATATATATATACGCGTAAGCCTCTGTGTAGCTTAATAGCCATAAAAATATTTTCATAACTTGCTACCTAGCTCTACTTACGTATTGAGCACTGTTGAAGTAAATATTGAAAATTGATACATAAAATTATATCTCCCTATAACATTTATGTGGATAAATGAAATGATTATACACACACACACACACACACACACACAATTATATATATATATATATATATATATATATATATATATATATATATATATATATATATATATATATATATATATATATATATTGGTGTATCTCTTATTGTTTTGGTGTATTTTACTCTTTCGCTTCATACTCTTCGCTGCCTCTTTTTACTTCTGTCTACTTTCTCTTAAGCTGTCTGTCTGTCTGTCTGTCTGTCTCTCTCTCTCTCTCTCTCTCTCTCTTTTCTTGCTCCGCTATTTTTCTTCCTACCTCTCTCGATTTTCTTTCTCTCTCTCTCTCTCTTTGATTCTATCTACTTTCCTCTCTTTTTACTTACTTTTTCTCTCTTATTCTTTATTTATCTGTTTCTTTACTTTATACTTTTATTCTCTTTTTCTTATTGTCCCGCTCTTCCCTTTTTTCTCTTCATCTGTTTCTGTCTCTCTATACACACGCCTTTCTATCTATCCCTTCCCTCTCTCTTTTCTCTCTCTTTTAATCTTTTACCCTATCTGTGTTTATTTTTTAGAGTGAGAGAGGGGGGCTCTCTCACTCTCTCTCTCTCTCTCTCTCTCTATCTGTCCCCATTGGTTTATCCTTATTGTCTCACCTCTCTCTCTCTCTCTCTCTCTCCATCTCTCCTTCTCTTTATCTTTTTTCTTCTTTGTCTATTCCCCCCTCATTCTCCCCATTCGTTTAGTTAAAATCTTCTCCCTCCCCTATCCCTGGTCCTCTCTCTATCTCTCCCTTTCTCTATCTCTCTATCTAATTGCGAACCTCTTCTGCAAAATGCATCTCTGATTCGATGTATTTGAGAGAGAAAATCTTGAGATGAGGTCACGCGGACCGGTAATGGCAATCGCAACAGAACGTGACTGCTGTTCGTAATCAAAATTCGTGGTGAGCACGTCAATTTACTTAACCATATAAATGGAAGGGTGAAGGTCACCTATATGCAAACACCCGAGAAAATGAATACATATGAACGCGTACATACATACATACATACATACATACATACATACATATGGAAAATGAAAAAATGAAAACCAAAAATATTATTTATGTATTCATCAACGTTTTGTCTTTATTTCAAAGCCTTCTTAATAATAATTTTGGTTTTCCTATTTCCATTTTCCATTACGTTGGAATATTAGTTTCATTTGTTATCATATATATATATATATATATATATATATATATATATATATATATATATATAGTAATCCAGGTAAAGTAGACATCCACAAAATAAAATTATTTCAACCGGGCTTATAAAAAAGTGTTCAATAGTAAATAGAGCTATTAGCTTCCCTAATATGAACATCTGAGTAAAAGATCATACTTTTTTCCGCCTGATGAGATATTAGTTTTTAATAATTATTTAACGATAACATCGATATGCCGGCTTTTTGAAAATGTCTGTATAAATAAATATAATGATAGATAGATAGATAGATAGATAGATAGATAGATAGATAGATAGATAGATAGATATTTGTATTTATACAGACATGTACAAAGAGCTGCTACACTGTCGATCACTGTTAGAAACTAAGATCTCATCAGGAGGAAAAGTCTTATCTTTCACTTAGATGTTCATATTGCTAAAGAATAAAAAGAAAGGAAAAAGAAAGGAAAAAAATCTAAATTTAAAACCGGAAGGTCACATGGTCAAATTTAAAATAATTCGAAAAAAAACGTTGATAACTTTTAGTTTAAGGGTTTAAAAACACTCGTCTGGTATTTTTCAAGATGTCCAGTTGTAAGTTTAGAGGTAGGAGGGGAAATGGGAGTTGCTAGGTGTCGAATTATAAGTTTAGAGAGAGGAATGGGGTGGTTGCTATGCCGGATATTATAGTTTGAACGAAGTGGGGGAGGGGGGGGGGTCGGCGAACATGAGGAAAGAAAGAAAGGAAGAAAGGAGATAAAGAGAGAAGCATAATTTTTGATATTCAATATTTAGATCTGTCTGCTTTTTTGGGGGGGAGGGAGTCTGTTTAGTAATAGAAGCTGTTTGAGTTTATTTTTTACTTATTTATTTATTTATTTTAAGTCTTAATAGAGATAGATTTAGATAACATTATACTTAAAGTCAAATTTGGTAATAATTACAAGTAAATGGCATTAATAATGATAATGGTAATAGTAATAATAATAATACTAACAATAATAATACTAACAATAACAATACAACTCATACCATTCAACATCCCCACGGCTATCAATAATAATAAAAATAATAATAATAACAATTATAACAAAAAAATTATTATTATTATTATTATTATTATTATTACTAGCAGGACCCGTGTAAATTACACGAAATGATGTTTTTAATACTAATTATCTTGTTCCTAACCTATACATGTTTGAATAAAATATGATAAGATTTGGACCTGTATATTTATTTTCTAAAAATGAACAATACATGAAACAATTTACAAAACTTCTTTATATACAATATTTCTAGTGAAGGTAATATTTCGACGACTAAACCTTACTTTGTAAATGTTTTCGATTAAATTAAATTTGGCTCCAATTCATGAATATTTATTTACTTCTCTCCAGGTGTTAGGCACAAGGCCAGTTTTATCTTACTCCCACAAGTAAGATGTGGCCCCAAGTCGGGTCGGGAAAGTGGGGTTTGAACAGCCAGTGCTCGAGAAGGTGAGCACTCTAGCCTTTAAAAATTGCCTGGGCAGCCCCGTTGGCATTCCCCGGTAGGGGCGCCCGAGACAGTAAGCAATAAACTTACTCCTCCCCAAAGAGGGGAGGTGAAGCCTGGGAGGGTGGACCTCCTAGAACTGCACAGGACAGACACATAGACCGGCGTAAATCAAGCCTCCAAGGCCAAGACAATACCAGTCTATGGGGTGCAGTATCGATCGGAACAGATACTACACTTTGATCTTAGCCAAAAGGCCAAGCCAATTCATGAGTAGCATACAAAGAAGGTCGTTGCTTTTGATGTAAGCATGACACACAAAATCACACACGCTATTGTATTAATATTTGTCTCCCTACCTCTCTTCCCCTTCCCCTCGAAATGTAGAAAAAAATCTTAGAGGTTGGTTGGGATCGAACTATAAACCAGTCGGGCCGAAGTCACAAATACTACGTCGCTAACCGTTGCGCCAAAGGGTAATATTTGAAAATGTTCCGAAAATTAGGCGAGTTGAATGTTTCTCAAAATCTAGGTGCGGCACGCATGCGCAGAGCTTTTGCCGGAAGCGTGACACACGAACACACACGCTATCGTATTAATATATAGATTATTATTATTATTATTATTATTATTATTATTATTATTATTATTATTATTATTATTATTGTTATTGTTATTATTATTATTATTATTATTATTATTATTATTATTATTATTATTAGAATAATAATAACAGTATTAATAAAACTAAATGGATCTTGGTAATAAAAATGATAGTAACTTGATGTCTTTTTGCATAATAAAACCAATAAATAATACTAATAATGTTATATTATGGATGGGCCCCCATATTTTTGGAAACGATTAAGTTAGCTAGTATGAATTATGGCTGGGGTAAGTTGAGACAATAAGTGCGGGTTAAGCTGGCATGCACTGGAGGGGATTGTTGTGAGTGAATCATTTTGGTCAAACCATAACAAAGTGACAAATTCTGCACCGACACGAAAATCTCGGGTCGAAGAAGGTCAGATATGGAACGATTGTTGAATGTCGTATCTGATTGGCTGACGCGAGGCAAGTGTCTGTTACGTCATTTGTTTTTCTCAAAAACTGGAGTTTTTTAAAAGAGAACGCTTTGGGAGTAGGAGCGAGAAAACCAATGATGTAGCCGCTCGTCTTGAAAGCAAGTGGACCCATAAAAATATGGGCTAAAAGTTATGGTTTTTATCTCGAATGAGATCCGACATATATCCCCATGCATCCGTCGCACCCACAACGAAAGGTATGAATGAGACGAATGGAATGAGACGAATGGATGGAAATCCCTCCAAAGCACAAGACAGATGAATACAAGAATTGAATCTCTCTCTAAAAAAAACCTGTCTCCGAGTTTTGGCTCCTGCATGAAAACAAAGTTTGTCCATAGAACAAAGGCGACCAGCACCGATCACGGCCAGAGACGTAATAAACCCCACGGCACAGATAACGGCGACGATCAGTAGACGCAGAAAAAATGATACGGTAACTTTTTGTGTATAACATTTCGGGTCCTAATTTGATAAAGTGAAAAGAAAATCTGTGACAGTTAAAAAAGAAAGAAAAAGTGTACCATGTTTAAAAAGAACAGAGTTTAAAATAAGATGTTTTAAAAAGAAAAGTGTTAAAAAGAACAGTGTTTAAAATAGTAATTTAAGATAAGTTGCTTTAAAAAAGTGTTTGATGTAATTTAAATGAACAGAGAAAATTATAAAGGTTATATACATTTATATAATTACGAGAAAAAAAAAGTTAAGAACGATTATGAAAGTGTAAAATGTTGAAACGTTGTTAAAAACTGTTAATTATTCATGCATCTGTGAAAGATATTAAGAACTTTGTATCTAATTTATGAGACGAGCCCTGGCCGGCGCTTCCGAAAAACTTTCGTATTATTCCGGGGGGCATTCGTGTTATTTCTAAACTTTCGTATTTCGAGAAACGTTGATTAAAGGACCTGTAAGTCATTGAAAAAAGTATTATGTAACAATAATCAGTGATATCGGTCGTGTTTTTCTAGGAAATAATAATAATAATAATAATAATAATAAAGAGAATAACTACAATAGTAATCATAATGATAATAGTAACCGATAATAATAATAATAATAATAATAATAATAATAATAATAATAATAATAATAATAATAATAATAATAATAACTGCAAAATAATCATAATGATAATAGTAGCCAATAATAATAATAATAATAATAATAATAATAATAATAATAATAATAATAATAATGAGAATAACTACAAAAATAATCATAATGATAATAGTCGCCGATAGTCATAATAATAATAATAATAATAATAATAATAATAATAATAATAATAATAATAATAATAATAATAATAATAATGATAATAATAATAATAATAATAATGAAGAATAACTGCAAAAATAATCATAATGATAATAGTAGCCGATAATAATAATAATAATAATAATAATAATAATAATAATAATAATAATAATAATAATAATAATAATAATAATAATAATAATAATAATAATAGTTACGACAATGATGATAATTAATCGTAATGGCAGTAATAATACCAATGGTAGTGATAGCAATAAAAATAATAATGCTAAACATGATCATCATCATCATAATAATAATAATAATAATAATAATAATAATAATAATAATAATAATAATAATAATAATAACAGAAATAAAAGTATTAATGATGATGATGGTAATGTTATATTATGAGGAAAATTTGGAAAAGATGTACTTCAGCTAGTATGGATTGTGACTAAGGTCGAAATTATCTGGCTGGGTGCATGTCGGACTGACACAAACTTTGCGGGAAACGAATATGTTTTCCCACAAGCGAGTAACAGACAGGGGAACCTTAAGATCAAGAGAACAAAGTGTTTGGGGTCAATAAAGGCTAGAAATGGAGACCGACAGATCGAGGTGCGATGATGTAGCTTGTTGTTGTCGCACACAAAGAAACGATAGTTTCGAAAGAGTTCTGCCATGGAATTTCAAGCGAGTAGACATGGAAAAATTGTGTGCTGAAGATATGTCTTGGTGTGATACCGAAGGTAAATCCCCTGTCTGTATGTCTAGTCTATAACTTTTCTCCACTTTAGCAAGTTAATAAGAAATTAAGAAGTTAATGGATAACTAGAAGTATAAGACAATACGGTCTCTCTTTTATGCGTGTATTTTATTTCAGAGAAAACAAACCCCCTCGATCACTCGAAAAATGTCTTAGACTCCTTCTGTCGATAAATGTAAAGATTTGTTCACAGCTACCACTATGACGATCACGGTATGACGGAGATGGTAAAGGAGAAGAAATCGGCGCAGCCACAGGAAGAAATAAAGAATGGGACGAATCGCGACGGCCAATGAAGAAAGAAAAGAAAAAAATAAGAGATAAATTTGGTTTAAATTTTAAGTAAATGATATGTACGATGAGAAAAGAGAGTAAAGAATGAGATTTAAAAAAACACGACACACACATGCATTGATACACGTTAAAATATATTAGCAATGGTTGCACACTCACATTCGCACACATTATAAAGAACACTTGATATGTAAAAAGGAAAAAGAAAAGAAAGGGGCAGATGCACGCGAAAGAACAATGAACGTATAACGATTGAAACACACACACGTATGTGAAAAGTGTAAAACACGTATTCCCACATACGCATACATTATAAGGTGCTCGCCCATTCTCACCCCTGTTAAGTTATGTAGAGATAAGAACTATAAATACAGTTTTAAAACTTTGTAGTAACGTTTCAAAATTTCGACTTTTCGGAAACGTTGCATATAGGACAGTTTAAAGGCTTTTAATTACGTTTTACAAAATTCCGTATCGTTACATATATGGTTTTAATTACGTTTTACAAAATTCCGTATCGTTACATATATGGTTTTAATTACGTTTTACAAAATTCCGTATCGTTACATATATGGTTTTAATTACGTTGTAAAATAGTGAAATGTAACATGGTTTGAGTTAGTAACGATTTAAAAAACGTATCGTTACATGAATCATAAAAATGGAATTGATGATAATAATAATAATGATAATGATAACAATATTGATATGGTTATTATTATTGTTATCATCATTATTATTAAATAATGATGATAACAATGATAATAACAATAATAAAAATCGTGATAATGATAACAGTATTGATAAGATATACTAATAATAATAATAATAATAATAATAATAATAATAATAATAATAATAATAATAATAATAATAATAATAATAATAATAATGATAATAATAATAATGATAATAATAGTACAAACAATAACAATATATATGTATATATATATATTGTTATTGTTATTGTTAGTGTTGCATAGCACCACTCCTGCCTGGACCGCAGCAGTTCTCTTAAACCAATCAAGCAACTGGTTACGGTCCCAAAAGACATTTGTTACATAACGCTTGTGAATTAATCTTCTCGTAACCGAAAACAATACGAAAGTTTATGAGAAGATTATTAAGTGGTTTCAATCTTTTTTAACACTTTCCGTAAGGCACTTTCAAGCGACATTTTTAACAGGCACTTTTAATACACATTTCCTTAGGGCGATTTTATTGCACTTTTAAGCCTTTAAACTGTCACCCCATTTTCAACAATTCCCGTTAAAACTTCTGCTCTTTAAAGATTTCAAATTACGCATTTTAAACATTGTTCGTTAGGCATATTCGATTTTTATTTCTTTTTGTTTTACAGATTAGGACTCAAAATGTTATGCACAAAGAAAGTTACCTTACAGATTTCTGCCTCCGCTGGTCGTGGGTTTGCTGGCACACTACTCTCCGTCGCTGGCTCGTGATCGCAGTGGTGTACCTGTTTTGTGGGCAAATTCTGTTTTCATGCAAGGAGACAAAAATATTCGAAGACGAGACTTTTTGAGAGCGAGTTCTATTCTTTTATTTCACACTTCCATCGGAGAGATTTCCATTCGTCTGTTCGTTCATTCAAACTCTATCTTTCTTTCATACTGATTTGTGGAAACGTGACGGATGCAATCGGCTATTTTCTTGTCCCGCCGTTGGGATATTCTCTACGTCTTAGCCCATATCTGGCGATGTCACCCCAACTCTGTGCATTGCAGAGCTCAGTTTATGAACGTCTGTCCTCTTCGCGCCTCCATGGTGAACTGTCTGAAAGCTAATTTCTCACCAGGGATCTGTGACGTCAGAGTCCTTTGACCCTTCAACGAATGTCATAACAGAACTCAAATCGCTTTTGTGTCTAACCTTTTTAATCCGAGCGTTTCCTCTGGGCCAGCATACATCCAGTATGTTATGATTCCCAGAATGACTCACTATGAGACATGTCTGTTTGTCCCAAATCACATATGCACTTAATTTGTACTTCCTCCTATTTCTTTCACCCAGTTCATAATTCATACTAGCTACTTTACCCGTGTTCGAAATACAGGGCCCGCCCTAATATAACATTAGTACTATACTTATTATCATTATTATCATTATTATTTTTATTATTATTATCATCATTATTATTATTATTATTATTATTATTGTTAGTACTATTATTATTATCATCATTATTATTTTTATTATTATTATCATTATATATATATATATATATATATATATATATATATATATATATATATATATATATATATATACCCCTCCCAGGACGTGTAAAATAATTTCCCTGAAAAGCCTAGCAGCTGTATACCAAAATTCATGATGATCGGTTAATTAGTTTAGGAGTAAAATTCAAATTAAGCTAAACTTGTTTAATTGCTGTGGATCTAATTTAATGCAAATATGAAAATATTGAAAGTTGTCCCATATGATGCCACTTACAAACCCTTTAAAATACTCCAAAAGAAACTGAAATTTGGGGAATATTTATTAATTGATGTCGAATACCTATTGTTCAAATTTCACAAAAATCTGTAGTATCTGAATTTTCATGAAGGGCTTCCGGTCCCTCTTTGCCCCTTCTGCATAAAGCTAAATTAATCTAAATATAGCCCATATTATCTCTTCTTACGCCTAGCAGCTGCGTTCTAAAATTTATAATGATCAGTTATTTAGTTTAGGAGTGAATCCTGTACATAAAATTCTATAAACATATATGCATACCTAACTTTATATAAATACTAGAAGAATACGCGTCTCAGGACGGGTACAATTCCCCGAACAGAACAGTTTTTACCACTATTATGTCCTCTTACTAATATTAAAATGGAGATATAATGATACTAAACCTAATATCTAGAATCCTTATTCTACTTTTGAGCAAAAGCTATGACATCATTTTGATTCTAGAAAATGGCTCAAATTTAAGGCTAAAAAGGCTTAAGGGGCCTTCAGGTTAAATTAAAATTCAGGGAATTTTGCTTAATTGGTATCCAATGACAATGGATCAAATTAAATGCAAATATGATATATTTGAATTTTCAAATAGGAGGTTGCGCCGATATTATGCCTCATATATATATATATATATATATATATATATATATATATATATATATATATATATATATTGGTTGCATTCCAGTGACCAAAAGAAAGAAATAATTCATTCTACAATTATAATTTTATTTATTTATTTATTTATATTATATTACTTTATTTCGGCGAATTGCCTATATATTTTTTCATTTCTGTGTTACACGCGTTTCGAAACCTGGTAAGATAAAAGTAGTTTTGGTCTACCGGCTACTCTTCAGAGACAATCACTCAATAATGAAAAGACAAGCACATTATTCCAACACAAAACCGGAAGAAAGGTGGTCAAGAAAGTTAAAAAAGAACGGCAAGTCGAAAAGCACGAAAAAATCTCACTTTAAAAGATGACAATAATAAAATTAAAAAATCTACCCCCAAATATCTAACACAGCGCAATCCGATTCTAGGGCGGCCATTTTTGTTCCAAGCTGTTGAACATTTGTTCATTAATGGGCAATTATTTTTATTTTACAATTACATAAATTTGTTTTATTATTAACATTAATATCATTGGCACTACTATTACTGTTACTATTAGTAATTTCGTGATCTAACGGGAACCGGTGTGTCAACGTAATTATGGCGTATATTAAGTTAAATTATGTTAATATTGAAGTTAAGCTACGTTGGACGTGGTCAATACTAAAATGAGTGCCTATTTGAGAATACCAGGTGCTGTATGTGCTCTCAGCATTGTTTCCAATCATCTTGCACTTCTCCTTGTCACTAGAATCAGGATGCAGGAGAAGTATGGTTTGGGATTGCGCAACCCTTGCTTCACAATTACACGCGAAACCATCTTTACATTGTTTCTCAAGACTGAACGGAGCCTTCTTCTCTATTTGAAATTATTTTTATTGTGATTATTATTGATTGCGTATTTTTCATACTGCAATAGCTAACTTTAATGTTTTTTATATTCATAATTTGTAAGAGCTTATTGCTTTTAGGGAAATGCATATTTATTATCTTACACAGAATACTTTACCAATCTGTGTTTTTACTTCCCTATTATAAGGTGGATTGAACTGGCTTCTTCTCGACACTCACTGTTTTTTTTTTCGTTTTTTATTATTCTATCTAAGGAATATTCATACTGTATTAGTGTCATTTATTTAATATGTTATATTCTACTGTATAGTCCCATGTCACTGCTGATTTAGTATTATAAGACTTTTCTTGTTTTCGGGATAGATGGGGTACAATTATATCTTATGTGGGGCATCTGTAATTGTAAATTGTAAATGTTTGATTTTTATAAATAAATGCTCATAAGGATAATTATTAAACTGGGATAATGTTAAGGAGAAATGGGGGACAATTATATGTTATTTAGGTCATCCATAACTTTAAATGTCTGATTTTCATAAATAAATGTCTGATGGGGATAATTATTAGACTGTGATAATGTTAAGGTGATATGGGAACAATTGTACGTTATTTGGGGTATCCATAACTATAAATATCTGATTTTCACAACTCTTCTTACGGGTATAATTATTTGACTGGGCTAGTGTTCAGGAGTGATGGACAAAATTCCATACGTTATTTATAGCATCTGTAACTGTAAATGTATAATTTTTATAAGGAAATGCTTCGGGCTATAATTATAAGACTGGGATAGTATTCAGGAGTGGTGAAGAAAATGTATGCGTCATTTGGGGCATCCGTAAGCGTAAATGTCTGATTTTAATAAATAAATGATTGAAGGACGGGTATACTAGCTAGTTGTTTTAAAACGAAAACGTTATCCTTCGTTTAAATATGTAAGAGAGATTTCATTTATGTCTTTTTTTATTTTGTGTGAAGAAATTAACACTTCCATTCGTGCTGGGGAGGGAGTATAAAAAGAAAGTTACAAACAGTAGCCATTGTCGTTAGTGCTTTTGTCTCACAGTTCTTGTCGAAGTTGCGATAAAGGAGAGGAATAATAGGAACAATATCCTTCAAGAAAAGGGGAGATAACTTTTCAAAAAAATGGTGACTAGTGAACAGAAAGCGAATAATGGCTAATTAGGAAATGGACGAGGAAAAATAAAAAATATAAACATAAAAAAAACGATATTAGACTATAGAGAACAATCCGTTAACAAATATTAATGGAAGGTTTTGTTATTAAAGAAAGGGTTTCCTATTATATTCCCTCGATAACGGTTTGTTTAAAACTAGCTGTATTCACGCGGCGTTGCCCGGGTGAAGGTACATTGCCTAGAAATAAATGATTCAAAATATATTAAAATTCACATTCTATTTCAGGATACACATTTGAATGCCTAGGATTTGAATGCCTAGAACTTGAATCACCTATTAGACACCATCCCCGAGTGTCTTCGGTCTCTCTGTACAGGGGTTTGTCAGGGCAACGTCGCATGAGGATACTTCTTCCTAGAAGTAAACTCTGACCAAATATTCAAAATAACATAGTATTCGAAGCCCAAATAAGATCACTCGGTATGGCTACATCACACTGACTTATACTAGGAATAGTGCCCCTTCTCCAAGTGATGTTGCCTCTAGTAACAACACTAAGCTGGATACTCCACCAGACTAGATGAATTCTTGTCCTGGAATCCGGTAAGACCAAAAGACCACAAGAATCAAATGCTATAACGTAGAGAGAGGAAAAGTGATGTTCTTAACTTCTTTGGAAACTCAACGTTTGATAGGTAAAGGAGAACTTTAAAGGAACACTCGAATATCTATGTATTTCATATAGAGATCAAGTGTTAGCCCAAAGAATGGGCCCCTTAATTTCTGAGAACTTACACTGAAGTCAAATGAAAACGTGAAATACCTTATTAACCCTTCCAAGGACGTGGACCAGGGGTGGGATTTTGAGAGACATAAACATTGTGTCTGTTTATGTAGTTAAGCAGACAAATTCCTGTTGCCTGGAACTACAGTAGAAACGATCAATTACTACTTTCCCTCCTCGATTCTCTCTTGACGTACATATAGGATTACACCGAAGCCCTTGCATACACAATACTTACGGTTTTGCCTTTGGGTGTTCTAGAATGTAGAGGGATACTTGATAAATAACATATATGAAAATTTAAACCACGAGGAGTTTAAAATAGACGTGTTTGAATGTAAATCCTGTCTGTTTTAATTAAATTATTTAATTTGAAAGGAAAACATTTGAAACAGAACAAATATTGGAAAAGAATAAATTTTTAAAAATCTAAATAAATAAATGCGAAAGTTGTGCCCATTTCTCGCACTCACCGTGAAGTCAAAACGCTTTGTTTTAAAGTTAATTCATCTTTACACAAAAGACGCACCATCTTTTTATATACTGCTAATATATGTGGACTAAAAGTTGCAAGGTTGACTAATTTGCATATTGGTTTTCAAAAATAACATCGTATTAATTAACTATCATTTGTTATTGTTTTTTTTAATTCAATGATTGTTTTGATTTCAATATAAGAAATAGTTCTGTTTCGCAATATTGCTTTATTTCCTGGACAAATATTTAGCATTTGTGTTCAAATGTCCTGTTTTTTTCGGGGAAGCGACTTCATTTTCAGCGAGTTTTGATCCATTAAAAAAAATTGCAAGTGAAAAGATTTCTTATTTTCATTTCTTTACTTTACAGTCATTAAATTGATGTCTTCTTTCTTTTCTTTACGGTCACATTGAAAAGATAAATAAAGTTGTATCCAAATAACCAAAATGTGAATGTTTATCTATCTATATGAATAAATAAAAAATATTTTGTTTCGTGTTTACAACAAAGTTATGAATGAAATGTTTAAATTAATGTTTCAAGTATTTCAAGTAGCGAATTTTGGGAAGAGATAGGGGCCGGAACAGCCAGCTGGTTTAACACAATGCTTAATAGGAAGACAGAATTTCAAATAACTTTACATTACATGTAGTTCTTTTTTATTTTTTCACTATAGCTGACAGTTAGTATATTCGAGTAAAGGGAAGTAATCAACGGAGTTCTTATAAGAATTATCTCCCATTTACTGACTTTCTCCTAGCCATAACCGCCTTAAATAAAACACCTGAAGCATAACAAATATTTCAAAAAGACAAATAAAAATAAATAAATTTCAACACAAATGAGAAAACAATAATAAATACTGATGCAAAGTTTTCATCCTAAACATACAGATAAATAAAATACAACCAAACTCATATCAATACATGCGTTTAATGTTGGTATAAAAACGTTCTTTCTCGACCTTTTGATGTGTAGCCAAATAATTTCGACTCTATCTCTCGTAAATATGTAATGTGGTGGCCGATAATGTCTATAACGTTCTTTAAATGTTTATGCGTGACGTTTATTTCTAATAAGTTTGTGTCAGGTAGCCATCATCTTCGGTGAGGATGCCACGTTACATAAAACTAAAAATCAGTACTCACTTGCTTTCTGCGGTTGGTGAATTCTCCTAGCATTTCCAGAAGCATCTTCTTCCGCAAGTTGGTTCACCAATGACGATTCAAAACACAAAAAAAGGATTTCACATGGACATTATCATTTCCTAATGTGCCGTAGGTGTCCCTGTCGGGACCCACTACGAGAGAAAAGCACAGGACGTCATCGCTACTTGATTGAAATCTTTGCTCTTTCTCGTTTTTTCGATCGATGATAGTATTTATCAAAATTGTTTTTGTTTTCACGCATTCTTTCTTTTCAACAACAAAGCACAAATGTTTTTGTTTTCAATTCAACTCCAAACTTACAAGGTGCCAAAACAGATCCAGCTTTTAATTAAAAAAAACGCACTGAGAAGTACAATCCATTCCTAGCCTATATTTACTAACCTAATTTTGTAACAATTTCAGCTCTATCGTCATTGTAATAGCTACGTCCAGATATTTCCTAAAGTTGGCCATTTTTTTCTATTTGAATAAAATACATGATATTACTTATTTGTTATCTAATAGTTATAAATGAAAGCATTCATTTATAGTTGAACTGTTGATAGTTCCATTTGCTGCTGAAAGCAAAGATGGAGGTCATTTTAATTTACATTCGCTGCTGATAATAAAGACAACTTTTTTCGAACGAATATTCTGAGAAGCATAAAGTATGTTTGCAAAGAAATTAAAAGCCAAATGCAGTTTTCTGTTCATAACAACATGAAAGTGGCTATTCAACGTGAAATAGAGATGTTATAGGACGTAAGTTATTACTGTCTAACTTCGAGAATACGACTGACTTTACTTTGTATATTAGATAAACAAAAGGATTTGAAAAATGTTCAGAAATGCAATCTCATTAATCTGGAAACAAGATATTGACTGATAGCTATATTATTGGCTAATAAGCCTTCATGCGTTCAGCTATCTAAATTTAGATATCGGGAATGTATGGATGAGACAATTGGTTGTGGAGGTTAGGGGGCCTTTAACGGTAAGACATTTAACAATTTATGGCCATAGCATATTATAATCAAAAGTATCTTTCTTTCATGCTTAGGGAAATCAATAATGCCTTCTCTTGATAACACTACACTTCACATCAAGGAATCAATACATTTAATCTAGAGAAATTGATAAAACATTTTCCTCTTTGATCTCAATAACTGAGACATTGAAGAAACAATACTCTATTTACTTAATATTAGTACATTTAATGTCAAGCACGAGTTATTGTATTTCTCGAGACAGTGAAAGGCTAAAGTTCGAAATACCATTTCCTTTTGCATCTTATGCTTATGATTGAAATAATATTTTCTTTAATCTCTCACGCTTAAATTCGAAATAGCATTTTCTTTGGTCAATCACGCTTGCGTTTTAAATAGTATTTTATTTGGTCTCTAATGCTTACGTTTGAAATCGCATTCTTGTAATTTCTCACGCTTAGATTCGAAACAGCATTTTCTTGGTCAATCACGCTTGCGTTTTAAATAGTATTTTATTTGGTCTCTAATGCTTACTTTGAAATCGCATTCTTGTAATTTCTCACGCTTAGATTCGAAACAGCATTTTCTTTGGTCAATCACGCTTGCGTTTTAAATAGTATTTTATTTGGTCTCTAATGCTTACTTTGAAATCGCATTCTTGTAATTTCTCACGCTTAAATTCGAAACAGCATTTTCTTTGGTCAATCACGCTTGCGTTTTAAATAGTATTTTATTTGGTCTCTAATGCTTACTTTGAAATCGCATTCTTGTAATTTCTCACGCTTAAATTCGAAACAGCATTTTCTTTGGTCAATCACGCTTGCGTTTTAAATAGTATTTTATTTGGTCTCTAATGCTTACGTTTGAAATCGCATTCTTGTAATTTCTCACGCTTAAATTCGAAACAGCATTTTCTTTGGTCAATCACGCTTGCGTTTTAAATAGTATTTTATTTGGTCTCTTATGCTTACTTTGAAATCGCATTCTTGTAATTTCTCACGCTTAGATTCGAAACAGCATTTTCTTTGGTCAATCACGCTTGCGTTTTAAATAGTATTTTATTTAGTCTCTAATGCTTACGTTTGAAAGCGCATTCTTGTAATTTCTCACGCTTAAATTCGAAACAGCATTTTCTTTGGTCAATCACGCTTGCGTTTTAAATAGTATTTTATTTGGTCTCTAATGCTTACTTTGAAATCGCATTCTTGTAATTTCTCACGCTTAAATTCGAAACAGCATTTTCTTGGTCAATCACGCTTGCGTTTTAAATAGCATTTTATTTGGTCTCTAATGCTTACATTTTAAATCGCATTCTTGTAATTTCTCACACTTAAATTCGAAACAACATTTTCTTTGGTCAATCCCGCTTGCGTTTTAAATAGTATTTTTACGTCTCTAATGCTTACGTTTGAAATCGCATTCTTGTAATTTCTCACGCTTAAATTCGAAACAACATTTTCTTTGGTCAATCACGCTTGTGTTTTAAATAGTATTTTATTTGGTCTCTAATGCTTACGTTTGAAATCGCATTCTTGTAATTTCTCACGCTTAAATTCGAAACAGCATTTTTCTTTGGTCAATCACGCTTGTGTTTTAAATAGTATTTTATTTGGTCTCTAATGCTTACGTTCGAAATAGCATTTTCTTTTGTCTCTCATGTTTAAATTCGATATACAATTTTATTTGTTATCTCACGCAAAATAATGAAATAGCATTTTCTTTGGATTTTCATGCTTAAGTTTGCAATAGAATTTTTAGGTATCTCACGAAATAGCATTTTATTTAATCTCTCACGCTTAAATTCGAAATAGTATTTTCTTTGGTACATTATTCCTTACGTTTGAAATAGCATTTTATTTAATCTCTCACGCTTAAATTCGAAATAGTATTTTCTTTGGTCAATAATGCTTACGTTTGAAATAGCATTTTATTTAATCTCTCATGCTTAAATTCGAAATAGTATTTTCTTTGGTCAATTACGCTTACGTTTTAATAGCATTTTATTTAATCTCTCACGCTTAAATTCGAAATAGTATTTTCTTTGGTCAATTACGCTTACGTTTGAAATAGCATTTTATTTAATCTCTACCGTTTTAAGTTGAAATAGTATTTTCTTTGATCAATTACGCTTACGTTTGAAATAGCATGTTATTTAATCTCTCGTGCTTAAATTCGAAACAGTATTTTCATTGGTCTATGTATCTCACGCCAAAGTTTGAAATAGCATCTTTTCTTTTGTCTTTCATGTTTGAGTGTTTTCAGATGCATCCGCACATTTATCTAAGAGGCTATTCCCGTCATTCACTCGCTCCGTCGGTTTGTCATGCATAACATCTCCAGCGATAAACGCGCAGATTGAATGGGTGCACATTAAAAATACCCGTTTTTGTTACTTTAATGAATACATTCATGATACACTGTACTTAATTCATCTAATAATTCTTGATGCATCCTCGGTGTTTTGAAGTGCCGGAAATTAATGCAACAACCCACAGAAATATAAAAATTTAAATAAACCTGATCAAAATTATATTAAGTGAGTCATAACATAAACATGTATCCAAAATATAAAAAATGGTTGTATATAGATATAGTACATTATGGGATGGATAAAAGTAGAATATTTTAATTTCTTAAAAAGGGACATTTCGAGGTATATGCATGAATCAAGACGGTGATGGGTCGAAGTTCATGAAATTAGCATCATTGTAGTCCATTAGCCCTTATAAACTTTTCTCCCGACGAGGGCAGAAATAAACACAAGGTCGGTTTTGATGTAGTGAAAATCCAGCTCCCCCAAAAGGGGAACACTGGATAGGTACAGCAATTAAAATTGCCTCAGTCAAGAAGGATTTTTCTTAAGTAGCCGAGGGCAGAAAAGATGACGTGTGGTATCAGAACAGATACTACACTTTGCTCCTATTGAGGAGCATTTGAACGAAATGCGTGAAATGAAACAGACTAAAAGTAAGAATGGAAAATTGTTTGGAAATTTGAATTCATTACAATGGATAAGGTACGCGGCTGCTGATCACATTTGGATGTGACCGGCCGTTCGGGTTTCGAATCTCGGCATGGATACACTTGCTATGTATACCCACACTGATTCGTCGTAGATTGCAAAAAATCTGTCTGTCGATATATATATATATATATATATATATATATATATATATATATATAAAGAAGTGAGGCTACCAACATTCGTAAAAAAAACTTTTTTCAACCATTGTTTGTTATTTTTTATTTCATCATTTTATAATTTTATGATTTTATAACGCGTTTCGAGCTTTTTTTGCTTGCTCTCTTCAGATATATACTCCATTTGAAAAATGTTTTATTTTTAACAGTTTTATGTTTCTGCGCATGTGCGCACGTATGTGTGTGTGCGTACGTGCGTGCGTGGGGGTATGTGTTTTCATAGTTTTTGCTTCTCTGGGTTAAAGTTATTTGGTTTTTTTAGTATGTGTGATTTTGACTTTTATCTTTCTGATCATCTTCATGGGCGGTGGTTTACACTTTGTTCAGAATGCTTAAAGTTGGTCTGCAAATTTTATGACTTTGTCGGCACTCTGTCTGTGTGCGTGTGTGCGTGTGTGTGTGGCTAACAAAAAACTACACCAGACCCTAGGTACAGCAATGGGAACAAAAATAGCACCAACATATGCTACCTTAACATTAGTCTACCTAGAGGAAATCCTATATAAAAAGATAGAACAAATATATGAAAAAATATTAAAACTCTGTTCATAGAATCTTGGAAAAGATACCTAGATGATTGCGTTATCCTTTGGGAACCCACATGAGGTACATCAATAAATTATACAATATACTACAAAACCTACACCCCAAAATGAAATTCACCCTAGAACACAGTCACACAGAACTACCCTTCCTAGATATACTAGTTAAAATCAAAAACAATAAAATTATCACAGACATCTATCACAAACCCACAGACACCCAGCAATATCTCCATTTTAAGAGCCACCACCCCAAAAGCTGTCTAAAATATATACCTTATTCCCTAGCACGTAGCATCTGTACTGTAGTCAGTGACAAACACCTTCGGATTGTCCGACTGGGGGGATTACGGAAACCTTAACAAGAAGAAGATACCTCTTACAAATAATACACAAAATGTATAGAACTAGCAGAAACATACCATTAGAACAATTACGAATCCCCCAAAAAAACGAAACAAAGAACATATATTAGCATACGTCTCTACACACAACAAAAACAATCCAGAACTATTCACAGAAATAACAAGAAACCTAACCCTACTTAACCAAAACGACAAACTAAGCAACATATTAAAACAACGAAGATAATAAAAAGCAAACGCCAATCAAAAAACTCAAACAAAGACAAGCAATTTCAAATACTGGAAATTTTATTATTCCTTCCTTAAGCCATGGCTTTTCAAAGAATGAAATCTTATTGTCAGAGTAGTGCAAACAGATAAGTTGATAACGGAAAATTACCAAAATCATAATTTAAAAAGATATAAAGATAATATAAAATAAAAATTAAAATGTCCAATGCAAAAATAGATTGAAAATATAGGAAAAGGTTCACCGTTGAAAGCGCCATGAAAGTTCGTAGCAGCAGGTTCGAAGAACAGTAAAATCCAGGAAAAAATTGACATGATGAATTGTAAAATCTGTTTTATTTGTAGAAAAGGCAAAAATCATTAAATGGCCCAGATAACTTAACTGGAAAAAGTTGCAGTGTTAAAGTTTATGATGCGAGTGATATATTAAAAGCCATTAGGAAAACGTCCATGGACGTTGCATAGAGAGTTTTTATAGTGTTAATTTATTCAAAGTGAAATAATTAAAGGTAATTTTCAATCCAAAGAGCCAGCCATAAGAAAAGCTAACATTGAAATAAAAATAGAATAAAAATATGAGTGAACCGTTAAAAAAGAATTTGAAATCCAACAGGCTGCAGTAAATGAAATAGGAGGTAGCAAGGTGGGAGCGCTAGTAGGGAGTAGTCCGGTAAAGTAAAAAGGGTAGGGTAGGGGCGGCATAGATACACACAAGTCAGATGTCAAAAATAGATTTTAAAACAAAAATAGGCAGCAATGAGTAAGTAGGGCAATAAAGTGAGATGACGAGTTGGATGGCAACAGAAGTTGTTGGGAGAAGGAGCGAATGTATAAAGCTAATATTTGATGAATTAATGGTTGGATAGACAATGGTTAAGACTGGGTTCAGAGGTTAGGGGAAAGAGACTGAAAGGCAAAATAAAAATAAGAATAAAATTAATGTTAAAAAATCAAAGTTAAAAATAGGAAATAAAAATGTAAATATTGTCGAACGTTTTTAAATAAATGTAAAAAACAAAAGAAATAATATCTCTATTGAAAGGAACTGTTAGAAAAAAACAGGACAGATAAAAGTATTTTAAAATATTTAGGGAGAGGTTATAAGCCTCACGATGCTAGAGAGATAAATGTACATGGGTCGGGTCGGGGTTAGGATAATTAGAAGTAAGTACATAAATGGAGAGGATTAGCTTACAATTAAATAAACTAAACTTAGTTAGATAGATTAAATGAAAGGAGAAAATTAACGGAGAATAAAGCTATAAAATGTTGACGGTTGGTTACAAACATTAAAACTTCAAAATCTGTAGAGTGTGCTTTGAGAAAAAGATAGGAGGAACAGTTAATAGTAAGAGTAAAATACATTCACAAAGAAAAAAGAGAAAAATAAGAATAAAGAATTGGCGATAGAGAAGCCGTAAGAATGTAAAAGATTTAATTTAATTTAAGATTATTAAGGACTTAAAGAGAACATATTTATTAAATTTTAAATTTTAAAAATGTGGGGTGCCTAAAGTGCAGGGTACTAAAAGGAAAGTATGTAAGAATCATAGGAATAAGCTAAAAGTCAAAAATTGCAATCAAAAAGTTCAGGATCCAATAGGGAGATAAGGGGGGGGGGGATATCCATATAGTTAAAAGCTGGCATCAAGTTTAATGGGTTGAAAAACCCTCCATGCAAAATTCAAAACGGGTTACTAAAATTGGGGGATACAAAAGATACGTGTTGTCTTCAGTAGGTAGTGAAATAGAGAATTCAAGAGAACCAGGATGAGAAGCTGTTTTAGGTGATTTTTAATGTAAGGCAACTGAAGTGAGTTGTTGTAGTACTGCTCTTCTATTAGCTGAGAAGGGCTTGGTTATAGGATGGGGAACGGTAGCAGTTGGGGGCTATGAAGTTAATATATTTAAATGTGATTTTATGTCTGCATGCCGAAAGAAATTCTCTTTTAGAATTTATAATGTTTTTATTTTTGTAGCAGTGATTATCATAATAACTTCTAATGTACATAGTTGGGAAAACCTAGATCCTGGGGTATAGGACATAGATATTTTCAATATGGACCTGTGCAGAGAGTAAGGGATATGTTTACGTTTAAAATATTTGACTTAATTACTTAAGGAAGTCCCTGAAATTTGGTCGTTATTAGTTTAAAAAGAAGAAATGTGGTTGGATATGCGTTTTTTTATTGGCAAAGCACTGGCTCCTATATAAGTATGTATTTTATATGGAGTCGTTATTGCATTAGATGTAATATTTATAGTAGTATATGTGTTAGGGTTCTGTATGCTTAAGTTCTAATAAGATGTTTGTGGGGAATCTAAATTGGGTAAGAGAGTTTGATTTAGATGGTTATCAACTGGAAAAGAAAGGTAGTTCATATTTGGAGTAATATTTTGGGTATCGTGACGCGGTAGGAGTTGAGAATGTGTAGGGTTACAAAGTAAGGGAGGTATACGTGTACTGGTGCTACTTTAATGATTGGCGTTACGGGGAAATTGCTTCACAGTGCAGGCGTATATAACGTCTCTATCCATCCAATCATTGTTTAGCAAACATTCTTTGGATTTATGGAAGTTATAATATAATTATTAGTAGGGGTTAGTGAGGGTGTAGGTGTCTGCGCAGATTTAATTTTCTTATTTATTATATATATATATATATATATATATATATATATATATATATATATATATATATATATATATATATATAAAACTTAAAGAAAGAGGCAAAATGCATTTAAAAACCATGTGTTAGATACATATATTTTTATTAAAATCAAAATACTATTTTCTTTTTCATCTTGACTTTTTTTCTAATAATTTCGCTCGGCATAACAAGCTTCACTAGAGATTTAAACAAATAAAAGGTATTAAACTTATATTTTTCTCGTAACAATCCTTCCTGGTCTTGTAGAAGTGACGTCCGATGTTATGTGGACTTAACGGAGTAAATGTCTCTTTTAAATCTGAACTTAAATCGCGCATGGTCGCTTGTAGGTATAAATTTGGGAAAGTTAATTTAAAACTTAAAGAAAGAGGCAAAATGCCTTCGACAAAACTTTGTTAGATGTAGATATTTTTTACTTATAAATCTGAATTTTCGGTTCAAAAACCATAATCATGATAAACAGACATTGTATTTTTTTTCATGGTGAAAATCTGTCGGCGTGGCCGAAGATTTACGATCTCCTCCGATATATATATATATATATATATATATATATATATATATATATATATATATATATATATATAAATTCCCGAAACAGTTTTTCATGGTAAACAACTGATGATCCCTTAAATAATGTTAGAAGCAAACTAATATAATAACTGTAAAAATTAAATTGACTTACATGAGTGATTTTCCACTGAACGACTTGGGACTTAAGTTTTTTGGGGGGTTTTATATAGTTTTAATGGTTGAGAAACTTCCAAGCCTATATATATATATATATATATATATATATATATATATATATATATATATATATATATATATATATAATCTTTAATTTAGATCGGTAGAAAGAAATTTGACAGAGTGCTGAATTATTTAATAATAAGAGCATAATATTTATTTATTCGTGGTATTATAAAAGATCATGTCGAATGAACATGATACCATCGGTTTATTGTTTTAGAAATTCATTCACACCATAAAAAATTCCAAGATACCAAATTATTCAAATCTGTAAGATTCACACGCGTTTCAGAAATATAAAAGTCTAATTGTGATTGAATCAAGATGAATAAACAAAAATGTAATGTCATTACTTCACGTATAAATTTCTCAATAATCGAATTATCAAGCGTAACTTAACCGCATATATATATATATATATATATATATATATATATATATATGATGTGATGGACTCTCCCGTCGATTTCGACGTATTAGTGCCCCGCGCGTGAATTTGTAATTGCAAGGGTTGCGCAATCCCCAACAACTCCTGAGTCGGAATTGCTTGATTCCAATGGCAAGTAGTAATACTAGACGACTGGAAACAATTCCAATATGAGCAGAGAGCACATACAGCACCTGGTATTCCCAAATGGTCACCCATTTAGTATTCGCCAGGCTCAACGCCGCTTAACTTCGGTGATCTAACGGGAACCGGTGTGTCAACGTGATTGTGCCGTGTATGTATATATGTATATATATATATATATATATATATATATATATATATATATATATATATATATATATATATATATATATATATATATATATATATATATATATATATATATATATATATATATATATATATATATATATATATATATATATATATATATATATATATATATATATATATATATATATATATATATATATATATATATATATATATATATATATATTCACACAAGTTTGATTACACGGAAGCTTTTTCTATTGCTTCCTCTATTTGCACACACATATATATGTGTATGTGTTTGTTCGGTTATGTGTGTATTTATGTAAATTTGTGTATATGTTCACTTTTCATCGCAACAGCAGTGATATTTAACTAAAGAATGTAAAAGAAAACGGATAATATATATATATATATATATATATATATATATATATATATATATATATATATATATATATATATATATATATATATAAAGTTAAGGAGAAAAACTCAAACAAACATTTAAGCCATGCAAATAGGTTGAAGATTGGTTTGAGATTTTTTCTCTTAGCTTTATTCTTATTCTTTATTGCATTGAGCTCTCTTACTCAAGATCTACCAAAAACACTTTATCTTTCACGGATTCAACACACACACGCATATATATATATATATATATATATATATGATATTAGTGTAAAGGTTCCCAGTGAGAGGCTCGGATGACTCTTCAAGCCTGCCAGACTTTTACAGACGATACCAAGAGATAGCAGGATGCCATAAATGAAGCCACCTCTTGTCCGTGCTAGATTTTTCAACACATGCACTCGTTGCTGATTCAACAAACCTGCACGTGACATAGTTATCAAGTTGCATGCTTGGAATCTTAGGTGTTCCATGTTTCCTCCATGTGCTGGAAGTGTCACATCTCGTCTCTTCCTCGCTGCTCTCTTCTGCTGCTGGTGTTTCATCATATTCTTTTCAAAAACCTTAGTGCTTTCAAAAATCGCTTTTCCTCCACCTTGACCTATTTACAGCCACCCCCTCCCATCCTACAACAACTATATATATATATATATATATATATATATATATATATATATATATATATATATATATATATATATATATATATCGCCGCACATTGTCACAAATCACGTGATCAGGTTTAGGATTCCGAAATATATGTTGGAAGTTGAGTGTAAGTAGGAAATTTCAGAGAAAAAAAATCAATTCTTCATCCAACTTTACATTTTCGACGCATAGATATAAAAAAAAATTGTATATGAAAAATGGACATTAAAAGACTCTCATAAAAATACATCAAATATAAAAATAAAGATAGACATTAAAACATGAATCGATCGATATGAATAGAGATTTATCGGGTGCGATGGATAGATTGTCGCCTTGAGAAACGCTGAATTTCGCGCATGCGTGTTGCCGTAATAACGGTTGTTGTAATCAAACGTTTCGTTCGTGATGGATAAAAAAAACACGTGTTGTAATTAACAGAAACAGCCCGATGGCCCGACGGTGTTTCTCTTTTCAAACAACGTCGCTAATATGAGAGGCGAGTTTTGTCGACAGATTTGCGCGCTCGTCAGTAACGGAATCGGTGACAAACACTGGGCGTGGAGAAGCGTCAGCGGAGGACCGCAATTGGTTAAAACACGCTGGTCTTCTCGATGAATTTGTATTTCAAGCGATCGCCGAGCAGACGAGTGTGGCGATTGGCCCCCGTCACGCGGAGCTTTCTGAACCATTCTCATCTTTTAATGACGCGCCAGACTGGGGATCATCGTGATTTGACTACGTGATTTGACTACGTAATTTGACTACATGATTTGACTACGTGATTTGACTATGTGATTCGACTACGTGATTTGATTATGTAATTCGACTACGTACTTCGACTACATGATTCAACTACGTGATTCGACTACGTGATTTGACTATGTAATTCGACTACGTAATTCGACTACGTGATTTGACTACGTAATTCAAGTACGTGATTTGACTACGTAATTCGACTACGTGATTTGACTATGTAATTCGAATACGTAATTCAACTACGTGATTTGACTACGTGATTCGACTACGTGATTTGACTATGTAATTCGACTACGTAATTCGACTACGTGATTTGACTACGTAATTCAACTACGTGATTTGACTACGTAATTCGACTACGTGATTTGACTATGTAATTCGAATACGTAATTCAACTACGTGATTTGACTATGTAATTCGAATACGTAATTCAACTACGTGATTTGACTATGTAATTCGAATACGTAATTCAACTACGTGATTCAACTACGTGATTCGACTACGTGATTTGACTACGTAATTCGAATACGTAATTCAACTACGTGATTTGACTACGTGATTTGACTACGAGTGCCTCTCCATCGCCATTATTCGAGGAAACACCGTCATTCTGCTCTCAGTCTGTCAAACCAGGAGGGCATCAAATGAAACTTCCTGATGTTCCGAATATAAGCTTTTTAAATTTGGTGGTTGAAAAAGATTTTCATGAACTTTTAAATTTAAATCTAATATTCATATTTTGTCAAATGTTGAATTATAAATTTACATTCACTAGTGTGACTAGTGTGTCATTTCTACATCAATCTGTATAATTCACTGTCCATAATAATATTCTTTTTGGATTGACAAGGTCAGTACTATTTACCAAAAATGACTCTTTCTTCTTCTGTAAAAATAATTGTTGTTGTCGACTCAATATTCCTTAAAAACATAAAACGAATATGTCTCTTCTTTATTAATTATTTAAAATTGTAGCAATTACATTATTTGTAAAACAATAAATATTCTCTGTCTTATTCCCGTAAAAATAATTATCAGCAAATATTCTTCAAATGTCACTTTTTGAAATGTATTTATTTACAAGTGTACCGTTTTAGTCGACGGAACGACATAATTTGATTTTGAGACAATTTATTTTTAAATAGGTTTAGGCGTAATCCATCTTAGCGACATAAGAATAATCACCAATTAGTATCTTTGCTGATTGGACGATCTCATTTTCTTAATGTGTGTGAAAGGTGATAACGTACGTACGAACATGAAATGTCATAGCGTATTATTATATAGATTTGCATAACATACAAAACGAGTAGATACCCACCATTAGAAGCAATAGAGAGTAGAAGAGGGTCGTACGCAAATACTTTTAACAAATTCCACGTAGAAAAGGGCGACTTAGCACTGCCTGTTGCAATATGACTGAAGGAAATTTTTAGATAATGAGGGGAATTAATATCAAGCGTCCGATTATTTGGAAGCAAGAATGGGCATGTATACAATAAATTATTTTATAAATTAATTAATAAATTAAAAAATCTATATATACAAAAATTGATGACTCGTCCGATTAAGGGCGAATAAAAAAAATGCGCTTCTCTGCATATTCTAAAATAATAAACAAACCGCTCAGGGTAGCGGAAAATAAATACGCACCGGTACAAAAACGGTTGATATAGCAAAAAGAAACAATAACAAAAAGTCAGCACATATATATATATATATATATATATATATATATATATATATATATATATATATATATATATATATATAACTTCTTTTTTTAGATGGTAGGAAAATTCCTAGCAGAGTGCTCAATCAATTGAGAAAATCAAAATTAAGACCGCTTGAAACCAATGGTATTGATGTTGTGCTGATCATCTGTACGGAATTATATATATATATATATGACACTCTTCCATTCACCCACACCCTTCCTTCTTCTCCCTGAATCTTCTTTTTTCCCTCATTTTTTTTTTCCCCTCACATTTTTAATACTACAGTCCAAATAAACTTTCTCATGTTCCAAATATTTCAAATATTCCTCACCCACCCTTTCAATCACCCCCCTCCCCCACCCACTCCAATCCTTCACTCATTGCTATCATTTTCCAAATATTTCAAATATTTCACACCCTATCACGACAAATCCTCCCTCTTCCCCCTCTCATCTATTTTCTCCCATACCTCTTCTTAAATTCCCTCATTTTCTCAAAACGCGCTCTAAGACCATAACTTTCGCCTATCCACCAAAATCACAGCCCCCCCCCCCCTCCCTCTCTACCCATCCCCATTTTCCCTGCATACACCCCCCACACACAAACATTCCAACTCACCCCTCCCTTTCAATCGTGACCACAGCCATCTGGTCAAACACCCCCTCCCCCTCTTCCTCCAATCTCTCTCTGCCATCCATTTTACCCCTGCTCATCCCCCACCTCTTTCTCTCATCGCCAGCCACAGTAGTCCTTGCTCCCTCCACCCTTCCCCTTTTTCTCCCACTCATTTTTGTCACTCATTTTCATTCTCTAACAAGTACGGACGTCCTGCAAGACGCTGCCATTATTTTTCATTTTATTTTATTTTTCTTCCCAACATGTCTACCCTACATGTATCTGTGCTTGCATGATATCTTTTCCCTATATCATCATCCTGATGAAGTCTTATAAATAAAGACGAAACGTTGATGTACACATAAAAAACATCCAGTTTTTGGTTTTCCTTTTTCATTTTACCATATATATATATATATATTATCGCAAGCATGAAGGGAAGACGAATTTTATCGTTCATGATTAAAAGTTAATCAAGGAAAAAAATCCAGCCGACCGGTTTCGCCCTCTCTTAACAAAGGCTTATCGATGGATTTTAAAAAACACAAGATATTTTTCAATGGGGTGAAAAGAGAGAGTAGAGAAGAAAAAAATTTAAATAGCGTTATAGTGTATGTACAATGGAGGATGAAAAAAATGGCTTATTTATTAAATCAGCAATAAACATCCTTGTCATAAATACAAAAAAAAGTTTAAATCTATAAGAAAATAACTTCAAAGGCATCTATAGACTCAATGGCGCATTTGAAGACATTTGTTGGCAAATTGTCTCCTGCCTTAAGAAAACTGTCCCGTCCAAAATGTAACATGTCAATATGATAATCTGAGAAGTTCAAATGCTCTGTTTTCATGTGTAACTCTCTCATTTTTTCTTCCTCTCTCTCCCCTTCTCTCCCCTTTCTTCTCTCCCTCTCTCTCCCTATCTCATATACATTTACCAAAGATATAATTTTTTTAAATAACTCAGAGTTTTGCTGAGACTTTCTTTTCTTTTCCTTTTTATTGCTGAATAAAAAACTAATGTTTTAAAAAAAAAAAATAATTTTGGAGCGAGGAGCGCGGGGCGATATAACTACGCTCTTTAGTCCCAAATGGAGTTGCTCCCGCACCAGTCCCGTTGAATATAAAATGAGCCCTTCTCTTCTTCGTTCCAGCAAAAGGAGCGTGCTCCTGGATCGCGCTGCTCCGTAAAGCCCTGATTAAATCATACAAAGCTAAGAAACGAATTTGTACTTTTCTGAAAGTTATGGTGATTATACACTTTTTAAGATAGAATGAATAAACGCTAACTTTCATCTTTATTCTTATTGTTTCAACTTTCTTAGCTTTTACCTTAACAATTATATTTGCTTAGAATAAATATTAAACCGTTTATTTCTGACTATTACTTGCATATCACAATATTAGTTAACATAATTTTATTCTGCAAAACTTATTTATAATGCCGTGTTATAACAGGCCTTCAATACCAACAGATAAAATAGCAAACTTTTACGTATCTTAACACAGTTTCCATTGAAGTGGATGTGCCTATCTTTTACCCCAAGGGAGCTTGTAGTACTGTACCAGGACGTTAACAGCCCTTCCTAAGACGTTACACTCCCCCGCTCCAAAGATAGTAACACATTGGTGCCGTGACAAAGATACGACCAAGGGAGAAATCTACGGAACAGCCAAGATAGTACCACAAAATTAAAAACCAAGTCAATGTACAAAAGACGTCAATAAGTGACCACCAATAGTCAACTCAGCCGAATATGTCATCATTTTGAGTTACGTCTCTTTAATATACATAGTTTTATTTTCATATTTAGAAGCAATCGTTTCCTGTATAGCTTTTAGAAGAAAGCCTTTAAAAAGGGAATAATAGATAATTTCTTAAGCATCTTCTTATTACCTCCATCAAGATGGTTATGTATTCGATTGAATTTGTCACTATGTTTATTTGTGAACAGCCTAGCATTTACAGCGCGTGCCCAATCGTCACCAAACTTGGTCCAAATATCGGGCATGGTTCAACTGATTTAATTTTAAAATATCTAGGTCAAAGGTCAAAATCAGAGAAAATGTGAAAGTAACGCTTTTGGCGATAACTTCCGTTCTGTTCAGCGTATAGGCTCTCTACTTGGACCATATTGTAGCCAATGAAGTCCAGCATCTCATATGACCTTGAACTTTTCATATGCATTTGATCTTGACATTGAAAGTTCCATCAATGTGTAATTTTTAACTGAATTTTAACTACCTATTTTTCCAAATTTGCTGTATGGATCTGATGCTCATTTGTAACATAATTTCAGCCTGATCAGATAAATAGTTACCAACGTTTCCATAACATAGCTTCGAAGAGACTTCATACAATATAAAGAAGTAGGCCCAACAAAATATTTGCCAATCCTTACGTTGTCAGGCGTAGCTATGCAGTCTCACGACTTACTTAAGTTCTTGTTTATGTGTTTTGATGTTTTTTATTTCGAATTCAAACGAGATAATTTCAATGTTGAATAACTGAGATTAACTTCTAGGACAGAAATCGACAAATAAAGTTAAAATCTACAAACAAAAATGTAATTCACTAATACGACAAAGCGGATGGTTATAGTCTGTCTGAAAACGCTGTCTGAAAACTATCTTTTTAATCTCCACGATTAATATATTTTTAATCACGTAATTGTTTTCAAATTTCTTTTCTATGTTTTATTTTATGGTTCAGTTTATTTTTTTATAGTTACTATTTTTTTAGCATAAGATTGTTCAAAACAAATCTAATATAATAGGAGTAATTTGACTTAGAAAACAGCAAAGTCGCCCTTCAGTAATGACGTGAAAAGTAAACACTAGTCGGTCATTTTTTATTCGAGCTGCGAGACGTTGCAGACGTGTTTTGGAGGACTTCTTCCCTCCTCCAATCTACCAAGGCCTGTTGGAGGAAGATTCGTAAAATGTAATCCATTGCAGAGGAATTGAAAGAAAAATTAAACTAAGAAAATTATTAAAACCCAAAAGGAAAATGTTTTGTTATTGTTATTATCGGGTTGGAAAGAAAGTGATATCGTTTTTGTCCAACACATTTATTTCATCTGAAACATCTACATTAGGGCATTTTCAATCTCTACAATAATGTCCCCCATTTTCTATGACTTCTGTCCAACGATCAACTAACTTATTGATGCCTTCTTCAAAACATTTCTCTGATTTTTAAGAGAAATACAAATTTATGTCATTTTTGAGTTTGTTGTCATTGTCATTAATTTTATTGTTTAAGTGATGCTTCAACGACTGTAAAAGATGGTAGTCGGATGGAGCAATGTTGGGTGAATAAGGCGGATGAGGCAAAACTTCCCAATTGAAACTCATGACCTTTTCCTGAGTGAGTTTTGCTGTGTGAGGTTTCGCGTTATCATGCTGAAGCACTACACCCTTCCTATTGAGTAATACTGGTCTTTTTTTATAGAGCAATTCTTAGATCATCCAGCTGCGAACAATATTTTACTGCTGTGATTATTTGATTAGGCTCTAGTAGCTCATAATGAATCAGTCCTCTCATGTCCAACCATAAACAGAGCATAACCTTCTTTTTGTGTAGTCCTTGTTTTGGAACAGGCTGTGGACTTTGGTATCAGTCTAACCATTGTCTTTTGCGTTGGGTATTCTTGTAAACGAACTCACTTTTTATCTTCAGTCACAATTCTTTGTAAAAATAGTTCTCGATGATTCCTGAAAAGCAAAGATGTGCAAACAGTCAATCTTTGATTTCGTTGAGCATCGGTCAAATCGTGGGGAATCCAGAGTCCAAGTTTTGAAACTTTTCCTAACCCATGAAAGCATAAACTAATTGTGGTATGGAGTGTATTGAATTGTTGAGCTAATTCTCTGCTGGTTAACTTTGGATTGGCCTCCACAGTGTCTTTAATGGCGTCTTTATCAATTTATTTTGGCCTTCCCGAACGTTGCCGATCTGACAGATTAAAGTCTTCAGAAATATATTTTGCAAACCGCCGTTGACATTTTCGATCATTCAGAACATTTATCCAATATCCATTGTAGCTTCTGCAGCTGAGTTTCCTTTATTGAATTCATAGTCTCAGATGCTCCTCACTAATATCCATTTTTGACGGCTGAGACCGTTAAACTTAATATTTCCCGGCCTTTTGGCTAAGATCAAAGTGTAGTATCTGTTCTGATGGATACTGCACCCCATAGACTGGTATTGTCTTGGCCTTCGGGGCTTGATTTACGCCGGTCTATGGGTCTGCCCTGTGCAGTTCTAGGAGTTACACTCTCCCAGGCTTCGCCTCCCCTCTTTGGGGAGGAGTAAGTTTATTGCTTACTGCCTGAGGCGTCCCTACCGGGGAATGCCGACGGGGCTGCCCAGGCAAATTTTAAACCCCACTTCCCGACCCGACCTTGGGTCACATCTTACTTGTGGGAGTAAGATAAAAACTGGCCTTGTTCCTAACTCCTGGAGAGGAGTGAATCAATACTATATCTTAAAAGCAAAGCAAGATATTAAGACATCAATTCACCAAAAAATCTACAACTGTGTACAACTTAGGAGGTTGCAAAGTGATGAAGTAAAAAATACGACATTACTTTCTTTCCAACCTGATATGTACTCGCTCTCAACACACATGCTGAGAACCACCGTCGTATGATTGCTAACTACTTCTGGGAGAGGCGCGATGCTACAACTCCTACTATGATCTACATCAAACGTCACACCATAAAGAGACTACACTAGTCGATATGCATCGCCATAATTGTGTATGTGGCGAAGATTCGTCGCTATGTTACACAAAATCATTTTTTTTTAAATAGGACAAAGTATCTCTATCTTTTCTAGATTCAGTCGTATTCGTTCGTAAATTAAGAAAACAAAAAAGCAGCAGCAGCTGAACAGATCTACTATAACAAAGTATCACGTATAAATTAATATTTTCATTATATATAATTTTCATCGGATTTTTCATTCAACTTTCTAACTGAGCGCATTATTTTACAGTAACAGGCAACGGCAATGTTAAGTGGGATCGACAGACATTAAAATAGATGCAATACCCTCATTCCAAAAAAAAGGTAATAAAAGTTAGCGGTTCATTTTTAATAAACTTGTTTCCTGAGAAGACCTTCTAACTCCCATTTATCTGAGGAGTTACGTTAGACATGTTTTCACCAGGACTTCTCCCCTCTTCTATGTGAGGGGAGATGTTAAGGGAAAACTCATATTATGTAATCCTCTGTAGAGGCAAAATAAAACTAAGAAAAATATTATAACCCAAAAGGATAATGTGTTGTTGTTTTTATCTACTCGCTGTCAACACATATGCTAAGACTGTTACCCTCTGCTGACTACTGCGGAGAGAGACGCTATGCAACAACTTCTACTACGATAAACATAAAACCTCACATCATAGACAGACGACGCTAGTCGATACGTATCGGTCATAATTGTGTGTGTGGCGAAGATTCGTCAACTATGTTATACAAAAATTGATTTGAAGAGTAATGTTAGAATGTAAGTACAACTAGACCTGTTGGATCAACGATATCACATTGTGTGTACATTATATAGTAAGACATGAAGAATATATCTCTCCTTTTCCTTTTTTCTTTATTTACGTCATTTATTTATTTACGTCATACCCTTAATGTTATCTTATGCGTGTGTTATTGCCACTACTACTACTATCACTATTACAACTTTAGTGTTTTGCCTTTCTCTTCCACATTTATGCAATTTATTTTTTTGCGTTATCCTCATGCTCTCCTCTTGTGTTGCTACTACAACCCCCTCTATTCATCTACTCCCTTTACTCCTCCTACCCTTATCCCGTCCTTCCACTACTTCTCGTCTCAGCTGGTCGTCCTTCCCACATCTATAACATTCAATGTACAAACAAACAAGCAAGATTATCAGAGTTTTCGTATTACAGTATACCAAGTTAAACATAACAATATAATAATGTATTGAAAAGAAATTCTTATTTTATGAAATGCATAATTTCAGTGTCATGTCGAATTGTATTGTCACCCAATTTTAATCCAGTAAAATTATACATTCGAATCTGAGAACACAAAATGGGGTCACCCACGAGTATATTACGTTCGTCAATAAGTAAAAGAGAGGGTTTGATATCTGATATCATAAAAAAAACTCACTAATGACGAAGCAGACAATCAATAACGGACATATTTATTTAAAGAGCGACAAATACACGTCGTCTTTCTCACTATTTGCATTTCTCCTTTTCGACTCCTCCCCCTTCTCTTAATATTCTGTCTCAATCTCTCTACATCCTTCCTTTATTCTTGTATTACTCTTTCGCCTTACCACCTCTTTCCCCTTCCTCTCGTTTTATCTTCTCTCACCCGTCTCTCTACTATTATCCTCCCTCTCTCACACCTCTCTCTCTCTCTCTCTCTCTCCTTCTGCCACTCTCTTTCCTCTCTACTTTAAAAAGAGTATTGAGTAACGGAACCTTTATTGACAGCATCACAAAACAACGCGATCTGAAAAAACTACATAAAAGCCAAAATAGACAAGTCTCAGGAAAACAGCAAATGTAGAAACAGGAAACTACATTATAAATGAATGCAACAAGTTAATCCAGAATATAGAAGTCAAGATAGAAATAAATTCAATGGGAACTGTGCAAACAACTAAACTTTCAATTCACAGACAAATTGAACAACCAAAAATCGGAGCCGATATTGGAAAAGTCATGACAATAGTCAATAAGACGGGAAAACTTGCCGTCCTAATAGATCACAGGGTCAAGCTGAATAAGGTAGAAAAATAAGTAAATATGTGAAACTTGGCAGTGAGCTGAAGAAAATATAGAACATGAAAACTATGGTGATACCAATAATTGTAAGAGCACTAGGAACAGCACTGAAATATTAGAATAAATTGGAATGAAAATGTGGATAGACACCATATAAACGACAGAACTAATGAAAATAGCCGAATGCGCAAACCAAACTACATAGACAAATGGCACTGGCATACCACAGGTAATTTGAAATGAAATGGGAGTATAGATGAGGCATACTAAGACGAACCCAAGAGAAATGAGATTGCTCAATTTAAGTGTTAAGAACAGGACATTATCAAATGAAAGAATGGCAAAGTCTATCCATAAAAAATTAATTCATTTTTAATGATAATTTAAGACGATGAAATATGAAGAGTTTGTAAAATACGAAAGTTCCCAGAGTCCCAAGAACGTTCTGGTGAAAGGGGGGTTGTTGTTTTGTCTGTAAAGAGAAATTGAGTACATAAGTTTGTTTCAGCCGGCGCTGTGTGTGTTTACATGTGTAGGAAAACGAACAATATAAACTCCTCTGCGACTTTGAAATACATATAGACAACGCGTCCAAGGATTGTGTCATACACACGTGTTTTGTCTGTAAAATGAAATTCGGAAAGAGAAAGAAAGATGTGTGTTTTGATTTTCGGGACTGAATATTTCTTATGTTTTTCATTGGTTTAAAAAATATGAAGTTGATAGCTTCCCCTTTTATCTATTCATTCATTTATGGCGCTCTTTTAGCCAACATTACTTCTGTTCAGTTCTTAGTTGAATAAAGCTTCAACAAGCATTCCCGACTCAGTCTTCTCTCGCTCAACTCACAACATTCGCTGCCACTTCATATATAAGAAAAATATTATAATCTGAGGGGGCTTCTTGTAACTTACATTTCAGAGAAAGCCAACGGCCGTTATCAATAAGAACTGAACTACATCTAAACGGTTGGTTCGAGAAAACCGAGTAAGTAGCAAGCATAATGGAAAGAAGCAGAGATTACTGGAAATCGATTTCCAGTAATTGTTGTCATTCAGACTCCGAAGAATGCCACCTATTTTTACCAGTGAAAGATCACTGGTAATGTCTCGCGTAAAAACTAGTGAATAAGAAATTATAACTAACTAAATAAATACAAACCGAAATAAACGAAGATTAACGAATTCATAAATAAATAGAAATTTATAAATACCTTAAATGACAAATATGTTGATGTATACCCTTCAAAATATTTAATTCAAATCCGGACGTATTGAATGAAGCAAGTTATGTTCTAAGGGACGTAACTCAATATTACTAAATATTTTTAAGAACTGGATTATTTCCCTTGGATCTAAAATACTTGGCGTGCCCAAAATAAGGGAGATAACTCTAGGTGTATCTGCAATTTAAAGCAGGTGGGTTTCTACATGTCTTTGACGTTACCGCTACATTAAATAAACTGGTAAATATATGCTCCCTCCGGTCGCATATTTTTGCCCGTTGTTTTATTTAATTGCGCAGTAAAATGTATTTATTTGTTTTTTAGAAAGAAAAAGGAAAAAAAATCACCCCATCCTTTATTTTAATAAATAAAACACGGAATAATAAACAGTTTTAGAACAAAATTGACCCTTAACGGCGTAAAATCTAAAACCAAATTCGTAAACTCACTTAAGGTCGTAAAAAGATAATAATATTTGAAGTTTTTCAAATCGAAAAAAAAGGTGTACCTAAAATAAAATCAACAATTAAAAAAATGAAATAAAGTTATTAATTGCTCAGAAAAATGTGTTTGTTTTTTTACAAAAAAAATAGTATTTTTTTAATCAATTATTTTTTAAATTAAATAATTTGATCCAATAAATTTGTGCTTTAAAACATAATTTCTAAAATTATTTAAAAAAACAAAAAAACAAATCGTACGATAAATTTCAGAGAATCTGTTGTTTACATGTTATTAATCACATAACGCGCCCCTGTTTCGTGTCCCTCCCTCTCTCTCTCTCTCTCTCTCTCTCTCTCTCTCTCTCTCTCTCTCTCTCTCGCTCTCTCTCTCTCTCTCTCTCTCTCTCTCTCTCTCTCTCGCTCTCTCTCTCTCTCTTTATTTTTTTAAATGGAACTTTCTGTACGTTCGAAATAGACCATTATACTTAATAATCAGAATGCGGTTAAGACATATACTACATTACACCCCTCCCCTTAAAAAAGGAAGAGGGATTGCCTGAGAGGATGGTATAATGACAACAGAAAAGATACTACACTACTATGATGGGTTACCTACCTGTTTTTTTCCCCGTGGTCTTGTTATTATTATTAGTAGTAGTAGTATGATTATTATTATTATTATTATTATTATTATTATTATTATTATTATTATTATTATTATTGTTATTGTTATTGTTATTGTTATTGTTGTTGTTTTTGTTGTTGTTGTTATTATTATTATTATTATTATTATTATTATTATTTAATTCGTTTTTATATTTTTAAATAAAAATTTTTTTAATTGTTATTATTTTATCATCTTTTGTAATTTTGCTTTGATTGATTTAACTTATCAATTCGTGTTTTTTAGACGACTAATCTGTTATTTAAAGTCTATTATCTGATATTTTCCCTCAAGACAATATTTACAATTGGTACTGTTTTGTCAGAAATTTATTTTCTTCTTCTTCTTCTTCTTTTCTTTTCTTCTTCTTCTAAAACCCCCTTTTTTAAGAACTTGTAATGAATGACTGCTGCTGATGACACACGTCGGGTGTCGGAAGCGTGGGCGTTTGACGCCGGAAGCCGTTGAAATAACCGCGAAATTCAAGTTAGTTGCTGAAACGATCTCGAGGTGGAGAGGTCGGTCGACTCAACTCGGACATGAAGAAGTCCTAAAAACAAGAATGTTAAAACAGGAATATGTAGAGAGCATGCCTGTAAAAATCTTCAAAGAAGTTGGAGTTTCAACTAGTGTTTGAGGTTGAATATTTACGTTGGACGGAGAAGTCCACTGAAGTCTAAAAACAGAAACAAGGAAGATATTCATTTGAAAGGCAAATGTGCCTTTGGAAAAGACAAAACGAAGTGTGTTCCGAAAGATGTCTCCAAATGAGAGTTGACGTGAAAGAGTGCCACTATTCTCAAAAGGAGTCGATCGAAGAAACGATGCGATGTTAATGAAAAAAGATGAACAATCAAAGGAAACAAACAGCGCGAACAAAAAGGACTTTCCTATATTCTTCTGGTATTTTTTTATTTTACTAACAAAATTCTTTCAAGTAAGTTTTCTCTTTTTTCTGACATGTCTTTCCTAGCAAAGTTAATAAGCCTTCGGGCAGCATAATTAGGACTTTATTTATGCAGCCTTTCCGTGTGTCCATCGGAACTTAAATTCAGTCTATGAAGTGAACTTTGAACAATGACTTTCTGCCGAACTCATTTTACCTATTTTCTTTTTCTTCAATAAATTATTTGTTGTTTAAAATAGCTTGTTTTTTTTTCTCTTACTGTTTATTTAATTGTCTAGTTATTGCCCGAGGTCCTTACGTGTATCGATTTTGGCCTGTACGTGGTTAAAATTGCGATATTCTGCATAAATAAAACTCTAGGTCTCTGTGTTCTATTCTGTGTCTATGTTTAAACACAGAGGCGTTCGGCCTAATGGTTTCTACGCTCTGTCTTACTAAGAATAGTGAGCGAGACCATTTCTATCTGTCTATCGTTTGGGAGTGGTTCTATAAACACTATTTTATTGTACTGTAAAGGTAGTCGTTTGTGCCCAAACTGTATATAGACTTATCAAGGTTCACTGGACTGAAGAAGCTGCCTTTATAGTCAATTAATGATTTTCTGTTTTATCTTCGTCGCTGCTTTGAGTTCATTGTGTAATTTATCTTGCGCGCGTGCGTGTCGCCATTTTATTGTCTCCACGTGGTGAGTCAGCCATCTTGTCTTGTTCAGTTTAAGTTGGCGGGAAAATTTGGCGCCAAGTGTAGGTGTCACTGTCTGTAGTAACCCCCCCTCTCTTAGTACTTGTAGAAAGGAGTCGGTGGGGAGGGATTTGAAAAATGGCGAGTTTAACAGCAGATGTCTTGTTGAAAAAAATAAAATACGCTAAAGATAAAATATTAGTCGTATTTGAAGTGTTAAAATCTTCTAGTGAGATAGAAGAATCTAAATATATTTTGTGTAAAGAACAGATTGATGAATATCTGAAAGACGTAGTTCGGTTGGAGGAACAAGTTATAGATGCTTATCTCTCTGATGGTGTAGACGATGAGTTAGTGGAAAGTTTTAATAAGGGAGCTGCCTTATTTAAAATACAAGTGATAGAAAAATTAACTACGTTTAAGCCTTGTAAAAAAGACGTTGACGAGAATTCCAGAATTAGTAAGGGGATAAAAGGCATCGATTTAACCCCTAAAATAGTTTGTCCCAAGTTTAGCGATAGGGATCTGGAAACGGATAAGTTAGCTTATCTAAACTTCCATAGAGAATTTTTGAATTGTGTAGCTAATCTTGATAGTGACGCATTAAGATTAGTGATATTGAAAAACCATCTTTCTGGTTATGCCTTTCATGTGATAAAACATCTGTCTGTATCAGATGAAAATTATCGAGTAGCTTTGGACTTGCTATCGAAAGAGTTCTTAGACGAAAAGTGTATCGTCGACTCTATATTTTCGTCCATGTTGAATGAAAATCGCATGTATAATAATAATGTCGTAAAGAAATTCCTGACTAAGATGAAAACCCAATTGTACGAGTTAAAGAACTCGTTCGGTTTGGATTTCTTTGAAAGTAATTCTCCGGGAAATCGTTTGTTAAGTCACATTGTATTCAATAAACTGACAACTTCCTTTAAGTCAGAATTAATACATAAGGTGAACGGAAATTATCCTTCTTTGAACCAAATTCTGGAGAATAGTGTTGAGATATTTAAAACACTGGAATTTTGTGAACACGATTCGAGATATCGTAAAGTTGATTCCTTTAAGGAAAAGAGTAAATTCAGGCCTTTCGAACCTGAAAAGAAACCTTCCACGTTGAAAAATTTTCATGTTAAAACATATAAGGTTAAGTTTAAGTGTTGTTTTTGTAGAAACGATTATCATCTGTCTCGTGACTGTAATAAGTTTCCCTCTTACGAAGAAAGACTTAAAAGATGTATCGAATTAAAGTTATGTGCTAGGTGTACTAGCTCATATCATCTGAAGAATTTGTGTCCTTATGAAAAAAACGATAAGATTACGTGTTGGTCGTGCGAACAGTCGGGACACTTGTCCGCCTTGTGTCCGAGTTTTCTCAAACCTGTGGTGAAGTCAAATATTTGCAGGTTGAAGAGTAGTTCTTCATTGTTGCCTGTGATAGGTATCACAGTTGAAGTAGGTGGCGAATTTCACACCGTAAATTGTCTGCTAGACACTGGTAGTGAACGGTCTTATATGGGTAAAAGATTTTCTGATAGATTTATGAAAGAAGAGTTGTCTTCCTTGCATCGTCGAAAATACCTAATAAAGACCTTTATTGGTAGCCAAGAGAAAGACTTGAATGAAGTAACATTGAAGGTGTCCTTTCCCGATGTTGCGAGAAGTATAAATTTTCTGATGGATGAACAGTTGGATTTGTCCTTCAAAATGAAAGGGTTGGAGGAGGTGATCAGTAATTTGAAGAAAAGCGACGTTAAACTTGCTGCTGATTTCTCCGAATTGAGAAGTGATGTTCTTGAAATATACGGTCTGATAGGGATTGATGTGATTAGATTTCTGGGACCCTTAAGATTAACAAAGATTAAAAATGGTTCTGCTTTTGAGTCCTCGCTAGGTATGATATTATTTGGCGACCCCTCTGATTTTGAACCACATATGGAGATTGGTTTAAATTATAATCAAGTCATCGGTGAACATGCTTCTTGTGATGTGACCCATGTTTACTTTGCTCTTGAACCTAAGTCCAACCATCTGGATCCTTGGAATGGTCTTGATGGAGCTTCCGTGGACAGGGGTATTGAACAAATGTTCAAATTGGAATCATTAGGGATAGTTAATGAAGTTAGTAGTGATTACGACAGAAAGAAAATAGAAGAATTCAGCTCCTCTATTGAATACAGAGATAATAATTACTACATAGGTTTGTCGTGGGACTTAGATAAATTAAAGAAAGTACCCTCTAACCATAGAGTATCGTTAGCTGTCCTAGATAAAGTAGTGGACAGATTATCCTCTCAGAACTTATATTCTGAGTATTGCAAAGTCTTCCTAGACCAGGAATGTGAGGGTGTGATTGAAAGAATCCATCCGACTCCTTCGGAGTTCTACAAGTATACGTGGATACCGCACCGGCCAGTCTTAAAGAATGATGTGCAGTGCACGACTAAGATTAGGCCTGTTTTCAATTGCTCGTTGAGGGTAAATAATAAACCTTCTCTCAACGATTGTGCTTATAGTGGCATAAATCTGTATACTGACATGTTGGAACTTCTGTTCAAGTTTAGAACAGATAATTATGTATTATTGGCTGACATCAGAAAGGCGTTTCTGATGATTAGACTAAAGAATAACTTTGACAAAAATAGATTCTGTTTCTTTTTAAAAATAAAAGATGAATTAGTGTGTTTTCGATACAAAACTCTGATATTCGGGTTTGTGTCTAGTCCCTTCATCTTAAGTTACGTAGTGAAGCACCACGTTGAGAAGCACTCATCGGGACCTTGTAGAGACATGTTGTTAAAAAACTTTTACGTAGATAATCTAGTGAAAACACATGGGTCTCCTGATGAATTGTTGAAACTCTATACCGAGGCTGTGAATGTCATGGAAAAGGGAAGCTTCTTATTGAAAACGTGCTGTAGTAACAGTAAATTGGTGTCTGCTCGCATTCGAGCAGATAACAATTACTCTTCTCATGGAGTGCCCTGTGAGAAAGTACTGGGGTATTGGTATGACCCTGAGTCAGACGAAATTGGTATCTCCAAAGGTGAAGTTAAAAAGTCAGTCTCCACAAAAAGAGATATGCTATCCGTTAGTTCGTCTGTATTCGATCCGTTAGGTTTAGTATTGCCTATAACTATAAAAGGAAAAATTATATTAAGTCAAGTTTGGAAATCAGGAGTGGCATGGGATCAGGTAGTTCCTGATAGCTTGTTGTCTGTTTGGAATAGTTTTCAGGCAAATCTCCGAGATGTTCAAAAAATTGGTTTTGAAAGATGTTCAGTACAAACCAATTCGCCTGTTACCTTGATCGTGTTTTGTGATGCTTCGAATCTTGCTTATGGCATAGTCGAATATATGTATCAGGGAGGAGAGGCCAGGCTATTTTATGCGAAAGCCAAAGTGGCTCCTTCTGTTAAAAGAACTCTTCCTACGTTGGAATTACTAGCTGTATATCTGGGAATTAAGCATCTCCTTGTTTTGATTGAAATGTTTCCCAAGCTGTTTGAGGAAATTATCATTGCTGTAGATGCACAGGTAGTGCTATCTTGGTTGTTGTCTGAATCTGTACACACTAAGTGCCAGTTCACTAAAAATCGTTTGAAGGATATAAAATTCATTATGAATGAGATAAGTTGTAAGGGTTATACCTTAAAGTTCAAGTATGTAAGTACTAGTGAAAACCCTGCAGATTTGTTAACTAGAGGCGTTTCCTTTAGTAAGTTTAAAAAGGATAAAAACTTTTGGATTAGAGGTCCAGTATGGTTACAAACAGAAAAGTTGAAGTGGCCTGACTATAAGTTGGATTGCATTAGTGACAAATGCAAGACCTTGGTAACTGCTTATACTGGCTTGAATGGGGATTCTAACTCATGTGTGGTTGAGTTAGAAAGATTCTCTTCTCTCAAAAGGTTGATAAGTACCTTAGAGATTGTGTTTAAATTTATTGCCAAGTTAAAGGGCGATAAGCGTGATGTCAATTTTACATCTGAGGCAAAGTCCTATTTGATTAAGGTTACTCAGAGTGAGTTTTTCGCTGAAGAAATAAGTTTTCTGAAAAGTAAAGTGGAAAGTAATATTCCTTTGTTGGTGAATAAGTTGAACCTAATTTTGGATGACAACAATTTGTTACGTTGTCGGGGACGTATAGAAAACTCTGAATATTTTTCCGAAGAAGTGAAAAGTCCTGTTCTGCTGCCTAAAATGTGTCACCTAACCAGTTTGTTGGTGATGGAGTGTCACATAAAATGCAAGCATTTGGGGATTGCTGCTACGCTTGATAAGGTGCGCAATTCTGGGTTTTGGTTACCCAAGGCCAGGCAGGCCGTCAAGATTGTTCTTGCTAGTTGTATGGTATGCAAGAAGTTTAACTCCTTGTCTTTTCGTTATCCTAAGATGACAAACCTACCCAAGCATCGAGTTAATCTTATCAGACCTTTCTACCATACGGGGATAGACTTCACGGGTCACCTGTGGGTAGAGGACGGTAGTAAAGTAAAAAAGATGTACATATTGCTATTCACTTGTCTTAGTGTGCGTTCTATACATATGGAGTTGGTTGAAGAAATGAGTACTCAATCGGTAGTGTTAGCCTTTTTGAGGTTCTTCAATGTATATGGTGTGCCATCACACATATACTCAGACAATGCTTTATCCTTTGTTGCTGGGTGCGACTTAGTAAAAGAAGTTCTTCTCTCTGATGGATTCGGAGGAGATTTGGAAATGTGTAATATAAAACACTGCAGGATTCCTTCGTATTCTGCTTGGTTCGGAGCAATATGGGAAAGGTTGATAAAAACTGTCAAGTGTTGTCTATTCAAAACAATTGGTCGCAAGAGGTTGGATTACTTTCAACTGCTAACCATTTTGTCTGACATACAAAGAGCGGTAAATGATAGGCCTTTGACTTATCGTTGTAGCGATGATGCTTCCCTGGAAGTCATCTCTCCTAGTGCCTTTATGCGTTTTTCTCCTGGGAAAACCGTGTTCTTGAACCTTGAAAACGATTCTTGTTTAGAAGTGCCCCCGAATCGAGTGGATTTGATCGAGAGTTTGAAAGGTAGAGAATGCCTTTTGATCAGATTCAAGTCATTGTGGTATGAGCAATATTTACTGAGTCTGAGGGAATTGTCTAAGGATTTGCATCAAGCGGAATTTAGTAACAAAATTAAGGTAGATGATATAGTCCTAGTTAGGAATCTCGTTAAACCTAGGCCCTATTGGAAGCTAGGTAGAGTTGTTAAGCTCACTCAGGGGTCTGACGGAATTGTTCGCTCTGCCTTGATAAAGAAGGGAGAGACATGTAGTGAGCATTCTATTAGGCATTTGTATCCTATGGAGCTATCTATATCTCATTCGTACCAAGTGAGACCTGGGAAAAATAAGGATTCGTGCAGTGATGATGATGGAGCTGAGAATTCTAAACCTAAGAGAGGTAGAAAATGTGTTAAGAATAAGAATCCTGACTATGTTTACTATTAGACTGTAAGTGAGCGATCTTTTTCTTTTTCTTTTTTTGTTCGGGAGAGTGTCAGAAATTTATTTTCTTCTTCTTCTTCTTCTTCTTTTCTTTTCTTCTTCTTCTAAAACCCCCTTTTTTAAGAACTTGTAATGAATGACTGCTGCTGATGACACACGTCGGGTGTCGGAAGCGTGGGCGTTTGACGCCGGAAGCCGTTGAAATAACCGCGAAATTCAAGTTAGTTGCTGAAACGATCTCGAGGTGGAGAGGTCGGTCGACTCAACTCGGACATGAAGAAGTCCTAAAAACAAGAATGTTAAAACAGGAATATGTAGAGAGCATGCCTGTAAAAATCTTCAAAGAAGTTGGAGTTTCAACTAGTGTTTGAGGTTGAATATTTACGTTGGACGGAGAAGTCCACTGAAGTCTAAAAACAGAAACAAGGAAGATATTCATTTGAAAGGCAAATGTGCCTTTGGAAAAGACAAAACGAAGTGTGTTCCGAAAGATGTCTCCAAATGAGAGTTGACGTGAAAGAGTGCCACTATTCTCAAAAGGAGTCGATCGAAGAAACGATGCGATGTTAATGAAAAAAGATGAACAATCAAAGGAAACAAACAGCGCGAACAAAAAGGACTTTCCTATATTCTTCTGGTATTTTTTTATTTTACTAACAAAATTCTTTCAAGTAAGTTTTCTCTTTTTTCTGACATGTCTTTCCTAGCAAAGTTAATAAGCCTTCGGGCAGCATAATTAGGACTTTATTTATGCAGCCTTTCCGTGTGTCCATCGGAACTTAAATTCAGTCTATGAAGTGAACTTTGAACAATGACTTTCTGCCGAACTCATTTTACCTATTTTCTTTTTCTTCAATAAATTATTTGTTGTTTAAAATAGCTTGTTTTTTTTTCTCTTACTGTTTATTTAATTGTCTAGTTATTGCCCGAGGTCCTTACGTGTATCGATTTTGGCCTGTACGTGGTTAAAATTGCGATAGTTTATGCCACAAACTGGTGCTTCTTTTATGAGTTCTCATTTTATATCAGTGCGTATACTTTCATCTTTTTGTTCCCAAACATTTTTTGATCATGTGATACGTGTGCCTTGCTTTTTTTGTTGTTGAAAACTGAAAATAATACTGGCTGCAATAAACAGATTAGCATAAGATTCAAATTAACGCATTAAGACATCTGAAGATCGCAAAAAGAACATGAAATCATGATTATGGCCTATTAAAAAAGTACACGTCATTCTTTTAAGTACTATAAAGCCCTAAGATGGCATCGAGCACTGCATACAAATGAAAATCAAAACTTTGAGTTGGCGATAAAACTGCGTTGATAATACAACCATCAGTATCTCTCTTTCTCTCCCCCCCCCCCTCTCTCTCTCTCTCTCTCTCTCTCTCTCTATATATATATATATATATATATATATATATATATATATATATATATATATATATATATATATAATATTAATTTAGAATGAATAATATTAAATTATTTTTACCTACATACGCTAGCGTTTCATCAGTGCAGGAATGATAATCTCGGACGGTCGCACGGTTCGAACCCCTGCCACAAAATCAACCTAGAATATATATATATATATATATATATATATATATATATATATATATATATATATATATATATATATATATATTCTTCAGCGTGGCTGTTACTTTTGGCGAGATTAGAAACTGCGATCATAGTTACTGTAATCCGGCGCCCTTATCGATTAGGCTACGCAATTTCGCCAAAATTGACTGAAAATTTGATCGCTTATAAATGCGTACACATTAGTTTTGTTTGTTATTGTTTTGGCGATAAAGACAAGGTTCACTAACTCTGGTGATGCATTCACCTGAACGCTATGAGGAAGTTACATTCCTTACATTTTTGTATCCTATATGTTCTAGAAGTTTATCTTTCATGTCTTTCAGCCATTTAGCATTTTTGTTTTGATCTTCAGCCTTTTCCCATATCTTGCTCCAGAAATGTTTGTTTCTGTCGGGTCCAGTTGTTCTGTTGTTGTTCTTTCTCCGTTTACGTTTTTGTAAAACTGGCTTTCATTGTTTTCAAGGGTCCTGTCCGATTTGTATCTGCATCGTCTCAATCTTCCTTCTTTTGCTGCCATCTTTTGTTTTAGTTCTTCATGTTTCTTATTTAGTATTTCTTTGCGATTCGGATTTTTGTTCTTCCATCGTTTACTGTTCTCCTTCATCCTATTTACGGTTTTAGCTTCCTTTTGAAGTTTGGTGATCTGGGTTTCCAGTCAGATCTCCCATCTAGATTTCGTCTGTGCATTCTTTTGGCCTGTCTTCTTTTCCCTTTTTAGTTTCATACTTATTGATTTTGCCCCCGCATATATCAAGTTGTTTAGATCTGTGATAGTGTCTGTTGGGATGTGCGTGAGTACTCTGTTTACTTTCTCTGTTTCAACTTTTAACTTCTTCCAGTCTTCGTTCTTTAGGGATGGGAGTTTTGTTTTGTTCTCAGACATTAATCGTTTGCTGTTTTCCACTTCTCTTGCTTCTTCCTCAGATAGTTCTATAGTTTCGTCGTCTTCGCCCTCTTCAGTTTCTGTGTTTATGTTTTTCACGTCTTCTTCCTGTGAGTTTTCGCTAAGTTGTGTGTCTTGATCTGTAACGCCATTTATCTTTTGTTTAATTTCCGCTAATTCCATCTCCGAGTATCTGTCTTTCTTGATCTGCTATCCTTATTATTATTATTATTATTATTATTATTATTATTATTATTATTATTATTATTATTATTTCATGTATACACGTATAATATTATCAGGTGATAAAATATATTGCGTATAGATTTTTAGTATTTACTTCAACAGTGCTTAATACGTGATCAGTGCTTAGTAGTAAAGTATGAAAATATATTTATGGCAATTAAACTAAACATAGGCGTCCGCGTTGCATCCTCGCAGGGAATAATCCAAGTAACTGTTTTATCCATAGAGTAAAAATTCAGAGAATCTTTAACCTGTTTATATAATAGTGCTCAATATTAAATACGGCTGTTGTATAAGTATAAAGATGTTTATTTATACAAACTTATTTGGCTACACATTTACAAAATATTTTTCACTCACAGCTATAAAGACATCCAGACCTTATCAAAACCAAAGTCTTTTCTCTGCATTTGATGAAACGTGACAAGATTTTTTTTAAAATTGAACACATGATCAACTTATAAAGACCAATTCAGATCAACTAAAAATATTATTAACTTTATATATATATAGAGAGAGAAATATATATATATATATATATATATATATATATATATATATATATATATAAAATTAATTTTTACTTAAAAAACGAATCCACGGGCACGTGTTTCTGGCTATCAGCCGTCATCAGCATGGCTAACCTGGGCAAGTATCGAACCTACGATATTACTGTTTGCAGTCTGGCATTTTACAACAAGACCACAAACACATTTTATATGTACGTAAAAATTCGTTAATAAATATTAAAAGGGGCGACTTAATACAATATTCTTTACCGCTTAGGAAGTGGGAAAATACTAACAAAACAGCTATATATAATATAGATCTAATGTAAACTTTATGACATGATCATTTATTTGCGTTCCAAGAATTCAACATAACAACTATTTGTGTTCGCTCGTTTCTTAGATGACATATCTTTATTAATATCGGTTCTCTTCACCAGCACAGGGTTAAGACACTAATTTAAAAGCTAACAGACTACATTAAGTTTAATGCTCCCAATTATACAGCAAATTAAAAATAATGAGGCGAGTAAGAGTTTAGATACATCAAATCAGTACAGACCAAGTAATAAACAATATTTACCGATGTACAGAGGGACTCAAGGTGGAAAAAAGGATGTAGCATTACATGCAAGGAGAAACACACTACAAGGAAGAAGAAAAACATTTATCTTTTCTTATATATAACATAAAAACCATTAGAAGGAGATGCACTCTCTTCGGATAATACTGCATATATATAAAAACAGACAATGTGTAAAAAGGTTATTTATGGTTCAAGTTGCTTATTATCAGTGGTAGAGCAATTGAATATTCTAGCTTTAGTAAGATGTTTTATGAAAAACTAGTCCTAATATATTAGAAGTAATACAAAAATAAAATTGAAAAGATTTATTAAAGGTAGAAGTAGATGGGGAAAATTACAGCTTACATAATTTATTAAGATTGGGACTCAAAAATAAAAATGTGTAATTAAGATTTCAAGTTAAAATTTTAAAGAACTGTGGACATTTAATGCTCAGGCATAAACAAAGAAAAAATGCGGTTTAAATTTCCAGGGATAGTAACTAAATTCGCATATTGCAGACTTGGAACTTGTATAAGCTGACTTGTTGCTTGAAGAAATCACAAATACAAATGGGACTCAACTATATACAGTGAAACATAAACAGGTAACCTTACCTTAAATCGTGAAATAAGAAAAATAGATCATCAGCTGTTTACCATGTAAAACAGAACAGCTATCAAATTCATGGCTCTCTCAGCAGTACTGATCAAAATACCACCTCCCCATGACCAAATGTCGATGAAATTCTTTTGTGTGTGTGGTGGTGGGGGGGGGGGCGTGTGTGTATGTGTGTGTATATGCATGCGTGTGTACTGCGCTGTGCAGAAGTGGCGGTTTCAGGCTGTCAGACGGGTTTGAATGCAATTCATAGATTCAGGAGAGAATCACGATCCTACGGAAATCGCCATAGACTTTACTGAAATTAGATACATTTAAAGCCAGCAGAAGGGTTCGAACGTTTCGCGATCAAAGCGTGCTTAAACACGCGAGCGTATAAGCTTTGCTTACCTCAGATTTTTATAATTTCAGACAATTAAGATTTATTTATCTTAAAGGGCCCCATTACTATATATATATATATATATATATATATATATATATATATATAGAGAGAGAGAGAGAGAGAGAGAGAGAGAGAGAGCAAACAAATATTTATAATTAATTATTTGTCCCCCCCCCCCAACTAGGCTTGGCTCTGTAGCGAGTAGTATTAACACAGCTGTCACTGTGGCTAAAATGCAATGTTCCTTTTAAAAGTCAAACTTGAAGCAGTTATCTCCCCCTCTCAAACATAATTGCACCGGTTTATCAGTAGGCGTCGCTTTTCACCGTCAGGTGGCGCTGGAGGACGACCACATAGTTATCTGCCCTTCTTGATTATATAAACCTGTGCACAACGTCGGACAGGTCTCTTTTTCAGAAATCGCCCGAGGCGCCCCTACCGACAAATTTAAAAAACACGTGCTTTTCACCCTACACAAAAGAAATTACAACACAAACTCTAAATCACGCACTCAAAAGAAAATTACGTCGACCTTTAACAACCAAGGAACGTAGATCTTACTTCAAACAAAAACTCTACGAACTTTATTCCATTCAAATTACAGGCGTTGTTCTCTGTGAGAAGAATAACCTCGCAGAAAAGCAAATTCGCCATCGTGGTGGAAGCCTTGCCCCAGAAGTGGTAGACAAGGTGACCGACCTGTTGGACGACGCCCCACCAGTCAATCCATATGATGCCTTGAAAGATGCCATAATCAAGAGTATGGGTCCCTCCGAAGAAGCCATTCTACGAGACCTCTTCAATAACATCAGCCTTGACGATACAATTACTGCGGCACATGAAGTCACAACTCGGAAGAAATACCATGTCCGGGAAAATATTGCAACGATTGTGGTTGAACAAACTCCCCCCCCCCCCAAACGCAACACAAATACTAGCGCCGATGATAGACACTACTCCCATAGATATACTGGCAAACTCGGCTGATCGGATTCTTGAGTCCAACAGCGGTCCACAAATGGTCAACACAACGAGTTGCAGCAGTTTAAAGCTGAGATGGGTGAACTCAAGACTATGATAAAAAAAAACCCTCCAAACTCAAAGCAGGGGACCAAGAAGTCGCTCACAGTCCCGAGGCAGACACTGTAAGAGTCGTAGCAGAAAGAGGTCCCTTTGCAGCCAACCCCAGGGTGACATTTGCTGGTACCACTTCACATTTGGCGACAATGCCAGAAAATGCAACAGCCCATGCAACTACAAGCCACAGGGAAACGTCAATCCCAGCCAGTAATAGCGACGACTGCGGCTGGAGAAAGAAGAAAAGGTCGCTTGTTTTATGTGAAGGACCGCGACAGCGGTTATTGATTCCTGGTGGATACCGGTGCTGAGATAAGCGTTATCCCACCGAAACCTGGACACAAATCAACTCCTTCGACATTTAAACTGTAAGAAGCAAACGGCTCACAAATTCAGACGTACGGCACTAAGGAACTCACTCTACACTTAGGACTCCGCCGTAACTTCGTCTGGAAATTTGTGTAAGCCACCGTCAGGATGCCCATCATCAGAGCTGATTTCCTTTCGCACTATGTCTGTCTGCCCACATGTACAATCAAACACTCTCGGACGATATGACAGACATTAAGGTGAAGGGAACGCTAACGCAGTTTGGCCCAATAGGAATTGGCTCAGCAACTCACCACACCAAAGAATATGTCAGCATCTTGGACCAATATCCCGACATAATCAAGCCATTTGACATCAATGATAAAATTAAGCACTACACACAACATCACATAAAAACAACCAGACCTCCAGTCTTTTCAAACCCTCGACATCTGTTGCCTGAAAAGTATACATAGGCCAAGCAAGAATTTCAACAGATGATCGAAGATGGAATTATTGAACCCTCCGAAAGCCGATATGCTTCACCTCTCTACCTTGTTCCTAAACCAGGCCTGCATTCTCATCGTGTATGTGTCGATTATTGGCAACTCAATGCACAAACCGTTCCAGACCGCTATCCCGTACCGCACATACACGATTTCACATTAGGACTTCACGGTGCACTAGTCTTTTCCAAAAATCGATCTGACTAAAGCCTTCTACCAGATCCACACCTTTCGGACTCTTCCAGTTCAAACGCATGCATTTTGAGCTGAGAAACGCTGCCCAAACCTTCCAACGCCTCATTGATAATGCCCTAAGAGAACTACCCTGTGTATATGCGTACATAACGTCCTCATAGCAAGCCCGGATGAAGCGACACATGAGCAACATTTACACCAAGTTCTGCAGAGACTATCACAAAATGGTCTTAAGATCAATGTAGACAAGTGTATATTCGGCGCCAAGCAACTTCAGTTTTTGGGACACAAATTGATGAGGGCGGAATCACACCCCTGCCTGAATAGGTAGAAGCTGTACAGCAATTTCAACCTCCAACCTCACTCCGTCAGTTGCGACAATTCATAGGACTTGTTAATTACTATCATCAGTTCATTCCAGACTGTTCCAAGATCCTGTCTCCCCTAATGAATATCTTGCAAAACAAAGGGAGAAGACATAAACAAGTCCTTACACTCATTACAGAAGCACTGCATGCATTCAACACAGCCAAATCCGCATTGACAAACTGCACCAAACTCACCAACCTCACTGACAACATTCAGGCTACATTAACCCTAACAAAAAATGCAAGCACATCAGCTGTAGGCGCAGTACCACATCAAGAGATTGATAACACCAAGGTACCCATATTTTTCTTCTCCTCCAAGCTCAGCCAAACGCAGTCCAGATACAGTGCATTTTCTAGGGAACGCCTAGCAATCTACCTTGAAGTTAAACATTTCAAGCATGTGCTTGAAGGTAAACAATTCATCATTTACACAAACCACAAACCATTAATCCTCACGCCCGGACAAATACTCACCTAGAGAATCTCGTCACCTGGACTATATATCACAGTTCTCAACTGAAATTCAATATATCAAAGGTGACCAGAACATTGTAGCTGATGCACTTTCTCGGTCAATCACAAACTCCATCATCCAGGACTTTCTTAGTCACGATTTGCTGGCGCAGGAACAAGGATCAGACACCACCTTGCAACAAACTCTTCAAAGCACTTCTTTGAAACTCGCTCCTGTACCAACCCCTTTTAGCGACAAAAAAGTCTATTGTGACACAACACCCACGCCTTACGTCCCACCTTCACTGCGACGACGCATATTTGATCATTTTCATTCACTCTCTCACTCCAGCAAAAGAGCCAAACTGAAAATGATCAGTGACATATTTGTATGACCGGGGAGGAACAACGATGTCAGACTTTGGACTGGCAACTGCATAAACTGCCAGCGTTGCAAAGTCCATCGACACACTAAGTCTCCTATTGTGGCATTCAGCAATCCCGATGCCAGGTTCTCACACTTGCATATAGACATCGATGGACGCCTACCACTTTGACAGAACCACTGCTATCTACTAACGATCATTGATCGATTTTCCTGTTGGCCCACTGCAATCCCATTAAAGGACATCTCAGCAGACACAGGAGACAAAACCATCTTGAAGGAGTGGATAGCCACATACGGTGTACTCGCTGTCATCACGACCGACAGAGGCCCACAGTTCCAGTAGAAGCTTTTCGACGAATTCAACCTGCTCCTGGGCACCAAGCACATACAGACGATTGTATATCATCCCTGTTCCAACAGCTTGGTCGAGCGATTCCACGGGCACTTGAAAGCATCTCTCGTAATGAGACCAAACACAACCAACTGGGTTGATAATTTGCCTTTGGTCCTATTATCAATTAGGAACGTCGTAAAGCAGGACTTAAGTTGCACATTGACTGAAATAGTTTTTGGTACTACATTATTTTTGCCCGGACAGTACTTTCATAACAAAGATGGTGTACACCCTACAACTACATTTGTACAGAACCTAAAGGCGAGGATGTCGAAACAACATCGACATACCCAAGACGCTATTTGACAGCGAATACGAATTTGTCTGCGATAATGCCGTCAAAAAGCCTTTATCACCACACTACCAAGGTCCTTACAAGGTAGTTGGACGGGCAGAAAAAATTTTCATCATCACAAAAAACGGCAAGGATGACACTGCTTCCATTGAGAGACTAAAACCTGCTCTAGTGGAAGAATCACAGTCAAGTCAACAGACACACAACACCTACACAGATTCCGACACCACAGAAAAATCGAATACTCCATGTGAATATACCCCACCAAAACTAAAGACAAGATCTGGTCGGAAAGTAACATTCCCACACAATTTCAAAACTTACATCTATTATTAGAAACATACAAACAGATTTTAAAAAAACTTTTTTTTCAATCGGTGGAAATCCTTGTAGCAGTTATCTCCCCCTCTCAAATATAATTGCACCGGTTTGTCAGTATGCGTCGCTTTTTACCGTCAGGTGGCGCTGGAGGACAACCACATAGTTGTCTGCCCTTCTTGATTATATAAACTGGTGCACAACGTCAGACAGGTCTCTTTTCCAGTTACGGCCACGACAGACGGTAGTTATCGGAGACGCTGCTCGTCTCCTTGTCTGGCCCACAAAATCATACGTGTTCAAATTTATAAACACGTTTTTCTCAGTAAGAGATTTTTCTTCACACACGCATTCATATTTCTACGGAGACAATTTATACTCCAGAATATTTTACTTTCACATACACAATTTCTTTATTGAACATATTTTCCCATGTGCGTTTCAATCATATAAACTATTTCAACTCCACACACATTATACATACATATATATACACACAGCATTCATCATTCCACGTACACACTGTATACGTATTAATGTACTCTGTTACATGGTCGTTACACACGTTCAATAAACGCTTCATTTAAACAACTTATTGCATGTTATTATTATTTTGCCTTGCATGTGACATTGCTTGTATTATGAACATGTAACCGGTATTTCCTCTAGAATCCAGACAAACTCTTTAAGACAGCTGCCTTGAAATAGAATTAATCTTTCGCTGATTTGCCGAGTTGTTGACAACGGCCGTGTGGGCAGGGACGTTGGGATTTTAGTTTGAAAGATAACTCGTGTTCCGGCGTTCGAGTCCATCGACCGGTGTGAATAATTCTTCTCTACACTTACGATTCCCGTAAGGATGAAACGTATATGTATGTAGATGAAAACAAATATTTATAATTCATTAATTATATATATATATATATATATATATATATATATATATATATATATATATATATATATGTGTGTGTGTGTGTGTGTGTATCAATCTTTTCGTGATCTTTTCGATCCTTCGGATAATCCTTCTTGTAGTCTTGTCTAATTATCTGATGTAGGCTCCGTAGCTGTTTTGTTCCATTTTTGTTCGCGAGTACTTTCGATTGACTTCCCTAAATCGTCTTCAGGCGGAGGTTTTACTTGCATATTCATGACTGCTAAGTTCGAACTGTGCGGTAAATTTATAACCCATGTGTGATTAGATTCCGTGTTTGAAATGTGATCACGTGTTAGGCGCGTGGTTGATTAAAATGTGCAATTATTTTTTTTTAATTATATTTAACATTTACAATTTACGATATTTCAACATGGTTAAATGTAGAGGGGTGTCTAGGCACTTTAAAACAGTTTTACTGATTTCATAATTAATGTTGTTTATTGTAGGACGTTTCGTATTTTTTGTAGCAGGCTTCTAAAATTTTCAGGTTTTTTTTTACATTAGAATCGTGGTGTAGAATCTTCGTGCTATTGGCTAACAATTGTCTGAATTGCGAATGGGGGAGTTGTGTTGCTTCACATGCTGACAGATTGAACTTGAGTCTGAAAGATGTAAGGTGAGACTTCGGGAAATAGTAGTAGAGGTTTGGCCGATGTAACAGTTTGTTTAATTATTGGAGGAGACACATTCTCCAAAGAGGTACTGAAACTGATAAATTACATTGGTCTGTTCTACCAGGGGGTTTTGCCTGAGAGGTGTTATTGTTGATTATTAGTAAATGAATAATAAACTCCAATCGAAATAAAGAAAAAATCGCAACACATCAAAAGACAACTTTGGTAAATATTAGTACCGACAAAAACTGATTTTAAAAAATATACTTGGGATATTCGTAAAAAAACATTTATTTTTTTCTTAACATATCCATTTATGATCTATTTGCGTTAAAACTATTCATATGTAATAGCATTTATGAGTTATATTTTTGGCATATTTTTTACAATTTAAATCCTATTTTAATCTCCTACATAACTTACAGTAAGTTCTTTTCTGATTTGTTTTCAGAAGTGATGATTTAATATTAATTTTTTATAGTTAAATTTTTCTGCTAGTTTATAATAAAGGCGGAAAGCACAAAGTAACCATTTCGAATTACTCAGTAATATAAAATTATTTATCAATCGACGTTCCACTTGTTTCGTTAATTCATATTAAAATAAATATAACAAGTTTTTACAGGGGAATTAATTTCAAAAATCAAATTCTTCGACGTTGAATATCGTGAAGACCATATATATTAACATTTTTGTTTTTTTTCCTAATTAATAAAATGTAACTATGTTCATGCACACTAAATTTCCTCAACATTTGAATATATCATATAACACCACGGCAATCATCTTTTTGTTGTTATCCTCCAAATTACCAAAATGTCGAATGAAAATTATTTCTTTGTTTTTCTGTAAATAAAATTACAACCTTATTAATTGCTCCCCTGTTTATTGCAGCTAGTATTATTTTCAGTTTTCAACAACAAAAAAGCAAGGCACACGTATCACATGATCAAAAAATGTTTGGGAACAAAAGAATGAAAGTATACGCACTGATATAAAATGAGAACTCATAAAAGAAGCACCAGTTTGTAGCATAAACAGTACCAATAGTAAATATTGTCTTGAGGGAAAATATCATATAATAGACTTTAAATAACAGATTAGTCTTCTAAAAAACACGAATTGATTGCAAAGTGCAGACATTTAAACAAATATCTCATAATTTAAATCAATCAAAGCAAAATTACAAAAGATGATAAAATAATAACAATTAAAGAAAAATTATTTAGAAATATAAAAACGAATAAAATAATTACAAACACCAAATAAAATAATAATAATAATAATAATAATAATAATAATAATAATGAAGAAAGTCAGTATAACACCAATAATCATAGGAGCACTAGGAACAGTCCCCAAAAACATGGAGAAAAGACTAGGAGAAATAGGAATCAAAGGGATAACTGAGACCATACAAAGGACAGTAATGATCAAAACAGCTACAATCCTGAGAAATGTCCTCGAATGCGGAAACCAACCCACATAAGCAACGAATGGAGAACAAACACATGGAAGCACAAGACAACAGAACCGGGGAAAATACAATCGCGAGAGAGAGAGGCGCAAGCATAGGCTGACACCACGAAAATTATGGACAAAGGGTCGAGGAGGGAAAGCGCAAACCAGACCTCCACTGAAAGAGCGCGGACAGCTCTGGGACCGTGGGGAGGCTTGTTGCCACCCGGGTCCCAGAGGAGACCAATGGCCCTTATCACCGTGAAATCGGTGGTAGGTGGCTGTTGCGATACCGCAAGGTCATCAGCGGTGATGAACGAAAAGAGGTGGAGCATACTGGAAGTCTGAGGAGACTTGTTGTCACTCAGACTCCAGGGAATACCACAGATTGTTGGCAGTGAGTGATCACTGACGATGACCAGTGTGATAACTCCTAGTTTGAAAATTTACAAAATACTCGAAAGGATTATTAATCTTATTAAGAAATCAATGGAAACATGGAGAGTTGAACTGATAGCCGGAGGACAACAGCTGACTGAGATAAAGATACAGAGAGGCATCTTCCAAGGAGACTCACTATCACCACTACTGTTTATAATAGCTATGATTCCATTTAACTACATACTCAGAAAATGTGATGTCGGATACAAGTTTATAGACACAGAACTAAGAGTAAACCACCTGATGTACATGGATGACCTGAAACTATTTGCAAAAAGCAAAAAGGAACTGGAAAAGCTGATAAATATGACCAGAATCTTCAGCCAGGACATCCAAATGGAATTTGGAACGGAAAAATGTGCACTACTAGAAATAAAAAAGGAAAACTGGAGACAACAGAGAGCATGAAACTTCCCACCCAAAAGGAAATGAGGGCGCTAGGCGAACATGATAGCTACCAATATCTTGGAGTTCTGGAAGCAGACACCATCAAATCTACAGAAATGAAAGAGAAGATTGGAAAAGAATATTTATGAAGAACAAGAAATATTCTAGAAACGAAATTATATAACAGGAATCTAGTAACAGGAATAAACACCTGAGCAGTAGCACTAATAAAATACTCTGAACCATTCATAGGCTGGACCAAAGAGGAACTCAGGCACCTGGACCAGAGGACTAGAAAATTAATGCCCATGTACAATGCACTACATCCAAAAGACGATACGGACAGACTCTACATGAAAAGAAACGAAGGGGAAGAGGACTGGTAAGTATAGAAGATTGTATGGAAGACTAAAAAAAGAACTGGAAAAATACATAACTCAACACAGAGAAATCTTTATCACTGCAGCAAGAGACACCGTTCCAACGAACAACTCGGGAAGCACCGAAACCAGAAACAAAACGGCAAGAAAAAAAAGTGGAAAAAAAAACTACACGGACACTTCAGAAGACTGACAAGAGAAGAAACCAACGAAAATAGCTGGACATGGCTAAAAAAGGACACCTGAACAGAGAAACGGAATCTTTACTGATGGCTGCACATAATAATGCAATTAGGACAAACTACATTAAAGCTAAAATAGATAAAACCCAGGAAAATAGTATATGCAGACCCTGTGGACAAAGAGACGAAACAATAAATCATATAATAAGTGAATGTAGCAAACTAGCCCAAAACGAGTATAAGAACAGACATGACTGCGTGGGGAAAGCAGTACACCGGGAACTGTGCAAACAATTACATTTCGAATACGCAGGCAAATGGTACAAACATAAGTCAGAAACAGTAATGGAAAACGAAAAACACAAAATCATCTGGGATATGGATATACAAACAGACAAACTCATACAAGCAAGGAGACCGGATGTTATAATAATCAACAAGAAGGAAAAATCTTGCAAAATCGTAGACTTCGCCGTTCCAGCAGTCCACAGAGTGAAAATCAAAGAAACGGACAAACGAAGCAAGTACACGGAACTAGCCAGAGAACTGAAAGAAATATGGAGCATGAAAAAAGTCAGTATAATACCAATAATCGTAGGAGCATTAGGAACAATCCCCAAAAACCTGGAAAAAAGACTGGGAGAAATTGGAATACAGGGCTCATTGGAACTATACAAAGGACAGCAATGATCAAAACAGCTACAATCTTAAGAAAAATCATTGAATGCGGAAACTAACCCGCATAAGCTACGAAGGGTCACACGGAATCTAACACAAGAAGAAAACAAAACTAACGAAAGAACACACTTTTAAGAAACAGAAAATGAAAGAAACATCAATAAATTAAAGTGGCCTCAACTGATACAACACAAAAATAGAACCAATTAACAGAAATAGCAAGAAACACCATCAGCTCACCCCCCCCCCCAAGAAAAAAAATAAAAATAATCAGCTCCCCCCAATAAATAAATAAAATTTTAAAAAACGAAAAAAAACGGTACCAGTCTAGGCTGACACCACACAAAATATTTACATAGAGTCAAGGAGGATAAGACCGAGGAGAGACAGCACAAACCAGACCTCCACTGGAATGCAGATACTGTTGGGACCTCGGGAAGGCTTATTGCCACCCAAATCCCAGAGAAGACCAATGGTCCTTACCAGCGAGAAATCAATGGTAAACGGCTGTTGTGATACTGCAAATTTATTTGCGGTGGCTATCGAAAAGAGGTGGAGAATACTGGAAATATGGGGAGACTTGTTGTCACTCAGACTCCAGGGAATACGACCGGTTGTCGGTGAGCAATCACTGATGACCTGTGTGAGAACTCCTAGTGAGTAAATAATAAACAAGGAAAATAATTAAAAAACAAAAAGTAGATCATCAAATTCAGACGCAATATGTACATAAATAGATACAGTTACATCAAATTACTGTTTAATATGTAAAATATATAGAAACATCAAAAAGGCAAGTCACACTTCAACCATGAATCATATCGTATATATGATAAATAATAACTAAAAACAGGCATAAAACGACACAAAAATAAACAAAATATATATAAAATGATCACCAAATAATTAACAACACTAATGAAATAGGGTCCGTTCAACCAAATATCATTAATAATGGAATTATTTTTGACTGCAAAATAAAAATCATAAATCAAGGGCAAGCAACTATGATTATTATTTAGAATCTAACAAGACACGAGCATTGCAAATAGATATGCATATAATATAGGATCTCAATACAATTAAATAAAATGAATAGGAATAGCTTTTTGTAAAACAGAATAATGCGAGCCGCAACAGATGATTGAAGTGCCGGATAAAAAAAAAACTGAAGTAGGTATGGGTTAATTTTAAAATATTATTGATAAATAATTATTCAAAGCTCTCGTTAGATTGAGCACTTTAAGTAAGTGAACAACAAGCCGTTATTTATAGCGTAATGCGATACTCTAGTCTCCACCTATTGAGTTCTCTTGGCGACTTGCTGATATAGCCGCTGAATTTGCTATTTAGACGTTAATTTACTTCCCATTTATAAGCAATAAGTGGTGGACACATCGGTACGCGCTCCGACTACTGAGTCAATTATGACTTCTGTGTTGGGGTTCGAACCGCGCGACCGGCAGGGATTGTATCCTCCCATACTGATGTTGCAGGTATATATTGCTTCGTTGCATTCCGATAACCAAACCAGTCCACGGTTTTTTTTTAATTTCTTTATTTCGGCGAATGTAAGCCACACAAATGTTACATCTGATTCTATTTATTTGCTGTCACTCTTCCATCGTTTAGGGGTCGGACGTTTTCTGATATTACGCAAGCTCACTCTCCAGTTCTTACAATTCCGCGGGTCAAGTGTCTCCAAATTCTACTTTGTGCGGTCTTGTCTAATCACTTGCTTCCAAGTTTTCTTTGGCTGGTCATCTTTCCTGCAATTTAAGAAATCCATGCTTCTGAAACGTTCCACATGAATATACCAATCGATTCATCCTTAGGATGACCTCTACGCTGAGCAAATGTAACACGATCAGCAAATATTCTGACCTGCTGCGTTGGCTTACATATACATAATAAATATTTTTAAAGCTCTACCTACTATTGAGTACTTTTGAAAAAACATTGTGTGTGTGTGTGAAAAGAAAATAATTCCGATAAAATCCACAAGTTCCTAAACTGGGAGAAACGTTAATTAACAACTATTGGAGCGGAGAAAATGGGTAAAACGACTAGAGAGTTAAGTAACCCCCATTCGCGCCTGGGCCCCATGCCAGCTGGGGGCGATTGTGTTGTCTCATTATGTTAGATTAATTAAACTAATTTTGACATTAAAAAAGACGTCCAATCGACACAATTTTATGAATGATGGCGATTGCAATTTATATGTGAAACGCTTCGTTGCTACAGGTCATAACAACCAAGCGAGCGAACAGTATTATGTACAATAATAAAAGGAGAAATTGCTGTTTTATTAATAATAATAATAATAATAATAATAATAATAATAATAATAATAATAATATTTATCATAGTTCATCCTAAACAAGGCAGGCCGCCACTGTAGATGTAAGGAGCTACTCAGGAATAGGGTGTAAGTTTTCGGGGCCATCTTAAGTTGGGAGCTGTGCAGCGTGTTGCCTGTTCACATTAGTTTTAAATTTCTTCATGTCGGTAAAGTCGGAGAAACAGGGAGCAGGGAAGGAGTTCCAGATCCCGGCAGCGCGAGAAAAGAAGCTATCGGAGTAGATTGCTCTCCGACATCTGGAGACCTCCACAGTGAATGGATGGGATTTAGTTGATTGTCGGGTTGGTCGAGTGTATTTACGTTGAGGAGGCACTAGAGCAGCAAGTTCATCGGAGCACAATCCATTGAAGTACTTGTAAACCAAGCACAAGAATGCAACTCTGGTGTTATGGGGCATGGGCTTCAGCTTGGTGGATAGTGAGGGACCTATTAAGTTGGCGACTCTTTTTAGGACCTCCTCTATGAGAGAGAGACTAGTGGATAATGCACCAGCCCACATGTGGCAACAAAACTCCATGCATGGACGGATGGTGACTTTGTAGAGATATAGGATACTGTCAGAAGTGAAAAGTTTACTAGCACGAAAGAGGGAGCCCACTTTCTTTGCAGCAGCTTTGGCAATGTCTTCAATGTATGTGTTCCAATTCATGTTACCTGTGAATGTTAGGCCGAGGAGTTTGAATGTTGAGCTCTCAGGTAGAATGTTATTTGCCATGGCAATCAGTAGTTGAAGAGGTTTCTTGTAGTTGTTGAAGGAAAGTAGCTTTGTCTTTGCGGCATTAAAAGTTACCATCCATTTATGACCCTATTCCACTACAGACTGAAGGTCATTTTCTAAGGATTCAGCCATTGCCTCGGATATGTGCGTCCACATGATGAGAGTAGAGCGTGGTGTCGTCAGCAAATATACAGAATTCAGACTCAATGGCATCAGGGAGATCGTTTATGAAAATCAGGAACAGTAAAGGTCCAATGATGGATCCCTGGGGTACACCAGCATTAATGTCATGTTGCTGAGATGAACGGCCGTCGAGGATAACCTGGATCTTTCTTTTGGTTAGGAAGGATCTAATTATTTTAAATATTTGTCCAGTAATACATATGAGTGAATTTTAGAAGCCCTTTATGTCAGACCTTGTCAAGGGCTTGGATATATCAAGCGCTGCCGCCCTAGTTTCACCTGCCTTGTCCAGTGTATGATATATGCGCTCAGAGATGACCGTTAGGATATCCGCAGCAGATCGTGCTTGCCTAAATCCATACTGACCGTCAGAAAAAAGTTTAGCATTAATTAGGTGTCGGACTATTGCTAGATTGATTAAGGATAAAAAGATTTTAGCAAAGATCGGGAGATGACTGATGGGTGGTACTTCTGAGGATCAGTTCTGTCTCCTTTTATGAGAGGATCCTCCCAGGTATTACCTCCTCTATTTTGGAAGGAGTATTGTAGTATCTGTTCTGTTGTCATTATATCAACTGATCGAGCATTACCACCTCCTTTTTGGGAGGGGGTGAATCCTTTCAGGCTTTATCTCCTCCTTTGGGCGTAATTCATACACACACGCACCAGCGCTAACCTCTTGGCTAAAACATTTTTTAAATCACCGTTGAAAGACTTACGGTTTTATTTAGTGACACCATACTACGAAAAAAGAAAAGGAAAATGTTAGTATTCCTGAAGAAGACATATATCGTTGAAACTAAGTTGATTTTAAATAAATATTAATTTAAAAAAAAAAATATCTGCGTTGTTTTGGCTTTTAAAACTTATATATATATATATATATATATATATATATATATATATATATATATATATATATATATATATATATTATGGGTAATATTATACGATATATCTATATATTATGGGTAATATAATGCAATTGTAATTGGATTTGTTATATTAATACACACAGTTTCAAAAGGTGTGAGAAATCCGGTCCGTTGGGCTAAGGATATGGTTACAACGTCATCCTCAGCCAGAAAATTAATGGTAAAAAATGGGGAATATACAAATATTTATGAATTTTTATTCTGAGTATTGACGGTACCCAAGAACTGGAGATGTTGTAAAAAAAATGGTAGTTTGATTCGCGCCAAAGTTTAAAGCGTAAGTTGCCTGGAAAACGGAAGTGGGGTATGTAGGTTGCCCTGAAAAGGGACAAGTCGAATCGCATAAAGGTATATGAAGCGAGTTGTCCTGAAAAGAACAGGCTGGATCGCACAGCAAATTAGTAGGTCACTAAAACGGTTGACTATAATACTAATGTCTAGATCGAAGAACGTCGGTTGCTATGTTGGTGTACTTGACAGTTGGTAAAGCAAGAGAAAGTCGACAGTCTGGCGTAGGCGGATCTTAGCGCCGAATCAAGTGGGTGTTGTTCGTTGCTCTGATCGCTAAATCAGACAAACTATTGAAGAAGGGCTAGCTGAAAATAAAAATAAGAGTAATTAATTATTATGCCACGCTAACAACTGAAACAGTTAATACGCTGCGGTGTTATATTATATGTCGTCTAGGCTAATCTCATTCTTTACTGTGTGTTGATTTGATGCTGTAATAAGCGATTTAATCAGTAACTAACCAGTAATAACAGGTGAATATCAATAGTCTATTGAACAAGGTGAAGGTCAAACATATGTTCAACAATGTGAAGGTCAATCGTCTGTCCAATAAAATCCGGTTGTGATACTAAAATGGTGTGGCGAATAGTATACCACGAAAAAAAATACAAATCGCTTCGGACTATTCAGAGACTTTCCTAAAATTGGCCCATTTGACATAATGGTAAGAGTGTTGTCTAATAGACCGTGGATCATACCAAAGACTTTTTAATGGTACTTGATGCTCCCTTGCTAAACACTCAGTATTATAAGGTGACCATCAACGGTAAGTGAAGTAATCCTGAGAAAAGAGGTAGCACCCTCCCTTACACCTCGGTGTAGTAGTTAATGAAAATGGAAACTTTGGTTCGTCCTCGACTACGGTCGACCACTTTACTTTACTTTACTTTACTTCCTAAAATAATTGCCAACTAGATATAAATAAAATTCGAAGACTTAATTATTTTATTTCGTCTTTTATTCTGAATCTTATTAAGTATGATGCTAGCTAAAGTACAGACGTTTGACACAGTCGCTTTCACAAACGCACGCACCTGCTCACACACATAAACACGTGCTCGTACGCGTTATTGTTTTAGGTGCAAATGTCGATCCTAATGTTATCATCAGGTTGGTTCTAATCATATTCAATCCACAATCTTTAGAGTCACTCTAGAATTTTGATTGGATAGCACTTTTTTTTTATTCGATACCCACTTCCAGGAGAAATGTCTTCGTTTGCTTTATTCCGACCTTTCGCGATTTTCAGATTTTACCCCGATCAACTTACACGATGTGATACTCCCTGGGTGCATTTGCAATCTGCATGCCAAACTGATTCACGTTTAAATGTATATATTTTTCATTTAATTAAGTAAAGGGATTGTTGATGACTTGAAATATTGCCAATAACATTGTGACTAGCCGAGAGATCATTTCGATTTACTATCAATAAAATATCCGCTTCGATTAACAATGATGAATGGAAAATAATATTGTTCTTGTTTGTTGGATGGTCATTAAAAGAAGGTGATTCAACAATGAAAGAAGGGATACAGTTTTTAAATGTGTATTATTATGATGTACGTCGGCGTAGTATTAAACGTTTTCTTCGCTAGCTGCAGAATACGCTCTGACATGGCTGAGTGTCCTCCAAATCCAAGGTGTTCGCTTGGTTTATGCTCATGTTCGTCCATTCACAAACGTTGTCTATCCGGCTTCCTTATATTATGCCTTCAACGCATATTGTGCATAGCCCTACATTGGAACGCTTAAACGTGACCAAACAATCTCAAGATTTTACATTTGATGACAGAGGATATTGATGAGTTTTCGAAATATTGCGCCTTACTGAGGTGATCAGATAGTTTATGATCAGTACTTAAGCGCGTGATGTGGTTTTGGAAAGTTTTTACTTTCTGACATAATTTTACATACCAGTTGACACATTCAAGTCAGCATAGGACTACAGGAAGGAGATATGCGTTATAGATTTTCGCTTTGATTTTTTTACGTCGGCTTACATTATTAAAATTGCCGATACATCTCAAGACTAGATGCGTCCTAACTAATTGCTCTACACCCATCTTGTGCTTAAAAAATCCGCAGAAATTTAGGTATTGACGTAACTTAGTCGAGAACTTGAGTAAGTGGTCGTTTCTGTCGGCAACTCCAAAACAAGAAAGCTCGCCATGAACAATAAGAAATATTTAATGGAACACAGAATAAAGAATTTTAAAAAGTTATGCTACTCTTGTTGGAGAGAAAAGACAAGTTGAGGAATTTGACTTTGAAATTTACTTCATGCTTTTGTTCTTTAGAGTAGGTCGAATTGGAAAGAACTTTTCGATCGATTGCCGACTTTGGTCCCTATTTCAGTCTGTCTGTCTCTTGGACTGGCCGACTTCATTCTGCTGAGTTTTCCAAGTGTCAGTTCGTTTATTGAGAACTTTCATTTGAGACGATTTTTTGTTATTCTCTAACCAATAACAAATCGTGTCTTACTTCCTACCTTCCTGTCATTGGTCCGTCAATGAGAGTCTTCGTTTCATCAAAAACGCTACTTCCTAAAGCATAACTACAATATATAGGCTGGGTCTTATTCCATTTGTTAATTGGTAAATATAGTTATCAGATAGGGCTGGTGTATTTCTTGATCTTTCAAATCGTAAACACAATTTGCTTGTTAGTTGAATATGTTGACATTTTTAATTAATGTTTGACATTTATTGTTCCAATATTATAGTTACATTTTCCAGGCTCCAAATCAAGTGTGACGTGTACACACTCGTGACAATTTGAATTTATCAACAGAAGTTTTAACTTGATAATTTCTTGATAATTTGGTTAAGTCAAAATAATTAACATTCTCCAGTTGTCAATTTAGTTGAACGATGACAAAATTATGATTTAGAAATGACGTTTTAAACTTTCATTATTCATAATCAAAACTAGAGATCTTCTGGTTATCACTCAAATACAAAGAATATAACATTTTTAATTAAATAGTGCATTCTATTAGATTCTGCCAATACTTGACACCCCAAAAGTGTGTTCACCCTAATCTCTCTTAATTCATTATTCCATGCATAATTTAAATTAATTAATCAATTAATATTGCACCAGTAAAACACCTCATAGTGTCAGAAGTTAATCTTGTTTTTTTTTAGATCAGTAGAATTAAGTAACACTACATTTTTAGAACGCAACAAAAATGATCTTATTGAATTCTTCAATTGTTTAAAAGGATCGGTACACTTCACAGCGGATGATCACCAACAAAAAGAAGTGAAACACCGAGGCTAAGAGGAAAACAGGCGAAATAAATAAATAGACCAAAATGATTAAAATTTTTAATTCTGAAAGTCTGAAATAATGTGAAAACATAAATTTACATTTAAACAGAAACAGCTAACAAATGTAATCGACTTTCATTTATAATATATGAATATTTGGCATCCAACTTTATCATTGTAAGTACACACGTGCGGAGAATATATGATTATTCTCTGTGCAAGCGAGTAAGCATTATTCGTCGTGTCTTAGTGTCTTTATCGTTGTATAAACAAAATACGACACGTGTGTCGAAAAGAAAAGATAAACAGTTTACTAACAATAACATTTAGAAAAAAACTGTTAAAAAAAGCACGTGAGACATGAAAATATCCAAAATGGAATAACTTGTAGAAAATCGCCGTAATCAAGTATTACAATTGTACCCAAGACAATAAAAAATGCAAATGTTGCAGAGGCAGAAATGAAAATACGTGCAAATACACGGAATATGTAAATCTACTTACAGAAAATGTCAATGATGAGACACGTCACTCAAAGATCTATTTACGACAAGGGATAGAATAGTCATAAACAAGGATTACAATTGTACCCATGACAATAGAAAATGAACGTGTTGCAGAGACAGAAATTAAAGTATGTACAAATACACGTAATATGTAAATCTACTGACACGAAATCTCGACGGTCTCGATACGTCACTTGGATAATAATATACAACAACGTCGTCTGTTTCTTTGGCCATAGTCTGAGAGGAAGTTGCCTCTATCAGAAAGATAACCTAAAAAGCAAAGACGTTAGGGCTTAAAGAGCAATGCGCAGAATGAGAGCAGGTCGGACACGTCCGACCGCTTTGCAACTCATGCCAATAAGAGGCAATGTCTCCTTTTGAATTTTCTCATCGCGTGGGAGAATACGAGTACAAACTTTCGCGTCAGATATGCCTCCTAACGTTAACACCAAATGTCTCAAGGGAGATAACTCTGGTCCTGCACATTCTTATTTGAATTTTTTAAATTTTATTTTTGCTTTTATTCACCCCAAACAAGGCATATTGCAACTAAGACGTAAAGGGCTACTGTGAATTAGAGTGCAGATTTATAAGTGGGCATCCTATGTTGGGAATTGTGCAGCAAGATGCTTCTTCACATTACATTGAAATTTCTGCATGTTGGTATAGTGTGAAAACAGGTAACAGTGAGGGAATGTCAAAGGCTCGCGATTAGAGGAAAAAAGCTATTAGAATGTAATGTTTTCCGATATCTTAGGATCTCTACAGAGAAGGGATGATATTTTGCTAATTGTCGAGTTGGTCGATAGGTATTTATATTGAGGGGGTACAAAGGCAGTAAGTTCATTGGAGCACATTCCGTTGATGTACTTGTAAAACAAGCACAGGGATTCCACATTACGGCAATGGGACAAGGGCTGGAAATTGGTAAACAATGCTAGACCTATTAGGTTAGAGACCCTTTTTTGCACTGTGTCCTAAAGGGAGAGACGTGTGGTTGCTGTACCAGCACAGATGTGGCAACAATACTCCATGCATGAGAGAATGGTGATTTTATAAAAATATAGGATACTGGCAGGTGTGAGAGGTTTTCTAGAGCAGTAGAGGGAGCTCACTTTCTTTGCAGCAAACTTAACAGTGTTTTTCTTTGTATTTATTCCAATTACTGTTACCTGTGAATGTTAGGCCGAGAAGTTTAAACGCTAGATTCTCGGAAAGAGCGCCATCAGCCATGGCAATCAGTTGTTGGAAAGGTTTCTCATAATTATTGCATTCACCGTTATTTTTATATATGTTTTGGATTATGATTTGTTTATAATTAAGGTCGCTGGTGTCCTTTGTTATTCCCCTTGTGTGAATGACCTTGAACAAGGGTGGGAGAGAGAGAATAAGAAAAATGGCAGAAAGGGAGAACAAGAGAAGAAAAGAACATGAGAGGAAGTTGCACAGAAGGAAAGATAAAAGACAGATAGAGACAGAAACAGAAAAAAAAGAAACAAAGGAAGAAAGAGAAGAAATGTAAAAAAAAGGCGACAGGGGAAAAAAGAACGAAAGAGACAAAGAAAATAGAGTGAACAAGAAAGAGAAAGAGAGACAGACAGAAAGAAAGAAAGACAGCGTGAGAGAACGAGAGAGTGCATTTCTAGAGGCCATTTTGGCTCGAATGAATTTAATTAATTTCGAAACACTTTTTGAGTACATGTTTTTAAATTAACCACAAAAAAGAATTCGCCTGCATAATAGTCTTCAGGTTATATATATATATATATATATATATATATATATATATATATATATATATATATATATATATATATATATATATATATATATATATATATATAAATTCATGTTTATGCCTTTTCGACGCGTAGAAGGCGTCTGAATGTAGTGATTTATTAGCAAGCCTTTGACCGGTTTTCCTATTTTTCAAGAACACATCATCGCGTTTAGGAAGATTAGATTTTCCACTGTAGCAAGTATTCTTCTTTTTCTAAGAAAGGCTTTGCGACAATTTTCAAAAGGATTCTCACTTTTCAGCTCTCCATTCGATCAACTGGAATCCGATAAAATAAAAATGGGCAGACAATATGGCGGCGTAGTGGGAGTTTCAGACTGGAGATCGTTTACTCATCTACCGTAGAAGATATTAAACCGGTTAATAGATTTTAAGCTGGAAATAACATCGCTCTCCACACAGATTAACCTCGTTCTTCTTAATAACATCTACGGTAAGCAAACTGAATAACTGTCCGGTAAAAAACAAATTATTATCAAATGTTTGCAGGGCTACCCGACGTTGTCCGGGTTGTGGGATAACACAAAATAAGAATTCAGAACATAATAATAATTCCTGGACATAAGAAACAGATGTAAGTAATAACATGTTCGCCCCATAAAAATAAAAAAGACATTTGCGCTTTCCAATAAGGTCACCTCAATGGTTTGGTTATGCAAAGTTCTAGGGAAGAATCAGAAACTGTTAGATCGTTTTAAATTGACAAGAACGTAAAATAAGTAAAATAAAGTATGAAAAAATATTTTGTTATCTTAAATATCTCTTTGAAATAGCGCCTTGCTAAAATATAGTGATGTCCCTTTGACCAGAACTGATGACAAGCAAAATCTGAATTACAAACCGCTTTGACACCTTGTCGCTTTCCTAGATTACGTAATATGCACTAATGATGTGAAAAATATCTTACCGAGGTATTTAGCATTGGATCTATTCTTTTAATTTTTGTTTGCTTTTTGGGTTTTTTAGTCGAAGATAAACTTTTTCGGGGTTTGTTGTTGTCGTGTTTTTTCTGAGTACAAACGAAAGAATTCTCAAAACCTCCCGTTCTGAAGAAAGACGCTGTTTAAACAAATTTTGTGTTGTGTTATATAACTGAAAACAAGCATCGTCTGGAAACAGATGTAAACAACTTTTATATCATTGATATATATATATATATATATATATATATATATATATATATATATATATATATATATATATATATTATAATCAATAAAGAAAATAAAAATTAGATAAAATACGATATTTATTAATTCATCAAGTAGTCAAACAAGGAATATTAAAAAAAACTTTTTTCTTTTCCTTATTCCATGGATTTTCAAAAAAAAGCTCTTTTCGTCAGAGGTAAAAATCAGCAAAAATTGTATTACTGCATATATGCATATGTTTGAAAATATAAAAACATTCGAACCCTAGGACATGGACAAATTATATGTTTTATATTTTTCATTGAAGATGTGTTTTGCTCACATTATATATATATATATATATATATATATATATATATATATATATATATATATATATGCGTGTTTTCTGAAACTGAGTTGTGTGTTTTCGAGTATCATTTGAAATTTAAGAGGTGTTTTTGGTGGTAGCAGGTATTTCGTAAGGACTATTTAATTTATCTTCCTCCCACAAGGTAAGATGTGACACAAGGTCGGGAAAGTGGGATTTGAAAAGCCAGCGCCCGAGAATGTGAGCATTCTGGCCTACAAAACTCCCACAAGTAAGATGTGACCCAAGGTCGGGTCGGGAAAGTGGGATTTTAAAATTTGCCTGGGCAGCCCCGTCGGCATTCCCCGGTAGGGGCGCCTCGGGCAGTAAGCAATAAACTTACTCCTCCCCAAAGAGGGGAGGCAAAGCCTGGAAGGATGGACCTCCTAGAACTGCACATGACAACCCCACAAACCGGCGGAAATCAAGCCCCGAAGGCCAAGACGATACCGGTCTATGGGGTGTAGTATCCATCGGAACAGATACTACACTTTGATCCTGGCTCGCATGTATAACTTTATTTTATTTTCTTATTGTGGGAGTTGTGTATTTTGTCTTAAGTTTGTGTTCGATTTATTCAACTTATGTTGTGTTATTACTGTCATAATTATTTTTAGTTTTAGAGTTTAGTTGTTGTTTGGAGGTCAGTTTTTGTAGTTTGCTTTGTTTCGAGTTAGCATTGATTGTATTTTAGTAACTAGTTTATACTCGCTCGTTGAGCGGTGTTGTATATCAATTTACATCTTTACCTAGCTTCTACCGATGTATAGCTACTCCGAAGAAAATTTTTTGTGAAATTTCGTTTAAAAAGACGCTGCTTTGTATTTGCATGAGAGAGTAAGTAACTAGGATTAATATATTTACGTACTGTTTTTATTGACAAAAAAATTCAAATGATTTAATAAAAATGATTCGCTTTGAACTGATGCTGAATACTCTTTATGTCTACTTTTTGCGGATTATCAACAAACAGTCGATTAGTTTTTAAAAAATATTCATGCAACTTTTTATGTCATTATGGTTAATGTCTTTAAAATTTATAAAATACATATCTAGTTTTAAAAAATCCTTTCGACGTACGTGACATTCGAACTCGAGCATTAACATCGTAAAACTTCTGTCCTATTAATGTGTACTCTACTGATTTTTTTGTTAACCAATCACATGTTCCTATTAGCGTATGAACAGATAAACTTTAAAAATACCATAACTTTTTTATAGTGGTTAGATTAGCCAGATTCTGTGTAGCTTACTTGTCATAAGTACATTTTACACACACACATATATATATATATATATATATATATATATATATATATATATATATATATATATATATATATATGGGAAAAGAAAAAGGAAAAACCAAAAGATGTTTTTTATGTATTCATCAACGTTTCGTCTTTATTTTCCATTACGTCGGATTACCCTCATCCTTCCTTTCTCATATATATATATATATATATATATATATATATATATATATATATATATATATATAGAGAGAGAGAGAGAGAGAGAGAGAGAGAGAGAGAGATTTTGTATTTCAAATATAAATTTCATTACATAAAGTTTTAGAATAGCCCAATAGTGCGAGACTAGAGCTGTAATAGAGAATATGTTAATGCTATTCAAACTACATGAAATGCAGGGAACAAATTCTTACCAATTACACCAAAAATACTATTTTTTTATTTGCAGCATACAATTGTTTCGGCCTACTACCAAGATGTATATAATAATGTTCCAAGTGTTCAAAGCATTTATTTCTTAGGGAGGGTATCTTCAGTGTTCGTAAAAAATTGCAATTTAGGTCTTTCCTGCCTTTTTTTCTGAGCACTGGGAATAGCCTCCCCAAGAAATAAATGCTTTCAACACTTGGACCATTATTATATGCATCTTGGTGGCAAGCCGAAACAATTGTATGCTGCAAATAAAAATTATTATTACAGACATATGATAAACCATTACGTACACGTGTGTCTGTTTATGAATATGTAATAACTTTAGACGAGAAATATGTTCTATATTTAATTGAATATAAAATGAATCTTTCTTTTGCTTTCATAATAGATTCAATTTCAACTTGATATTTTTATCACAATATAATTATAATCGATGGGGAAATTTACTAATTGAATCTTTGCTCCATTAAATAATTCGTTTTATAATTGGAAAACTTATTTTTCACCAAATCATGAACTGGTTCTGTAAATTCTAGTTACCGCTTAAGGAAGCGTTTGAATCACATGACCGAACACATTGTGTGATACCATGGCTAATACGATTGCAATAGATTACATGGGGCTGATCAGATCACGTGTTAGGTTAGGGAAAATAGTGAAGTAGAACATTTTTTGAGATGCCACGTTAGTATACACGTGACTGTAACGGAACTCTTTCTCCATCTTCTACTAAATTAGGAAATGATAATTAAATGTAGTATAATCGTATGACGCAACCAACCAGCCGGTGTTTGTTTGCTGAATGAATTAATTAATATTTCAAACACTCTACGTTGTTCGTAGTCATCGTTTCTTCCCCGGGCAGATAACAGCTATGAAAAAGAAGACAGCAATATTAATGCCACGACATTGCCTAAAAAGGGGAGTCCAAATAAAGTATTGTTGAATATTGATGGGAGTAAGTTTATTTAGTAGATAGATTAGCTAGAATATATTGCTGATGTATATAGAGGTTATGTTGGTAAACAGGAAACGTTTCAGACAGGGGTCACGAATGGAGTCAAGGGATTGACATTCCTAAATCGTGAGAACCAGAAGTCGATGAACTAGGCGGACATAGTATCACCCGTTTTCAAGCTGACGGGATCTGGGAGAGGATTTGTGAGTCTCAATTGAAGCGTCAATAAAACGACATGCGTCTAACCAAACGTTAATAATTAAGCGATGTGCTTAAAACATAACTATATCCATCTCTCTCTCTCTCTCTCTCTCTCTCTCTCTCTCTCTCTCTCTCTCTCTCTCTTTCTCTCTCTCTCCATTTTGACTTTTCAGCTACGAGATCATCTGGTTAAATAAATCGTTTATTCTTCACATTGTTTTAATTAAATTATATAAAACAGCATGTCAGACAGCTTTTGTTTCAGCTCCAAAAACAAGCAACAAATAGAGAGACGAAAATATTCTCAGTCGGCAGAATTAGCCTTAGTCCTTGGAATGAAGACCACGCCGGCAATGGATTTGATTAAAATAATTAAAGAACAAAATGATTACATAGAGTAATGTAACAGTATGACGAAATGGGATATCAAACAGAATCCACTTATTTAGAAAAGGGAACACCTCCTGATTGTTCTAAATTGTTTTAACTGCGTGGGAGATGTGCCCAATAGATTGCATAAGCGATCTTCCCCAAAAAATTGTTAACAATAGGTATGTGGCGATTGTTAAACAGTAACCAATCCTCCCACGCACATATACACGTCGGGACGGTCCTAAAAATTCTTTCTTTGCAATTGAAACCCATCATCGCCACGGAAAGAATGAAAATCTGTTGTTTGTATTAGTCTAGGCTCCCTCACTTACATTTGTGAATTTGCGTATGATGTATATAGTGATTATGTTGGTAAGCTTGTAAACGGATGACTTCATGTCCGACCGCTTCATTGACTTCTGGTTCTCACAATTCAGGAATGTAAATCTCTTTACTCTTTTCGTGAACCTAACTAAACAGGTATTTTCGTGCGCATATGGCAATTAGTGATACTGAAAGGAGTATACAGCCTAAGATCGTAGGAGGAGTGTATCATACTAGTTTTAAGATGATCACTGATTTCGATATCCCTTAAATAAATGGCGAAAATATCTAATGCATATGTTCGAAATGATGTTATAGTTTAGCTAATGTTATCTTATATTGTTTTGTTGTTTTCGCTTTTTGGGGAAGGGGTATTTTAACACTACGTACCATTTTTTTTTATTGTAAATAGATCACAGCGTATTTGTTCTCTTTTAAAAAAAAAAGCCAGTTGTCACAGTAATCATGTACCAAAAACAGAAACATTTATCTATTTATATAAAGTTAGGTATGTGTATATGCTTGTATATTTTAATGTACAGGATTCACTCCTAAACTAATTAATCGATTATTACGAATTTTGGAACACAGCTGTTCGGTGTAAAGGTGGGAAATGTGGGATATAGTTTTTGGTAAATGTGGGATACATTTTTTGGTAAATCATTTTATCAGATTGGTATCACTTCGCGTTGGCATCATTCTGACAATCTGCCCTGATCAATCAGACGCTTTTTTGTCGAGATGAGATATTGTCCAACTCGGTCTTGGGGGTTAATACTCCCAGGAATTACCTCCTGCTCTGGGAGGGGGAGTAGTGTCGATCATCTGAGGTCCCTTTACCGGGGAATACTGACGAATTCGTTCTCTGCTATTTTTTACCCTTTCAGAATGCCCCCTCCAGAGGGCTTTTTGTCCCACCTACGTTAAATTTACTGTATGTCTTGCTGCAGTGGGGAGTGGCTAAATAGCGACACCACTTAATAATACTACTTCATGATAACCAACACAAAAGAAACATAAAGAAAAAAATCTTTATAAATAGAAAGCGGGGACTCTGTAGAAAATATAGATACGCTGATCCCGCCTATGAGAGCGCTAATATGCCATACCACAATCAACGAAGTAATATTGTTATTGTTTTTAAAATATTAATAAAACATGGCTTAATGCATATGTATTTAAACCCAGACATCGGCTAGGAACTTCATTTCAGCGTTCTAAATTTCATTTTAAAAATTTGCATTACCTCCGTCCTCTCACCGTGGGTGGTCGACACCATCTTTAATTGTGTCTCTATTGGCCCTAACACAATGTGCTCGCAAACACGAGACAGCAAGACTTAACAGTTCAATATGTTTTATTAAACCCCTGGCCAGGATATTCCTAGATGCAAAGATTGCTACATTTTAATTTTACTCAACTTCTTTTTCACCATGTGGGCAAATGGGGATATTCACACGAGCCCTATATACACTTAACAGCTTGTATCGTCAATAATCGGCATACGACGTCTCGGCTGGCTCAGGCGTATCCTGATATTTGCTCCAAAGAGAATTGCTAACCAAATGCTTGAGTGGGTCCCTGATGGGAAAAGAAGAAGAGGGCGACCAAAAGTGAACTGGAAGAAAACAATCGGAAGAGATTTGCAAGCAACAGGCAAAAGCTGGAGGGACGCTGTGGATCTGGCTACAGACTGAATGCGATGGATCACTGACCGCCTCGTGCGTAGCGGGACATGGGAGTTTCTAAGTCTAAGTAAACAAATCTAAGTACACGTGTGTATCAGACGCTCTCTGCCAAGAAAAATGACCGATCGGTGTCTACCAACTCTCAACATGACGTCACTCGCGAGATCTCGTCTCCTCTCTCTATTTATGCAACAAACATAGCAAAATAACTTTGAGACGAGAAAATACAGATTAATCTGTGAAAGCGAATATTTACTTGAAACGGTAAATAAGTAAAGGCAATAGATTTAAATAAGTAAACAAAATAAATGCATAAAATATATTTTTTTATTATATCTGTATAGAAATAGTTGAAATTTTTAATGGCGATTCTTTTGAGATTGTACAGTTAGGCTGAATTGAAAACTTGCCTTTATATAGTACTAGCCGAAAAATGTTCCTAGTCGGATGGAATATTTTCTGAAAAAAAGTGAATAGAATTACACTTTATTGTTCTGCAGAACATGGTGGAACAGGAAGAACTGACTATTCAGAAAGAAGTGTTGATATTGTAGAACGGAAGCTATCGATGACAAACTTCGACATCACTTTATTATATAGAAGATTATTTTTATTGGTAGGAGAAATATTTTCATTTTCGGAAGGAAAGTCAAATAATTCTGACCAATTTCATATTAAAAAAGAACGGATCCATTCTACTGTGTCCATTAGATTTATGCATCTGACAATTTAAATGCTAGTTTAAATGTAACCGTGGTAAAACGATGGGCCAACCACCGGACGGACGTAGCTTCTTTTTAAGATGCGTGGACGCATCTTAAAATGCTATTTTAAACTTAAGCGTGACAGACGACAGGCGACAAACGGACGGAGCCGTTTATAGGATTACGTGGACGCATCTAAAAATGTTATTTCAGACTTAAGCGTGGCAAACTGTCCAACGGACATAGCCTCTAATAATAGGTGTATTGATTCCTCTCATAGAGATATTAGGACACATCTAAAATATACTCTAATTTTTTTTAATAGAAGTTTTCCTAATTATAGCATTATGCGTATGTAGAAGCAAACAATCGAAACAATCTACCTAAAAAATTAGTAATTGTTTTCAGAGAGAGAGAGAGAGAGAGAGAGAGAGAGAGAGAGAGAATTAGTAGTTGTTTTCAGTTACCAATAAGCTGTTTTGGTTTTAACAATAATTATTAATTATATTTTTAATGAACCCTCAGATTTGAGGCGAGTGTGTAATTGCCCTGCTTAACATTGTGCAATATAGCACCTTCAAAAAGGAGTGTAACTTACCTCTTAACTATCTTAAGGGGATTCAAAATCCGAGATACCCTCGCTCGGATTTCAATCCGGTGTGTTTTTTTGTGAGTTCGCACAAGACAAAAAAAAGAAAACGCGTACAATCATAATCCCCCTAGTTTTAAAGTCTTCATTTTCTTATTAATGTAACACAGTAACAAGATTCTAATTGTGAGTTCATTGATGCTTTAGTAGATAAACTGCTATTCAAATCTCTGTGCGTATGTTGACATGCGTGTTGGTGTGTTCCCGCGTACCTATATACCTGGCTTAACTTAGACTTCTCTATCCGTCTGTCTTCTCTCGTCTCTTCTCTGTTGTTTCTTTGCCTTTCCATTATATATATATATATATATATATATATATATATATATATATATATATATATATATATAATAAAAGTTTTAAAAAGGTTGAATGCAATGCAAAGTTCCGGATCGCTGGAAGTTGTGAAGAACAAAAACAAAACAAAACCGAAAATAAGTCGGATGTAGATCGAAAAAGGTTTGTTTATTTTTCTAGACGAACTTACATAGACAGCAAGAGTGTTAGTCTGTAATTTTCCAGATGATCAGGGATCAATTTGATATATTTCGAGAGTGTTATCCTCTCCTTGTCAAAAATAAAGAAAAGAAAATATCCCGGAGTCCGAGATAATCGTTTCGTAAGCAAGAGCATATATATATATATATATATATATATATATATATATATGTGTGTGTGTGTGTGTGTGTGTGTGTGTGTGTGTGTGTGTGTGTGTATATATATATATATATATATATATATATATATATATATATATATATATATATATATATATGTATCGCTTGCTCTTGCTTACGAAACGATTGATGTAAATAACCATGCTTCACATTTTCCTTGTTTCCAAAGAAAAATATTTTATGGTCGGAATTTTAGAGATACATCGTGTAACTTTATGTGTTTACTAAATCCTAATAAACTATTATGGCCACTGTCCAAAACTGACATTATAGAAACTTATAAAACCATTGCGTTTTAATAATTTGACAAAAGGATTCGTCTATAGTTACGAATCTTCTTTTATTCGTCAGTATACCTGATGACTAATTTAAACGTTTTCCTTCCGATCGTGTTACAATTAGGATTGCGAATTGACCGTTCTACGATTGACGCCGAATACAAACAGAGATATTGAGTCAGTTAATATTGAAACTTCAAAGACAGACCTAAAATAAGGAATGGGAGAGATAATTACAAGAAAATTGAAATTCAGCTCTTGTTAATTTTTTAATTTAGATTCGAAAATTCGAAAATTAGATGTTCTAATTTAAAGTTCAATTTAAGTGTAAAAAGGGTGTACAATTTATTTGCGTCAAACAGTTAAAATATTTTATTAAAATTAACAATCAATTATAACAAAATAGGTAATAGTTTTTATTTATGTTATGCTACGGTTGAAATATTTGATAAATATGGGTATATGTTTCTGCTTTATTGTGGATATCGTAACATAAAACACTTAAATGAAGAAGTTGTCAACCACATCAACTAAAACAATCTACTTAGTGACGAGCAATATGGCTTTCATCTTGCAAGATCAACAACTGATGTGCTGACTGTGATATCGTACATTATCAGTGAATCTATCGACGGGGGCTTCGTAGCTCTTGATATATCAAAGGCCTTCGATAGGGTTTGGAACAAAGGTTTACTTCACAAGCTTGTTAGCTATGGAATAGCTGGAAATGTCCTCCCAACCATCAAATCCTTACTCTCCGATAGTTCTATAAAAGTACTTGTTGACTTGCAGAAGTCCTAAGCGCATAGTATCAATGTCGGCGTGCCTCAAAGATCCATATTGGGGCGAACACTCTTCCTGATCTTCATAAATGAGCTTACAAATGATATTCTGAGATAATTCCTATACACCTATGCAGACGGCACAACTATCTATGACAGCACTTCGAAAAGCATTTTTGATTAAGTGGCCTTTTGGCTAAGATCAAAGTGTAGTATCTGTTCCAATGGATACTACACCCTATAGATCGGTATCGTCTTCGCCTTCGGGTCTTGATTCCGCCGGTCTGTGGTTTTGTCCTGTGCAGTTCTTGGAAGTCCACCCTCCCTCTTTGGGGTGGAGTAAGCTTATTGCTTACTGCCTGAGGCGCCCCTACCGGGAATGCCGACGGGGCTGCCCAGGCAGTTTTTGTAGGCCAGAGTGCTCACCTTCTCGGGCGCTGGCTTTTCAAATCCCACTTTCCCGACCTTGTGTCACATCTTACCGCTGTGGGAAGAAGATAAATACCATCTCTCTCTCTCTCTCTCTCTCTCTCTCTCTCTCTCTCTCTCTCTCTCTCTCTCTCTCTCTCTCTCTCTCTCTTTCGCTTTCTTTATACTTCTTTTGACTTTGAGCACGTGGTGCAATGGGAGGGGAAATTGCTTCTAAATGCAAGTTTCTTTCTTAACACCAGCAACGCTCGAATCCTCATTTTTCCCCAGTTTAAATAAATGGGTCTCTCCTTGAGGAAGCCGCCTTCTTTATAAGCTCCTAGGACTGACTTTCACTCCAGACCTGAAATGAAAGACTTACATCAAATTTGTTGCTAAGGTTGCTGGAAGAATGGTTGGATCATTCTACCGCTTCAAAAAGTAGATCACTTCTGATGCTATCCTCTGCCTGTATAAGAGCCAGGTACGCCATAAGATGGAGTACTGCCGTCATATCTGGGGAGGTGCTGCACATAGCACTCTTTCCTGCCTTGACAGAGTACAAAACCGACTTTGCAATCTAGTGGGGATTATCTCTTCTCTTCCCTACAGCCTGTTTCACACAGAAGAGATGTTGCTAGCCTCTCTCTACTCTATCGTTATTTTCATGGTAGGTGTTCGACTGAGCTCCAATCTCTGTCCTCCTTCTGTAAAATATTCACAGAAAAAACTCACCTTGCTACTACCACAGTAAAGAATCCCCTCTCTCTCTCTCTCTCTCTCTCTCTCTCTCTCTCTCAACCAAAAATCAAACAGAACTTCCATGGACAAAGTTTCTTTCCTAGAACATTCCATCTGTAGAATAAAATACCAGAAGGCGACTTCCCAACCGACCACAACATGGTCCTCTTCAAGTCTAATGTAAACAAATACTTGTTGAGTCATTCTCTTGGATAATCAATTCTTCTTAAGTAATCTTCTGCCCATTCCACCCATTGTTTCCAATCCTCTCGGGGTGGCGATCATCGTCCAACTGACAAACATTTTAACCCCTCTCCTCGAGTGGCCCCTGGGACTTGATAAGTGGTGACCCATTGGTAAAAAAAGACAACAAAATAAGCAGAAAACGATAGTTTTTCACTTTCGAAGAAGTTCCTTAAACTCCGTTCTTATTTATTGTGAAAATAGGCATACTACCAGGATTCGACTGCGTGACAGAGCAACGTAGAAAAAGAAATTATAAAAAGTAAACATAACTACTTGAACGGAACTCGAACTCGTTACCACAGGCTTCTTGTCCGATTGTTAAAGATTCGAACAAGGTTAGTAACTGCACATATCTGGACACCCAATACAACAAAAATCGGCGATTGTGCAGTATAGTCAATAAGAAAAAACGGGGTGGAAAAAAAACAAATAGGCAACAAATAACTTTTACCAAACGCAAGAAAATTTACTTTTCTATCTACGTATATAAGTTTCACATGCGGATACTGATTGTAAGATTTATTATCTATGAATTTGTTATCGTCACTTTTAATCTACCGTTGGAGTCATATTCCAAGATGTTGCCGGAATTGTTTGGAAGCTACTTGATAATTTTAGGCGGGATGTGGAAAGAAACGGGGAAGTGGAAGGAGAGAAAGATAGAGAGACGGGTTGAGAGAGATAGAGAGATAGAAGTTTTAATATAAAAATGTAAACACACTTTTTAACCTCTATTTTGTTTTTTTATGGTCCCGAGCAACACCGGTGAGCCTTGCTAGGACTTTGTAAAAGGATAAATAGATTTAGTAATGTTATCAAATGTACAACAAAAGTTCTGATTGGAATACATAGATTCACAGGTGACGACTACATAACACAGCGAGACAAACAATATATAAAATAGGTAGAATAAATAGCCTTTTTAAAACCGTTTGAATTTTAAAACATAAAATAAATGTTTATGGAATTAGAGGTGAACATTTCAGATTCATGCGAGTAGTATTTTTTGTGTTCATTTATACATAAATAACACTAAACAATCAAACATTTTGAAAATTTTGCAAAATTCAGAAGGTGCAGGCCACTAGTTTTTGGCTATTTTACATGCATGAAAACCCTTTCACAGCCTGAAAATGGTCCTAAATTAAAGTACTATATCAGATTTAACCATCTATATCTATTCATAGCTTTTGAGGATATTTTAGGACCTGCAATGTCGCATGAAACCACTTTTTCACCGAAAAGTGATGGATTTTGAGTCCCGTGGAGCCCTAACGGCTATTTTTGGCCTGCACCTTCTGAATTTTGCAAAATGTTCAAAATGTTTGATTGTTTAGTGTTTTTTTTAACATAGTTCACCCCAAACAAGGCAGGCCGCCACTGTAGACGTAAGGAGCTACTGAGAAAGGAAAAGGGGAGAAGGAAGGGGGTCAACCTAACTTGGGATCTGCGCAGCGAGATGTCTGTTTACATTAGTTTTAAATTTCTGCATGTCTGTTCTGTCGGGGAAACAGGGGGCAGGGAGAGAGTTCCAGAGGCCAGCAGTACGAGGAAAGAAGCTACTTGAGTAGAAGGCTCTACGACATCTGGGGACCTCCACAGTGAATGAATGAGATTTAGTTGATTGTCGAGTTGGTCTAGTGAATTTACGTCGAGTGGGCACCAGAGTAGTCAACTCATCGGAGCATAATCCATTGAAGTATTTGTAAAACAAGCATAAGGATGCTACATTGCGGCGATGGGGCAGAGGCTGAAGCTTGGTTGACAGTGAGGGTCCAATTAGGTTGGCGATTCTTTTTTGGACCTTGTCAAGAAGGGAGAGACTAGTTGATGATGTGTATAAATGAACACAAAAAAATACTACTCGCATGTATCTGAAATGTTCACCCATTACGTCCCACCCCTAATGGAATAACAAATATATTGGCCAACAGTAGTTGTGCGTAAATGACCCACAATAACTGCTGACAAAAATATGAAACAACAATTTTCACCCAGCTATGGGAAAATTAGCAAGCTGTGTTATACAATAACTAGTTCACTATAGATATTGCGCTTCGGCATTAAATATACTAACAAAGGCAGGTTAGTTGTTGAACGGACCAACTCACAAAACTAATCAAATCGTTTAGCAATCAAATAATTTATAGGACTATCAATAAACGCCGAACTCTTTCGGCTAAGAAATTAATGGTTATCTATTAGCCTATATTAGGATCTTCAGAAATGCATCATGCATAAATAGCACAACTCTATATAAGTATGTATGGAAGCAGAAAACTACAAACATAGTTACATTAAATGGGAGATTATCAAGCCAGAACCAGCTTGCAAGCTGAATAGCAAAATTGTACGTTATGCCTGGAAGAAAAATACCACATTATAAATCCAGACAAAAAAAAGCTATTTAATACAAGAAAACACGAATTTATAGCTAAATATCGACATCTTAACAAGTATTTTCTTCTTTTTCTTTTTCTTTTTTTTTTAACGTAGTTCACCCCAAACAAGGCAGGCCGCCACTGTAGACGTACTGAGAAGAAAGAAAAGGGGAGAAGGTTGGGGGGGTCAACCTAAACTGGGATCTGCGCAGCGAGATGTCTGTTTACATTAATTTTAAATTTCTGCATGTCAGTACTGTCGGGGAAACAGGGGGCAGTAAAGGAGTTCCAGAGGCCAGAAGCTGTTTGAGTAGAAAGCTCTCCGGCATCTGGGGACCGCCACAGTGAATGGATGGGATTTAGTTGATTGTCGAGTTGGTCTAGTGAATTTACGTCGAGGGGGCACCAGAGTAGCCAATTCATCGGAGCATAATCCATTGAAGTATTTGTAAAACAAGCACAAGGATGCTACATTGTTATCTAAGCTCTGATTAAATTACATAGATTCACGAATGAAAATTTCAATGGTGTCTTCAGATTCTTTGATAAATTTAATCATTATTTAAACTTATTTAAATATTCTGTTAACATATTGATTTCTATAACACACAAACAATAACTTTTTATATATGTTTTTAACTAATGGGATGCTCTAGTATTATGTTATGTATTCACCTAAAATAGTGCTGTAGCAGACGGCCTTCTTCAGACCATTCTTCTGCCACATAAGACAACGAGTGTATAGTGACGACGAGTGTATAGTGAAGCAAGAACTGCGCAATCCTCTTAGCCGACGCTGTTTAGATCTCGTGGAAAGGAGAAGTCCAAGACCACTGGAACCAATGCTGAGATCCAGAAGAGAACGAGTTGTGTCATTTGGGAATTTTCCTTCTCCTAGACTCGTCTATTCTACTATTTAACCTATAGCTAAGTGGATGAACATATGGAGTCACATCTTCCCCAACGGCATAATCGCGTCGTTCTTGTTAGATCATCAAAGTTAGGCGACGATGAACCTAGCCAGTATCAGATGGGTGACCATTTGGGAATAACAGGCGATGCTGTATGTGGGAGACAAACGACACCCCCTTGTAAGAAATTGCAAAAACTAACGTCGTCATCTCCTCTGACCGGGGTACCGCTTGTGAATTTATATTCCCTAGAAACTTCCTCGTTCGAAGGAAGTCGGACCCCGCACCAGATACCAGGAAAGGACAATGGTAGTAATAAAAGTGATGCCATAGCCCCGACCTAAACTCAAACATGACACGCCGAGCTGACAGGTCGTGCCAATAATCACTCCATTATCGCTACTTTTTGTTTCAACGCCCCCCCCCCCCACCCAAAAAAAAAAATTTTAATAAAGGTTTATTTGCGTACGAAATCAGCATGAATAATAAGAAAAGTAAAAAATATATTGACCACGCGGAAGTTATAAAATGTTTAAAAACAATCATTTTTAATGATTCAAAGACTCAGAGAATCTCAAAAACACATGCTCTAACGATGTATGCAGTTCTAAAATTTCTTTAAAATAAATTCTGAAATGTACTGGGTGACCCAAAAAATGACAACATTGAATCGTAAATAAAATTTACAATCCATTGCATTTTTCTCAAAAATACAGAGTGACCTTCTCCTCTCCCCCCCCCCTGCAAAAAAAAAAAATATGCCACTCATAACGTCGTAAATAAAATTGACAATCCTTTCTGCCATCTAGCCATATATGTACAAATAAACTTACTTGCCCACCAAGTTACAGTCATAAATGTCCAACAATCTTTGGGGGGCGTTGTTCCATAATATATATATGCATCTCTGCGTCGCAAGCACACCTGGATAGGACGTGCAAAATTGTCAATAACCCTGACGTCACACTCCTCTCGTGGCACTTCCCTTATTTTGAGCTGCGGTGACCGTCTTCATCTCAGAAATAGTATGCGGATTGTTTTGATAAACATTAATTTTTAGATAAACCCACAGATAAAATTCTAGGGACGGTTAAGATTCACTGAGTATGAAACTTATTCAGGATCACACATCCTACTGATGAGACGATCGCTAAAATGCCCCCGCATATCATTGAACGGCAATAAAACAAAGGCCATTGGACATTCGTGACTGAAAATTGGTGGACAAGTCAGGCATAGACTGAAGTTTATTTGTACGAAATGTGATTTGCCTGTAAAAAGGATTGTGAACTTTATTAACATTCCCATGTGTAGCATTGTTTTGTTTTAGTTTTTGTCTTTGTTTTTTGGTTAATCAAATACAAAATATTGAATTATTTTGTTCTTTTTATAATTTTGAAACTGTTCAATCTGACTTGGTACCGTAAGAATGGTAATCATTTTAGCGGTTAAAAGAATTACTTGAGCAGTGGATCATATCTATATTATCCTTAGTAAAAAAAAAACATGGAAATATACTAACACGAAAGAGTTATTATTTTGATAGATTTGACAGGATTTTGACTTCATTAAGTCGGCGGGCGATGATGATGTCTCTTTCGGGCCTCCATAGAACGCTTGACACTTTGGGGGACATTCTCAATTCCATCAGAAAACCTCCCCAAGCGTGAAAATACAATTACAGCCGAGATAAAGAAAGGCACACCGTCTACTGCAAAAGTTATCTTCTATCAGAGCCGTGATTGAAAAAGTGGACAGCGACCAATCAGATGCTTCAGCCGTGAAACCTCCTCCTCACTCTCCTCCTTTTTCGCGCGCCTTTGGCGTTTGTATATTTCCTTTACACCTGACCACCTCCCCTCTCACTCTCTCGTTTTTCTCTCTCCCCCCCCCTCCCCTCTCTCTCTCTCTCTCTCTCTCTCTCTCTCTTTCTTTCTTTCTATTTCCTGTATCTATAAACTTTCTACAAGTTTTCTTTTCACGATCGGGAAAGACTTTCTTACATTGAGAAATACTAGATTGTTTTCATTATCTGTTTATATCTCTCCCGTTACTTTCTAGTCGGTGGAGATTCTGATTCTCTCTCTCTCTCTCTCTCTCTCTCTCTCTCTCTCTCTCTCTCTCTCTCTCTCTCTCTCTCTCTCTCTCTCTCTCTCTCTATCTATCTATCTATCTATCTATCTATCTATCTTTCTCTATCTCTCTCCTATTCTTTTCATTCTCTCCTCCTTATCCTTCCTCCTTCCACGTTCCTCCCACTGCATCTTTGCATCGTCTGAATTCTTCCAGTTCATATTCTGCATCATTCCAAAATTTCGCACTTAAAAAAAACTTGCATTTATTTACGCGTCCGCCATTTTTTTCTCGTCACTCTGGAGCTGAAAAACAAAGAATCTTTCTTTTTCGGTGTCTTCTTTCTTTTGGGAATTATCAGTGCCGATAAGAGACTACAAAAACTGCCGTAATAACTGAAAAATACGATACAATAAACATTTGGAAAACGTTTATATACAGCCGTTACGATAGAATAGGGGGAAAAAGAACTAAGAACTTTAAAAACAAGAATTAAGGTAAGTTGAACTCTTTTTTCATTTTTCCCGCCATTTTATTGTCTAAAGGAAGTTTATTTATTGTTGGATTGGAGAAAACATTTTCAATTTTTTTATGGATTAAAACTTTTAAAACGGATTTGTAAAGACATTGCCAAGGCTGCAGCAAAGAAGGTGGGCTCCCTCTATCGTGCTAGTAAATTCCTCACACCTGACATTATCTTGTATCTCTACAAAGCCACCATCCGCCCATGCATGGAGTATTGTTGCCAAATCTAGGCTGGTGCATCATCCACTAGTCTCTCCCCTCTTGACAAGGTCCAAAAAAGAGCCGTCAACTTAATGGGTCCATCACTGTCAACCAAACTCCAGCCCCTGTCCCATCGCCGCAATGTAGCATCCTTGTGCTTGTTTTACAAATACTTTAATGGATTGTGCTCCGATAAACTGGCTACTTTGGTGCCCCCTCGACGTAAATTCACTAGACTAACTCGACAATCAACTAAATCCTATTCATTCACTGTGGAGGTCCCCAGATGCCGGAGAGGCTTCTACTCCAATAGCTTCTTTCCTCGTGCTGCTGGCCTCTGCTCCCTCCCTGCTCTCTGTTTCCCCGACAGTACCGACACGCAGAGGTTTAAAACTAATGTAAACAGACATCTCGCTACACTGCTCCCAACTTGGAATGACACCCAAAATCCACACCCAAATTCTCAGTAACCCTTTACGTCTACAGTGGTGGCCTGCCTTGTTTGGGGTGAAATATGTTTTAAAAAATAAAATAAACTCCAATCTCTGGGTCCTCCTTGTAAGCCATTCATAGCAAAAACTCGTCTTCTTACCACAACTGCAAAGAACTTTCCTTTCTTCTTCTGTGTGCCTAACGTCAAGCGGAACAAAGTTCTTAACAACATTACTACGGGACTGCTTCCCTGCAGACTCAAACATAGTCATCTTCAAATCCAATGTCAACAAATACTTGTCATAAACTGTCGAAGGTTATCAGGCATATGGGGACCGCGACTGTGAATGGGTGGGATTTTGCTGCTGGTTCGAATATTACGCTGAGGAGTTAAAAGTGCAGTTAGTTTGTCGGACCACATTTCGTGGAAGTACTTGTAAAACAAGCACAAGGGTTCAATATTGCGGCGAGGGGACAGAGGCTGGAGCCTGGTAGTCAGTACGGGACAAATTATTAATAAAATGGATTTATGAAAACGATTACATTTTAATCAGAATTGCAAAGACACTTTTCCACCATTGACCGCTTAATATCAATGCAAGAGCAGCAAAGTTTAAAATCGAATGTAAACCAAGAAATAACAATAAGGGATGAATGTCAACCGCAATTTATATCCATATGGAGATGATGTTTATTCCGAATTTACATAATTACATATAACAAAATGCGTCTCAACACACAAAGGGATACAACAGATATAAATACAGACACAGACATACATAAACACACACACATGTATGGAATCCTTGGTCTGATGAGGTTGACTTTCTGTGAAAAGTGCAACCGAAACATGTATGCACATATGTAACCAATAATGTTTGTATAAATAAAAATTTATACTTATATATATATATATATATATATATATATATATATATATATATATATATATATATATATATATATATATATATATATAATTTAATAATGGATATTTTAATATTTACATATGTTTCAACTTTACCAAAAATCATCAGTGTGGTTGGATATAACTGTTCTGCTGTTCGCACGATTCGAACCCCATCGAAACAGCTGCATAAAATGAAGAGAAGTAAAGTCTGTTATTCATTAAACGAATGCACACACACACACACATGTGTGTGTGTGTGCGTGTGTGTGTGTGTGTGAGTGTTTATGGACATGTGGATAAGCATGGACACAGACTAGTGGAAATAAGGACAAAAATACGTCATTAAAGCTCAACCAAGATGTGTTGGTCGATTTGTTTGACCATATTCATTTGGTATAAACTGGTTATACCAAATGAATATGGTCAAACCAATCAACCGAAATATCTTAGTTCAGCTTTAATGATGCGTTTGTGTCTTTATTTCTACTAGCCTATTCACATGCTCATCCACATTTCCATAAACAAATTTTCCATTTTGTCTAAAATATTGATTTTACCTTTATAAATATATATATATATACATATATATATATATATATATACATATATATATGTATATATATATATATGTATATATACATATATATATATACATATATATATGTATATATATATGTGTATATACATATATATATATATATATATATATATATATATATATATATATATATATATATATATATATATATATATATAGTCCATATACAGCCTTTTGCGCTGTATTACAGCTCTTGAGTGCGGTTAGACCAGCTAGTGCCTAAAGCCGAGATTGAAACTCAAAAGTCGAGCTGAATGTAAATGATATCTCAATGTAAACATTATCAAGTGCCGGGAGCTCGAATTAGTTTTACCCAATGAGCTGTGCCTTAAAGCTAATGGCAGTTTACGATATCCTTACAAATAAGCTCTACCCAAGAAAGGACGCTTTATATAGTAATACACATACAGACTGTTTCGCTGTGTCACAGCTCTTCAGTGCAGCAAGACCAGCTAGTGCCTCAAGCCGGGATTGATTTTTAATTATATATATATATATATATATATATATATATATATATATATATATAATTAAAAATGTACCCCATTCTATTGAGTTGGTTTGAAATTTTTCGTGTAAATCAGAAAATAAGGAGTTAGCAAAGAAATATAAAATGATAAAATTCCAAATTAGTCGCTTTCTGCTTGCTATGTCCTCTCTCTCCCTCTCTCCCTCTCTACTTCTCTCTATCTCTATCTCTATCTCTCTATATATATATATATATATATATATATATATATAAATATATATATATATATATATATATATATATATATATATATATATATATATATGTATATATATATAGTTATCTATCTCTATCTCTTTACCTCTCTCTTTTAGCTACGGGTGTATTATTACTACGCATGTATTACTAATGGTGATTTGCTCCTTTGTTTACAATGGACTATTCAAATTCTTTTCTTTTTTTTCTTTCTTTATTACTTTCGACTGTTAATAAACAGATGGAAATTAAGAGAGAAACGGAATCAAGAGTGATAAAGACCCATAAAGTGCGAGGGGAAGTGAAACAAGAGTGATCGACTAAAAACTTAGTAAGAGATTGGTCGCTTGGAAAGTAATTCTAATTAGAACAATTAAAATGGATTTTTAAACATAACTCAATCCAAAAATTAAGGCATACTTTAACATGTATTTTGTGTTATTAAAATATATAGGAATAAACAAACGATAAGTAACTCCACTAATTGATAAAGCGGGAAGGTCCCTCAAAATTCTCACTCGCCAATGGTAAAACATAGAACAACATATACTTGACAATGTATTAAAATGTTCTTCTCTAAAGTCAAAAAAGGTCAGACGTGTTTAATGAACTAAGAAATGAGTTGCAACTTTCTGTAATAAATTTAAGTTTTATTACCTCTAATAGCACATGATAAAAGGAGCATACGTGGACACTTCATTACAAAATGTATTTTGAACAACTGCCTGAATAGAAACAATTTTAAAAAACCAATGCAAAACATTATGTGTACACGTTTCAAAATAACGAATTAATATCTACCGGATTCTATATTTCGTAACTGATTGATAAAGGGAGTTGTTCCTCGAAAATTCTCACTCCCCAATGGGAAAGAACAATATACTTATTTAACACTAGGAGTTATCACACAGGTCATCGTCAGTAATTGCTCACCGACAACAACCGGTGGTGTTCCCTGGAGTCTGAGTGACAACGAGCCTCCCCAGATTTCCAGTACTCTCCACCTCTTTTCGATAACCACTGCAACTGACCTTGCGGTATCGCAACAGTCGCTTACCATTGATGTCTCGCTGGTAAAGACCATTGGTATTCTCTGAGATTTGGGTGACAATAAGCCTCCTCAAGGTTATAGCACTCTCTGCACCCTTCCAGTGGAGGTCTGGTTAGTGCTGTATCTCCTCGGTCTTCTCATCCTCCTTGGCCCTCTATGACTATTATTATTATTATTTTAATTATTATTATTATTTTAATTATTATTATTTTATTGTTGCTATTATTTCTAATAATACTGAACAAAAAAAGCACACGTAGACACTTTATTACAATATATATATATATATATATATATATATATATATATATATATATATATATATATATATATATATATATATATAAAGAGAGAAAGAGAAAAGAGAGAGCCATGGCTTTTCAAAGAATGAAATCTCATCGTCAGAGGAAGAAAAACAGATAAGATTTCATTCTTTGAAAAGCCATGGCTTAGGAAAAAAAATCTTTTTTATTTGAAACACATTGTTTTGAGCAACTGATTACTTAATAGATATTGTATTTTTACAATCCTTATTCTCATCGTTTACTTGTCTAAATAATTGCTTTATCTCGTATATCGAGCATCAATTCTTTCTTGATAGGTTCTACTTTAAAGGTATACACTATAATTGTATTTCCCTGTTCTTTATATATATATATATATATATATATATATATATATATATATATATATATATATATATATATATATATATGTACAAGATTCACCCTTCATAAAACTTCAGATATCTCCAATTTTTGTGAAATTTTAACAATAGGTATGAGACATTAATTTATAAATATTCCCCAATTATCAGCTTCTTTAGAGTATTTTAAAGGGTTTTTAGGGGACATAATATGGGCATAACGTCCCATTTGAAAATCCAAATATATCACATTTACATTGAGTTTGATCCATAGTCATAAGCCACGAATAAGCAAGATTCCCTGAATTTCAATTTCTCTTAAGATGCCTTATGCTTAAGCTTCAATTTTTAGACATTTTCTAGAATCAAATTCATGGACTTGATTTTGACTAAAATTAGAATAAGGATTATAGACATAAGGTTTAGTATCATTATATCTTGATTTTAATCTTCGTAAGGGGGCATAAATTGGTCGATAACTGTTTTGTTCCGGCAATCAGTAAATTTTACCCGTTCTGTACCAAATACAGAAGATAATGAAATGAAAAACATTTTTGGTTGACTAATAATTTGTCGTTCTGTCCAGAAAACGTTATCGAAGTTCTTTGAAGAGAAGGGGCGAAATATTAGTCACGCAAATGGTGTTGCTTTAATTTGTCTTCTTTATCGATTTTTTTATTTATTTTTCTTTACATCCTGTCGGATTTAATCCATACATGATAGTTACTTTTCCTGTCGATTTGTAACGCTAAAATTTAGTCTGTCAAGCTAAAGTGTGTTTCAATGAAAGCTCAATATTAAAAATTGTTTAACTACACTGCGAAGCTTTGATTGTGACAACAGCTCTGGATATGTGCGAAAACTTTGGTTTTGAAATAACTTCAAAAATGAGATTCACTTTAAGATAAAAATAGCATTTACGTCGGTCTGTCACGCTTAGGTAAACCCTTGGCCTTTTGACTAGGACAAAACAATACATGCGTGTATGTGTATAATTGGATCCAGATATATGCGTACGTATGGATATGAATACTTGAACTAATATCTTATATGTATGGGTATGTTTATACAGGTGTAAAAGTTGTATATTTTTATTTTTATATTTATTTTGTGGGTACGTATGCGTAGGTTATATATGTGTATATATGTGTATATCCGTGTATAGATATATGCGTATATATATGTGTTTGTTATTTTTTATATATGTATATATATGTGTTTATATATTGTGTGTGTGTACTTGTGTATCTATTAATTTGTGTGCACGTATGTATTTTATATTAAGACCAGATATTTATGCTTGAAAATGTATATATGTGTATATATGTGTATATATGTGTATATCTGTGTATGCATATATGCGTATATATATATATGTTTTTTATATATGTATATATATATATATATATATATATGTATATATGTGTTTATGCATGTCCTTTTGTATCTATTAATTTGTGTGCACGTGTGTATTTTATATATTGACCAGATATTTATGCTTGAAAATGAATATATGTGTATATATGTGCATATCCGTGTATGGATATCTGTGTATATATTTGTGTCTGTTATTTTTTTTTTTTTTATTCATTTTTTATATATGTATATATATGTTTTTTATATATGTACTTTGTATCTATTAATTTGTGAACACGTGTGTATTTTATATAAAGATCAGATATTTATGCTTGAATATGTTTGTAAATAGATTAAAACTTTGAAGTGTTAAATAGAGAAGAAAAGAATCCAGGCTGCGTAGGTAATAACACAATAGAAAAAGGAAAGAATAAGAAGGCAGGTAATAAAATTGATGACAAAAGATAGAAACTTATTGAAAGAGTTAACAAGTAAATAATGTAATCCGATACTAATTTATATCAAATATAGCCTATCCCAAAAAAGATTTATTTAAAGGGAAAGTTTTCCAAATCCATCTCACTTCTCTGTCTTTTTTGGTCTGAAGAGGTTGACTCTCTGTGAAGAGTACAACCGAAACATGTATGTACATATGTAAACAATAATGTTTGTATGAATAAAAATTTATGCAATATATATATATATATATATATATATATATATATATATATATATATATATATATATATATATATTATTATTATTACATTTTAGCCTGAAGATTCCCCCGGGGATGAAACGCGGGAGCCTCTGTGTAGCTTAATTGCCATAAATATATTTTCATAGATTACTAAATATATATATATATATATGTGTGTGTGTGTGTGTGTGTGTGTGCGTGCGTGTGTGTGTGTGTATGTATATTTATATATTTATATATATGAAGAGTTCGAATGCAAAACGCGATAAACGCCATTTTAAAAATCACGAAACTGTCCCTACAAAAAGTGTTGCATTTTATGACTCGACGACACATTAAAGCTATGTGTTACATAATGATACCGAAATAATTACTTTTTGATTTCAATTAAAATAAGCTTAAGTTCGAAGTCTAGATTTAATATATTCGTGTTTTTATTGTTTAAGGTGTCAATTTAAACGAATTGGATTTATCGTGTTTTGCGCTCGAACTCTTCATATCTATATATATATATATATATATATATATATATATATATATATATATATATATATGATGTGATGGACTCTCCCGTCGATTTCGATAATGTGTGTATTATTATTTCATGTATCCACATAAATGTTATAGGGAGATATAATTTTATGTATCAATTTTAAGTATTTACTTCAACAGTGCTCAATACGCTAGGTAGTAAGTTTTGAAAATATTTTTATTTTTATGACTATTAAGCTACACAGAGGCTTCCGCGTTGAATCCCCGTGGGGAATCGTCAGGCTAAAATGCATGGAGATTGTGTTTCCGGGTGTTTTTATATATAAAAATCTCATCGTGATTTGACCTCATTCCGAATGCTGACGATTCCACTGAGCATAGAATTTTTTTTAAATCTAAAAAGTCAGCCCATTTAGATTAAACCGCGGTACGTTTCTGAAATATGTAACATATAGTTTTCAAATGAATTTTATTCATATATATATATATATATATATATATATATATATATATATATATATATATATATATATATATCCAATAAACAGAATAAACCCTCCCAACAGCAGAATGTCAAAATAGATAATAACAAACAAATAGAATCGGAGAATAAATCAAGGAAAAATAGAAAATGTAAGACTGTTTGGTTTAAACCACTATCTGCGAAAAAATGTCCCGACTGACATTCATAAATGCTTCTTTAAAATTATTGAAGACAACTTCAAGCACCACATAATTACAGCGGACCTTTTAACAAAAGTACAATTCTTTCTCTACAATACCAATCTTTGAACAACGTATAATAGTATCGAGCACAGATACAATTAATAAAGCTAGGAAAACTAAAAAAAACAACTACCTTTGACACTAGATGCAATTGTTTAGACGGAAACTCCTGTCTGTTAGAAAATAACTGCATACAGGATAATGTTGTAAATAAATGTATAATCAAGCAAAGTATTAACTCAAACAATTGGAATGATATCTCCACCAATAATAATGAAAGTAGCAACGATAAAACGAATAATATTCATAGATTCAACAATACAAACTTATACAGTATAATAAACACCTACCTCAAAGCAACGTCAAGCCTCATGAAGCCAATAATTTCGAAACATTAACATACATTCCATATCTAGGTCTTTCAAATTTAAATTATTTGTCTAGACATATATAGAATATTAAAAATATAAATATCCCATACAACGATAAATGGTTCATAGTTAAAAAGGCAAAAGCTTATAAGACTTTAGATAGATTTTGTACGTTGTGCTTGTAGGAATCACTATCCATAATTAAACATACTGACGAAATTGTCTCTAAGTGTATGCATAAGAAATGTACAGATACAATTATTATAATGTCCCATTGGTCCACATTTGCGTTTTCCATTATACTATATTAAACAATATACACCCTATGGAATGGATTGTAATTTAGTATCTGAAATTTGATCATACCTCTAAATAAAGAGAGTTTATATATATATATATATATATATATATATATATATATATATATATATATATATATATATATATATATATATATATATAAGAGAGTGTATGTATATCACATCGAAGCAGTTTGAATGCTAGTAATCCCCACCTATTAGAAAATAATCTTAATATTAGGATAACGACATTGAATTGGGAACGATATACAATTGTATGTAGTATGGTATATATATATATATATATATATATATATATATATATATATATATATATATATATATATATATATATATATATATATATATATATATATATATATATATCGTTTAATATGACAGACAACTTATGTCTGGATATCTTTGTGAAGATTTTCCATGATTCAGCTAATGGAAAGGATCCTCACAAAGAAAATGCTGCCTAAATATATATATATATATATATATATATATATATATATATATATATATATATATATATATATATATATATATATATATATAAATATATAAATATATATATATATATATATATATATATATATATATATATATATATATATATATATATATATATATATATATATATATATATATTTAGATTTTTCACTTATAAAATAGATCATTCAGTGAAGACCGGGGTTGTTCCAATAAAAACAAGCTCGATGAGACTCGATTACAGAGTACAGAGCATTTATATGTGATTTTATGAAGGCTTACCAAAGCATTCCTTTCAGGACACCAATGATCACCATTAAAGATATTTTTTCTTACAAATATTATTTATTCAAATTAAATGTTTTTTCCTACACGTGTTTCACTACCAAGCAGTTACTTGCTTGGCAGATCATCAGGGAAATTAAATGTCTGGAATACTGGTTTCAACTGCCGACAATACACAATGTGGCGTTGCAATAGTTGAGGTCACTTAAGAAGAGAAGAGGAAAAAAAATAAAAATAAAAGTCAAAATTAAAAAACAAGGAAGAACAACGATAAAAAAAGAAAGTCCTAGAAAAGTCTTAGAAAAGTAGCTCGTTCATTATTTCTTCCACCAAGCCAACAAGCAAATAATCGGTCCCAAATACATTAAAAAAAAACAATATATGTGTGTGTGTGTGTGTGTGTGTGTGTGTGTGTAAATTTGTTTTTCATTTTGGTATATATTTTAATATATATATTTTTTTAAGAAGGTGTATGTTTGTATGTGTATTTAATATATATCTGACTTTATTCGACTTGTGTTCGGACTTGATGTGTAATACGGAGGATCATTTAGGATCTACTTTCATTAATCATGAGTTATTAAGTCTGTATCTTTACTCAATAAAATTTGTTGATCTCTGGAAGTTATTTCTAAAAATAGGTATAATAATTTTGATTTTGCTAGAGTTAATTAACTTACAAGTGTTTCATAAACATGTATATCACCCTATTTGGCACTATTGGGATCTTAATACTATAAGATATTATTGGCTTTAGTGTAACCTGTAAAATTGGGACATAATATTTTTTTATTTAAATACTACCGCAAATATAAACAGAATGATGTATACTATCATAGTTTTTTTTCTACCTACAAAATTATATGTAAATGCGTCTATTATCACTTATTATATAATAAGGCGCAAAATTTAGATGTTTATAGATTGTTTAAATGGATTTGCAGGGGGAATTTTCTAATACATGAATTAAGAAATATAATTAGAGTTAACTCCCTTTCACTAGTCGGCTCGGTTTATATGAAAATGGAATTCGATTAGTACATTTATGGTTGAATTATCTCCCCTAATTTAAAAGAGTTCAATTATTATTTACTAGCATTTAATGACATTTTTTTAAAAGTAATGTATAAATAATTAATTCCCTGCAATATGAAAAGATGTTTCCTTTGTTTTCTCTGTACCCATAAGTATTTTAAAGTTGAAAATTATTCACTGTTCATAAATTAAGCATCATTTATTAAAATAAGATTCTTTCGTAGAACTTTTTAAACTTACTCTATCCACCTTCTTTGAAGAATGAATCCATTTTTTTAATATCTACATTTGATTTTCGAATGCAATATTTTTGCCTCGCCATAATATAAAGGAAAAAAATCAAATAAAAGGAATAAGTTTTCTGGATTTTTTGTTTAATCATTTAATAATTCCATTGTTAATTTTACTTCTAGCGTATTGATAAATAATTTTTGTGGTGAAGGTTAATTATGGACAATAATGAACAATAAATTTCTGAAACATATGTACACAAGGATAAATAATATGTGTTGATAATGAATTTTTCGGAGGGTGATTACAAAATATTGTAAATATAGAGATTTTGTTCATCGGTCATTCACAACTTTTCCGTCAGTCACAATTTTGAAATAGATTGCGGAATTTTTCTCATTTCGAAATATCAGAGACCTTAATTCCCTTTAGAAATAGAAAATAGTGAATTCGTAGTAACAACAAATAAAGCGGAAGTTATGACCGGAAATAGAAACCGAAATCTTGATATTCCCCGTCTGAGCTTCTGTTAACTGAGCTATTTGGATTTTCTTATAAACAGATTTATAATTTACGTCATATTTCAAAACATTAATTCAAACATAAGCGATAATGAAAAATAAATAAATGAATGGGTAAACATTATCAATAGTGTTGGAAATTATTTTAATAGACCAAAACAATTTATTTTACTTTAATTACATATTGGGGTTAAAAACAATGTAATATCTAATATCTACTAGAATTTGCGCCCATAGCGTCCTGCATTCTAGTGTCATAAATGTTGTATTCTAATACGTTATATATATATATATATATATATATATATATATATATATATATATATATATATATATATATATATATATATATATATATATATATATATCCGACTCGTTACACAAAAGTTAGCGAGTAAAATCTGCTGAACAAACCCATTTCAAATATTTAAGGGAATTAAGAAAGTAGATATCAACTGAGACAACACCTCGCATTCAATCTGTTTCCATAATGAGACGTGTTCTTTCTTGTTTCTCCTTTCTATACCGATTTCTATGTTTCCTTCTTCTTTTTAACTTTCCAGTTGAGACGTAATCTTTCTTTCCTTTTTATTTATTTTTAACTTCACGAACCAGACGTTGATTTACATGAATATGAATATTGGTGTACGAATATGTATATTAGTGACGAAGTATATTGTTTTCTCATGTTTGACGAAGGGTGTACACTCGTGTATATATATATATATATATATATATATACATGTGTGTGTGTATGTGTGTGTATGTGTGTGTGTGTATTTAAAATTGGTGCAAATAAAACGTGTCATTATTTTGAATAATGTTTGAATCAACAACTTCGGAGGTAAAGCACTGAGAAAGTGAAATCGCTAGCTGTCATTAGCGATAATTCAAAGCTCTTTAAAATAACAAATAGAGCACTCTTTGACTTCTGGTATTGCGCAAATAATCAGTAAGATTTCCATTTCTAACTTGTGTCTATGGCGCAGTGGATAGTGGTACTGATTGTCGAAACAAAACGATCGGTGTTTAATCTCGACCTGAAGCACTAACATGTCTAGCAACACCGAAGAACTGTGATTTCAGCGAAACAGTTCGTCTGCGAATGACTGTATTTTTTTGTATTTGTTTATATTCTTTTCTCTTTGGTTTTGCTCAGGATGGGGCATCCTGCCCGGTGCCAGTCATTCACCCGCTATCTTAGAGACTCAAACCGAGAGATCTTTTTAGCCGTCCATTTAAGTGCAATTGTTTGGATCTCTCTTACACTTGGTTCACCGGGTATATTAGCCAGGTAGTTGTTTAAGTTCTCTTTTATGAGCTCAGTGGCCCCTATAATTATTCCAGTTTATTTTCATGCCATACATAAGACTTAGGTATCTTGTTCTCTTCTCCCTCCCAGCTCTGTTTAGTCCGGCATCATTGGGAACACTGACTTCAACTAGGGTTGCTACTCTCTCTCTCTCGTGTCCCATATCAATATGTCAGCTTGAACGGCGCCGTTCTCTAAGTAGCTGTATGAATTGCATAGTCATAATGAATGGTGTATGATTTATTTCCAACAGTTATTTCTGGTATATGTTCCCAGGACTTGCTGTTACACTGGATGTTCAATTTTTTTGCAGATGGTTCAGTGGAAATATTTACGCACTCCATTGTGCCGCATTGTACAATAGCCGTCTCCTAGCATAACCTTATAAATGATGTGTGTACTCTTTTCTTTATTTATTTTTCTTATCTTTCTATTTTTGCTGGAGATGAGGCATCCTACCGGATGCCAGACATTCACCGGCTATTTCAGACATTCCAGCCTAGAGATCGTTTTAAGATTCTAACCGTCCCTTTAAGTGCAGTTGTTTGTATTTCTCTTGCACTCGGTTCACCGGGTATACTCGCCAGATAGCTTTTGAAATTCTTCTTCATTAGTCCTGTTGCTCCTATAATTACTAGTATGATAGAGATTTTCCTAAGATCCCAATTTCTTTTCATGTCGTACATAAGACCTTGGTATTTCGTAATCTTTTCCCTTTCTGCTCTGTTCAATCCTGCATCATTAGGGGCACTGACTTCAACTAGGGTTGCTACTTTCTCCCTTTTGTCCCATATTACGATGTCAGGTTTAACAACTCCGTTTTCTAGATATGTAGCTGTAGGTATGTACACGTATGTCTGAACATGCGTATATGGAAACTGTGTTATAAATTTCAAGCGCCGAGGAAAGCGCTCAGATCAAGTACTCGTTTAGTAAACTAGGAAAAGTGCAAACGTTAAGTGCAACGAACAAGAAAACATCATCTCTCTCCCTCTCTCTCTCTCTCTCTCTCTCTATCTATCTATCTATCTATCTATCTCTATCTATCTATCTATCTTATTCTACTTAGATTTGCCACACACCGATAAAGAGACAATAAAAATATGTTTGTTTTCGTGATAATAAGTTTGTTTTGGTGACTACTTCACCCTCGAGATGAGGATGTGTTAGGTCACTCGATGAGTGTTGTTGATACAATGAAATCTAATAATACTTGCTGCATAATCAGATTATCGGCGACAAAACCAGTTCCCCACCAAATATAAGTGATTAGTCACGTAGCGGGATAGAAGACAAAGTATATCAAAGGGTGGATGAACCTTCTTGTGGGGGTCAACGTCTAATATTATACTAAATCTGAGTAAATCAACGTTTTCTTCCTTAAGGCTTTTTCCTATATATTTAATCACATAAAATACATGTTCGATTTAAGAATCGAGTTATGTTGGGGAAAAAAAACTCCAATTCTAATTGTTATAATTAGCCATAATTTGCAATTAATTCACCTATTATCCATCTCATACTGTGTTTCTATCTATCACTTTCAAGCTCTCTCGCTGTATGTTGTTTGGGTCATCGCTCTTATTTTATATCCCCTCTCTCTCTCTCTCTCTCTCTCTCTCTCTCTCTCTCTCTCTCTCTCTCTCTCTCTCTCTCTCTCTTAACAGTCAAAGATAATAAAACAGACTATAAAACAAGATTGAAATAATCTATTATAAACAAAAGGAAATGTCGCCACAGTGGCAATACTATTTAACCAGTAATGGAAAGAGAAAAAAAGAGAAAGAGAAGGGAAGATATAGCGAGCAGATAGAGACTAATTTTGGATGTTGTCTTATTTTTTTATTTTTTAACTGGTTTTGCAAATTCACGTTTTCCTGATTCAAACAATTTCACTCGAGCTCAATGGGTGACCCAACAGGTCACATTTTTCTGGTATAATATATAGTGCTTAGCATCGCACGATACGCTATCCGTCAATGAACCAAAGTTACTATACGTGTGGAAGAGCGCCGGTCCGGTTGTCTTGGGTTTTCTCTTGACACTGGATTTCGCTCTATTGTGGAGAAGATGTGCTGCTGGGATACGTGCACTCTAAATCGCTTCGCAGCATCTTCCGTTTCCTCGATGAAACTGGAAATCACGAATAGAATTCTACAGCGACACGAAGAAACTGTTGGTAGCAGAGGCGGAACTATCATTGTTGGATTCGACGGACAACCAAGAAAGACATTATGAGCGAATATCCAACAAATTGTGTGAATAATTATTATTACTCACTAGTTCTCACACAGGTCGTCATCAGTGATTGTTCACTAATAATATCCGGTGGTTTTCCCTAGAGTCTGAGTGACAGCAAGTCTCCCCAGATTTCTAGTACTCTCCACCTCTTTCGATAACCATTGCAAATGATTTTGCATTATTGCAAAAGCCGCTTACCATTGATTTCTCGCTGGCAACGACCATTGGTTGTCTCTGAGATTTAGGTAGCAATAAGCCTCCCCAAGATCCGAGTACTCTCCGTACCGGTCCAGTTGAGGTCTGGTTAGTGCTCTCCCTTCTCGGTCTTTCCATCCTCCTTGACCCTTCACTATCATTTGTGTGGTAACAGCCGAGGCTGGTTCCATTACACTGCGTGTGTGTGGTTTTTTATGGGGGGCAGTTTATGAGATTCCTTGCAGTTTCTGTTCCGTTTAGTTCACGTGGTGTTCTTTGTATTTATTCTTTGTTCTATTGCAACTTGCATGTGGCTGGTTAGCGTTCGTAGTTTATATTGGTTGATTTCCGCATTCAAGGATATTCCTTAAGATTTCAGCTGTTTTCACTATTGCCGCCAGTTGTATACTGCCAGTCTTCCCTTTGATTCCAATTTCTCTTATTTATTTCGAGTTTTTTTTTCGGGACTGTTCTTAGTGCTCTACAATTATTGGTATTATAGTGATTTTCTTCATGTTCCATATTCCTTCCAGTTCTTTAACAAGTTCCATGTATTTACTTCGTTTTTTTTTTGTCTCCTTGGTCCCATGAACTGCTGGGGCGGAAAAATCTACGATTTGGCAGTTTTTCTTTCTTGTTAACTATTATGATATCTGATCTCCTTGCTTGTATAAGTTTATCTATTTGTACATCCATGTCACAGAAGATTTTGTGATTTTCATTTTCCTGTACTGTCTCCGGTTTGTGCCTGTACCATTTGTCTGGATGTTAAAAATGCACATGTTTGCATAGTTCCCAGTGTACTGCATTCCCCACACAGTTGTATCTGTTTTTGTATTCTTTTGGGGCTAGTTTGTTGCATTCCGTTATTATGTGATTTACCGTTTTGTCTCTTTGTCCACAGAGTCTACATTTACTGGGTTTTGTCTATCTTAGCTTTGATATAGTTAGTTCTAATCGCATTATTATGTGTGGTTATCAGTAGTGGTTCCGTTTCTCTGTTTAGGTGGCCTTTTCATAGCCATGTTCAGGTGTTTTCGTGAGTCTCTTTTCTTGTCATTGTCATAGATCACCGGGTAGCTGTTTCTCGTCCAACTTTTTTTTTCTCATCTTGTTTCTTGTTTTTCTGCTCCATGGATTGTTATTTTTGGCGGTGTCTCTTGCTAGAGTGATTTGCCTTTCTGTGTTTGGGTCATGTATTCTCCAAGTCGTTTTGTGTCTTCCACACAGTCTTCTATACTTACCAGTTCTCTGCCTCGTCTATCCTTTTTACGTAGAGTCTGTCAGTATCATCTTTCAGGTGTAGTGCATTGTGAATGGTCATTAGTTTCCTAGTCTTCTAGTCAAGATGCCTAAGTTCTTCTTTTGTCCAACCTATGAATGGTCCAGAATATGTTACTAGTGATATTGCCAAAGTGTTTATTCTTTTTACTAGATTTTTGCTTTATAATTTAGTTTCTAGTTTTCCCGTTCTCGGGTATTCTATTACAATCTTCTCTTATTATTATCATTATAATTATTATATTATTATTATTATTATAATTATTTTTTTTTATTATTATATTATTATTATTATTATTATTATTCACTAGGAGTTCCTACACATGTCATCATCAGAGATTACTCACTGATAATAACCGATGGTGCTCCCTGGAGTCTGGGTGACAACAAGTCTCCACAGATTTCCAGTACTCTCTACCTCTTTCGATAACTGTTGCAAATGACTTTGCGTTGTCGCAACAGTCGCTTACCATTGATTTCTCGCTGGCAACGACCATTGGTCTTCACTGAAATTTGGGTGTCAATAAGCCTACCCAAGGTCCCAGTACTCTCCTCACTCTTCCAGTCGAGGTCTGTTTAGTTCTCTCTTTCCTCAGTCTTTCCATCCACCTTGATCCTTCACAACTATTTTGTGCCGAAGCTGATACCTTTTTAGGGGGGGGATTATTATTATTATTATTATTATTATTATTATTATTATTATTATTATTATTATTATTATTATTTACTCACTATGAGTTTTCACCCGCGTCAATATCAGTGATTGCTCACTGGCAATGACAAGTGGTGTTTCCTGGATTGACAGTGGCAACAAGTCTACCCAGCATTCAATCAGAATAAGCAAGGTATAATATCCAAGTTAAAACTATTCTGTGTTGTTGTATAAGTATATACATATACCGTGCATAGAACATCGCCGTACATAAAAGAACATATGAAGAATACCAGAAAGAAGATCGGCCGAAATATAATATAAATACCAATGTTGATGAGAACCATAGTCTGTAATACTTTTGTTATTTGTTACTGTGTTTCTAAATATCTTCCAATTTAAATAAACGCAGTCGATGTTCTTGATATTCCCTGATGCTATTACGCAGTTCACCCATCATAGTCAAGCATTTCTCCATGAATCAACGAACCTGGCATTGCCCCTGCAGATGTGAGACGGGATGCTGCCAACCGATAGATATCACAAATGCTACCAGTGATAGATTCTATCTCCTTGATTAAGGTGAACCCACGGCCCAGCGACGGACATCAAAAAGCTTCCTCGGTTATGTCGAGCCCCTAACAACGCCTCAGGAAGAAACAAAATTATAGCTGTGGACCAAATAGCTAGAGACTGGACTCCCCTCCTACTGACATGGGAATCTCTCTTTATGAGTCCCTCCATCCTGGCTCAGGAGCACCCTGGGTCCAGTGGAAAACACTCAATCGCCTGAGAACGGGAATGGGGCGATCAAAAGTTGCTATGACTAGATGGAGCTACAGAACCAGCAAAACCGTTTGCGAATGTCTAAAGGAAGACCATACAATGCAAAATTGCCTTGTCTGACAACTACTGTCCAACAAGTGTAGCTTTACATATCTTGCAGAGTACAACAAAATGCAAAGGACTGCGTAAAAGATGGGAAACTGTCGTATGACCACATGCTTCAAAGACACACAAAGAAGAACAATGATTCGATAAATATTATCATTTAATAATATCGATGGAAAAATTTTAAATAAACGTTTTTACATTATGGCAGACATATGTTTCCGTTATTTATTTCTTACAATAACAAGAAAGAAAAATATTAAAACTTAAAATGAATGTGTGCTGTTGTCATTATCAACGATTACAGACGCGACCACAAGAAAAAAGCGAGAGAGGCAAACGCACAACGGCTGTTGCTAAGAAAAAGAAGAGAGAGAAAACGAGACAGACAAACTCTACACACTGTAGCTGCGGTGGCTATCACAACTACTGAGACTGCAATGTGTTAACTAATAACCCTGCTGTCTACGGGATGACGACCAGAATTCTGTTGGGATTGAAAACTCCCGAGATAGTGCTACAAAAGTTTGAATAATAAGTGAACACCTTGATAGATGGTTGATGTTTTCGTTGTTATTTACGTCCAAATTTGAGAAAAAAATGTAGATCTATATTATATTTATGAAACGTTGATGAAAACAAAGAAAGAACAATCAAATGAATATCAAAAATATAACGCAAACACTAAAATGACAGAATAACATAACTTACTTAAAACATATGTCAAACTTTAGAACTATAAAATAAACCTGAAACCGAAACTCCTATGTGGTTTTATATAAAAGAAATAGGCACAATTAATTTTTAAAAGATGTCAGTTAACATTGACAAATAAATTACGAATAGCTTCCTTTAAAATATGTACTTAGGAAAATCAGCTTTTTTTAAGTTACGGAAGCCCTGTTCTCTATAGTGATGAAATTGTGAGACAACTTCACGCACGCGTATTTTTTGTGCTTTGACCTTTTACACATTGAATCATTATTTTTTTATTTACTAATTATCTAATATTTGTTGAAATCAAAAATTTAATGGCGCACAATAAAACGAATTTTGTAAAATGCCATTTAAAAAATAATTTAAGTGCGAAATTATATTTACCTGAATGCATTTCGGTTTCTTATTAAACGAGTCATTCATATTAATCTTTTGTTAATGGTTTAAGAAAAGAATTAATTACTTCATAACCTTTCGAAATGTTAGAGGAATTTTGAAGCATATAAATTGTCAAATAGAAACGTAATTTCTGGCTTTAAAATTCTTAGTAAATCCGCATGTATAAAACAGATCAAAGTTTTGGAAACCATTTACGTCTAGTAATTTTATGAATTGAGATTAAAACAGCATTACCTTAACAGTAGATATGGTCTTCTCCCTCCGCTCCAGAAGCGCAGAGAACAATAGATGCTCCTGTAGGTCACTTTTATTGATTTCGCAAAGGCGTTCGATCTCGTCAGTAGAAAAAAGCCCCTTCAGAATCCGGCCTAAGATGGGTTAACTACCAAAGCTGCAGAGCTTGATTAAGTCCTTCCACATTGATATGCAGGGGACCGTGCAGTTCAATAGAAGCGCCTCCAAGCCCTTCAAGATCAGCTGTGGTGTCAAACAGAGAGCGGTGACCTCGCTCCCATTCTCTTTAGAATCTTCTTCGCTCTGCTTCTGAAATATGAATTCGGCAAGTCAATAGATGTGATTTACCTGCGTACGAGATCAGATGGCGGGTTGTTCAATATTGCCCGCCTCAAAACTAGGACAAAAGTGCGTGAACCCATTGTCAGGAACATGCTTCTCGACGATGGTGCGGCAGTGACAACTCATACCCAGTGCTTATTTCAGTCACTGATGGATCGTTTCTCCGAGACCTGCAAATACTTGGTGCTGACCATCAGCCTGAAAAAAAAACAAGCGTTCTAGGGCAAGGTACCGAAACATCACTATTGACAACTATGAGCTCGACGCGATCTATCAATTCAAATACCTTGGTTCCACCATCACTGAAATCATATCCCCTTTGACTGATTGAAAAGAGAATCAAGAAGGCAGCGACAACCCTTGTGTGCCTCACAGAACGTGTGTAAGCCAATCCCAAGCTGTTGGTTAAGACTAAGATGCCGGTGTCCAATGCCTGTGTCATCAACACAATGCCAGTGAGACTTGGACCACGCATGCCAGGCAAGAAAGCCGTCTGAATATTTTCTACTTAAGAAGCATCATGGCAGTAACATGGAAAAACAGAATGTCAAACACTGAGGTCTTCTCTCTAGCAGGTCTGACCAGAATGTTCATACTGCTATGACAGCGCAGACTACGTTAGTGTGTCCATGTTCATCGTATTCCAGTTGGCCGTATCCCAAAAGATCTCTTGTATGGAGAGCTGGCCTCTGGAAGGAGACCCATCGGACAGCCACAGTTGAGGTTCCGAGTTCGTTGTTCTTAAGAAAAGACAATACATACAAAATGGCGACCGCTTGTTTGGAAAGGAATACAAACACGTGGTCGCTACAAAAAAAAAAAACTTAAAAATCGAATATCAAATATTTCTATTTTTCAGTGGTAGTGGTCTTTAACGAGTCGTATTGCTGTAAGTAATGTTCAATGCTTGAAATAGAAGACATTTTAACTAACTCTCTAACAATGATAAAAAAATATCCGGGCTGTAGACAAGTTTTTTTTAACCTATTAATGAGTAAAAAAAATTACTGTAAGCATACTTTTATAAGAAGAAGACGTAAATAAATACAGATTCATGCGCTATTAAGCTTACACTCGTCCCGTTGGGATTAACAAATTAATTATATATTAATATACATTGTTAATTCATTAAAAAAATATTTATTTTCAGTAAAAAAAACATATCGTCTCATGCAGTCAAATTGACACGGTTTGTTTCAGAAGTAGAGTGTGTGCACTGTACACCATATCTTACCGGCATTTAGAAGCAGCAAAGAAGAAGCATCGACTGTGATCCCTGGTATTACCCCCACTGCAGCCAAGAAGAAACACAACGCGGAGATGTTATATTTTTCATAACACTCAAACACCATCTTCTTGCAGCATGCACGAACCAAGACTTACAAAACTCGCCAACAGATGGCGGATGTTAAGGGGGCGTTTCTGGCAAAATGTTCTTTTGTTTGAGAATGACAAAACAGAGACTTACATTTTGACCAACACAGACAAAATTGCAAACACATGGTTCGGTTTTAAAAAGAAAAAAAGCAACTTCCTAACTGACCACAAAATGGACTCTTCCCATGAACTCTAACGACATTAAAATTGTTCGCTTCGAACATTGAAAAAGTCAGACAAGAACATTGTTCGTCAAAATTAGAATCTTTTCCTTTCAAATGTTGCTTTAACAAAATAATCTTTGCTCATTTTATGTTTTCAGAACTGTTTTTCCTTTGGTCATCACTGACAAGCGAAGCCTTGTCCCTATATAGTTTCCCTTCATAATTTTAAGATACATGTGTTATCTCTACTTTCAACCATTGATTGATACAGTTTGTTTCAGTTTTAGAAATCATTCACGGTGTGGTACATTATTCGCTCAGAATATTCAGGAGTTATCTCCCTTGAACTATATTCAAGTTATCTATCCTAAATTATAGTAGCCAACGAGAGAATGAATTATTCTCCCCAGTAATTAAGAAAGACTCATTCAGAGTGAAGCTTTTCCTCTTTTCTGGCTGGTGTTTCCGCGTAGCCTGGTTTAAATAACTCTGACGCCATTTTTTGTCATTTCACATTATTGTCGTAGTCGTCTTGAAACTCTACTTACCCGTCGCAGCTATCTTTCTGACGTCTTTCGAAACATCAAAAGTTAAATCGGGTAATTATCTTCGAATTTGTTGGGTTTTGTTCTATTAATTTTATGATAAATAATAGTGCCGATTTATTGAGGTTTAATTGGCGTCGACCTCAGTCCTAAATCCCGCAAACTAGGTATAATATAGAAAAAAAGTTAAATAAAAAATTATTTTAATATTGTAATTTGAAATGAATGACTTCAAATTTTGGACAAAATAAGAGAACAAACAAACAATGGTCTGCCATGGATCGAACTTACGACCTGTGTTTCTAAGTGCAACAACCAAAGCCAATTGGCCACCGCAACAATTGTTTTAAAATATCAACCGTTGATTTTATTTGTCTGTAGTCGTTTTTGTTTCTTTCTTTGTATCGAGTGGAAAATTATGCTACAGACGATGTCGATTGTTCAAAATTGGTTTATGCTTATTTCTTTTAGCTCTCTTTATATATATATATGGTACTGATATCGATCCTGAACCAGTTTTCGTGAGGTTCGATTCGGAAGCGTTCGGCTGTCCTACGCAAACACCCGAGAGTTGACGAGCCGATTTGTACCAGACGACAATTTTGATACGGTGCTGCGTCCTATGATAATAATGTTTTGCTTGTTTTGTTTGTTTTATTTTGTTTTTAGGGTTAAGGTTCAGGGTTAGGGTTAGGGTTTAGGGTTAGGGTTTAGGGTTAGGGTTAGGGTTTAGGGTTAGAGTTTAGGGTTAGGGTTAAAAAATATTTATTTGATAACAGTAATTTCGCTCTGTTTTGCTTGTTTTATTTGTTTTGTTGTTTAAAATATTTCTTGCAACTATAACTAAAAATTATAGGACGCAGCAACGTATCAAAATAAAAAATATATATATTTATTTGATAACAGTAACTTCGCTATGTTTTGCTTGTTTTTTTGTTATTGTTTCTTTTAGAAAATTTCTTTGAAAATATAACTTACAATCACAGGACGCAGCACCGTATCAAAATTGTCGTCTGGTACCATTCGGCTCGTCAACACTCGGGCGTATGCGTAGGACAGCCGAACGCTTCCGCGTCGAACCTCACGAAAACTGGTTCAGGATCGATATCAGTACCATATATATATATATATATATATATTCTTCGTCTCTCTCTCTCTCTCTCTCTCTCTCTCTCTCTCTCTCTCTCTCTCTCTTTCTCTCTTACAAAGCAAGGGAATTAACAAAGTCTAAACGAAATCAGAGTTTCCCCCTTAAACCCTTATTTTATTGAGTGCATAAGAAGTCATTAAAGGAAAGATGTTTCCCAATTTTAAGAATCACACGTGTGCACATTGTTTTTATATTTAAATGTGATAAGAGCATTTTATATAGAACTATTTTGGGTTTTTATATGGAACGAAACTAATATTAAGAAACGCATAGTTTTAATAATTAAAATTTAAATACATGTAATTAATTATCTGAAAGTCGAAAAGATAGACAAAATGTGTAGGTGATTAAAGGAAAATGTCACCATTTTATCTATACTCCTAGCCGGCCTAAGTATTATGAGAAAAAAAACTGAAGAGAAATAAATTACATTCATGCAAATAACATAGTGGAAGAAAAAGGCTAGTCAGAATATGATATCGATTTGTCAGATGCATAGCTATTTACGCCTAACTTTGAAAATCAGACCGACTTAATTTTATATATTATTATAAAAGAAAGGTACGCTTTCTTCTCTTTATTCTTCTTCCTTCTCATCTTCTTGTAGATCTTTTAGTACTTAAACATCAGTCAAAGCTGTAGTTCTTCTTAAACTAATACCCCTAATACAAATTGAGTTTAGTATATATAAACTGAAGTAGGTTGTTTTTACAATGGCTCTGTGAGGTCTTGACCCACACGAGATCTCCCGCCTAGTGCTGACTATAATCTAGGATTTAAAAGGTGGCACTGTGTCAATCCACGTTACCCTGATTTCATATTAATATATCGATCAGAGTGTCTCACACACAGTGGTATATCTATTATTACATGTAGTACCTGAGGGCCAAGTTAAAACCTTTAACATGGCATCAAGTTCAGCCAATTAATATGTTGAGCATCGCTTCCAGGTCTTAACTAGCACGCATATTCTTTTACTGTTCTGCATCTTGCTAGGAAACTAGCATCGACTCACATGTTTAATACTCGACTATGCATTAAGAAATTTCCAGATCATCCTGTTTCACTTCACTAATTTCGATGACCATACGCTAGATTAAGGTGTCCTTTACCTCATCATCCTAGTTCTTTGTAACTGGCTCTTCTCTTCATCGTTCTACGAACCACGCGAAGCGATCCGCACACCAGAGGTACTTGCATAGCCTCCTGCACAGGGTAACGGTGTACGTTGTGTAATGAGGTTGGGAACCTCTGAAACTATGCTCTAGTGTCGTTTTGAATCATTTCTTTCAGACATAAACCGAGCCATCAAATGTTTCCTTACTCGAGCGGTGAGAACGAAATATTCGTTAATGTATGTGTCGTCGATGTAGCTTGATGCCATTCGGCGTATTGTCTCTCTTCCTGCGAGAATACTATAATGGTAATGGCCTAGAAAAACTCACATTTAGGCAGAACTCCAAACGACAATACTCACAATCTGGAATTGTCATGGTGTCATGTAGGCGTGAATTTGAAGGTACGCCCTATTAGGCTCCAATATAGATACATTTTAGCTTTTCTTTGTCCATTCACACAGCTTGGATGCACAGGCGGAATAGATGCTACTAGCCACTCTCTACTGTATCGTTATGCTCATCGTAGGTGCCCCCTCTATAAAGCATTCACGGCAAGAACCCCCTAGCCAGAACCACAGCAAATAACTTTCTTCCCTCTCTCTCCTTCGCTCTCTCTCTCTCTCTCTCTCTCTCTCTCTCTCTCTCTCTCTTTACCAAAGACCAAACGAAACTTCCATGAACAAAGTTTCTTTCCAAGAACATCCAATCTGTGGAACAAGATACCACGAGATTGCTTTTCAACAGACTACAGCATGGTCGTTTCCAAGTCTAATGTGAACAAATACTTGATGAGCCGTCCTCTTGGAAAATCAAGTCCTCTTTAATAATCTTCTGCTCATTCCACCCATTGTTTCCAGTCCTCTCATAGAGGCGAGTATTGTCCTACTGACGATCTCTTTAACCCTTATCCTCGAGTGGCCCCGGGCCTTGATAAACAGTGTCCCAATAGTAAAAAAAACTTCTTTCTTTTTACTTTTACTTCATTCTGCTGCATCACGATTATCAGAGAAAATAAACTTTTGGGATGCCCCAGCTTTTTATCTGGATACGGTATAAGCCATATATTGTTTATTCACATGCGAAGTGCCTGCTCATATTCCCGACTAATTTCTGCCCATGCGTTTCGTCCGGTGATCAAAAGTAACGGAGAAATGAGGTTCATTGATGGAAATCGCCACGCAAGTCGGCAGTTTCTCTTCACCAAACATCACTGAAGCCGTCGGACTAACAAGGCCTTCTGCAGCTTTTATCGCATCTATTCCCAGTAGTAAGTCATATGCCTGTTGTTTTCTGAATCACCCTTGTCCAACTTCATCCTCGAAACACATACAGGATGAGCCACCATTCGTTACAATGTCTACCGGCTCGTCATTCCAAGATCAGTGCCGTTCCATATTTACTACTACGACTCCTTTAAGCATATATGATAGCTTCTGGGAATGCTACAGTCATATAACAAAATGGATGCCTTTCAGAGCGTGCTGAAATAATCCTTTCTGCACCTCCATCAGTAGGATCCCCTTTCCCCATTTCGGGGTGTTCGGGGGATCAATAGCTCCGACTCTGAAATATGCTATTTGTCTGTTAATTTGAAAGAAAATAAGATTATTTTTTAATTGTTTTAATATATTAGTTTTGACTTTTAACCTATAGAAAGATATAATTAAAAAGAATTCCTATTACTTAGTGAAAACAAAAAGGAGAAAAATGGACAAATAAGCTAAATTAACAATTTTGAATGTTGGCGGTTGTATTTGTTTTTTTTTGTTTTGTTTGGGGGGGCTTAATTGTGAAAGTAAAAATTTCACTGATGAAGCCTTTTTGAAATCCCTGAAATTTTGTTATCAAGAGAACGTACGTTTTGAAATGGGAAGAAACAATTGTTTGAATTAAAATGTTTTTTTAAACAAATTCGGAACATTTAGTAAATTATTATTATAATATTTTTGTCTGTTAATAATAGTTTTTTGCTATTTTCCAGGTTGACTGTCATCAGTATGGTGTTTCTCGCCCGATCAATGTTTACAGAAGGACATTATGTGAACGCAGTTAACGTGATATTCACCTCTCGCCAGGTGGCGCTCTTCACCATTTTTTACACACTTCTTATTGACAATTTTCTTCTTACGGCTATTGGTAAGATTTGAAAATCATTTGTTTATTTATTTTTTATATTATTTTATATATTTCGTACTAGCTTACTCGTGTATCTGGCGCTGCCCGGGAAAGTAGATTATCTCAAGAAATTCAAGCCCTTGACCTTTAACTATTAAAGTATTTGCTGTTTATGGTTGTCCGGTACGAATGCAAATCCCATGATGTTTAACCATTTGGAGGGTTCGCCACCGGACTTATAGGAAAAAGTTTAATTGCCAATCCCTGTGAACACCCTGAAAAGTTTTATGGGAGGAAGAAAAAATAGCCTCCTGTCTCCTCACCAAAAAACAATTATTTGAGAAATTAGACTTGGTGATCAGTGTCATATTTAAATTAAATGTAAAATTATCGTCAATTTCTTGGCCTATCAGCGTTTGGGGCTGGCGGGGCAGTTAACCCCTCAAAAATGCTATAGGTAATAAATGTTTTGCGTGGGTTTTTTGGGGTGGGGGTAGCGTTATTCTACTTTTTATAGCCGATTACGTGTGGTTTTATGACGTTTCCACTTGGACAAAGGTTTACTGGTGAACGATCTTAACTGTTCTAAAGAGTTAGAATATCCCTAAAAAGGGGGTTCATCTTACGTAATATATATATATATATATATATATATATATTTATATATATATATATATATATATATATATATATATATATATATATATATATATATATATATATATATATATATATATATATACAGGGTGTTTCAAAAGTCTTGGGAACATTACAAATGCGTATATCTCATGAACTATTCCAGGTAGAAAAATGAAACTGGTGCCATTTTAAAGCTTGCTTAATCAAGTTTTTGGACATACTAATGATTTTCGTGTTATCTTTCCAGGTGCAGTAATGGCGTTCTCTAAACAAGACAAAGCATTTTGCGTCCTCCAATTTGCAAAGACTGAATCGTGGACATGTGTTCAGCGTGCATTTCGCAGGAAAATTATAAAAAAAAGCCCCTGAAAGGAAATCCATTGTCAGATGGCATGCTAAATTTGTGAAAGATGGGTGTTTGTGCCCAAGTAAGCGAACAGGTCGCCCTTCAACTTCAGAAGATGCAGTTGAGCAAGTTCGGACAGCCTTTCAGCGGAGCCCCCGTAAATCAGTGAGAAGAGCCAGCAAGGGAACTTCAGCTTGCTCTAGCAACTGTCTGGCGTGTCTTAAGGAAACGACTGCAAATGGTACCTTACAAGCTCAAGTTGGTCCAAAAGTTGAAAGACACTGATAAGCCACTTCGCCGTGACTTTTGCATTGCAATGCAAGAGAAGTTGGAAGATAACGGCTTTGATGACCGGCTTGTTTTTAGCGATGAGGCGACCTTCCATCTGAATGGCAAAGTTAACAAGCATAACACTCGCATATGGGGTACTGAGAATCCTCATGAACTTCTTGAGCACGAGCGAGATTCACCAAAAGTGAACGTGTTTTGTGCAATTTCCAAGAAAGGTGTCTATGGACCGTTCTGCTTTGAAGAGGCAACTATCACTGGTGAATCCTATCTCAACATGCTGGAAGACTGGTTAATGGCTCAGTTGGAACAAGCAGAATCTGATGACTTCATTTTTCAACAAGATGGTGCACCACCACACTGGAGTCTTATAGTAAGGCAGTTTCTTAACACAAGGCTGCCTGGTAGATGGATTGGGAGATCTGGGCGAGGTGATGACGTTCTCATGCCCTGGCCTCCTAGGTCTCCAGATCTTACCCCGTGTGACTTTTTCCTTTGGGGCTTTGTCAAGCAACAAGTCTATGTGCCGCCCCTTCCAAGAGATATTGACGAACTAAAGGCTCGAGTAACGGCAGTTGTGGGAACCATTGACGTCAAGATGCTGGAACGCGTTTGGCAGGAAATGGACTATCGACTAGATGTCTGCCGTGTGACGAATGGTGCTCATATTGAGCAACTTTGAAGATTCCCCACAAAACTTGAAACTTTAACCTTTCCAACGGTACCAATTTCATTTTTCAACTCCTAATAGTTTTTGAGTTATTAAAAATCGTTATGTTCCCAAGACTTTTGAAACACCCTGTATATATATATATATATATATATATATATATATATATATATATATATATATATATATATATATATATATATATATATATATATGTGTGTTCGCCCAGTGATCGCTCGCTTCTATAAACAGTTTCAACGTGGGAGTGTGTTTGTAGCTGGACGAGACCACCAGATCGGCAACGTCATCATCGTCATCGTCGCCATCTCGGCCTAGAGGGACTTGGATCTATTTTTTCATTGCCACGACGATCTGCACGGCTTCAATCGCTCGTTTAGAAAGGGCGCTTAGACATTCGGGATTTTTCCGTTGTCTTACACGGAAAATTTTATAGATATAATTTAAATTTCATAAAAATAGGATATTTTAAAAGTTTTATCGGAGTTCTATCCTTATAGCCCCTTTAGCGGTACACTTAGAGATTCAGGCCTACTTGCATGAATACACTTGTAGTTTTTATATAGATTCTCTAACCTTTCTTTCTATAGCGAACACACACACACATAGATAGATAGATAGATAGATAGATAGATAGATAGATAGATAGATAGATAGATAGATAGATAGATAGATAGATAGATAGATATTTCAAATACAACTCACTTTCTTGCCTTCAAAATGTAATACACGACAGGAATTACTTTCTAATTTGACTACGCATAGGTAGTTATCTATATTGCTTCGATTTAACTATATAAGATACATCAACGTAAATAAATAATCAAAAAGAGTCATATTTAAACACGAGGAAAACTATTGCATAACGAGGGCTGTGTTTGAATGAAAAAGTTTGAGTGACACCTTAAACGTCACAGGTGATCCCAGACGGAAGTCGCGAAATTACGTGATTCCTTGAAAAAAAATTTCTGTCTGTTTTTTTACTGGCGAGATTTCAAGCGGAAAATACGTGTCCGCGTGCTGATCCCAATAGGGGGCAGCGCGCACAATGTGGTTGAGTGTAGCGAGATGAGCTATCCATCTATCTACCTGACTCTCACACACACACGCTCGTGCGTATACAAGTAGCCCGTCGCTCTTATGTTTTCTGTGATTGCTTTTCTCTTTTTAAATAAACTTTTTTTATAAATCAACATCGGCGCCCGAGTGGTTTTGTCTACAGACGAATAGAACCTGTGTTTTATGATGAAACGGGTGTATAATGGTGTATACACTCGTCGGTGAAAATATAACAATCCATCGCCGTTGATGTTTTTTATACACCAGAAGAATGTCGGCTGCTACATCGATAGAAACATTGATATAAATAATGTATACGTTTAACCCCATGTGTTCTCTAGTCTCCCGCTTCATTTTATTCTATATAAAAATAGAATAAAATGAAGAATACAACGGCACAGTTGGCCCAGGGGTGGTAAAACTTTGAAAAAGTGATGTCATTTGAAATGCTTAAACTTAATTTTTCTTGAATCTAGATACAATTTCTGATTAAATGCAAAAAAAATCAGCTCAATATCTTATCGACAACTAATTTGGTGGTCATTTGAAGTTCGCGAATTTATGAAAATCCGCATTTCGTGCAGATTTTTTTCAATTTCTGAAATTTTGTAGAAATTGGCCCAGAAATCCAAGTTAAATGCATTCCTAAGTCTATGGTTGCAATTTGTATTGGTATATGGACGGGTTGATTTTAAAGAAGCACCACCACGTGCTTTTTATTCTTCTAGTTTTGACTTCCAATTTGTCTGTAAAGCGAGAGACAAAATCAGAAAAAATAACAATGTCGATCCATACAAAAATAAATTAAATTTTATTTGGACAGACGACACATTTCTGGTAAGAAACAGTCTCATGCTGACCCTGAAAAGAAGAAGCATAGTTGGTATGAGTAGAGGCTCGATGGGCAAGGGGCGAGATTAGCAATAACTGGACAGTCTGGAGTTGTTGCCGGTGGTGGAGCGAAGGGGTTTTACACAGTGGAAAATCTCGGGTTGACTGTAGAAGAAAATGTGTTGTGCTTAACTTAAGTATCAATTAGGTAGTTCCCAGTGCATGGCGTCAATATTCCAACGTCTATATATTTAAAGGTGTGAAAATGTATATTTCCTGCGCTTTCGATTGGCTGAAATAAAAGTTCTGCATTGAGATTTTAACCCAATCAACAGTTAATATCTTTTACAAAAGATGTTCGTTTGTTAACGATAATTGAACAAAGCTCACGTGTTCTTATTAGCGAAATTCATTTTATTTTATAAGGAATAAAAAGTGATTCTTTCTTGAAGCGTTTTTTTTTTAATGTTGTGTATCCACACATCAAATATTTGAATATTTGAATATTTGCTCTTTTGTTTGTTTCTTTTTTCCCCTAGTGCCGATTATTCCAGATTTTCTGCTCGAAAAGGACAAAGAACAACTGGAAGAGACGCTGCGTAGTTACAACCTGACGGTGTTTGATAATAAAACATCACTGCAAATCATACGACGCCGGACGTATCCGAGCAACGGTACGAGAAACAGCAGCGGCCACTCGCCGAACGATGGCGGTTTCCGGATGGTGCAAGAAATCTTTTCGTTCCCACTTCACACGGTCAACGAGAGTACGAGGGTTGGATGGTTGCTTTCTTCAAAGGCCATTGTTCAGCTTGGAGCTAATGTGCTCATCGGAATGCTTACAGACAGGTGCTCTCTCTCTCTCTCTCCCTCTCTCTATCTCTCTCTCTCTCTCTCTCTCTCTCTATATATATATATATATATATATATATATATATATATATATATATATATATCTATATATCTCTATATGTTAGTGTATGTGTGTGTATGTTTATTAATAGTCGACTGTAATAATAAAAGGAAATAATAAAAATATTGGAATAGTTTATTATAAACAAAGGGGAATATCACTATAAGTACTATTCAACCCATAGCTGGAGAGTGAAATAGAGAAAGAAAGCAATAAAGAGGGATATATAGCGAGCAGAAAGATACTAATTTTGAATTTTTTATTTTTATATTTAACTGGCTTTGCAAGCGCACTGTTTTCCTGATTCAAGCAACCTAACTCGATGTCAGTGAGTATCCAAACTGGTCACATTTGCTACTATGTTTTGAGAGTTGGAAGTTGACTTTAAATTTCTTAATTATTGAATTTTACAATAAACTGTAAAATATACGAGCAATAATTAGAAAAACAACTCGGCGAAACGCAAAGAATAATCCGAATTCCAATTAAAAGTAAAAATTGAAAATTCAAGAAGGGTTAGGCGTTAGAAGAGTAGAAAGTGGGTCTTGGGTTTACTCTCGGCAGCCTCGTAACTCTCGCTTTCTTTTATTTTGTCCCTTAGCCCTCAGATTTTCTGACAAAGGGGGAATAATTGCTGTGTTCTGGGTCATAATCTATCCATCTAACACTTATCGTTGGCTAGTTTTTGATCTTGAAGTATTTTTTTCTTTTTAGCTCCTTACATCAAGTGGCTTCATGCCTTGTCTGGAGCGATTTCCATAAAAAATGTTTTTTAAATAAAAATTGCTGTAGTGTTAATTGTTCGTATGTAAAAAGAAATAATCATCATTTGTGTAAAATATAATGAAATAATTTTTTTAGTTATTTTGAAATAGGATCTCAAACAAGAATGTCCTTGAACTTTATCGCGCTGTGGTAAAGAGATAGATTCAAATTGAATCAAAGTGACACACACAGGAAACGTTAGAAAGTGATATTCACAGAATCCCACACAGATCGGATAATTCTTTCTCTTTCCTTTTAATGAAAGGGGAGAAGAACTTTGTTTACATTTGAAATTGCGACGATTATCAAATGTAGATATTCTAGTATATTGTGTATTACTGTAATACACTTATAATATAATGGTGGACTATATACGGAATGATCACGTTGACACATCGGTTCTTAATAGATCACCGAAATTAAGCAGTGTTGAGCCTAGTCAGTACCAGAGGGTAGACCATTTTGGAATACCTGGCGCTGTATGTGAGGGTTACAGCGACATCTCTCTGCAAAATGAACAAAAATGCAAAAACCAACGTCATCTCTCATACATGCTAAAAGGGACCTTTTGTGAATTTAATATTCCCTAGAAACTTCCTACTTTGGAGAAAGCCGACTCAACCCGACCAGGGTGGATGCCGCACCAGGTATCACAAGGTAACACTAAGTACCAGGTATTCTGTCTGTGTGTCAAAATAGCCGAGAACGGACTTCAGCGGAAATTCCGAAAGATGAGGTAGTTCCTGGGAGGGTACACCTCCTAGTACCAAAGCGAACCATACCTCATTCTGACAGCGAGACAGTCCCTTTTTTGCTAGAATGATACTAAAGACTATCCTCGGCGTACACGGACACAGACAGCTACCCAGTTATATGAATACTTGTTAACCGACGCATTAATTGTCGGGTGAAAGCTATGGATCAATCTCTCCTCACTTCACCACCTATGAATATAAGGGTAGGGCGGACAAGATTTTCGATCCTAGTCTAAGAAAAGGAAATCTCTGAAATGAGACCGATTCTCGATACTTGATATGTAAACCGTAATAGTGTATGAGATTATACATGAACAAACAACAGATGTGAATATCAACATTAATTGTTAAACTAGCCGCCCCGACTCGGCGTTGCCCGAGAGTATTTGTACTTGCATTATTATTTCCTAACAAAATATTTTTATTTTTAAATCAATCCTACTTCTTCGCAAAATTACGTTCAGAGGTTTCCTTTTTAACTTTTAAATATAAAAGTAATTAGATGTTACATACCTTATTTTTTATTTTTTTTAATTGTGTAACCATTATTGATGTCAGTGGGAAGCTAACACCGGTTGTATTTTAGAAACAATGTTAAAAGTCGGCGTTTACATGTTATTTCTTATTAAAAAGAATTTGTGTAAATATTATTGAAGTCGCGGACTCTATTTTAGAAATAATAGGAGGAAAATTTCGGGATTTGCAATGGTGTGTTATAGAAAAAAAGAATCCATTATACTTGATAAAAGAAATATGAAGAAAATTCTTAAATATATACGAAGTCTGTTAAAGTTTTCCGTATTTAAGTTTAGACATTAAAAAATTCCCTGGTGTCTCTTGGGCTTTTGATTTCCGTAAATGTTGTCGATAAAAGAAATGAGAAAAGTTGTTTTTATTATTATTGACGTAAGCTGATTTGTATTTATAGGTGATTATTTAAAAAGTCTCCATATAACCAATCCACGCGGCAAGAATGAGTATTTCTTAAATAAATTAAAGCAAAGTGTCTTATTTTATTGTAAATAACATGCTATCATAATAAAAAATAAAAAATGGCGGGTCAAAATCAAAGTTTTGTTTATCAGCTTAAATACTATTTAGGTTCAACTTCTAAAATCCGGGTGACTAAATTTCATATATTAGACATAGCGACAGATAAATATATTGTTATAGTGAATGAGCTACTCTTGTATAGGAATTATAAACGTGTAGTGGGTTCGATCTTTAAACAGGACACCATAAACGTCTACTTGTAATGCTTTAATGTCTCTGTGTGCTTTTTTGTGTTTTTGTTGGTGTTGTGAAGTTGTCCAACAGTAAATAATAAATAAATGAAGTCAAGTCGAGGGTTGGTTTAACAACTGTATTAACAAAGTAAGAAAGTGACTAGCACTTGGCTAGACAGTTACAAGACTGTGCTTTGTCTTCTCTGTGTCTCTGGTGACTCGCACTATTTATAGTGACAACCGGTGTTGTTTCTCCTGTGTAAGAACGGCCAGTGTAACAGTTGGTTTGTTTGTTTTTTACTCAGTCTATTTGGTTTTTATATTTCAGAATTGGCTATGCCGTTCCTGTATTCATAGGATCTTTAATTTTATTGATTTCCACCAGTAGTAAGTATTTTAACTAGTGATGGAACGATTCCAATATGTGTCCCGTTCCGATACAATTACTGATTCTGTTCTAAATTCCAGAGTCCGATACAATTACCGATTCCGATTCTAAAATCGCCTAATCGTCTCAAAACGTAGAATTTAGAGGAAGGTCCTCATCCACGTTTAAATGTAGATATACTTTTCTTTTTAATTTGACAAACTTAATGTTTTCCCTTTATGTATTGTATCCAAGATTTTGATAAACTCATTGTGAGATTTTCATCTATATTTTTCACTTGTGCCATTTTTACCGCTGCCATTTTTACTGGGCCATTATTTTCTGGTGCCAGTTTTACCTAAATTCGTTATTATGATCTATATATTTAGGTTTAACTGGTAGCTTAAAATAAAAAAAACATTTATCATGTTATCACCACCAATATAAAATTAAGTTTTAAACAACAACAACAAAAAATGAAAAGAATCGTTTTGAAATCAGAAATTACGTTATATTTTTTCCGATACCGATTCCAAAACCCCAAAAAGTTCCAATTTTTTCTATTCCCGATTCCGATCCTGATTAATCTTCCCAACACTAATTTTAATAAAAGAATGTATTTCAGTATTTTCTTTTTAATATAACTAGATGACTCGTGACCCTGTGTGTCAACGTTGGTACATTGTACATTAGTTTATAAATTTGTACCTTTAACCGATTTGAAGATAAATAGATAGGTATTTTAAAGGATACATCTAGAGAGTTAGCGAATAAAGTTACAGCCTGCTTTCAATTTAATGGAAATTTGTGAAATTAAACGAATAATTTTATGGGGATGTCAGTTACGACAAAAAATAAACACACTGTTCTACTGTTTCAAACGCTGCTGTTGCTAGTTGAATCACACTATATTTTCGCCATCCAATCAAAACACTTGTCTCCATGGTGACTGATAAAATAAATGACCGAAATTATGCAAGCAAAATTATGTTTGTAAGGACGAGTCACTCTTTTGAAGACAATCGCTATGTTTATTGAATTAGACCACGTGTACCACATTTGGTTACTTCTAAAATACGAACTAAACATATGAAATGAAAATTAATTTAATTATTTTTAGATACTGATGTCAGATGAGAAGAAGATAATTAGAAACTCGCTATTCTTATCGACTATAATCTGGAACTTTTCATGGGCCAAGTACGGGATGACTAAAATAAATGTCACTAATGGAATCGTTAATAAAATTCACAATCCTTCTTGAAATCCAAACATATTTGGTAAAAAATATAGTTTAGTCTATGTCTGACTTTTCTACCAAGTTTCAGTCAAGTTCAATGACTTTCGTAATCGTCTCGTCGGTAGGAGGTGTTATCTTGAATAGGCTTCACATTCACCGAATCTTGACTTCCAAAATTTTTTCACAGCGAAAATCAGGGCAGTGCCATGAGAGAAATGTATCCGAGTTATTGACAATTTTGTACGTTGTATCCAGGCGTGCTATCATTGAATATCGACAAAACAAAGACTGTTGGGCACTCATAACTAAAAATTGGTGGACAAGTCAGACATAGACTGAAGTTTACTTGTATTAAATATGGCTGGGATTGCAGAAAAGAACTGTGAATTTTATTAACGATTCCACGAGGGGCATTTGAGGGTGTCACTTTCTGTATTGTTGGTATTCTAATTATGCTCGCAGATGAAAGGAACTGGTTTGGCATAATACCGTATCCGGTGTCACACAAAGGCCCCGCCTTTATCAGCGTAAATAAAACACGTATTTTCAAAATTACTTTGTCTTAAGACAAAGAATAACGTTGTTCCCATTTAAAAATCTAAAACAATTTATATGTGCTTCTGTGTGGCAGATAGAAGAAATGCAGACAAACAATGTCTAAGAAATAACTGGTAAAATGTTTGCGGAGATCCAAGCATTGCCATAGAGCTGCAACTGATAAAGAGAGAAATGGAGAAATAATTAACAAAGAATGGCGTCTCAATGACGCCATTCGAAGTTAACCCATTAGTGGCTTAATTTGTTTTTCTTTAATTCATTACCAAAAATCTTTTGTAAAGACAATATTCTTATAACCGATAATACCCTTTTTTGTGGTATTCACCCAGCGTTGAGAATTCCGCCTTCCACTGATGATTAATTATATTTCTGGTCCTAAAAACGGCCATGAACGCTGATGAGTTTAAGGACTAGTCGTCACAATTTTTTTTAATAAGATACGAATGCATACTAAAAGAGCATAGAAAAAACACTTCCGTGTTTACTCTGGTTCTAAATATGTGGAGACATAAATAAATCCGTGTTCATGATTATTTGTTATACGTTTGTTGCGCCCCTTCGAGATTTTTCTCTTTAAACTAATTTGTGTGACTCAAATAGGATTTATTCGATGAAGCACTCAAAAAAGATGACATACTCGCACAACTGATACTATCACTAATGATAAACCCGTCTTACACACTGTAATGTTTTATTGTTTTTTGTTTTTGTTGTTGTTTTTTCACTCTCCGCTAAACAAGTTCTTTTTCTCTTATATTCCCCTGAAATCCTTCATCCGAGTGTTTCAGAAATAACATTGGCATATGACGATGCAAATCTCAAAATATTGATCTTTCAGTTGTTTGCTTTCATGGGTCTCGGTTAAATTAACCTCAATTCGTTAAACCGGAAACTCTTTGTGCTCTGTACAGGGAAACACTAGTGAATTCTTTTACGTGGCGGACAAATGACATTTTTACTCACAGCGATGCTCTGCATGCTAAAAAAACGAACTGCAGAGTGCTGCAACAACATTTGACACTTGACAAAAAGAAAAAATAGGCAATAAAAACAAAAATTGTATATGCAAGAACCGACAGTTTATTAAACAACAGTTGGAGTTACATACTACATTATTTTTCAATCTAACTACCGCCGACGGAGACGACCTACTCAAGGCGGGAGCGAAATGAATCGCACGCTTTGGCGACCATGTCCTCGTCTATAGCGGCGAACGCCTCCACAATGGCAGCCTTCAAAGAGTCGACAATGTCGTGGGCGTGCTTGGTTTTGACCTCGATCGCGCCCCAGAAAAAATAGTCGATGAGGTTGCAGTCGGGTGGGGAGGGCGGCCAGAAGTCCGGCGACCAGTGGCGAGGAACATTGTTGAGCAGCCACGTCTGTGGTCTTGTGTGAAGGTGTGGAGTCCTGCTGGAATATATAAGGGAGTCCTGCTGGAATATATAGGGGAGTCCTGTGGCGATCTCGTTGCTTCACGGCTTCTGCACACTCCTCAGCACCTCCTCGTATTTCGTTTACTTTTCGTTTACTTTTTGTCAAGTGTCGGAACTTGATGCAACACCCTGTATATCGAATACGATAAATCACTTTCATCTTTTTCGTTGCCAGACTCCGCCTCCGGCTCCAGCTCATAACTTCTACTACAGATAGCTCATAAAATATAGTTTTAATTTCTTTTTAATCATTGCAAAATTCATCCGATTTAATGTTAAATTTCCTAAGCTGTAGCTGCTATTAATTTGTTTTGTCAATTTTTTTTTTTAATCCATTGTTTAGTGATATAAATTTTATTAATGAATTATCTAAATTCAACTCAATCGACTTTTTTATTTCTTTTTCCGAGTTTTCATCATTGGGGAGACGTACATTCCTTTACTCATTGCCCGCTCGCTTCACGGGGTTGGCTCAGCCTGTGCAAATATTGCTGGTAAGATGTTTATTTTATTTACTAGTATTTTCGTAATAATAAAGTGTCTGTTTCTTTATTTGTTTTTGCGTTTTGTTGTTTGTTTATTTGTTATTTATGTTTTATTTTTTCAAAATCACTAGAGTGCTTGAGTTTTTTACTTTCTAAACTAAATAAGATGGGACTTCAGTTCCACAATGTCAAATCACATGATGTCGAGGAAAACCATATTAGGGCAAAGAATTTTTAAGTCTAATGTTTGCAGTGACCGAGAGACATGTGTTCCTTTTTACTCCACCACGCATTGCACGGTTCTAGTAACTAAATTCCCAGCTGCAATAAAGAAAATTCACCGGGGTATTAAATATATATTTGTTTAAGAAAAAGTTGTGTTGGTTTTTACAAGACTCACAACACTAAAAGGTGATGTATAACATAAAGATATGGATTCCTGTTGATTTTCTTTGATATTGAAATTATATTTTTTAAAAAAAGAACATTAGTTTAAAGTTAAAATTAAAGCTGCTGCACAAGATGGCACCCTTCCAGCTAAATGAAATTTAAAAAAAAACGACTTCAGTTTCAAAATGTCAAATCACGCGATGTCAAGGAAAACCACGTTGGTGTGAAGGATTTGCAGGACTCACGTGCACTGTAACAGAGTGACGCGCGTATCCTTTTCTCCGTCAAGCAGAGCATGGTTCCAATGACCACATTCCAAGCTGCAATAAAAAAAAAAAAAATTTAAGTATTAAATATATATTTGTTTAAGAAAAGGTGGGGTTAATTGTTTCAAGACTCACGGCACTAAAAAGTGATATCAAATATAAAATATGAATCCATGCGTTGACTTTCTTTAATATTGAAATTAGAGAAACAATAACATCGGTTTCAATTCAAAATTAAAGCTGCTGCTACACGCTTGGCTTTTTGGCTAAGATCAAAGTGTAGTATCTGTTCCGATGGATACTGCACCCCATAGACTGGTGTTGACTTGGCCTTCGGGTCTTGATTTACGCCGGTCAATGGGTTTGTCCTGTGCAGTTCTGGGAGGTCCACCTTCCCAGGCTTTGCTTCCCCTCTTTGGGAGAGGAGTAAGTTTATTGCTTACTGCCTGAGGTGCCTCTACCGGGGAATGCCGACGGGGCTGCCCAGGCAATTTTTAAACCCCACTTTCCCGACCCGACCTTGGGTCACATCTTACTTGTGGGAGTAAGATAAAAACTGGTCTTGTGCCTAACTCCTGGAGAGGAGTAAATCAATACACGCTATGGCATATGCTCCATCTTCCTTTATGAGCCACGGAGCTTGGCTAAGGGAGATAATGCAAACAGTGGAAACGAGATGCTTCACGGGGATCGTTGTCATCTCTTACAGAGGCCGTCTTTATCAATGAAGAAGTTCGCATCAGTATCGAGCAACATATGACTCACTGCGAACACTCGCTGATCACAGTGAAGAAAATGGGATCGCGCACGCGCATAACAAGATCGGATGGATATTCAAAAGTTCCTCCTCAAAGGAACAGTGCAGGGAAAGTGGAGGCAAAGTAGATTCAAAAAAGGCGTAGGGCGATGATATATTCGGGTGGACTTGGAAGAACTTTGTCAAAATTAAAATGGTCACTCACAACTGGGCAATGCTCATTACGATAGCCCCTTAACGACCTATTACTACTGCTACTGCTTCTACTACTACTACTACTAATAATAATAATAATGATAGTAGTAGTAGTAGTAGTAGTAGTAGTAGTAGTAGTAGTAGTAGTAGTAGTAGTAGTAGTAGTAAATATTTCACGATATGATAGTTTTATACATTTAGCTTATTTTCTGATTCCTGCACTGAAGAGGGACATCGCATTCCAAATCAGGGCAATGCCAAGGGAAGAATGTGTCAGGACATTTGGCAATTTTGCACATGGCATATCCAGGTGTGCTTTAAATGCAAAGGTGCACATTTGGAGTACATCGATAAAAAAAAAGACTGTTGGACATTTATGACTGAAACTTGGTGGACATGTCAGGATTTGACTGAAGTTTATTTATATCATATATTGTTGGGCTGCAGAAAGGAATTTTTATGGAAATCGCTCCAGACAAGGCATGAAGCCACTTGATATAAAGAGCTAAAAAGCACGAAAGGCGATTATCGCAAAAACATGAGATGTCTATTGGCCTTATTCTTAAAAAGACCAAGACTATTGGTAGGAAGAAAACAGTCAGTAGGAAGAGAGTTCCACAAGCCTGCAGTTGTTGAGAAACTACTTGAATGCGAACTTGTGTTATTTCAAGTTATCAAAACAGTAAATTTGTGGAGACCATTAGACCAACAAGTCAAACTAGCTGGAACAAAAGAAAGCAGAGAATAGATCAGATTGTGTATTTTATTAATGATTTCCTGGGTGACATTTGGTCACCCTGCAGTATGTTACAACTGTCACATATCTTGTGATTTACTTGTCTAGTAAATATACCAACAATCTAGTGTGTCATAATATGAAATTAATTGGAACTGAAATATTATAACCAACACTTAAATATCCCAACCTTTCTTTTGTTGTAGGAATGGGAATCGTCGCAGAAAAATACCCTGATGACAAAGAACGGAGCAAGGCTATGGGGATCGCTCTAGGCGGCTCGGCAGCCGGTGTCCTCAGTAAAGTTAACCTTTCTCTCTTTATTTCATTTAAATAATCTGTGTTTCAAAGTTTTGCTATTTTATTCATTATTTATTTGACTAAAGTGAGATTGCTGTTGTTGTTGGTGGTGGTGGTGGTGGTGGTGTGGAAGAGGAGGGGGAAGAGGAGGAGTACTTCTTCAAAGAGCCCACAAAGATCGTGCCTCAGGATTGTTTGATCTGCATGACGTCCTCCTCGTTGTCCATAGCTATTCATTATACTTGCAAGATTGTAGGTTTCTACGCCCGACATCCAGAGCAGCAAGGCCTAGCGGTTGCATACGGATTCGGAGAAGGTTTGGCCCAGAACACACAAAAGGATGGAGATTGTACATACGCAGAAGCAACGTTGTTATCCTCCATGTAGTTACAGTTCCTTGCCTGACGCATCCTTGCTTGCCACCCAAAGATGCAAGGATGACCAAAGTACAATATATCCTGATGTTGACTCTTCCTGGATTTTCAACAGAGTCCTCTTAGCCGGGTAGCTCTGAAACTACCACGCTACTACTGTCCTCCTACAACGGTAAGGAAGGGGTGAACTTTAGGGGATTAAGATCCTATGGGTATGTACAGAAAATAATACGCTTATTAACGTTTGTATGTACGTGATCAGCTTCTACGCCTATTAAAAAAATGAGATCGTCAAATCGCCAAGAAATCCGACATTACTTGTTTTAAAATGAATTGTTCCAAAATCTAGTTCTGTCGTCATGTCGATTTAACCAGTTTAAAAATACCCTTTGCATTCTTTTCATTTGAATATAATTTTAATAGATATCTAATTGTAACAATTTTAAATAAATAAAAAGTTACATTTCGTTTTATTTATTTAAAGAATATTTAATTTAGTTTTATGATGAGAAACAAAAAGACTATTTATTTTTAGAAGATTCAAACTGTTACAATGAATAAATTGAAAGGTTAAAATGCTCGTTTGATTTTTTATAAATATATAGCTTAAAATTATTTATGCGCAGAGAGTATTTAAAGTTTTAAAAAGACTTAAATTGTTACAAATTTAAATAAATAAATAAAGAGAAATATTCATTTTATTTATTTATAGAATCTTTGGTTGACAATAGACAATTTTTTCTTAATATTATTGTTGGCTTAGAATATTCATAAGTTATCACTCATTGCTTGCCAACGAGAGAACGCGCGCTTTTACTCTCGGAACCCAAATAAAATTCTGCTTTACGTGGGGTTGGGATAGAAACCGGATTCAACCTTTTTTCTGACTTGGGTTTCAAACTACTCAGACGTGTCCGAGTGGCGCTCCAACTTAGCATGGTTTTTACAACTCTGATGTCGTTTTGTCAGACTTAGCTACTGGTCGCAATTAGACGAGACCCACAGACAGCTAGCCATCCTCTATGTGTGTATGTATTTATCTATGTACATCTATATATGTATGAATTCACGGACGAAGAAGGGATGACAGTAAAGAAGCATGATGAGAATGCAATCATCTTCTAAGATGCAACGAATACTCAACGTATATGTACATAGATAATAAACAAAACAAATATTTATTATTTGTAGCTCCTAGAAAGCCCGTCTAGATGGGCACTGTAGGTGTACTATTAACACAGAATGACGTCGCTAGCTATAAATGCATCGTTCCTTTCATTAAGTCGAACGCTCTTATGACGTCAAGCCGCCAGATAAAGTGTTGAAATTATCCGTTTATTCGTTATTCAGCGTTGGCCGAGTGGTTCTAGATTAGCAGTTCGGGATTTGAGTTGTAAAAATACTCGGAATCCGGGGTTTCGAATCGCATGACCGGTATTGAATAGTCATATATCTATGCTGATGAGTCCCGATTATAAAGGACGAAAACGAAACGTATACGTACATAGATAATAAACAAAACAAATAATTATATATATATATATATATATATATATATATATATATATATATATATATATATGGGGGGTTGTGTATTTATTCATGTGCGTACAGTAATGATACTGAACGCTTACACGAGCACAGCATAGGCGTGGTCGCCGTTGTCGTTGTCGTCGTAGATACAACTATTTTTCATCGTGAAGAAAATCCATTAATGTCCACTGAATGGTCGAGTGTTAAACTCGATTCCCGGTCCCCGCGGGTTTCGACAAAAGAAAACCGTTCAGATTGCCTTTGCACGCTTCAGAAGACCGGATAAAATGAATGAGTAATGGCGCACTAGGCGTGTCAGTAGATATTACTCTCCCCTCCCCTCCACCCACATTCATCCCCTTCCAACCTGTTAACTCTTTGCAATCTTCTAATAGATTTCCTTTGCTGGGTTAGTTTTTTCTGTTTCTCCTTTTTTTAAATGGGTGATGAATAGCAAAATCTTTTCGTTGATTGGTTTTTAAATCACACAAAAGATTAGATGAAGAAAAATGGCGACGCAGTAGGCTGACAACAAGCATTCACAAGAAAAAAATTAAATCCGTGTTGTCTTTATCTTTCTCTCTCTCTCTCCCTCTCCCTCTCTCCCCCCTCTCTATCTATCTATCTCTATCTCTCTATCTATCTCTATCTCTCTATCTATCTACTAATCTCTTCCTACCCCTCCCCTCCCTCTCTCTCTCCCCTCCCCCTCTCTCTCTCTCTCTCTATCTATCTCTATCTATCTACCTACTAATCTCTTCCTACCCCTCTCCTCTCTCTCCCCCTCTCTCTCCCCCTCTCTCTCTCTCTCTATATATATATATATATATATATATATATATATATATATATATTACAGTTTCATGTGAGAGGATAAAATTCGGTAATGTGGTATTTATAATAAATAAATATTACGAGAACATTTTTATCTTTGAAAACCCATGGTTTAAGGATTAATGTAACTCCTTGCATCTAAACTTTCGATGTAATAAAATTTGTATCAATTTTATGTAATTGTATGCAATTTTTTATCTTCATCTTTCCTTCTTTAAAAAAAAAAAAAATATATATATATATATATATATATATATATATATATATATATATATATATATATATAAGGAGAGGTAGTTTTCTTGAAGCATTGTGTCTAATACGTATATACAGGAGTGTTAGAAGGTTATCATAATGCAAGAAATCGAAATATGTCGGCGTTGAGAAGTAAGACAAAAACAAGTGATTTTCTTTTTTTATATATATATTTTTATTTTTTTATGGCTAACCTTACTTTATTAGGCAAGACTTCAACACTGTGATGTAATGTGTGTGACCGTGTTCCATAATATATTTCGAGGAAGACCTCTTTATCAAATAGTGGGTGTTTTAAATCTGTAAAACACGTGCGAAATGGTTATATTGTTATATGCTTATAACGCAGTAAATATTAATATCCGCAGCAAATGGAATACAACTATAACTAAATGCTTATATATATATACATACATATATATATATATATATATATATATATATATATATATATATATATATATATATATATATATATATATACGCAATAGTTTTGTCGATATTAACAGTAATTAGTTAAATTTATTTAATAAAAAAAGGATAAATTGCCAAAATATTTCTTAAAATATTATGTTCATTAATTTTCAAGGGAGCAAATTTAAATGAAAACTATTAGTTTTTAAAGTCACAATAGATGTATATTAAAGGGTTATATATGTAAGTTATACATTAGAAAAGAATACTTCAAGCTAAATTAATAGCCGCCAGGTGGCGGGTAGTTTTTTGCTCTTCATTGATCAAATTTTCAAACGCTTTAAAACAAATACGATTATTTTACAAAAGTTAACGTTGATTTATTTTCTAGAATAAAATCAAATATTTTACGGACTACATTTCAACAAATAAAACCGTTAAATATTGTATAGAAGTTAAAGTTATAAATAAAGAAAATGAAACAAAAGACTTTCGCATATTTGGGAGCCGGACCACTTGCAATTTTTAAAGGGCCCTTGAGAAATCATAATCCTTCCCCATATTGAATGTTGATTAATCTCTGATGTCAATAATATTGAAACCATAAGTAACATACATAAAATGATATCCGTTCTTAACCTTTAGCCAATTTCGCTCATTAAGACTTTCCTAATGATGGCATGTTTCGGAATTATTTAGATGAGGATTGATCATTCGGATTATTTGGACTATCCGGATTACTCAAACCTTCTTCAGGTGCGTCTTCACGAACTCGGGAATCTGTACGGAATTTCGAACGTAACCCTTTATTTAATCCCACGGGGTAGCTTGTTATCGTTCCGTCAGCCATGACAGAGTGGATTGAATAAAGGGTTACGTTCGAAATCCATTACCGATTCCCGAGTTCGACATGAAGATCCACGAGTTCGACAAGACGCACCTGAAGACGGTCGGGGGTTAAATCGGCCGAAACGTTGTGAGAATAACATCCAAGATTAGAATAATGATAGTCTGAATAATCCTAATGATGGCGTTGAACGTATTTTTGAGGACTGGTCTCTAGAACGTATTAACTGCATCCCAGCTAGTCTTTTAATGGATGAATTATAACTGGTTATTTAATTGCTTTAATGTGGGTGAAACCAGCTTTCCCGGACAGGTATTTTGGCTGGATACAAAAATAGCATTAACTGACTCGTCAATATTCTCCAGTAGTGACTCTTCAGACAATCGGCAATAGACGAACTCTCTTTCTCTCTCACTCTCTCTCTCTCTCTCTCTCTCTCTCTCTCTCGCTCTCTCGCTCTCTCTCTCTCTCCTACCCCTCAATCTCTCTCTCTCGCTCTCTCTCTCCTACCCCTCAAAAGGAGGAAGTAATGCTTCGGAGAGTGTACCGTCTAAGACGGAGCGGGATCATACCTGATTCAAAAAAAAAAGGTTGTGCGCCGCCACGGCAGTCCTTAGGTTATTGGGTGTATTGCCGAGGGGGTGATCCTCGGTGCAGTATGAAATACTGATAGAAGCTCAGTATTGACGAGTGACTTGAACTATGGGTGGCTCAGAAATATACTTATTTATGCAAGTCTATGAATAAACAACTATTAGTGGCGTAAGAGTTGCCGGAATGACGAGTTTAAATCACGTAAGCTCTATTAAGTCTCAGTTACGCACTTGCATGGCCTCCGTTCAGTCTTGAGAGACAATGGATACTCTCTGTAAGGGTGGTCGCGCGTGTAATTGTGAAGCAAGGGTTGCGCAATCTTCAACCACACCTCTCCTGGGGTCAGCACTTCTTGATTCCAATGGCAAGGAGAAATCCAGGACGACTGGAAACAATGCCGAGATAAGCAGAGAGCACATACAGCACCTGATATTCCCAAATGGTCACCCATTTTATTACTGACCGGGCTCAATGTCGCTTCACTTCGGTGATCTAACGGGAACCGGTGTGTCAACGTAATTATGACGTATTATTTACGCACTAATAACCTTGAAACGCTAAGATGGATATTACGTCGTGATCGTCTGAGGGACTGCATTTAGATTTCTCATGTGTTAAACAGGTCTAGGGCTACGCAATCTTAGATCCCGTTCTCCATAGAAGCCGGACTACATCGATGAACTATGCTGTATACAAAAATGCAATATCAGAAAGTTTACAAATTTGATCCATACAAAAATAAACTTAATTTTACTGACGACAGTTAATTAATTTGGAGAATTAGCAGAATATACAGTCACTGGTAAGAAACAGTCTCGTGCTTACCCTGAAACGAAAAGGTGTTTTGGTGTGGGGAGTGGCTCGTTAAGCAGGAGCGAGTTCAGCAGTAACAGGACAGTCTAAATGTGTTGCCGACAGTGAGGCGAAGGGAATTCGCGCAGTGGAAGATCTCGGGCAGACTGTATCGAATATTTGTTGGGCTTAGCTTAAGTATCAATTAGGCAGCCAGTGTATGGTGTCAGTATTTCAACATATATTGTTTTAAAGGTGTGAAGGTGTATTTTTCCAGCGTTTTCGATTGGCTGGAATAAAATGTCTGTATTAGGATTCTTATCCAATCAGCAGTTGATATTTTTTACAAAAAATATTCGTTTACTGATGCTGATTGAAAAATGCTCACAATTTAGAATATCTGCATTCTTTTATTTAATCCCACTAAAATCATTCGGGCACGTGATTGGTGTAAAGACTACCGTCGCGAATTATCAATGTATCGCATAAAAACGAATAGTTTGTAATATATAGTGTGTGTCACCCTTAAACAAAAACCCCAAATAGTTTATATGCCGTAAAATAAACAAACCAACTCAAACTACTACCGGTCGGTAGGTTGTGTCATAAATTCCAATTACTTTATACTGTACATTTCCTTTCTCTAGGCGAGAATAGGGTTTGCGACAGTACGTAAACCGACATATAAAAGGATGGAATATTTGCAATGAGACCTTCTATGTAAAACTATAGTAAATATATTATAAATCTGTCCACTAAAATTATTTATTGAATCATCAAAAATTATATATTTTTCTGATTCAATTTAGCATAAGGAAGATTTTAACGCACAAATTATTTCGAATATATCTACATCATTTTAAATTCGAAATTGGCGATATCAAACAATATGAAACGCTTTACGGTACTTATTTGTTTTGATTTAGTTTGATTCAAATTATCTACGGTCACACCACAGGGTAAATAAAAGGTTTTGGCATTAAAATAAACAAATAATTATTTTTATTTTTCAAATTTGGATTTTTTTTAAATAAATTTATACGCTGATATTTTGTAATGCCACTATTTTTTATCCGAATCTGAAATATTAAAAATGAAACCGTTAGAAGCCATACAATGCAAATATTTTTTAAATCTTTATTTTTTTCGGCGATAGACATCTTCAGAGAGAAATCTGTTGCCTCGTATTTTTAAAGTTCTTTTTCTGGTTGCTGTTGTTGAATCCGTGAGATGTTTTAAACGATATCGGAAAGACAGTCTTTAGTTAAGAAAGGGTAGCGTGTGGCTGCGCTAGCAAAGAAAATTATAAGCATTGTTGGAATTTGGAATATTAAAAATAAAGCAATTAGAAGTCATACAATGCAAATATTTTTTTATCTTTTATTTTAATCTTAATTTTATCGTCATTTTCTTTGCTAACACAGCCACGGGCAACACGTTCTTAACTTAGGACTGTCTTTCTGATACCGCTTAAAAAGCATTCCGCGCATTCAACGACAACCAGAGGAAAAAAGGACTAAAAATATAAAAATTATTTCTCTGATGAAGATATCTATCGCCGAAAAAGTTAAGATTCAAATGAAATATATATATATATATATATATATATATATATATATATACAGGGTGGGCAAAAATAAGGGTCCTATTTTTAAAAATTCATAACTTTTTTATTTATTGATTTTTTAAATTTTTTTTTTAGAATAAGTAAAGGACCCCTTCCGAATCAAGCATGAGCCGTATTAGCCCTAAGGAACGTACCCTCATTTAGAAAACATTATTTTTGCTTATAAAACTCAAAACAGTGTAAAAAACAATACTTTAGTTTTTGTAAGTTTTAAGAAGTGTTTTTCGGCTAAAATTTGTTTTGTTTATTTCAAAAGATTTCGGAAGGGTCAGTCTACACACACATAAAGTTTGGTGAGTTTAACTTTTATTTTGTGGAAGTTATTCAAATTCAAGTTATTCAAATTTAAAGATAGGACCCTTATTTTGGCCCACCCTGTATATATATATTTACATTGTATGGCTTTTAACGGCTTTAGTTTTATATTTCAAATTCAAATGTTAAGTTTGATGAATGTTCACTATAGTTTGTTGAATCATTTATTGTTGGATGTTTGGAAGTAAAATGAAATGCGAGATTAGATCAGATGGAGGAAGACATCAAAGCACGTGTCAAGCACGAAAAAAATATTCTGGAACTGAAGCAAAACAATTTTACAATTATAAAAATTGACGCTAAAAAATATTAGCAACAGCAACAATAATAGTGGTTGTCTATACGTCCACACACGCACGCACACAGTACGATTATGGGCAGCAGCAGATTCCAACTTACACATGCACACAAAGAAATATGAACATTAAATTTCAACAATGCTTCAAAAAAGGAACGATTATCCTTTTCTGTGTTATCCGTTTTCTTAATAAAATCTATTTTTCTTCAAGAAACTCACATTTTGTGTTTTTTTAAATTTCTTAAACATATTAATATTTTAAAGGCCATACTTTAAGTTTAGTAAAAAAAAAACGTTAATATTTTAAAGGCCATACTTTGAGTTTAGTAAAAAAAACATTAATATTTTAAAGGCCATACTTTGAGTTTAGTAAAAAAAACATTGATATTTTAAAGGCCATACTTTGAGTTTAGTACAAAAAATCATTAATATTTTGAAGGCCATACTTTGAGTTTAGTAAAAAAAACATTAATATTTTAAAGGCCATACTTTGAGTTTAGTACGAAAAATCTTTAATATTTTAAAGGCCATACTTTGAGTTTAGTACGAAAAATCTTTAATATTTTAAAGGCCATACTTTGAGTTTAGTAAAAAAAAAACATTAATATTTTAAAGGCTTAGTAAAAAAAACATTAATATTTTAAAGACTTAGTAAACAAAAACATCAATATTTTAAAGGCTTAGTAAAAAACATTAATATTTTAAAGGCTTAGTAAAGAAAACATTGATATTTTAAAGGCTTGGTAAAAAAAACATCAATATTTTAAAGGCTTAGTAAAAAAAACGTTAATATTTTAAAGGCCATACTTTGAGTTTAGTAAAAAAAACATTAATATTTTAAAGGCCATACTTTGAGTTTAGTAAAAAAACATTAATATTTTAAAGGCCATACTTTGAGTTTAGTACGAAAAATCTTTAATATTTTAAAGGCCATACTTTGAGTTTAGTACGAAAAATCTTTAATATTTTAAAGGCCATACTTTGAGTTTAGTAAAAAAAAACATTAATATTTTAAAGGCTTAGTAAAAAAAACATTAATATTTTAAAGACTTAGTAAACAAAAACATCAATATTTTAAAGGCTTAGTAAAAAACATTAATATTTTAAAGGCTTAGTAAAGAAAACATTGATATTTTAAAGGCTTGGTAAAAAAAACATCAATATTTTAAAGGCTTAGTAAAAAAAAATATTAATATTTTAAAGACTTAGTAAAAAAAACATTAATATTTTAAAGGCTTAGTAAAAAAAACACAAATATTTTAAAGGCTTAGTAAAAAAAAAAACATTAATATTTTAAAGGCTTAGTAAAAAAAACATTTGTAAATTATATAAGTACACTCATTAATATATAAGTAACTAACTTTATAATTTTATTTCAACAGAATAAATATAACATGTAAGAAATATAGAATTGCAATATAGAAATCAACAAAGGGTACACTTCGGTGTTTTGCAACATAAAACATGGTGTTATCTATTAAAGCTCCACGTGCTCTCCATGGAACTCAGTGTACTTTTCTAATGTTTCGTACACTGAGTGGCATACTTTGGCGCACATCTCAAACGATACTTGAGCAATGTCATCTCGGATTTTTCCTTAAGTTTAACGATATTACGGGACTTTGCTGGGTAGACTTTGTCTTTGAGAACGTCCCACAGGAAAAAGTCGGAAAGGGTCACATCTGGCGAACGAGACGGCCACTTAATCGGTCGACGCCTGCCAATCCATTGACCAGCAGGTCTCTCACAACCTAATGAGCTGGTTCCCCGTCTTGCTGAAAGTACAGACCCTCTGCACTATCCTGCTGTTGTAATAACAGCAAAATCTGCTGTTTAGCATAGCCAGATACATAACGTATATATAGTCACTTATGGCAGACCCTGTATGTGTATTGATACCTCTATAAGAAATACAATTTGAAGTAAATATTTTTGAAAATATAAATATCAAAACAAATTCAAATTTTTTTACAAAAAGTGTATGTTTGGTGGAAGATCACGTCAGAAAACTAATAATTGGCGTTTTTTTTATTTTTCAGTCGGTTATCCTCTCGGGGGATTCATGTACTGGTATCTTGGCAAATTTTCTCCTTTCCTCTTTATATTAGCCCTCACTCTTTTAGACACAAGTAAGTATTGTTTTTATTTTATACTATTTTGAATGTAGGTTTGTTTGGGAAATTTCATCGACTCTTTCCGGGTTCTGGACAACCGAACTAAATAATAATAACGAGAATCTTTAAGACACGCCCATTCAAATTGCGCGTTTATCGATGAAAATGCTATTTGAAACGGAAACGTGACAGACTCACCGATGGAACAAAGTATTTAGTCAATCCAACCCCAACTCTTGGCACTTCAAACCAACCCACATTTTAGGCACATATCCATGGTTATTGCCACAATTGACGGACCCATTTTCATTTCACTCGCTGATTCTCTCTCTCTCTCTCTATCTATCTATCTGGAACACGTGATGCGATTGGAACACGTGATGCGATAGGTGAAAAAAGGGTTGTGATACTTTTAACACCTCTAAAACCAAGCATCTCTCTTTTCACCACCAATGCTCGGATATTTGTTTTTGACCAGTTGAAATGAATGACTCTCTCCTTGAGGGGTGGGGGCTTGCTATGATAAACTCCTAGGACTGACTTTCACTTAAGGCCTGAAATGGAAGACTTACATTAAACATGTTGTTAAGGTCCCTGGAAAACTGATTGGATCATGCTAACGCTCCAGAAAGTACCTCAGTCCTGACGCAATGCTCTACCCGTATAAGAGTCAGATAAGTCCTAAGACGGAGTACTGCTGACACATCTTGGCAGGTGCCGCTCATGGCACCCTTTCTTGCCTTGACAGAAAACATAATCGACTTCGAAATCTAGTGGGGGATAATCCCTTCACTTTTTACAGCTATTTTTTATGTACTAACGGGTCACCGCCTACCAAGGCCTAAAGGCCACTCGAGAATCGCAGAAGAGTCGTTGCTAGTCTTTTTTTACTCTATCGTAATTTCCATGGTAGTTGCTCGACTGAATTCCAATCTCTGGTTCTCCTCCGTAAAATATTTACAGCAAGAACTCGTCTATCTATCACCACTGCAATGGATTTTTCTTTCTTCCTCTGTGAACCTAAAACCAGACGGAACATCCATGAACAGAGTTTCTTTTAAAGAACTTCCCATTTCTGGAACACAATACCGCAAGGATGCTTCCTTGCTAGCTACAACATAGTCGCCTTCAGGTTCAATGTCAACAAATATTTGCCCAACAATCCTATTAAGTAATCAAACTCTGCTTATTCCACCCATCGTTTCCAATCCTCTCGTATTATTGTTCATCATTCAACTGACAATCTCATTAACTCTGATCCTCGAGTGGTTTTGGGTCTTAGTAAGTGATGACTCATTAATATAAAAAAAAACAATTCAAAAATAAATATTGATGAAGTAATTGTTTAAATATTAAGATTTACTGGAAAAGACAAACTAAATGTAAGCATGGCAGACAGACGAACAGAAAATAAAGATTCCTTATAGAGATACGTAGGTGCATCTAATAGAATGCTGTGGACGATACCATTTGCGAAGAATTGCAAATTGAGGAGAAACAGCAAATGGTTTAGTTCAAAATATATCTAGCTTGTCTGACTTCAATGGTTAGTTCCCTAAGATTGTGTAACAAATACTAACGCATCGCTCAATAAATTCCGATATAGATGGCACAACTAATTTTTTAAATCCATATTTCTTTTTTATAAAGTACTAACCTTCAAATGTCAAACTTTGAACCCAATCGGATTATTAGTTTACAAATAACAGTTATTTCAGTGAAGCTACCGTTACAAATTTTCAAAACTATGGAAAAATGTGCACTTCGTTTGTTGATAAAGCATTGCTTTCTGATGGAAAAAAAATACTGTTCAAGTGTTATTCAGACTCTGCTCCGTCAGAAACAACGCTTAAGGAGTGGTATGCTGGCTTTAAACGCAGTTGTACAGACACGAATGATGCTGAACTTTCAACAACTAAATATAGTGGATACAAGTGTATAAATTAACATTAGCCACATAGATATGGTTAATAAAGATGGATATACTGGTTGCAGTAGCGTGCAGAGGGAGACTGGTTTATTGACTTGAAGAATATTTAACTAGCAATTATTTTTACCGTAAGAAGACAGAGAATATTTATAGCTATAAAAAGAATTAAATTGCTACAATTTTAAATAAATAAATAAATAAGAGACACATTCGTTTTATTTATTTAAATATTTAGCTGACAATGCCAATTATTTTTTACGGAAGAAGTAAGTGTCATTTCTTTTTAATGGTATTGACTCTGGCAGATATTTATTATTTCAAAAAGAATATCATTTTCAACAGTAAAATATGCAGATTGGTGTAGACAGCACCGTGGAATTTTTACGGGTGACGCTAGTGTTGTATAAAACTTTTATTCCACGTCATCGCAATAAAACTTTTATTCCACGTCATCGCAATAAAACTTTTATTCCACGTCATCGCAATAAAACCAACGAGAAACAAAAAATAAAATAAAATAAAAATCAGTCGATATGTTCAACGGTTGTTTGTTTTCTCTTTTGCTTGTTTGTGAGTAGGGAATCCTCTACTTAAATAAGAGCCAGATATGTCCTAAGATGGAGTACTGCTGCCACATCTGGGGAGGTGCCGCTCGGGGCACTTTTTCTTGCCTTGACAGAGTACAAAACCAATATGGCAATCGACTGGGAGAAGAAAGCCACATTTAGGCTGAACTCCAAACGACAATTCTCACGATCTGAGTTGATCATAGTGTCTCGTAGGTATAAATTTGGAAGTACGCTTTTCTGAGGTTCAATATAGATACATTAGAGCCTTTCTGCATTCATTCGCGCAGCTTGGGTGCACAGGCATCTGCATTGGCGTCAACAAGTGTATTCAGTTCTCTGTAGTTCGTCACTTGATCTGGGGAAGTGCCACTCAGGGCATTCTTTCTTGTCTTGACAGTACAAAACCGACTTTGCAATCTAGTGGGCGATGATCTCTTCTCTTCCCTACAGCCTCTTTCATACAGAAGATATGTTGCTAGCCTATCTCTACTGTATCGTTATGTGCATGGTAGGTGTTCAACAGAGCTCAAATTCCTGGAGTACTCGCAAAACATTCACAGCAAGAACTCGCCTAGCTACAACCACAACACAGAACCCCCTCTCTCTCTCTCTCTCTCTCTCTCTCTCTCTCTCTCTCTCTCTCTCTCTCTCTCTCTCTCTCTCTCTCTCTGTACTACAAATCAAACGGAACTTCCATGAACAAAGTTTCTTTCCTAGAACATCCCATCTGGGGAACAAAATACCAGGAGGTGGCTTTCCAACTAACTACAACATAGTCGTCTTCAAGTCTAATGTAAATAAATACTTTTTGAGCCGTCCTCTTGGATAATTAATTCCTTTTAAGTAATCTTCTGCACATTCCACCCATTGTTTCCAATCTTCTCGCGGTGGCAATCGTTGTTCAACTGACAATCTCTTTAACCCTTATCCTCGAGTGGCCACAGGGCCTTTATAATGGTGACCAATTAGTAAAAAAAATCGTTTGTTACCTATGACATCCTCCCAAATTGTTTAGTTTACAAAGAGTAGTCTCCCAAAGGGGGCGCATATCTTAGATTTGGGGCGGGTCAATGAGCCCCTAACGACTGCACGTACAGTATTGACATATAACACTTACTTTAAGAATGTTCTTGATTGGTCTAAGATATTTTGAATGTTTGGTCACGTGATGAAAATGGCGAACGTTGTGAAGAATTCTTTTGTGGCGTGCTAGGTTTTTATTTTGTACTCTGCCGAGGCAAGAAAAAGTGCACCGAGCGGCACCGCCCCAGAGATCACAGCAGTACTCCATCTTAGGACTATCTGGCTCTTATTTAAGTAGAGGATTATATAGACTTGAATGCGTCAACTGGACTGTATCATTACGTCAGAAAGTTGAAACTTTCCAAAGCCACATCATGCGCTTCATTACTGATCATGAACTATCTGATCACATCAGTATCGAAAAGTTGCGAAAACTCACTATCCTCTGTCATCAAATGTAAAGTCTTGAAATTGTTTGGTCACATGAAGTGGTCCCATGTAGGTCTATGCAAAATATGCGTTCAATGCATAATACAGGGGAGTCGGTTGAAAGGTAGACAAAAGAAAAGATGGATAGACAACGTTTGTGAATTGACGAACATGAACATAAATCAAGCGAACACCTTGGCCCAAGATTGCTTGGAGGACACTCAGCTATGTTAGTGCGTATTCTGCAGCTAGCCGAGAAAACGTTTAATAAATAAATAAAAGGCTTTTATTCTATTTTTATTTTATTTTCATTTCATTTCATTTTATTTAAAAATTCGATCAATGTAATAAATTTCACACTTTTTCATTTTTCTTTTTTACTTTTCTTTCTTTTAAGTTTTGCAGATGTTTTTCCTACGCTCGACAGCCGAAGAAATCGTAAGCCATTTTTTTTTAATTTCTACATTGTTTTTGTATATTTTAGATTTCTTTTTCTTTCTTTGGCTCTGTTTTCCCCCCTTTTTCTTAGATCTTTATTTTTCTATCAAACTTTTTCTCCAAATCGAAAATAATCAAAGTATTAATAATGAATATTAACTTTGTAAATAGATGCACACGTGCTGAAAATATTTTTTTATCTTTCCACGTGACTACCATTCTTTGTGTGTCGACAAATACGACATACGTGTCGAAAATAAAAACATAACGGAACAGTTTGTTAACATATAATATTCAACGTTTATTTACAGTTTGTTAACATATAACATTCAACGTTTATTTACAGTTTGTTAACATATAACATTCAACGTTTATTTACAGTTTGTTAACATATAACATTCAACGTTTATTTACAGTTTGTTAACATATAACATTCAACGTTTATTTACAGTTTGTTAACATATAACATTCAACGTTTATTTACAATGTGTTAACATATAACATTCAACGTTTATTTACAATGTGTTAACATATAACATTCAACGTTTATTTACAGTTTGTTAACATATAACATTCAACGTTTATTTACAGTTTGTTAACATATAACATTCAACGTTTATTTACAATGTGTTAACATATAACATTCAACGTTTATTTACAGTTTGTTAACATATAACATTCAACGTTTATTTACAGTGTGTTAACATATAACATTCAACGTTTATTTACAGTTTGTTAACATATAACATTCAACGTTTATTTACAGTTTGTTAACATATAACATTCAACGTTTATTTACAGTTTGTTAACATATAACATTCAACGTTTATTTACAGTTTGTTAACATATAACATTCAACGCTTATTTACAGTTTGTTAACATATAACATTCAACGTTTATTTACAGTTTGTTAACATATAACATTCAACGTTTATTTACAGTTTGTTAACATATAACATTCAACGTTTACTTACAGTTTGTTAACATATAACATTCAACGTTTATTTACAGTTTGTTAACATATAACATTCAACGTTTATTTACAGTTTGCCGACACTATATTAGTAACGCCGACTAGATATTAAAGGCATGTTACAGAGTCAACATGAAAGTACATGAAAAGATACACAAAGAAGGTAACCTAGAAACCTGGATGAGAAATACCATGTTTTATAACAATACAAAAATGTCAGAGAGACGAAATAAAAGAATGTGAATGAACAGAAATGTAAAGTCACTTACATAGTCTTAACTGTGATGATGCTTCACTGGGAGAAAGTACGAACAAAGTTCGTTCGTTCTCTGATAGTCGTTTTGACTCAATCAGAAAAGTAGAAAAGCGGTTCGGATCACGTCCAACCAGTTTGAAGGTCGGGTCAATAAGAGATAGCCTCGTTTCTGAATGTACGACTATGTGGTGGTGGGGGCACGAACGTACCAAACTTGAACTACTGTGGTCCGGCGCTGCATGCACCCCCGTGTGAAATCTTCGTTTGAGGCACCATTGTGACAAGGTTCTGGCACGGTCTCGGCTTTATTGTAGGACCACGAAAGTCCCAGTCGCTCTGGCCAGTTCTTTGTCAATACTTTTGTGCTCACGCTCAATACTTTTGTGCTGACGCACACAAAACTCTTATATTGACGTCACAGGGGTGAACGTCTATTCGTACATTTATGCGGTGTTAGAGAATATGTGCTCCTCTTCAGGGAAAAAAGATGGTTGAATTCTGCGAGCTGAATAAAAATAAGACGTTTTTCCTTTTCTTTAGAAAATATAATTTATTCTTGTAAGTTTCCATTATTTTTCACTTTATCGTTTTTATCAGTCCAGACCATTGTAGTATTTATTTACTCCTCTCCAGGAGTTAGGCACAAGGCCAGTTTGATCTCACTCCCACAAGTAAGACGTGACCCAAGGTCGGGTCGGGAAAGTGGAGTTTGAAAAGCCAGCGCCAGAGAAGGTGAACACTCTGGCCATTAAAAATTGCCTGGGCAGTCACGTCGGCATTCCCTGGTAGGGGCGCCTCAGGCAGTAAGTAATAAACTTACTTCTCCCCAAAGAGGGGAGGCAAAGCCTGGGAGGGTGGACCTCCTCGAACTGCATAGGACTGACCCATAGACCGGTGTAAATCAAGCCTCGAAGGCCAAGACAATACCAGTTTATGGGGTAAAGTATCCGTCGGAACAGATACTACACTTTGAAAAATTTATTTGCAGAAAATATAAAAGATTTACATTCAAAACAAATTAGGCACAAGGCCATCAAAAGTGTGGGGTACGTTGGTCATCCTTTGTCTAAGGTAATAAAATTGTCTATCCTACTCTTAACTAGAATCATCTCAGTCACCACAATACCACATTTGCTCTAGGGGCCGTCCTACTTAGGCTATTATAAAATAAGTTGGCAATCTTAAAATTTTCCTTATAAATAAAATAAATAAATAAATATGGTTATATTTACAGAAATTCATTGGAGTATAATGGGGTAGGGGAGAAAAGCAAAACCCAGTTAGTAAGACCCTCCTAACCCTTTCTAAATATTAGACTGCCCACTGTTTTCCGGTTTGTTTCGCACCAAAAACAAGCAGGTTCGTCTCTAAATGGGAGTGGGATCTAAGTGGGAGAAAAAGAAAGTGGGGGATGGAGTTTGGAGAGTGGGTGGTGTCCTTCCAAGATAAGTGCAAGTTGGGGTGGGGCTTATGACAAAGAATTGAAAGTGGGGAGTGGGCATCTTTGAGGGTTTCTATTACCAGGAGGGTGGGGTAACTCATTCATTCAACTAGATAAGAGGCTAAACTTACCCAAAGGGCTGGGGTCCGACTGGACAAGGAACCGTGCACGCCATGCTCAGGCCGAGAACACGTACTCATACTTTACTCCTTTTCGTACACACAAGCTCGCTACTTGTATCCACCTTTCTTCAAAAACCGAGGAGTGTAATCTTTTCCTATCACATCTGATCTTGACTTTCAGCTGGTGCTTGAAGAATGCGATTAGATCCTGATCAGCAAAAGATTCAACCCCTGGTTATTTCTTAGACGCGACGTCCACACCACCATTCGCGCTACAGCCAGGATCACGAGAAACACCATTCGTCTCTCCCCATCCCATGGCGGACAGATGTTGTCTATTACGTAAGCTAGGTGCAGCGGCAGCGGCTGCTCAGGATCGATGCGAGCCGTCACCTCGTTGACGTACTCCCAGTACTGCTGGAGCTTATGGCACAAGAAGAAAGCATGATCAGGCGTTTCCTCAAAGAGCCTGTCGCAACGGGGACACTCGGGTGAGTCCTCAATTCCGGATCTCTGCAGTATGGCATTAAGGGGTAGCGCATTCCGGGCCAATCGCCAGGTCAGAGAGAACTCCGAATTGTTGATATTACTCGTTCCCGGTGCCCAACTCCATTCGGAGCGGATCTCCTCCTCTGTCCACCCGCACCGCTTGACTAACGGATCGTCAGCTTCCCCCCCCCCCTCACTAATCCTCTATGGAGTTCTTTTCTAGAAAGCCGCGAAAAGTCACTGGACCGAGGAAGCTTTTTGAGCGCGGCTCGACACTCCCTGAAAAACTGCGATTCACCCCTCGGCCTACGATGGCCCTCAACCGAATGGTCGAGGATAAGGTCAGGGAAAGCACTATCGACCGCGGGGTTCCACGCAGATTCCTCTGTCAATGTTCGACTCAGGAAAGCCAGTCTCTCGGCGTCTCGATGACACGTCAAATCAGGCATCCCCAAGCCTCCCTCACACGGACGTTGAATACAGACCTGGCTGCAAACCCAATGCCTCTTCATGTCCCAGAGAAGTGAGGACAGAAGGCGCCGGAGCACCTTGAGGCGGTTCACAGGCAGGGGAAGCACAGCCAATCGGTAAAGAATGAGAGGGAAGACGTAATTGGCGCACGCCGCTGCTCTACCTTTTAAGGAGAGTTTCCTTCGAAACCAAGTGTTAACCGACGCTTCGACCTTTGACTGTACCTCCGACCAATTCCTATCGAGCTGGAGGCCCGGTCCGAACCACACGCCAAGGATTCGAACCGGACCATCTGTCCAGCAGAACGGAGCTGGAAGGGTTGTGTTACCGCTCCAGGCACCCAACGGCAGGCCAGTTGATTTGCTACAGTTGATTTTGGCCCCTGTGATCGTTTCGTAATGTGTGAGCGCCTATGTCACCCTCTCAATGTCTTGGAAGCACGACACATAGACGGTGATGTCATCGGCGAACGCGGAGATCCTGGCACGCGCTCCACCAGGCAAAGCGATTCCGCATAGGACCAGACCTGCCCTCCCACTCCTTAGCTTGCGAAGTAGCGGCTCCAGTGCAAGGATGTAGAGCAGGGGCGACAGCGGACAACCCTGGCGTACCGACCGGGAGACAGCGAAAGACTTCAAACGCCTTCCGTTTATCTGTACTACTGCCGTCTGCGAGCGATACAGAACGGAGATCCATTTACGGAAATCCGGTTTGAAACCGGCGGTCTCCAAAACAGATGCCAAGAAGCGATGGTCGATCCTGTCGAAAGCTTTGGACTGATCCAAGTTGATCAGCACGGCTTCCGTGTCGTCTTCTATCCCCTCTATGATCGTACGAATCAAGTGAAAGTTGTTCTGAATCGATCTCCCCTTCACAGCGTAGTTCTGCTCAAGTTCGATCAATTCTCCGATGACACCCTGCAACCTGTTCGATAAGATCTTGGCCAAAATCTTTAACTCTGTGTTTAGGAGAGTTATGGGCCTGTAATCGTCTAATTCCTCCCCACCATGCCTGTCCCGCTTCTTTAGCAATGTGATCACTCCCTTGGTGACTTGACCTCGGATAGAACCCTGGTCAAACCAGTGGTTGAACACATCCGTCAGAATCGGCACAAACATGTGCGACAGCCTCAAATACATCTCGTAGGGCAGACCATCAAGTCCCGCCGATTTGTCACAGCCGACTTGCTTCAACGCAGTTAAGACCTCACGCTCCGTAACCCTGCCTTCACAACCAGCTGCCCTAGCCACATCGAGGCGGGGAGAGTCAGCCAAATAGTTGCCAAACTCCTGGACCGGGAGGTTGGGCAGTTGGGTGTAGCGTTCCTCGAAATGCTCCCGAAACCCCTCGCAGATCTCCCGAGTCGACTCCAAGGCACGTCCATCTGGGTGCTTGACTTTTCCAATGTATCTATCCGAGCCACGCCTTGAAACTTCCCTACGCTCATCTACATCGCAGTTCACGGCTTCATTGGAAACTTTCCTTAGCCTAGCCCTAACTACTTGGCCTTCATAGCGTTCGCTAGACTCGCGTCGTAGGTCCTGTTTAGTTAGTTCTATGCTTACAGTCTCCCCCTCAGCCACCACCCGGGTTAGTTTCTCTTCTAAGTGCTTTTCCGTCTTGGCCTTATCTAAAGCGAGACGCTGGGCGTATTTGACGGAAAAGGTTCTGATCTTAGTTTTTAAGTTAACCCACCACTTACTCCCGGTAACTGCCCCCACTAAAGCCTTCTGGATAAGCTGCATTAGCTTTTCCCGGAAGTCTCGTATCTCCAGCAAGGAGGTATTCAACTTCCAGTACCCGGCTAGTTTAGGACTGTTTCCTAACTTCAACTAGGCCAGAACTAGTTTATGGTCCGATTGACCTAACCATTTGAACGTAGGACACGATATAAAATCTACATCGCCTCTTCTAACTAACATCCTATCCAAATAAGTATTCGGGTAGGAAGGCACACTATTTGTCCATGTCCAATTCTCCCACCCCGGATGATCGACACGAAACCTGTCGACCAGATCGCATCTTTCCATCAGGTCAACCAGGCTTGTCTCACATCTCTCCGTCCCTCTAGCTCCCCTCCCGACCTTGTCTATTTTGGGATCAAGGATAACATTCCAATCTCCCATTAGAACTACGCGTTTCGGACATGCGACGAACACGTCCAGATCCCGAAAAAAAGGAGACCCTCTCTCGAGCGGTGCTGGGTGCATGAACCGCAATTACCCGGAACACAAAATCCTTCACGGCCACATCGGCCACGACCAGCCTGCCCCCCAAATCCCTATGAACAACGTCTACTGTCGCGGACAGGGTGCGTTTCACAAGCCAGGAGACACCCTTCCCCGGGGATTCCCATATGCTGAGAAGACGTCGTAGTCTCTTGTCAGCACCTGACAATCCCCTGATGAAACAAAGTGCGTTTCCTGGATCGCAGCTACATCCACTCCCAGGGACAGGAGATCCCTCCGGACGCGAACCGCCCGGTTTGAAGACCTCAAGCTCCTTGCATTCAAACTAGCCAAGCGCAGAGTCATGAACTTACCTTAAGCAGTGTCGCACCCGGTTACAAAGTCTGCCGGTAAAAGGACGCCAACGCTATGCGTCATGCTCAATGTGACCAATTCTTTGGTGTCCTGGCTGCTGCGTGCAATGCCGCCGACGTCCAGGGGAAAGGTAAGTTTTAAGGTCCTATAGAGAGAAGGATGAACGAACATTGGGACCCTTCCCTTGCATTCTGGTAAAAGTTCGTCCAGGGAAGGGTCTTTGTCCTTGGTGAGTTTTATTCCCGGTATGGCTCCCTCCGTGGCCTCCAGCATTTGCCAGACAGAGTTGTTACGACCGGCTGGAAGCCTTACAAAAGTTGTTAAGAAGGGGGCCTCCGGGAAATTGGTGGGGTCTTCGATGTCTTTACCCCTTATCTGGCTGAAGTCCAACAGAGGTTTTAAATTCCTCTTCTGCCGGAAGGATACGTCCATGCCGAAAGATAGGGAGTCAATTTTACACAATTCCCTCCCCAATTTAAAGGGGAGGAGTCTTTCTTTGATTTTCCTCCGAGTCGGTGAGGAAGATTGGCTCCTTTTCCTTCCCGGTTCGACTAGTTTTAGCTGAGAGGATTCGGAGCTGGGTGGTGTATGTGCAGGTGTCTGTTTTGATAAATGCAGTGTGGGGGCTGGCGTTATTGCTTGCGTTGGTGTGGGGGCTATTGAAGGTGTTGGTGTGGGGGTCGGTGCTTGCAGAGTGGGGATAGTTTTTTTTCTTCAAAATTGTTGTACTGGGGATGGGAGTTGGTTGTGTAGGTGTAGGTTTTGGAGGTGTCGGGGATGGTGTCTGCTCCATGGGGCATTGGGCAATGTTTTCTTCCCTTATCCTCTTTTTTCCTTTCATTTGTTTTTTTTCTGAACCGGGGGGGGGGGGCAAATTTGTTAGCATCTCCTCCTCACCAACTTCTTCCTCTTCGTCAGAGGATTTTTTTGTTTTCTTTTTACCCCCTGCCGGTTTTGCGGCCTGGGGGCAATCTGTTCATTTTGCTGCTGCTGCTTCTGCTGTTTCTGTTGCTGCTGTTCCTGCGGTTGGACGAGTGGTGAGATCACGGCGGAAGCGGTTACATTCTTCCTCCCTTCCCTCACCACTGTGCTCCATTCCTCTTCTGCTCTTCCCAATGGGTTTTTTGATCTTGGGGCTGTTGTTGTAGCAGAAATTGGAAGAGTGGTTGGAACTGTCTTCAGAACCGGCACAGGAGCAGCCGATGGCGTTATTTGGCTGCGAACTGCTTTTTGGGGGCAGTTCTTTGCCATGTGGCCTATTTGCTGGCAAAACCAGCAGTGCGGGCGACGACCTTCTACCACGATCGGCATGTTCCAGCCTTTATGCGTCAGCACCGACGGAATTGCAAGGAAGTCTGCCCGCATCAGCTTCATGGCGATCGTGTAGTCGGCCATGTGTAGTCCACTCCTGGACCTTACCGGGTCCACTTGTTCCACATCCCCAAACTGGCTGAAGTATGCGCCTAGGTAATCCGCGCACAGCTCAGGTGGGGCATTATAAATGCGGACCGGGTTCTCCTTCTGCCCTGGTATTCGGGCTGCAATTTTATGCTCCCGCTCCTCATCTCTTTCATGGAGAGACGTTCTGCTTCCTCTCGAGAGGGGAGCAGGATATCCCACATGGCATAGCTCCTCTGGCAGATATAGGTTGCCGGAATGTTTAGCTTCTTAAGCAGCTCTGCCATATCCTCCTTTTTGAGTCCCAGGAGGCGATTTTCCTTCAAGTCCGAGGTTACGAGGGACAAAACCCTGTCGTCAATCGCCTCCCAGGAACCAAGCACATGCTGCAGTACACTCCCTTCAATGCACTGTTTATATTTTATTTGATACAATTGTTTGTAATCCTGTGGGAACAACCTCTTCTCTGGGTTCTTCTTCCCCCAAGCGGACTCCCTCGGTGGTGCTGTTTTGCCCCCCCCCCTGGTCCCTGATGGTGGAACCAGAGACGCCTTGGCTCCTGGAAGCGGAGCCCCTCTTCTGGGGAGTCCGGGGGTATTGGAAGTGGAGGGAATCGCCGCATTGAGTGAAGCTGGCTCTTTTCCCTATTCTGCTCCCTCGCTGGGGGAAGCCAGACTCCTTGCAATGGAGCCACTCACTGGGAGAGCCATGCTTACCTCCATTGGGTGAAACCGCCTCTTTTCGTTTGTCTGCTCCCTCATTTGGGGAGTCAGCCTCTGGGGGGAGCAACCCCTTTTTGGTTTGCATTCCCGCAAGGGGAATCCTTTTCAGGGGAAGCCGCCCCTGGCACGATGACATCCGGGTGGTAAGCCCCGTCGGTGCACTTTGCGGGTTCCACTTCCCCACTGGGAGAGTCAACCTGCAGTGGAGCCTCTCTTTTTTGGTGTTCATTCCCGCATGGGGAGTCCTTTTTAGGAAAGTCTATATCCGGGCAGTATGCCCTGTCCTTTTTGGCTCCCCCACTGGGGGAGTCGTCCTCTATGGGAGCAAATGTCTTGGTGGGGTCCGAGCTGAGGGATGTGTCAGGCTCCCCAGCGTTCTTGGTGTTGGTGGTGGTAAATGAAGAAATCTCTTCCATGTCTCCGCCAGTTAAAATAATAATAAAAGAAAGAAGTGGGGGGGCTGAAAGTTCACGATTTCAACTGGCGTGGAGACGGCGTCGACTATAGAGCCGGTTTTGGCGCGCTCTCAGGGTGTCAAAACAGGCAAGAGGGGGAGATAAAACTGAGAGAGGGAGGGGAGAGCGTTAATAGAAGAGAGAAAGGTGGTTTGACCATGGCCACCGAGAGTTGACAAGGCCAAGCAACTAACTTCCTGCCCCCCTCTGACGTCACTGCATTCCGTGTCAAAACAAGGACCGTAGTAATAACAATAAGAAGGCATTTCGACTTCTCTATTCACTAAATAATCCATAAAAATTCAGGAAATCAACCAATTTTAATGAAATTTTCAGTATTTATTAATTAATGATCACGGAATATAATAAATCCATTACTTTATTATAAAGCTTGGTGCAAATGTATTATTTCTTGTAAACAAAAAACACCTTTACTAAAGTTATTCAAAATATCAAAACATGTTGACCATACGATATTGTAAATATTTAAAACAAAGCATTAGAAAACTTTAAAAATTGCATAAAAGAAAAGAAAAGAACACGATTCGATTCATCTTGAAACTGATCTTTATTCAATATAAATTTAAAGAAAATAATAATTCACGATCAAATACTGCAAAAAACTGAATTATGAATTACCATTATTTAAACTTCTAACCCAATCAACCGTAAGTAATTCAGACTTTGAAATTTGTTTAAAAATTATACAAAAAAAAAGTTCAATGTTAACTGTCTGTTTAATAATGGAATCAAAATTCAGGAAATCAACCAATTTTAAAATAATTTTGCGCTTTTTAAAATTTCATTTCATAATTCACAAAGTTAAAATGCCTACTGCATATGTTTGGATTTCCAAAAGAGAAATAATTACTGCAAATATGGATACATGTAATAATGTTTACACCGACTAAATATAGTGTAGTAAGTTTGAATTTTTTTAAATTATATAAAAAATCAAGTCTGAATTACTTATTATTTGATAAAAAAAGTAGTGTTCCATTTTTTTTATTACTCTTTTTCGATGTCTTAAGTGTAGTATAGTTTATCTTTTCTCTGCACTTTTGTAGATTAAATAAATGAAATAATAACATCATATTTAATCAAAATTTTCACAAAAAATATTAATTAAACAATGCTTTATTCAATGATAATATCGTTAATTCTTCGAGTTATACTGATTTTATTAACAAGAGTGTAGGGGCATTTTCCGTAATATATACGAAATAGTTTTTTAAAAGAAAATATTTTAAACATATACAGATCTTATTTTCATTTAAAAAAATCATGGATTTTTTTTATATATATAAAAATTTACGTTTAGTAAAGGTGTATTTTGTTTTAAAAAAAATAATACATTTTCACTAAGATTTAAAAAAATGTTTCACTATATCTCCTGTGCTTGTTTATTAATAAATATTGAAAATTTCATTAAAATTGGTTGATTTCCTGAATTTTGGTGAATTTTTAAGTGAAGGGAGGGTCAAAATGTTTTTACATTTTGGGGATCGGCCTTTGATTTTGCACGTACCTATCTCTTAATAGCAAGATAGGAGTTGGTGATTACATTATTAAACAAACAGTTAACATTGAACTTTTTTTTTGTATAATTTTTAAACAAATTTCAAAGTCTGAATTACTTACGGTTGATTGAGTTAGAAGTTTAAATAATGGTAATTCATAATTCAGTTTTTTGCAGTATTTGATCGTGAATTATTATTTTCTTTAAATTTATATTGAATAAAGATCAGTTTCAGGATAAATCGAATCGTGTTCCTTTCTTTTCTTTTTTTACATGCAATTTTTAAAGTTTTCTAATGCTTTGTTTTAAATATTTACAATATCGTATGGTCAACATGTTTTGATATTTTGAATAACTTTAGTAAAGGTGTTTTTTTGTTTACAAGAAATAATACATTTGCACCAAGCTTTATAATAAAGTAATGGATTTATTATATTCCGTGATCATTAATTAATAAATACTGAAAATTTCATTAAAATTGGTTGATTTCCTGAATTTTTATGGATTATTTAGTGAATAGAGAAGTCGAAATGCCTTCTTATTGTCATTACGACGGCCATTGTTTTGACACGGAATGCAGTGACGTCATTTTCTAGCCAACCGGCCTGTAGTAACTCTCGGTGGCCACGGTTTGACCCCCCTTGTCGCGAGGCTTACGGGAAGGTCAATGTTGCATCTCGACCCGAAGGGAGAAGGAAGTGATAGAAAAAGTGGGTCAGGCGGTGAGGGTGCCGCTGACAATGTCAAACAAGAGGGTTGTTACTGCATCCCCCACCCCAATGAATAGGGCGAGAATCAGTAACTTACACAAAATATTTGACCAAAATCAAAATGAGAGAACAGATACTACACTTTGATCTTGGCCAAAAGGCACTTTGATCTTGGCCAAGGCAAGCCGGCAAGAGAACGAACCGCCTTGCTTACTATCTACTGCAGAACTGTTATTTATCTACCTCCCACAAGGTAAGATGTGACACAAGGTCGGGAAAGTGGAATTATGTAAGCCAGCGCTCGAGAGGTGAGCCATCTGACCATTTAAAAATTGCCTGGGCAGTCACGTCGGCATTCCCCGGTAGGGGCGCCTCAGACAGTAAGCAATAAACTTACTCCTCCCCAAAGAGGGGAGGCAAAGCCTGGGAGGGTGCACCTCCTAGAACTGCACAGGACCAGACAACCTCCAATAGACCGGCGTAGATCCAGACCCAAAGGCCAGGACAATACCAGTTTATTAGGTGGGTTAAAAACCCTGGGTTGAACTCTGGTTTCTCTCTCATTAAGAAGAAAAGAAAGAAAGCAATAGCTGTTAGTCAAAAGTCGCCCCTCCTTCACCCAGACCCGCACACGCCAAGAGTTTACCTTTTGAGAGCCCGCCGTCAGTTACAGGTTTCTACTCCTGACCTCCCTCGTTTAATCGTTAGTCTATAACTTCAACGCGGCGACGGGGGTGACTGACAGTCACCGTATATCTATAAGTTTTAACCTTTAATGATTTCTAAGGACAAGTCCGGTGAAATATTTGACATCTAGAAAAAAATGGTTGCAATATTATATCAAGTTTGACTCAAAGCCACACAAAAAATAGTGTACCTCGAATGCTATTTGTGCCACACAACACGTGCGTCGCTGCACAACGTATAAATTGAAATATCAAATATTCTAATTGGACAAATTAAAAACGAAAAAGAGAAAATATAGTTTTTAAAGAAGTGAAAAAGAGTGTAGGTATACAATTCAAGAAGCAGGTGTTTTTATCATTCTTTTCTTCTAGGTCGTTGTCTTCATTTCGATTGTTTTCGTTTGTCCGTTTCGCCTCTTCTTTGCCCATTGTGCTACCAATGCAGTTCTTACAAATACTTCATCCTCTCTGTATTGTCTTTTCAGTTACAAGTTCCCCAAGAAAGTATGTGGCAATTAATACGGGACCCTTATATCTTAATAACTTGCGGTAAGTAACCGTTTACGAAAATTCGGTGCTTCTTGACTTAATGATCCAAATCTGAAATCTGTTCAAATGTAAACAAAAAAATACGATGTTAATTGTATGCTGGTATTTACTTGTTTCACTGAAGCAAGATGTAGCACAAGGGCGGAAGGTGGAGAAAAACAGCTCTCCCGATTGGGGGGGGGGGGCAGATTATCAGGAATAAAAAATAACCAAAAAAAGGACCCGTCTGCTTTCCCTGTTAATGAGCGCTTCAAGCGATCAGCAATAAACCAAACCTCTATCCCGAATGCCTGATGAGACGCGCCCCTAGGATCAAGTCAAAACATACCTCATTCTGATAGAAGAGGGCCTGATGGTTCAAGTCAGCCGTTAGCTTGCCAGAATTATGCCATAACGAACCTCGGCGTAGACTTGTTATTGTGTAGAAAAGTAATGTTTTAAATTGTATTTTCTATTTAAAATGTTCGTATTTTCTTAGCCTTCTTATGAACATCGATAATCGCCATCTTTTCGGATAAAATGACAAAAACGTTAACTCCCACTGCAGCAACTTGATTCGATCAAAACTTGACAGAATTATCATCCTTTCAAAGAAACGATAGAATAAAATAATTCATTTAACCCTTTCATGCACTATTTTTATAGAAATTCTACGTACCTGATCTGACTTGTTCTTGAACCATGTGCCTTCAAGTTGAGCTGACTTCCAAAACGGCCTGTAACGACTAATAATGGAGGCAAAACATATTCCTCGATGTCCATGACTCACAAAAAATATAATTGGTCAGATCAAAATTTCTATTTGTTGCTGTGGAACAACATTATATATGAAAAAGTTGATGAGAAAAACAATAAAATAATAATTTATTTAAAACTAACTGTATCTATCCAGGTTGACCGGGAGTACAGAGTATTTCTTTTAGAATTTATTTCAATGAAATCCGTAACCTTACGTTTTATTTTTTTATCTTCATTGTTCAGAACCTGTTTGCGTGATTGGTATCTCAAATGTGTCGAACCCAACAGCCATCAATTCGTCATCTGAAGTATCATTCTCGATATCTGAATATCGTCTCTTCATTTGATTCATGTGTCTTTTGTGGGTAAAAGTGTGTCCCTTTACCATGTAAATCATGTTTTCAATCCGTTTATCCACTATCCCTGTTTCCCAGTATGATTTATTGCTTTTGAACATTCGAAAATCAGACTTTTTCTCCGACTTTGAAGCGTCGTTTCATGACTTTTTTTTCACGTTCCGGCTTTGTATGGGGTGGCAATGGTCTATCAAACACCGTTTTAATCCTCCTCGCAAACATTACTTCTGCTGGCGTCATCGAAAAGGGAAAACTGTTATTTGGGTTCATCCTATATACCTGCAAAAATTCTTGAATGGCCTTTTCAGTAGGTTTACCCCCTCGCTTTCTTACTTCTCTTTTGGACGTATCTACAAACCGTTCTGCCTGACCATTGCTCCTCGCATGGTACGGCGCGATCGTGATATGCTCCATTACAAAAGTTTGACAGAATATTTTAAATTAACTAGACGTGAATTGTATCTCGTTGTTCGATACAATACAGTCAACGACCCTAAGCCGGGCGAACAATTCATGTAAAAAAAAATAATGGTTACTTCTATAGTTGGTTTCTTACATTTTAATATTTCCGGCCATTTTTGAGAAACTGTCCACTAATATTAGGTAACAGAAACCATCCAGTGGACCAGCAAAATCAATGTGGATCCTAAACAATGGTCGATCAGTTTTCGGCCAAGGTCTGAACTTTATAGCTGTCTTTTGTGCCAAAGCACAATCTTTGCATATTTTTACCGAATTTTCAAAGTCTTTGTCTATGCTTGTCCAATGCACATAACTTCTCATGGGACTTTTCCTTCTCGAAATGCTCGGGTGACCGACATGAAATTCTTGGTGCTTTTTAGAAATAGATATCCAGAAATTAGCAGTCATGACGTAGTCCTGGTGTAAGCAGTTTCGACTACGAACAGAAAAGGCCGAATAAGTTCCAATGCTTCTACACAACACGAACCGAACTAAATCGACTTTGCAAACTAAAACTAAAACTAAAACTTAGGTTAGGGTTAGGGTAAAAAAATTAAAACACAGTTAGGTTCGTATTGTGTAGATTGCTAGGTGAAGTCTCGGGAGTGTTCGATCGCCGTACATAACTACTTAATCACTGACTGAATATATTCCCGAGATTTGTCGGTGTTTTTCTTTTATTTTATTTTTTGTTTGTTTTTTATCGTCGTCTAGCGCCTTTTCTTTTATTTTTTCGAGTGTTACTGGAACCTTTCTAATGGCGTTACACAATGTATTTTTTACCTCAGTTTGTAGGGAGGCAATCACTGTATCTTAAAGGAGTTCGGCATATTTTGGTTTGGGATAAGACTAGATAATCCGTCAGCATGACTGTTTTTTGACGATGGGATATACTCCATTTTATAACTGTAGTATGTTTGCAGTATACGTCGGTAAACCCTTTTTTGGTCCATAAATCGTTAACAGTTGTTTATGGTCGATTTGCAACATAAAATGCCTTCCGTGAACGAAACGCTGAAATTTGGTGACTGTAAGAATAATACTCAATGCTTCGTACTCGATTTGTGAGTAACTGTTTCTGCAGGTAGTAATGTACGAGACGCGTGACGATAGGTTTTAGCGATCCGTTTTCCATTTTGTGTAATATGCAGGCTATAATGCCGTACGAACTAGCATCAGTAGCTACAATGATTTCAAGATCTGGATTGTAGTGCGTCAAAAATAATTCTGATGTGAGAATATTTTTTTCAAATACCTCCTGGCATTCTGTCGTCCAGGCTCAATCTTTTTCTCTTTTTTTAAAGAAAAAGATTGAGCTCATTAAGAGGCGCTCGTAAATTGTGCATGTTTCGAATAAACACATTGTGATAATTTTCTAAACCAAGAAAACTTTGAAGTAACAATACGTTTTCGGGGGCGGGCATATTTTTATCGTACTCGCTCTGGGTCTGATTTTCTACCAGAGGGGAGTGGCAATCCTTTAGTGCGTGGTTCAATCCCGTGGAGAAATCTGCACAAACACGGATCCCTTTACTTGTTTTTTACATAGACTGTAGACGAAGCCCACTCGCTGTATTCTACTTTCGATAATATACCTATGTTTTTAGTATATTTAATTCCACGTCAATTTGAATTAATGACGCAAATGGAGCATTTCTTTTCTTAAGCAAAAACTGGTTTAATATTTGGTTTGAATTCAAACTTGGCAGTTATTTTTTTACATCTTCCTAGTCAACCAGAAAAAACTTCCGAAAAACTTTATTTTAATTCTTTCTCTATCTCTCTGTTTCGGCATTTAAGGTTTCCGTATTTTGACAGGAGTTGATGGGAATATTCCATAATTGAAACTTCACCATCCAGTCCGTGCCTGACAGGTTGTTTGAGTTGTTTATCACAAACATTTTCAATTTCAAAGTGTTTCATTTTAATGTAACTTCAGCTATTAGCTCGCTGTCCAATTTTATTTATTTTCTGGTGACGCTTTTGGCTACGTTTTTAATTCTCATCAAAGTTGATTTGAAGATTTATTATCGACAAATCGGATCCGGAGTCAAGTTGCAATTTTACATATTTTATTCAATATTCTTAATGCACAAACTTTCTTATATTTTCAACTTCGTCACTTTTAGCAATTTTAATAAAGCTGTTTTCATTACTTTTATCTCTGCAGTGTGTACTTTTGTGTCTTATGCGATCGCAACTAAAACACTTTTTCATTTTATATTGACACTTTTTGTACCAATGTGATTGCCCGCAACTAAAACACGGTTTAGGGGGCAAATTGTATATCTTTTGTTTATCAAATTTATTTGATGAATTAATTTTCTTTTTGTTACAGATTTTTCTAATATGTGACACTCTGCTCTGTTGAATGTCTCTTGAATCTTGGCTAACGCTAATAAAACGTTGGTAGTCCTCTGCGATATGTTGAAGTGTTAAAAAATATATACATGTTGGTTCTCTAGTTTATTAAGAACCCTTCTTATAATTTCTGCACCCGTATTCGATACTAAACCTTGTGCAAAGATAAGCCATTTAAAATTGTTAGCGTTCAATTTGAAATCATTGTAGTGTTTGTTAACTACGCTAACGAAAGTAGTGTAGTCTTCGTCTTCTTTCCTTGTGGGATTCATATATTTCCATCTTTTGTGAAAAAGAGATATTTTATGGCTAAAAAATGTAATTAATAATTGTATCGCTTCAACAAATGTAAGGTCGCCGGGTTTTTTGTGGCAATATATAATTGCCGAATTTGATATGTTTGACCATATCCAATTTTCTTAATAGCAAATAAACCTTTTAAAAATCGGTCCAATTCGCACAGTTCGTATTATAAACGTAATTTCGTTTTCAGAGTCGTAATTAAAATCATCGATGGTGCTCTAAATAGCGTTTTATGAAAATACACTCTCATCTTCACCATTCTGACCTCTATTCCATAATTCCTATAATATTTATTTTCCTGTTGTGTATGAATAACATTTTCTCAGTTCTTTTCATTTGTTCCAGTTGCCTTTCTTGGAATTTCTCTTCCAATAGAAGCTGTTGCTCTTGCTGGTGTCTAATAATTTCCAAAATAGCGCCTTGAAATTCCTCTAGTTTTCGTCATTTAAAATAGGCTACCGTCTTTTCCGCCTATATATCTTCTAATATGCGGTTGTAGCTTTTCTCACTGGAAAATAAATTATTAACCTGTTAGCAAAATGAAAAAATAAGCTCGTTCAAATTACTTTCGTGTTCTTGATTAAACAATTTTTTTTTAAAAAAACGAAAAAAACATCGACAGACTTTTTGTTGGGTTTTCTTTTCTTTTTTTCTCTGGTCGACCGAACGATTCAAATTTCAAAAGCTCCATTTGAAATTGTATTTCGTCCTACTCAAGAACGAAAACTTTTTTTTTAATCCTATTTTCTGGCGTTGGGGTGTGTGTTTTTTTCATCGCAGATTCGGCACACCTTGTATATTAAAAATCCAGTACGGCCTTAACTTCTCGATGTATCGTTGTCATTAACAAATTTTCTTAGCATACCACCAAAGTCTTTTTTCGAAAGTAGAACATTCCAGTTGTAGTAAAGGTTATGTTGCATCCACCATAAGTCCTAGCTTTTGTTGCCAGTGTTGTGTGCAACATAAGTCCTAGCTTTTGTTGCCAGTGTTGTGTGCAACATAAGTCCTAGCTTTTGTTGCCAGTGTTTGTGCAACATAAGTCCTAGCTTTTGTTGCCAGTGTTGTGTGCAACATAAGTCCTAGCTTTTGTTGCCAGTGTTGTGTGCAACATAAGTCCTAGCTTTTGTTGCCAGTGTTGTGTGCAACATAAGTCCTAGCTTTTGTTGCCAGTGTTGTGTGCAACATAAGTCCTAGCTTTTGTTGCCAGTGTTGTGTGCAACATAAGTCCTAGCTTTTGTTGCCAGTGTTGTGTGCAACATAAGTCCTAGCTTTTGTTGCCAGTGTTGTGTGCAACATAAGTCCTAGCTTTTGTTGCCAGTGTTTGTGCAACATAAGTCCTAGCTTTTGTTGCCAGTGTTTGTGCAACATAAGTCCTAGCTTTTGTTGCCAGTGTTGTGTGCAACATAAGTCCTAGCTTTTGTTGCCAGTGTTGTGTGCAACATAAGTCCTAGCTTTTGTTGCCAGTGTTGTGTGCAACATAAGTCCTAGCTTTTGTTGCCAGTGTTGTGTGCAACATAAGTCCTAGCTTTTGTTGCCAGTGTTGTGTGCAACATAAGTCCTAGCTTTTGTTGCTAGTGTTGTGTGCAACATAAGTCCTAGCTTTTGTTGCCAGTGTTGTGTGCAACATAAGTCCTAGCTTTTGTTGCCAGTGTTTGTGCAACATAAGTCCTAGCTTTTGTTGCCAGTGTTGTGTGCAACATAAGCATGGGTTATTTTGTGTCCGAATACGTCCGAGTTCTCGTCGCCAGTCTTGTGTGCGACATAAGTCCGGGTTATGTTGGTCCGAATAAATCCAAGTTCCTCCTCGGCAGTGCTGTGACCTTGAAGGGCCAATAATAAATAAGATACAAGAGTGATATATTTAGTATGTATTTACAGTAGTACAGAATAGTATGTTACAAAAATTCTGCTCCGAGACTGCGTCATAATCTCTATACATAGTGTCTGGAAGAGTCCATATATTCACGAAATAGGGTAGATTAGCATCACATCATCAAAAAATGTCAAAATGTGTCTCTTCCTTTTTTTGTGTAATAGACCACTTTTCGAAATTAGTTGTTGTGTAACGGCGTGGCACCAATTAGCATATATAACGCATCCCTCTTTATGTCTTCCTAAGGGCTTCCAAATATGAAAGTGTGTAATGTAATGCAAATGGTTATGCGTAACGTTGCTTGCTATGGTCATGTGTCATGTAGCCATTATCTTCATCATGAAATTCGCTTTTAACTCATGAAGATACCACGTATAAAAAAACGATTGAAGATCTGAACTTACTTTGTATCTTTTGACCGTTGATCGTCTAGTCATTTTCTCCAGCAGGTTGGAACACAATGAAGACGTGAACACAAAGTATTTTTATTGCTCGGCTTTTATTGATTTCTCTTACACTCATTAATCTATGTACAACGGACTCCCTACTGGGGTCCTCACTGGAAAAATGAAACACAGAACGTTTTCGCTTCTTGAAATCAAATTTACTCTCCGTCGTTTTCAGACCAGCTCACCCATCGGATTTATCTAAATCTGTTTTTCTTTTTACCCATCCTTTTCTAAACAACAAAACACCAATGTTTATTTAGTAATTACCTACCGACTTTCGTAAATCATAAACTGTTAAAACAATCGTGCCTTGAATTTTAAATCTGCATTCTATTCGCTAACCTATATTTTGCGTAACCTCATTTTTTCTAAATAATTTTTGAAACTGTTTTCAACACGAGGGAACTTTGAAGTGGAAATATTGATTTAAAGATAAATTTTGTGTACTCTAATGTTGTGGCCCAGAAAGGAACGGGAGAAATAACTCAAACAGAAGGTAATAAAAAATGAATTGTATGAACAGAAAGTACAGAAGTAGTGGGTTGACAGAGGCTGCTTCCTCACTTCGCTTCTCTTCTTACTTCTAATGATTGATCGTAACCACTCTATTCATAGATCCAGGAAAGGCCCATACCGAGTCTTGGCCATATTTTGCTCGTCCTCCTCCCCCGCCCTAGTCTCCCTTCACCTCCTACGCTCTCCTAACACATAACTCAGACAATCTTTGACCCCGACGTTTTTGTTTTCTCTTTCAAAGATAAATTAATAAACTGATTCAAATAGTATTTCGCCTTCCCCCTTCAAAATTAAACTTTATCCCGGTTAAACCATGGCGCGCCTCCTACTTTTTCCCCAATTTTCACTATATTCACCTCTCCCACTTCCTTATAATCCTACACCCTCATTTCTACCACTGCCACCATCTAATTGTTTTTCATATTTTGATTTTCTTGCTAATATCGGCTGCAAGCTCTGAGCCTGCTGGCAAAAAAATGTCTGTACGTGTATGAAAACCCAAAATCATTTATATGTTCATCAACGTTTCGTCTTTATTTCAAGACTTTCTCAAGATTATTTATTTGAAGAAATAACAGGCAAGTACAATATTTTAAAATATGTAGTGTGTTTGTGGCGTGAACAAAATGTTTTTTTGTTTGTTTAACGATCATGTTTCATTCGAAAAAAAAAACTGTTAAAAACATTCTTTTCGCGTCACAAACGCACTGCATATTTTCAAATATTGAAATAAAGACAAAACGTTGATGAATATATAAATAATGTTGGGTTTTAATTTTCATTTTCCACACACACACACACATATATATATATATATATATATATATATATATATATATATATATATATATATATATATATATATATATATATATACGCATTGGCTTAACTTATTAGTAATTTATTTTTCGTTTTCTCGTCTTACTGAGCCTACTACTGTGAACATGTATGCGTGCGTTCACTGCACTGGCCGCGATTGCCCCACATGTTGTGCCTGTCAAAAGTTGTTATTTGATTTAGTCAATGCTGCAACAACAAATTCTCATCCCAAGTAGAACCATGAGTCCAGTTTATAACAAATAACAAGTTTATTTGTTGGAGGTTACAAAAGATACCCGTGTTCTTAGGTTGAATGACAGACTTGCAAAATAAGATCTTTTACGCCGGAAAAATAGAGTATAAGTCCGATCAACACAGTCCTTTGGCTAAGAGCCCCAAATTCGGACACCCTGCCTGGAGAGACACCTAGCTTCTACTGACTGCCAGCTCTCAGCTTCCTGTCATGCCCAGAGGGCCAGACCCCACCCCACCCCCCTCTCATCTCCTGGGACCCTTTCCTCCTGACCTGAAATCTTGGATTCCAGTCTTTCTCGGCGGTCACCACTCGACCACCCAAACACTGGCTACTTGAAATATCCACTGGAGATAACGGC
>OY744523.1:131584687-131929687 GCA_963556195.1 Sepiola atlantica
TATATATATATATATATATATATATATATATATATATATATAGTCTTGGAAGTTTTTCAACCATTAAAACAATATAGAAAAAATAAACACTTTTAGTCCTAAGTCTTTCGTTGAAAGACTACTTTGCTTGTAAGTCAATTAATTTTTTGCGGTCACTACATTAGTTTGTTTCCAAGAATTTACGCTATTCTTAACTTTATTTAATGGATCATCAGTTGTTTATAAATGTATATATATATATGTGTGTGTGTGTGTGTATAGACAATTAAAAGATGAGAATAGAAGTTGTAAAAATACAAAATCTATTACATCTTCAGTTGTTGAAAACAAGGGATTTATTTTTCCTAAAACCATGGCTTTTCAAAGAATTTATTTTTTATCATCAGAAGAATACAGATGAATAAGTTGGTAAGAGAATTACCAAAGTCAAAATTTGAAAAGATAAAAGATAAAATGTTAAATGTTTATAACGGATTTTGACTTCAGCCCTATAAGTTCGCTTTTTATCGCCGGCTTCGTATTTTGGTACTGGGAATCACCTCATTTTATCCTGTTTTGAATTCTGATCCATAAAACTGTATATTGAAAGCCCATGGAAGTTTGATTAAAATGGCTTCTGATGCACAAATAACTTTATAAACTTTCTGACTTGCAACTTCCAAACAACCGGAGTTTTAGGGCCTTGTTGATCTGACTTTTTCAATTCCATGGATTTTACAATTTCCTTTGGACTTACCGCCTTTGAACCTGCTGCTGCATTTTCCTTGATGCCTTTTACGGTGAACTTTTTCCATATGCATTCAATTTATCTTATTTGCATTGAACACTCTCAACATTTTCTCCTCTGCATTTTTCTCAATTAACACATATTTTTATTATTAAGAAGACAAAAAAGAGAGAGAGATGTGTTTGTTGTATAGTGGCATGTCTGAGGCGTATATAAACGCATTATACACATTTGTAGCTGGAACCCACGTGTGTCGTCTCGACTTTGCTTAAATCATAGGACACCAGTCTTCTTTTTCGATAGAAGCTTTTATTCGCATAAGAAAATATATTCAGACAACATTTACAGAAATGATATATATATATATTCTCTTTTTGAACTTTATGGTTCTTAAAGATTTATATTTAGTTGTTTGTTTGTCTTCAACAGTTCTATCGGAAGATGGTGAAACATTGTTCGATTTCTAAATAGATTGAACATAATCTTTTCAATTTTTAACCTGGGAACATCACTATGCACATCACCAGACATCCTTGTAGTGAAGTATTTACTATGACGATATACTACTTGAAATAGACTTGTGTACGGTCAATAGATTTCCGAACATGTCGGTTCTTAACCAAACACTTTTGTAAATCCTTAAGAGTATATGAATTGGGTAAAGAATGCAGGTGTCCAGTAGATAATCTGTCTGCATCAAATTTAGTTAAAGTTTACATATGATCATTTGTTACTCCAATGTCTTCATTTTTACCTTCGCTGGAGGTTATGTTTATTAGTCGAGTTAGCTTGTTTTTGTACAGCCGTGCGTCAACTTTGATTGACTAATCGCTACCAACTTTGCTTAAAATATCGGTCATGGTCTAACATAGAATTGATTTAATTTTGGGATATCTAGGTGAAAGGTCACACTTTTGGCGATAACTTTGATTCTGTTGATTGCAGAGATTCGCTACTTGGCCCATATTGTAGCCAATGAAGTATCGCATCTTATGTGGTCTTGACCTTGCATTATTGTACCTTGACATTGAACAGTTTGGTCAAAGTCAACATTTTTACAGAATTTAAACTTTCGATTTTTCCTAAATCGATGTATCCATCAGATGCTCTTTTATAAGAGTAACCACCATGCCAAATTTCAGCCTGATCACATGCATAGGTTTTGAGTTTCCATGGCATAAAGTTGAAAATGCTTCATACAATATGGAGAAGTAAGGCTTTGGCCCATCCTTACGTGTTCAGGCAGAGGTATGCAGTTCACAACTGACTTCCATTTTTGTTGTATATATCGATTAATAATCAAGAAACTTATGTATTGGCGCCTATTACTGTAGTAAATGAGGCGTGATTAGAATTATTGGATGTTATTTTGATGACAAGAAGTACAATAGGAAGTACTGAACTCCTTGCCTGAAACGTTTGCAGTTTTTAACGTTTTATGTGCCCGATTATTATTCCATCTGCCTACAGTTCATATGAAGTCGTTCTTAATCTGTGGTAACCTATTATTTTTGATAGCTCAAATTAACTAGTCCTGCCTGTAATGACAGGGGGAACACCAAATATAGATATTTATATAAACAAACAAAAGCTAACTAACAAACTAAATCCTTTAAAACTATACATTTCCATATTCCAAAAGTCTCATCTTTCCTGTCTTTTTCAGGTGGATTTGTGGGCTTTCGTGCATGGTATTGATCGGTTTCTGTTGCATTTGCGTAAGTATTTTTCAGAGATTTTTAAAATAATTATTTGAACGGAAATCCGTCCGATAATTTATTCTTAGTGGTTATAGATTATTTACAGGGTTGTTCGAACGTCTTCTTATAAAATGTAAGCATGTGTTTGTCCACTTATTCAAAGATTCATTCATTCAAAGAGTATACAGAATGGTCCGAAAGTCTTGTTACACTTACCAAAAAGATACAACGATAGAGGAACAATTATCAAAGCCCAGCTTATAAAGAATATCACACAAGTCATGGCACCACCAAAAGACCTCCTGTGGCAATGTCAATGAAAGTAAATAAACTGAATTAATTACATGTTCTTTTCTCTTACTGTATTACTTGTTCTTCTATTTGTTTAGTTTTCTTCTTTTTTTTACTATTCGTAAAGGTGAATAAAACTGATTACAGGACGTTTGGTTTGTATTGCTGCATTACCTGTTCCTCTATAGCTGTTACTTTTTAACAGGGGTAACAAGACTTTCGTACCATCCTGTTTGGTTCTATTGAACTGTAAGGACCCCTATATATTTCAATCGATAGTTGAAGTATTGTTACTTTTAAAAGCGACTATATAATTTTTTCAGATATTTTAAACAAGGGGGCAATAAGTAAAACTAAGGAGGCCTGAAGGGTACTGTTGAAACCATCAGCAGTACCTTGCTGGAAGGTATATAATAAATAATCATCATCATCATCATCATCATCATCATCATCATCATATTTGGTTTGACATCTTTTTACATGCTGGCAGTTTTGGACTACCTCAACAATCTCTCCTGGCCTTTCGCACAAGCTTCCAACATTCAAACTGCATAGCCTGAACTCCAACAAGTTTTCTTCAAAAGACATTTCATTAATCGAGGGAAAATCTTTATAGGCCAGGTACTCATCCTAATGCTAACCCAGTGATATGATGAGGTCCCATATATTTATCGAGACACCATCTCTAGGTGGTTGCCCGCTAAGGCTAAAGAGTGCTCCACCTGCCCTTTTGTTTTATTTTTAATAAAATTATTAACTGGTTCTATGCTCTGCCGCACACCGCGGAGTTCAACTCCAGTTGGGAATATACCAAGGGGGGATTCCAGTCGCCTTTGTTGAGTCAGGGATACACAACCAGAAAGGGCTTGTTATCCTCTTTTCCAGTGAACTTCACAAGGTAAGAATGCATTCTTTTTACTCTGATATTTCCTGTTGAGCTATGACTTGTGCAGTTTGTGGTATATTTTAGTATATTTCCTGTGTTTTATGTTCCATCCTATCAAGCATTGTACCCATTCCTGAATTCTTTAACGTTAAAGAAACTTAAGAAAGTTAAGAAGGAAAAAAACCTACATGGTATAGGGTAACTTCAAAGAAAATGGCATCCATGGAATCATTACTAAAATTCACAACCCTTTCTGCAATCCAGCCATATTTGGTACAAATAAACTTCAGTTTATGATTGACTTGTCCATAAAGTTTCGGTGCTTTCACAGATTAAGACCCATGCTAACTTTGACCCCGTCGTTAGGGTTAGGGTTAAGGTCAGCGTTAGCGTTAGTGTTATGGTTTAGGGTTAGGGTCAAAGTTAGCGTGGGTCCTAATCTGTGAAAGTAACGTTTCACTCATGGATGTCCCACAGTCTTTGTTTATCACTGTTCTATGATATGTGGCGCCACTTTGGTGATAGTCTCATCAGGAGGAGGTGTGATCCTGAATGGGCTTCACAGTCACCGGACCTTAACCATCATCAGATGTTTATCTGTGAGGTTAGCTCAAAGATAATGTCTATCAAAACAATTCCAATATTCCTGGACTGAAGATGGCCATCAACGCAAAAATCACTTATATCCAGGTGTTCTTGCAATGCAGAGGTGCACATTCAGAATATATCGTTGAACGGCGATTAAACAAAGACTGATGGGCATTCATGACTGAAATTTGGTGGACAAGTCAGGCATAGACTGAAGTATATTTATACCAAATATGGTTGGATTGCAGAAAAGAATTTGAATTTTATTAATGATTCCATTGGTGACATTTAATTTGGGTCAATTTATCAATTAATACAAAGGCATATTGTTGGATAATGGCCCTGTGAGGCCGGCCGCATATTAAAGTGGACGCATGTGTAAGAGATCGTTTGGTTTGGCTTGCGCGATTTAGTGCGGGTGAACCCGTACAGTTGAGTGCAAAATCAACTGGTTCTCACAGTTGGAGCTCACAGACGTTGACAGGGCCACCACGTTGACGAGACCTAAGGTCAAGGGTCAAGGTGCACCTGCGCATAGGGGTTCTGTGACGTCACAGGCTTTTGTGTGGGAAACAGAGTTTTGCCAGTCTGGGTTTTGGAAGCAAACCGAACGGACGATTTCTCTATGTAGTCTTCAAATGAAAAATAGAAATTTATTTCCCTAAGTGAATACAGGCATGAGATTCCTTCTTCCCCCCTCCTCGAATGGCTAAGGACTTAAGCTAGGAATTAACTACGATAGAGTAGTAATTTGGTCTATCCCTTAGCGTTAGTGAAGCATCTCCATGGCCGACAGAAATTTGACGCGTGAATAAAACAGAATCAAAAGTTTAAAAGATTGTTTGTCTCGTGGTATGAAGGTTTTGTTGCAGACACAGCAGACGACATCGAGACACACCCCTCCACGCGAGGAAGAAGAAAAGATACGACAAACTAGACGACATCAATACGACACCCCTCCATGCGGCAAGGAAAGAGAGAAGGTACGAGAAATTAAAAGGTATGCAACATATACATTTTTGGTGTTAAAAATGACGAGTTGTTTAAGCGAGAACTGCCACGGCCCATTCCAAGACGGGTATACAAAGCGAGAACTGCCACGGCCCGTTCCGGGACGGCTATACAACAATATGAATCGAAAGGTTATAAAAAAAAGACTATTTTAAATACCTACTAAAACTTTTTTTTTTAATTATTTCAGGTCCCTTTAGCAACATCGATTGCCCATTTGATTCTTCCCCATTTTGGACTCGGACTTGCTTTGGGTAAGTACAATTGACACGAAATAACTAAATTCGTCAGGGAGGGGATATTTTGCATTCCTTTTTTCTTTCCTACTTTTATTTTAAATTATTTTATAGTAGAACATACCTAATATACAACGGTTATTATCGTATCACACATCATTTATGATCGTTGTCATCTATTGTCATCTATTGTTATTGAGGTAAGGTTCTTAAAACAGGAACACTTTCCTAGTCGAGTAAGTAACTAACACTGTGTTATAAGATTAATCTAAAACACATATAGGCCTGATCTTCAGATTCTAGACTAAGTTCTCTCATCAAGGGTGTTACGGTTTCAAGGCCATACATGCGTTTGTCAAAGTCTTTACGGCAGAATGGGAGTTATTCTGGCACATGAAACTTATTAAATGTAATAAGCCCTCTCGTCTTTTATTACATTCTGTTTTTGCATTTTATTTAATTTCTTTTCTAATTTGTGTGTTTGCTTTTGTTAGTTTTTTGTCGTATTTGTTTTGTTTTATTTGGGGGGGGGGGATATTTTTGTTTTTCCCTCTTTGTGGTAATACTTGACTATTCTAAATATTAGCTATGTTTGATGTCTTTTTCCTGTTTTAGAACTTCCAAACACAATATTACTATTTTTATGACAATTTTTTTTTACTTTTATAAGTAATAGAACTATGCATTATAAGTAATAGAACTATGCATTATAAGTAATAGAACTATGCATTATAAGTAATAGAACTATGCATTATAAGTAATAGAACTATGTATTATAAGTAATAGAACTATGCATTATAAGTAATAGAACTATGCATTATAAGTAATAGAACTATGCATTATAAGTAATAGAACTATGCATTATATTAAAATCAATTTCATTTACAATCTTTAACTAGATCGAAAATCAAGTCAGTCCGAAGTAAATTGACCGGAAAAGACAGGAAAGGCTTTATTCACCAAACATGCTAAGCACAAATGATATCCACGATATTAAAAATATTCATAAATAGGACTACGTGTTATTTTAAAATCAAAACAATTATTGAAATTTAAAAAGATAGAAATGAATCGTTAATTAATGAGATGTCTTTTTGTAAAGCAATATGCAAGTCAGTCAACCTTATAAAATTGATCGCATACATATGATCTATATATGAGAAAGGTATTGTTCTTCTATTGTGTGAACTTGAAATTGGTGTTTTAATCTCACTGTTAGAGTGAGAAATGGGACAACTTTATAAATATATATAAATATAAATACAGATATACATTTATTGGCTAAAATATTTATTTTTCTTCATAAAAAACATTCTCAAAAATACGACCACATATTCCCGTTTTAATGTTTTGCGTTTTACCCACAAGGCCATACTTATTGAACCAACAGAGCAATCATTTTCTCTATAAAGTCATAATTCGCCTGTGCATGGAATATTGTTGCTACATCTGGGCTGGTACACCAACCACTGGCCTCTCCCTCTTGGATAGGATGCAAAACAGAACGTCTAACCTAATAGGTCCCATACTGCCTACCAAGCTCCAGTCCCTGTCGCATCACCATAGTGTTACATCCCTCTGCTTATTTTACAAGTACTTTCATGGAATGTGTTCTGATGGACTTACTGCAGTTATATCTCCTCAATGTAAATACTCCTCGACGCACCCGACAGGCAGCAAAATCCTATTCTTACACTGTAGAGGTTCCTACTCAAATAGTTTCTTTCCTCAGACTACTTGTCTTTGGAATTGCCTTGGCCCCTGTTTCCCCAACAGTACCAACATGCAAAAATTTAAATGTAATGTGAACAAACATCTTGCTGCACAACTCCCCACCCAGGTTTCCCCCTATAAATCTGGTGCCTATCACAATAGCCCCTTATGCTTCGGTGGCAATATGCCTTATTAGGGGGGTGAACAAGAGTCAAAGAAAAAAACATGTTAAAAAAATAATAATAATAATAATATTCTTGTCCTTCTAGGGATCACTGATGCAGCCCTGATGCCATTATTGGCTTTATTGGTTGACAAACGTCACAACGGTGTTTATGGTGGAGTCTACTCGATTTCGCAACTGGCAGTCTGTCTTGCTTACGCCCTAGGTATGTAAACTATTGATGTCACTATAAAGTTTGCATTTTCTTACGAGATGGAATTCATTTATATTAAATCTGTCTTCATGCAGTATCTAACACGTTTTGTGTTATTTTGTTTGTTTGTTTGTTTTTGGTGGGTTGTTGTTTTTTGTTTTTCTCATTTTTATTATTATGCAATTCGGAAAATATAAATTCTAAAAATTAGAAAGAGGTTCCTTCTTTAGTTCATGTTTTTTAATGCTTCAGAAAATACAATACATGTTTTTTCATTCTCAGAAATTACAAGCATAAAATTAAAATAAGTTATCTCCCTTATTGTGTAAATAAGGGAGATAACTTATTTTAATTTTATGCTTGTATTTTCTGAGAATTCTTTTCTCGTATCGTTCTCTGTATTCGATAACAATATTAATATTGTTTCTCGGGGTTTGGTCGGTTAGTATTGCTTGCATTTCATTATTGTTTCTTCATAATTTTTTTTTAATATTTTGTTGTTTCATTGTTTCATAATCTTTGGGGTTTTGTTTTTCACATTTTGTTGTTGTTTAATCTTTGTTAAAAATCAATTGTTGAAATCTTCGGCGCTCTTGTATAGGCAGTAACCGATCTGAGGGAGATAATTCTATTTTTCTTAGCCGCCACTATTCCGAATTCGCTTATACTTTGGCAAGGGAGATAACTTTGTTTATTAATAAAAATAAAAAAAAAACATGTTACGGTTTTGAAATGCGTTAAAACCCCTAACCCTAACCCAAACCCGTTCAAAATAACTTTTAGGAAGAGGCCATATTGCCGGTCCCAGCAAAATAACGATTCCTGCGTTATTTTGCCGGTTCATGTATATTTAACTAAATTGTTAAACATACAGTGACGCCCGGCACAATAATTATTTACTAATGTAAAGGGATCGTTATTATGCCGGTTCATTATTTTTTTAAACCTAATTGTTATGGCCTTGCGAAAGAAAAGGTAATTAAATAAATAAGGGCAAATATTTAAAAACAATTTGTTTTCATCATCAGTTGTGTCGGTTAAAGAAATAAAAAAAAATCGACCTGCCCTATTGTGTCGGTTAAAGAAATATCTGCTTACTTTTCATAATAGAATTAATGTTGATGAATTTTCCCAACATTACTAAGTCTGCTCTCGATTTAAGTAATTGAAATTTTCCTTAAGTTATATATAAGTTATATATAAAGAAAAAAATAAGCAACAAATAAATGTTACCAAAGGAAACATAAATTATTATTCTACCTACCTGTATAAGTTTATTTGTTTATTTTATTATTTATTTTGATAAATGATTTTTTTTAATAAAAATAAATAATCAAATAAACAAATAAACTTATACAGGTAGAAGAATAATTTATGTTGCCTTTGGTAACATTTACTTGTTAAAAATGTGCTTTACAAAGGAAAGATTTTAATATAAAATTCTGATTTTCTTTATGAAGAAAAACTTCGATAATGTTAAAATATACAGAAAATCACTGGATTTAAACAGTTTCTATTTTAAAATGTTCTTTCAATGAAATCATAAAATAAGTCGTAATTTTGAAGAGTTCACTCCTAATCGAATCAACCGGAAGTAAAAATTAATTTTATCGTTATTTTAAAATATATTGTCGCTTAATAAAGTTTTAAATTATACAAAAAATCAATCAGGCAAAGATTAATTAAAAACAAACAAAAAAAATCAATCAGGCAAAGTTTTAAATATAAAAAAAAACAAAACAAAAAAAAAACAATCAGGCAAAGTTTTAAATTATAAATAAAATTTCGTTTGATAAAGTTTTAAATAATACAAAAAAAATAATTTAAATAATTAAAAAAAAGTAATTTATAGTTAAATATACACGAGTCGGCAAAATAACGTAAGACTCATTATTGTGCCGGGCGTCACTGTATGTTTAACAATTTAGTTAAATATACATGAACCGGCAAAATAACGCAGGAATCGTTATATTGCCGGTCACGGCAAAATAACGCAGGAATCGTTATTTTGCCGGGACCGGCAATATAGCCTATTCGTAACTTTTAAGCACTTTTATTTACATGCCACAAATTGTATACACTAGGTACGTGCAAAAATGACGCCTTCTTGTACGGACTATGCTTATTAAAAAGCGCTTATCATTAATTATTTAATTAGTTTCCGTGTAAACTTTGATTGTGTTTGAAAGATAAAAGCCTAAACTTAATCTCTAAACGAAAAATACTGCATATTTACGTGTGAAAAATAAATTATAGTAAAATATGTAATTACGACGGTCAAAAACCCCAAAAATTCAATGAATTTTGAACTTTGAAAAAATTACTTGTAAAAATCCCTTAAAAGATAAATATAAGTTTTTGGGAACTATTTCAAAGATAATTATTAAATTAAAGTCATAAGACACTGAATTAAAAAAAAAATCCCACGTTTAACTAAAATTTAGCAAAAATTATCCCTTCAAATGTGATAAATGAGTAAAATCCGCCATAACTTTATCGGAAAAGGACTTTGTTTACAAATTGACTATCGCTATGCAAAATATATGGAAGACAAAAATGTCATAATTTATCATTTTTAACTTTATATATAAAAATGTAATGATAGTTTATAGAAGTGAAAAATTATTATCCATTAATTTCTTTATTCTTTTTAAGGTTATAAACAAATTTAAGTACCCTTATTTTGTTATAATACAAAGGAAATGCTTATTTAATTATTTGTGAGTGTACGCAATTATTTTTAATTGAAAAGGTTCAGTTTTTAATTTAGTAATACTCTGAAATTATTGATGACGTCTGTTTACCAATGTTTTTCCTTGGAATTTGAAATAAAACTATTTTTTAAATGTTAAAAATATTTTTACGTTACGAACTGCGTCAATTTTATCAATTTTTTTTACATGATTTAAAACTTTAGTTACTCGATAAATTACATTGATTCTTTTATTTTTTATTTTTAGTGTGAAAAAGTAAATTAAAGTCAATGACTACACTGACAATTTATTCATTGAAAAAAAGTTAAAACAGTTATTTATTGATAAACAGAATTCAATTTTGAAAGAAAATATCATGTTTGAATTCTCTTTATTTATTAATAAATAATTGTTTTTAACTTAAATATTTATTAATGAAAAAAAGACAAAACAAATACAAATCTTTCCAAATAATTGACGATGAATTTTGAAATGAACGAAATTGTTGAATCTCTAAAAAAAAAATTTGAGTGCGCTGTAAAAGTGAGTGATTGTTGGAAGGCTAATCCCACATGGTTATTACAGAACGGGGCTACCATACGAATGAAAGCTTATCGTTAGTAGAAATTATTCAATTTTTAAATTCTTTTTTTCGTTAAGTTCCTGGATCTCAAATTTGTCAATTTTTGGTTTATTATAAAAAAAAATTCTTGCACTGATGATGCCACGTTCATCTATAAAAGAGAAATATAATTATGTCGCATTTTTATTTTTCCAAAAACTCTAATCATTAAAATCACATAAAATATTTTTTGCAATTATATTATTTTTTTTTGGTGAAAATATTGATTAACCAATGCTTTATTCAATAATAATATCGCTAATTAAAAAAAATAATTTTTCTTCGAGTTATAGTGATTTTATTAACACGGTATTTACTGGCCTTTTTCGTAATATATCCGAAATATTTTGAAAAAAAAATTTAATTGTTAATATCTACGATGTTTTATTTAAAAAATCATACATTTTTTTTATTAATATATAAAAATATAACTTTAGTAAAGGTGTATTTTCTTTTAAAAAAATAATACATTTTAACTAAGATTTAAAAAAAATAATGGTTTTATATTCCGTGATTGTTGATTAATAAATATTGAAAATTTCAGTAAAATTGATTGATTTCCTGAATTTTAGTGTATTTTTAAGTGAAGGGGGGGGGTCAAAATGTTTTTTTCATTTTGGGAATCGGCCATTGATTTTGCACGTACCTAGTATACACTTTATATAAACATGAAAAAAAAAGTTATTTTCTTTCATGCTGCGATAAACAAAGTTACCTCCCTTGCCAAAGTATAAGCGAATTCGGAATAGTGGTGGCTAAGAAAAATATAGTTATATCCCTCAGATCGGTTACTGCTTATACAAGAGCGTCAAATCTTCGTCACCCACCCCAAAAAATCATGTTTTTGTAAATAAAAGGTTTGTCAAACATTTTTGTGTTGGGATTTTTTTAATGGAAAAATGCTTGAGATTAATTGTCATAATATGCAAGCGTAAAATCGAAATCAGTTATCTCTCTTACTTTGTCAGCTTTAAACAATATGAACTAAAGAATGGTCATCAAAAGTGTATTTTCTTATATAAATGTTCCATAGGTTTCACGAACGTTTTGGATTCTTCGTCGAATCATCCTCAGCTGTCAAAAGCACATGAACAAAAAAGCTGGAGAAAGAAGAGAATCTTTTTAAAAGACGACGAAGAAACGCACAGAGAACGTTTTTCGCATTGTTCCAGGAAGATTGATTGATGTTATACATGTTATACATCAGCAGTAGCTAACCTTCTGAACTTCATGGACAACTTAATGTATAATTTTAAATTCGGTGGATTACTAATATGAATTTTTAAGGAAGGAAATACATTTATATAATAATAATCAGACAACTTGCATTTTATTAATATGAAATTGTAGTGAAATTATTTAAGGCAAACGTTAAGATTAGAGGCGGTTTAAGATTTTTCGAAAAGGTGATTTTTTTTTTTTTTTTAATCGCCTATACACAATTTTATATCGCGTTTTCGAAAAGCCCGCCTCTAATCTTAACTGGAAATTTGAATTTATTCAAGTATTACACATTTTACTATGATATTTGTTCGTGTTTCTCGATAGGCCTACAGATGTATCTCAAACATTATGAACGACTCTTGTTCCCAGTATTATGCACGACTTCTTAACGGGGAGTAACTCCGACTTTTCTATTTATGAAATCTAAGGGAGATAACTCTAGACTTTTTTATGCTACGGAGTCTAACAGAAAGTAATGTTAAATTGCACTGATTCATTTGACCTCTTTTTTCTTTCATTTTTTTCTTTTTTGTTTCTTTCTTTTGTTGTCCCACTCCCCATCGTTTTCCAATTAAATTATAAATATATTTTGTAAATAAAATTGATTTTAAACTATTGAGCATAATTTAAGTAGGATAGTTCATAGAATAGGTACTGGCTCAGCTTTTGAACCAGACAAAAACGACATTTGCCGACGCAGATTTAAGTAAACAGCCGGGAAAAGCCGAATAAAAATGAAGCAAGAAAAACATTCACCGTATTTCATTTTTATGAAAAGTTTTTATTTTTGACGAAGAAAATTAATGAAACAACTGCTATAGTCATGGTTTAAGGATTAATGTAACTCCTTGCATCTGAACTTTCGATGTAATAAAATTTGTATTAATTTATGTAACTTTATGTAATTTTGTACAATTTTTTATCTTAATCTTTCTTTGTTTAAAATATATATATATATATATATATATATATATATATATATATATATATATATATATATATATATATATATATATATATATACGGAGCCCTCTAAAAAGGAGCGCACTCCAGGAGCACGCTCCTTTTTGCTCGAGCAAACGAGAGAAGGGCTCATTTTATATTCAGCTGGAGCGGAGCGGGAGCAACTCCATTTCGGACTAAAGAGCAAGGTTTTATCGCTCCGCGCTCCTTACTCCAAAATTATTTGATTTTTTTTAAACATTAGTTTTTTATTCAGCAATAAAAAGGAAAAGAAAAGAAAGTCTCAGCTAAACTCTAAGTTATTTTTTAAAATTATATCTCTGGTAAATCTATATAAGATATGGAGAGAGAGAGAGAGAGAGAGAGAGAGAGAGAGAGAGAGGGGGGGGGAGAAAGGAGGAGAGGAAGGGAGAGAGAGGGAGAAGTTTTTCACATCGACATGTTACATTTTTGATGGGACAGTTTTCTTAAGGCAGGAGACAATTTGGCAACACATGTCTTCAAGTGTGCCAGTGAGTCTATAGATGTCTTTGAAGTTATTTTCTTAAAGATTTGAACTTTTTTTTGTATTTATGACAAGGATTTTTATTGTTGATTGAATAAATTAGCCAATTTTTTTTTTTAATTCGTGTTTTTAGATAAAGAATTTTATGTTCAATTGTACTATAGGGGAAGTTGGATTTTATCGCCCATTTCGCTCGGTATTCACCCAAATATTCAATAAAATCGATTTTGGGGTGAAATGGTACATTTTGTCCTGACAAAAAATTCTAATTTATTTTTTAGCATATATCAAATTGAATTTTAATGCCACATTTTTACCCATCGTCTTTTCAGAGACATTTTTTGTTATTCTTAAATTCATGACTAGTATGTTTTAACCTTTTCATGTGTGCTTTTAAATTCGTTAAATTCAGTTAAAACTTGCTTTTGTAAATAGAATGTTCAAAGTTGTTTTTTTGTGTGTGTAATAAAATGTTAAAGCAGTAAAAATATCTTTAGTCCAAGGAAAAAATATCTTTAGTCCAAGGAAAAAAACAATAAAAACCAACATGGCCGCCAACGATTAAAACCTGGAATTAAAGTTAGATTCTCAATACTTTAAAAAGTAAATAAGAATTTTATTTCAGGACCAAAAATACAATTAAGACCAACAATCAGTTTCATCCAAAATTTGGGCGAATACCAAGCGAAATGAGCGAAAAAGAAAACAGCGGTCCCTATTCTACAATTAAACCGCTGTTTAAACTTAATTTAATTAAAGAAAATATCTTAAATTTTAATTTTAAAAAGCAAATAATTAGACTTTCTGACTAATTTGTTGTTTTTTTAGAACCGAAAGTAGATTAAATATCTTTCTTTATCTTAGAAAATCTATTATCGAATATTAAAATTGTAAACAGTTTGTTTTTGTTAGAGATTTCAAATATAAACGTTTTGACCTTTTTTATGCAAATTTTTAATTTTAATAAATTTTTTTGCCCGACCTAGGAAAACTTGCTCCAGTAAATTTTTCAGGGAAGGAAAATTTGACCCGATATTTTTTCAACTCCCAAGGTCTAGGCCAGATATTTTGTATGAAATTTTAAGACATTAAATGGATCTCTGAATTGTTTATTGACAATTTATTGATATTTTTTGTCCAATTTATGAAAAATATTTTTTTATTCAATCTTTAAAAAATCAACTTCAGTGGTGTTTTTGCGCACCAAATTGTACTATTGAAAAAAAAATTAGATAAATCGATTTGTACTTGCGCGTTTCTCTGTGGTAAATAATAATATACATTATACAATATAGTTACATTCGTCAAACAAACAAATATTAAACAACAGCACGACGATTAATGTTGCCCTGGCTGTCTCTCCTCTCCCAGAGAAATGGCTTCTTTAAAAAGAAAATAATCACTAATAATGTTTAAAAGTAAAACTTTATTTACTTAAAACAAATCTAAATTACCTTCCAAAATAAATAGAAAAAATATCGGGTAAGATTCCTCTTCCCTGAAAAATTAGGTTGTTAATGTAATGAAAATTAAAAGTGTTTTAAAATACTTCAGGGATTTTTCTATTTCTATTTTATACCTCAGGAAACGAAAATTTACTTATAATCCCATGCTTCGTCCGACATGTTCTCCTATAACTCTCAAAATATTAAGAGATTTTGTCAAATATTATCTTACGGTCTTACACTTAAAGTGACATCTCCACCCATATTGACGAGATCCTTTGACGCCCACCCCAACCTTCGACCACTCATTGGCAGAATAGAACGTTTATGAAAGAAGGTACATTTTCATTATGGAGCACTGAAAAAGAGCCGCTCTTTTTTTTATAGGAGTTGGAGCAAAAGAGGCTTCTTTTTGAAAATGGGGAGCGTGAGAGGAGTCAGCTCCAATTTTAGGCATTGAAGCACGTAAAGCCCTATATATATATATATATATATATATATATATATATATAAATGTTTTGAGGTACAAAACTTATAAATACATTTAAAAATGATACGCGGAAATCTCTCTAAGGCCCTTTCGACTATCATCTCGTCAGGAGAAAATCGATAGTTTTAATTAATAATATTGTCGAAAGAAAGAGCAAAAAGGGATTTGAAAGTGCCTAAATTAACAATAGAGCGATTAAAAGTCAATTTAATGATTTACTTAAAAAACGATTAAAAGGCACTGCGTTAGGGGAGAAAAAAAAAAGAGGGAGGGAGTTCAAAGTTCCCCAAAGAGATTAAGCAATCTAACAAATTCCTTCTGCCGGCACAAGGAAGGTTTTCGCATAGCGATAGAGACAGACTCCAATATTTTCAAATGGTTCTTGGAATCTGCTCTATGCAAGACCTCAAAACGGTCTACTTTATAGCTACTGCCACAACTTGAGTTTTCAACCAACTGCTGGCCAATAGCAGAGTCCAAAGTATTAGAGGAGGGGTAACCCAAGGATCCTACCCTTCCCTGACGTATTTTTGATGGAATGTGCTGGTTTATGTGTGTCTACAAATGCAAGGAAGTGCGCCCCACATAGCCAGCATCACATTGGCATTTAAATTCGTATACAATATTACTATAATTTGTATAGGGCACACTATCCTTGCGAAAGGAAGGAAAAGCAGGTCTAGTAGCATAAACTAATCGTAAAGAAACAGAGTAGAAACAATTACTAATGTTATAAACAATCTGTTTACCTAGTTTAAAAACTATTTCCCCCAATCCAAGGTAATTTCAACTAAATGGGGCATTTCGACAATATTATTAATTAAAACTATCGATTTTCTCCTGACGAGATGATAGTCGAAATCGCCTTAGAGAGATTTCCGCGTATCATTTTTAAATGTATATATATATATATATGTGTGTGTGTGTGTGTGTGTGTGTGTGTGTGTGTGTGTGTGTGTGTGTGTGTGTGTGTGTGTGTGTGTATTTAGGCAGCATTTTCTCATTTATGCAAACAATTAGGATGCCCGCATTAATCTGGCCCCTAATTCACTGTAGCCCTTACATTTCAGTAACAATGTGCCTTGTTTGGGGTAAATATGAGTAGAACAAATAATTTTAATTTAACAAATAAGATCAATTTATTGAGTGTTCTTATAATTAAAAACAATTGAAGTCACATAATTGTCTTTCCTTTGTTTAATAAATAAAATTGACGAGCAGATATAGTCAACTTACTATTTCTGTAAATATTAAATTTTAAATGATTTAATTTAACAAGATTTGCCTTTTCATAAATATATAGAAAAAATATGTGTAGCTTTTTAACGTTCCACAACTGAAGTTTTACTCAGTGTAATTATTCATTTTCCAGGTCCGTCTATTGCTGGTCACGTGGTGAAATCATTCGGTTTTGTAACGTAAGTATGAGATCGTATTTAAATATCGTTTTAATATCCTTTCCTCACTAGACTGATATCACGTGAGGGGATTTTATTTTTTACTAATGAGTCACCACTTAGCAAGGCCAAAAAAACACTCGAGGATAAAGATTAATGAGATGGATAGATTGTCAGTTAAATGGTGATGAATATTATGAGAGGATTGAAAATCTCTTCGCATCACTCACTCAAAACAAGAGCCAAACCAGAAAACAGCAATTCTTCTCCCTTTGCAGAAATATCGCTCATGGAGTGGTAGATCGAAAGCATAGAGAAACAAACATTTATGGATTGCATGTTCCAAGCTGTCAATCTTTGGTTTGTAAAGGATTCATTGCTCAGTTTGTTTGTTTTTTGTTTTGTTTTTTATACTAAGTGCTAAGTAATAATCATGTTTAAGTGACAGTCTTCTGGGGGTTTAATGTTCAATCTTCAGTGCAAGCGATACTAAGAATACAATTACGAATTACTTAAGACTTCTACCCGGTCATGGCTGACGGAACGAGATTAAATTCGAAATTCTGTAAAGATTCCTGAGTTCGACAAGATGCACCTGAAAAAGGTCGGCTGAAACGTTGTGAGAATAACATCCAAGATGAGAACAGTAGTCCGAATGATCTAAATAATAAAATTATCAATTCTCAATCGAAAAATTCCAAAATAAAATAAGTGTCATGCATTTTCAACTCGAATATGATCCAGATGCAGTGTGTGATTGGGCTATTTTTAAATGTCAAAATAGAAAATAAAAAAGGGCATAGATGAAGATGTTGAATATATTTTTAAAAAGATGAACCTAAAAAGAAAAATCAGTTGGTGATGGATGTCGCTAAAAATTTTTTTATAAAAACTACATTCGTATCAATCAGCATGGTACAACTTTTTGACCGGCTTGATTCTGGTGTTGGCATTGGTTTCTCCGATTCTGTCTAGAATCAGGTACTTACAGGAGGGACCACGTGAAGGTTGTCAACATCCATAAGTAAAAGTGGTGCTATATGGAACCGACTGGATTCGAACCTGGCACACCCAGGCCGTCAGTCTGTATTGTCCAATGGGCTTCGCTGAGTCAAAGACACTGAATTTACTACATTAGATTTATCATTAACTTTTTGGAATTAGTTTTTTGTTTTTTACCTTTGCCGAGGGTCCTCAAAAAAGACCCGCTAATCTAATAATCTGGCCTCATGTGTGTTGCTCAAATTCTCCTTAAACCGACTCAATGCTTCTCTTTATACAATGCGTGGACGTAGTTTCAGACCGTAGCGTCAATATTACATGAAATATTTTGTTGTATTAAAAACTGTGTATTATTTGGGTTATTCGGACTACTATTCTAATCTTGGTTCAAAAAGGTCGGAGGTTACATCGGTCGAACTGTTGTAACTATAACAACCAAGATGAGAATAGTAGTCCAGATAATCCAAATTATGAATTCTTATCTAAAACATTCCCAAACATAAAACTATATTTTATTTAAACTTGTATTCTTTAGAATGAATTAAGCTGAAATTTCTTATTTTAAAACTCTAAAATCTCAAATTATTATTTTACTACCAGGTTTCTAAGGTATTTTAATTTTGTTTCATTCATGTATATATAATTTGCATTCAACATTACATATATATATATATATATATATATATATATATATATATATATATATATATATATATATATATATATATATATATATATATATATATATGTAAAGTTCAGTACAAATTATCTTTAAAAAATCGCTAGATTTGAATTTATACATTATTTAAAATGAGTGTACACCCACCGTCAGAAATGACGGAAAAAATTATCCTTCACACTAATATTCACATTCATATAAAATAATGTCTGAATCAGTGACGTTAAAATCAAGAAAGAAAGAAAACGTCTCAAACTGGAAAGTTTTTAAAAAGGAAAAATGGAAGAAAAAACATAAATCGGTATAGAAAGCAGAAAAAAAAAGAAAACATATCATTGTGAAAATAGATTGATTTGTTATTTGCTTTCTCAATTCTCCTAAATACTTGAAATGGACTCGTCCAATAGTTTTTTTTACTTGCTAACTTATGTGTAACAGTATGGAAATATAATATATATATAAATATATATATATATATATATATATATATATATATATATATATATATATATATATGAAAAATGAAATAGGAAAAACAAAAGAATATTTATGTATACATCAACGTTTCGTCTTTATTGACAGACTTCTTCAGGATGATTTGTTTGAAGAAAAATCATACACGTACAAACATGTTTTGCCAGCAGGCTCAGAGCTTGCAGCCGATATTAGCAAGAAAATTAAAATAGAGAAACAATTAGATTGTAGCAGTAGTAGCAATTATGGTGTAGGATTATATATATATATATATAATGTTGTACTAATTTTTCTGTACCAAAATATATATATATATATATATATATATATATATATATATATATATACATTGCTCTTAATTATAGAGTGTAAGATTATGTTACCTATATTTCTTTAATTATTACAACTCCATTTAATTTGGGCACAAATCTGAATAAAGACGTGGTTCAAGGATTGCTTCATTTTATTAAATATACACAGAATAAAACAAAAACAATGAAAAAATGATGGAACATTGAGAGCATTTATATATGCAATTGTCTTTGTTGGTTGAGTATTTGGTCTTGTGTTTCGGATTGTAAACAAAATTATTCAAAAACTACTAAGAAGATGTCCACCAAACTTGCTATAGACTTTAATTAATTTGAGTGCAAATCCCATAAAGCTGAAGATCGAGAACTTTTTTGTTCATTTTATTTAATAATGCAACAAACATTTTTTTTATTTCAGACAATTTCAATTTCTCATGTTATACTGCATAGATCTTGAAACAATTTAAGTTCGATGGTGTCTGTGTGCGTGGGTACTAATGGGATGATGATCTACGTAAGAGTTTGGATCTAACGAATTTAAATATTCCTTTAAAAAGGGAATAGTTACCCCACATACAAATGAGAATATGATTTCAACTATATTGTTTTTTTTCTCCCCCATCATATTCGGTTTAACGTCTGTTTTACATGCGTGTGTTGGACCTTTTAGTTGTTACAAATACATTCTTCAAAGCGACAATGACCATTTCATGAAAGCCACTAGGCCATGATCATAGTTCTCCACTTGGTGGTGTCTTTCACATGCTCTTGACAATCGCTGATTATGATATTCTTCTATTTCAAGTTTCTTTTCACTGTATCTTTGAATCTCTGATTCCTCTTTTCTTCACACAATTGAAACTACAGCTATGGAGACCTATCGATTCTATCCAGCTGTCCTACCCACCTGAGATTTTTCTGTATTAGTAGATCTACCAATACTATCCCTCACTATCCGCCAAGCTCCAGCCCCTGTCTCATCGCCGCAATGTTGCATCCTTGTGCTTGTTTTACAAATACTTCAATGGATTGTGCTCCGATGAACTAGCTGCTGTAGTGCCCCTTTTGACACAAATACACTAGAACAACCAGACAATCAGCTAGGTCCCACTCATTCACTGTGGAGGTCTCCAGATGCTGGAGAGCCTTCTACTCCAGTAGCTTCTTTCCTTGTGTTGCCGGCATCTGGAACTCCCTCCCTGCTCTCTGTTTCCCCGACTGTACCGACGTGCAGAGGTTTATAACTAATGTAAACAGACATCTCGCTGCACAGCTCCCAACTTAGGATGACACCCTAAACCTACACCCTAATTTTCAGTAGCCCCTTATGTCTACAGTGGCGACCTTCCTTGTTTGGGGTGAAATATGTTAAAAAAAAAAAAATTTTAAGATGGTAGGCCTACACATTCCTACATTTCCCCGATTGGTGACCTTGTCCTGCCTGACTACATTCATAATCGCTCATGTAGCATCATCATAGTCGGTTTAACGTCCGTTTTACATGGTGGCATGCATTAGATGGTTAAGCAATTGACTTCCAAACTAACTTATATATGGCCAGATTTTTATTTATCTCTTTCTCTCAAGTTCATTTCTATCACTTCCTCCCATATTTTTCTTGGCTTCCCCGGCCAACTTACACTGCTACCTTAACTGTTCTACACCTACTAACCTACTAACCCAAGAACTCTCATTCATTCTTTCAACGTGGCCATACTATCGAAGTCCAATCTTCTGCATAAATCTCCCTATACTTTCCAGATTTAATCTTCCTCTGAGGTCACCAGAACTAATTGTGTCTTTAACACTCATATTACCCATCAATTGTATCATTCTCATATCAGTTCTCTATATGTAATGAATGTCCTCAACCCTCACGGCCAGGTTTGACTTCCATATATTATCACACTGCATACACATGCATGCCTTGGTCGACAGTGGTAACACTCTGCTGGTTAGTAATGGCAGAAGTTCCCTGAACTTACTGCATCCATTTCTAATTCTTACAATCACATTAGTACCTGCTCTACCCTGTGATCCAATGGTATCACCAAGGTAACAAGACTTCTCGACAACCTCAATAGCTTCTCCATCCAGATATACTTTCTCCACATCTAAGTTCAGATCCATATCCATTGTCATACATTTCTTGCACATAAACTGCTTATCCTTTCTCATGGCATCATTTTCATCTCGCTACTGTATATATTCCATGTTTCCATTCCATCAAGAAGAATTGACAGGACAACTGCTCTGTGGACTTCACTCGGATGGTAACATGTCTTTTTCTCCATAAACTTAAATAAGTTAAACGGCTATGAATTATTTGGAGGTAAACTAAATTCAAGAGGTAGATAAAAAAAATCAGAGTTACTTCCCTTGGTAGTTACTGCTACTTGCAGAACAGGTTTAATCATATTGAGGATTTGTATTTTATTTCTTAGAATTAAATAATTATAGTATTAGTATTAAATGATAGGGTAGGTGTCAGTGGCTTTTAGAGGGGGGGTGCATCCAATCATATTCAAATTATCTCCCTTTCTCATAATATTTCTCAGTACTAGGACTTATACTTGAGTCCTTGGGGCATACAATCAAAGAGTTGGCCTCGGGCATCACTAGACCTCTGCACGCCACTGGTCGCCGTGTAGTATGTGACCTACCATCATTTTTCTATTATATTTTGCAGTCTAAGAAAAAAATTACAAAAATGGATAATATATTTAAGATGTGTACATTCAGTATTTACATTCAGCAATGAAAATGTTATTTCAAACCGAAGTGTGACAAACCAACGAACGGCAGATAAATGCTTGGACGCAACTTTAAAAAAACAAAAATTGATTTATTTTATTCAGAAATACAGAAGGGATACAACTCAGATAAGGGGAGATAACTTCAAATTAAAACATTGTCATTTATTTGTTAGCAATCACTCACACACTCACTTCACTATCCAGATTTATCGTCTATGGTCCCTTTGACAAGAGGTTTGACGTTGTCTGGCTGTCCTTATGCTAAGTCTCCAGTGCTCACGATTGTGAGGATTGACTGTGTCCATTTGCCACTGTTTATGGTCTTGCCTGATGGTTTAATCCATGTCTTCCTAAGGCACCCAGCTTTCTTCTTTTTTTTTTTCTCTGCATGTGCCGATATACCCCTTGCTTCTTTCAACATGCCCGGACCAGAAAAAACGGTTTGCCTTTATTAGGACATCAAGTTTTGGAATGTCATATTTCTCAAGTAGAATGTCTAATCTAATGTTCTGAATCTGGTCCGGTTTTACATTGTATATCCAGCTCACCATTGCCCTGTCATTTCTCTGGAGTCGAGCAAGTGAGGCCTGGGTGAGGGCCCAACACTCATTGCCATACAACATCACACTTCTTACGCAGCTATCATAGACCTTAACCCTGTTAGTAATTGGGATGGCTCGGGATGTTAGGATTGGGAGAAGTTCTCTGAACTTTCCTCAAGCTGTCTTGACTCTGATGGTCGAACTTAGTTCGCAGCCACCTCCAGTACTCAACATATCTCCTAGGTAGCAAAAGGAGTCTACCACCTCAAGGGTGTCCTCGCCTATTTCAACTTCTATGTAAGGGCGGCCCTCCATTGGGTATGCAAGTCCTAGACATCTCTTACATTTAAAGTCTGGTTCGTGTGTGAGTCTACCATGCACTTCGCTGCACTTTTTGTGCACCCATAGAGTGCAGTGGCTGCAATGTATCGCATTGCTCCTACCCCCCACTTTCTACATACCGCGCATGCGTATTGACCAGAGTCCTTTAAAGACTGGAGTTCTGTTCCAGTGTTGACTCTCAGACCTTTTGCTTCCATACTTTCAACTTTTCTCCCAGCTCGTTCATTGTCTCTACCATTATGTAAATGTCATCTACCCTTACCTTGCTTCTGGCGTTCTTGTACATGCATTGCACTAGTCTTATAAGCCACTCCTCCACTTTAAGCTTGTGCATTGCCCACCATAGCACTTCTCGGGGAACCCTTTCAAAAAACCTTATTTCTAGGTCAACAAATACCATGTATAGTCCACTGTCTGCCCTAATGTATTTCTCCTGCATTTGATGCAGAATAAAGATTGCATTTGTTGTGCCTCGACCTGGTACAAATCCGAACTACATAGCATCGATGTCAACTTGTTGTCTAATGATGTCTGTTACTCTCTCTATCAGTCCGACTTTTTTGCATATCTCTTAGCTTGTATGTATTCATCTCAACTTCCCCCTTTCTTCCATACTTTGTAGCATCTTTTCTTGTATCGCACTGTTTACTTCTCCATCCGACTACCAAGTCTCTTACCTCCATTTGTGCTTCTTCATCAGGCCACATACAATATTGGCACTGTTCAAGAGCCCATACTTCATCTGCTGTCAGCAACCCGCCACACCATCTGCTTGGTAGTTCTCTGTACTTGCAGCAAAGGCTTCTTGGTATTTCCTTTGTACTTCTGCCTCCTTCAACTTCCAAGTTATCACTCTAGGCAACATATTTTTTAATTAGTGTACACCCTCCGTCAAAAATGACAATAACAAAAATTATGCTTCGGCAGTGTTCATCGGAGGGGGGGGGGGGGTAGAAAAAAACTTTTTTTTTTTTTTAAACTCTGTAACTTTTGTGTGGCAGGACAAATGTATATTTATATGCAAATAAATACACGGAGTGGAGGATAGACATTGACTTTGGATGCTACCTCTGAACATTTTTGACTAAGATCCACAATTGCAACAGAGGGTTCGTCTCTCAAAACACAGATGAAAAGAATGAATATTCTTGTGCCGACAGATTTAATTTTCAATTCAGTGGCAGTAGAGGCTTAATATTGGCCATCATTAATTGCTTTCCTTTGTCAGATTGGTAGGATTCCATCTGGCGGTGGACGGGAACAACCAAAAGTCCTTCTGTCATTAATAAAATATACTAGACAATCTGTAACCATTGGATCAACGGTGGTACATATATATTGTTCATTTCTAATTATGTAATATCTCTTTTCTTTATTTAAATCATTCTCTTAAGCTTCCTCTGTTCACCTCATCCCATTACTTCATGCTTCCTCCCATCATCTAAAACATTCAATATGCAAGCAAAACAAAGTTATTAAGGTTTTACTATTGTATAGATAGATCATTTTGTTTTAAAAACTGAAATTGAGACATTCGTAGGATTGAATAAAAGCAAATCAGAATAAACAATGAAAAAAGTATTATTTTCCAAATATGAATATGATGTCATTTTGTTTTATGTCGTTTTAAAAAATACATCAGTCAAATGCAATGTCCACTCACTATCAAAGACGTTTGCAAAAGTTGTTCATAACTTGATGAATCATTATTCAAATGACATTAAAATAAAATGGCATCAATATTTTTTTTACATTTATTAAACCCTACAAATGTCAGATCATTTTTTCTCAGTTTGTACAAAAGTTGAGTTTTTTTTGTTTTTCTATCGAAAGATCAACTAATTCAGAATATGCTTTTGCCATTTATTTCTATAGAAAGTTAGTCACCCTAAAAATCTGTTTGCCTCATCTAATACACCTCAGCCCATTCTTATAAAATAGTTCTTTTACTTTCTTTCAGGTTAATGAGAGGAATAGCCGTATTGAATATTGCTTATGCGCCTTTGTGTTGGTTCCTTCGAGATGTCAGCAAAGACACAGAAACAGACGTATGTAGTTAATCTTTACTTTTTCCTGGTTTCACACATGTTTCTTCTCAGATAAATCCAAAATGTTGTCGATTAAAATCTAGAATTGAAATCTTGAATATATTTCCGCTATAATGGTATGCTATGTCTGTCTAACGACAAGCAACCCTTTGAAAAGTGTAATTTCTGTTCTGATGTGACACTTCATCTTTCTGTCCTCAGCCAGTGAAGGAGAAATTAATTTTTGTCATCTCTTATTTAAAAAGATACATCTCTTGTGAATGTTTCATGAAGATCCCATAGTTATGAAAAATTGCTAACAGACAAACACCAGTTAAGAAGATATCAGCACGAACCATTAACTTTTCTTCGTTTCAGCCTCTTTCACACAAATAGAAACATTTACAAAAAGTTTCAGAACTGTAAAACTAGATAGAAAATTTAATTTTCTTGCATTTGGTAAAAGTTATTTTTGTATGCTTTTGATTTCTTAGCTATACTACACTTTTACTGAAAAATTTTATTTTATATACGGAAATTTCCCCACGTTTTTAATTTTGTTTAAGGTTATGCTGCCCACAAACCAAAAGAGCCGTGCGAAGTATACAAACGGAGAAAGCAGCAATTTTAAATACCAAATGTTCGATAACGAATGATGGTAATTACAATTCACATCAATTGAACAAGACGTGAAAAAGATGTAAACTTAAAAAAAAAGAGTAACAAGAAATAAAAGCGAGAAATTCTATGTCGTTTTATTTGTTTCCTTCTTGATTTCAGCACGGATTACCAAGTACAGCCAATTGTTGATGCGTAAAGCGAAAATGGCGCGCGTCGCTGGCAGAATAAAAAGGAAGGAAGGATTTTAGTAGAATTATTCGTCTCTAATTGCAGAAAAGTATTAGTAATTTGAATATGCTTTTTATCTGGATGAGATAAAACAGGAAAACTAAGATTAAACCAGACAAACAAAAACAATTTTACTTTTCTCTTTTTTTAATTTATTAATAATTAGGGGCAATTTTAGTTTAAGGATCCAAGATGGCGGACAAATGTCGATAACGGAATGATTTTCTTGAAAGGGGGGGGGGGCTTTAAATCCTCATTAAAACAAAAATATTTTCAGACTGTATAATTAAATGAAAACAATTTTTTCAAAGAGAAAATCTTATTGATCAATTTTTAGAATGGAGAGTTTTTTGGTTAAAGATCAGTCGAAAAAAAAAGTCAAGTAGATGGGACTAATCATCATCATCATCATTCGATTTAACGTCCATTTTACATGCTGGTACATGTTAGTTTGGAAATCAATTTCTGAAAACTGTCTATCTCTGACTAGGTCTTTATCCCTTTTCTCTTAAGTCCATCCTTATCACTTCTTCCCATTTTTCCTTGGGCCTTCCTCTGTGAACTGAACCTACTACCTCAACTGACTTAAGAAACTGACCCCCCCCCCCTTGCTAAAAATTAAGCAAGTAATCGATTGTGGAATTTATTTATTTTATTTAATTAATTTATTTTTATTTTAAATTGTAAATCTTTTATAATAGTGAACTAAAACGTAGCAAAACAGAAACGAAAGTGATCTTCGCCGAATCGAGTTTCCAGTTTAGAAGATTCAATTCTGATGGAGTGCCAAAGGAAAGTTGGATCGCAAAAAATGAATAAAAACAAAGATGAATTGTGTTGCATTCATTCTGATGATATTCTTTAATTTCACACGTATGGATGAATTTACAAATTCATTGGGAACTAACGTGAACCACGCAACAACAACAACATTCAAGCGAAGATGATCGAAAGAGAAGGACTCATGCGTGAAGACAGACAAGCGAGTTCTCATGATGATAATGGTGCCATGGCGTTTATCTCTCTCTCAGACATTGCCACGGATCGCTGGAAGAACCACGACAGTGTGCCTGGAGACGACTGGAACTCTGATACTGCCGCTGCTTGATTAAAACCATGACTGGGAGTCTGGGAAGAATCACCTCTCAATTTGGAGTCGGCGCTTCCAACTGAAGACCAGTTGAATTTCTGTATAAGGGTAGAAGCGGCCGTTGCTGAAGATCCTTCTTGTGTACCGATTTTGTTATCAGATCTAGACATCTTTTGTGTCATAGCCAAAATCGAATCGAAGAATCTGTCAAAAAGAAAAAAAAAAAAAAAGTTTAAGTTAGAGATTTTTTAAAAGATCAAGACTAAACCCCCATTATCAAAATTTAATCCCAACAAATCAGTAAAACATTACTCTTAAAATATGATAATCTATAATAAATAATATACTTAGTCACTTTGTATGTATGTTAGAACCTTCCATAGCCGTTTTAATAAATGAGGTCGTCCACCAAAAATGAAATGCAAACCAAAAAATTAGTAAGCGAAAATTAACTGGCGTCGCTAAGGTAAAAGAAATTCAAACTTTACCCATGAATTGTTCCAAAATCGAATTCTGTACTTCCGTCAACTTAACCCATTTTAAAAACTTACTTAATTTAGCATTTTTAAAAGTTACTAAAGACAAAAAAAAAAAGTTTAGGTCTAAATGCTTAGTTTGTATATTGACTAGAAAAAAAGAAAGAAAAATGTGACCTGTTGGACCACCCATTGAACTCAGGTTAGATTATTTGAATCAAGAAAGTGAACTTTCAAAGCCAATTGAATTTTTTTTTTTAAATAAGATAAAATCTGAACTTAGTTTCTTTCTATTTACTATACCCCCCTCCACTAGCTACAGTTTATAGTGTTACTACTTGGTGATATTTTCGTTTGTAAATAATGAACTATTCCTATCTTGACTTTTATAGTTAATTTTATTACATTTGACTGTTAATAAATAGAGAGAGATGGAAGCAAGAGTGATAAACACCATATAAAATAAGAGGGGGAGGTCAAACAATATATTGACAGAGAGTGAGGGTGATAGATAGAAACTTAAATTAATTGCAAGTTACAGTTAATTAGAACAATTAAAATGGATTTTTTCCAAACATAATCCCAAAACGAAAATATATTAGCGTATATTTTGTGTTATTAAAGTGTATAGGAAAAACGTCATTAAGAAACAAATGTTGACCCTCCCCTCAGCTTTAATATAATAGATAAGTTTAAATATAACATGTGCGAGACATGCTTATTTAAATAAATAAATAGTAAATAGTGAGAATAAAAAAAGTTCTTTTAAAACATTTAAATTTTAAAATTGAGCAAAAGTCATTATAAGCCATGTTATAGGAAGCAAATATTTATTTTATTATTTAACTTTTCTTTTTTTTTAATTTTGATCTTAAATTTTTCGGCATCTCATGAGTGATAAAAACATTATAATTTTTTTTTTTTAGTAAAGGTAATATTTTTATTAGTAATATGAAACACCTCCAGTCTTTGAAGGAGGGTATTTTACCAGAAAACTTAAGATTAAAGTAAAAAAAAAAAAATAAAAAAAAAAATAAAAAATTAAAAATATTTACATCATATTCATGACTTAAACATCTTTCACTCAATTTTCAAATTTAAAATAGTAAATAAATGAAATTGCCAAGAATTTATCCTGTATTAGTCCATTCGTAGAAGGATAGAAATTGGTTATATTTTTTTCCGCTGAGCTGCTATTATTTTTTTTTCATAATCTAAATAGACGGGCATTAACAGGTAACCCTGCTGGTAGTAGCAAATAAAGCAAATGGTAGGAACAAGCTCTTATTTTCAGAATCATTTTCAAATTGTTCAAGTATTTTTTGTTGTTTTTATTATCAGCCATATCTACATATTTCAGGAATGTTATGGCAAAAAAATGCCACCGAGACAATTCTGATAAAAAGAATCAAGATGACAGCAGGTTTTAGCCATTAACGAGGGAAGTGGTTTTCAACAGTTTCCATCTGGTTTCAACACGGTTGACCGTCAAGAAAACGAAAGATAACATGATGGATTTGAAAACTGTACATTTCAGTTGATACAAATTTTGACAATCTAAATGTTTTAGTGTTCAAGTGCAGTGAAAAAAAAAAACGAATTTTTATTTAATTGGAAAATTAATCAGTTAACCATAATCAGGTATAACATTTCAGTTAATACGTCAATTTGGGGGGGGGGTCTAAGATATTTGGATAGAAAAAAAGTAACTTTTTTTGTTCACTTGAGTAACAATTTTTAAAAATAAAAATAACTAGAGATTCTCAAATTTGCCTAAATTATTAAAAAAAATATATAATCTACTTTTGTTTTGTTGATGTCCTGCTTTTTAATGCAATCAACCAGGTTGTACGTGACACTAAATAAATGATCGAGTTTCATCTTCAAAAGTTAAAAGAATTCACAAAAGATGTCTTCATTTCTTTATTAAAAATTATTGGGCCCTGTTCCTGGTGTTGCCCAGGAAAATTGAGAAAACCAAGAATCGCAATCTCTAGAAGAAAATCGACAGGAACGAACAAAAAAGACTCCAAAACGTTAAGCCTTTATCCACTAATTTCTTTGCTTCATCAAAATGTGTTCATGATGAGGTCTTTGTTTATAATTTACAATGTCGAACCGGATCGCAACTCGCAGAAGCATCTTTCCGACTTTTTTCACCCAAAATGCTAATTTTGTATCCACAATAAAAAATATGCCTAAATAAAACTAATAATAAAAAGAAAATAGTTATTGTTTTCTAATTCAGTGACTAATAGTTAATTAATGAGATGTCAATTTTCAAATCAATATGCAAATTAGTTAGCCATAGATACGTCGATCATGTGGACATGGTCAGTACATTAGGAAGCTGAAGTTTCATTTTGAATATGAAATTAAAGTGTCAGTATGATAAATCGCCAAACTTTATAAATAGAAACAAAGAAAATTAGCTGAAGCAACCATCTATGACCGATTATAGATTATTAGCTGGAATACCTATCCCAGGAAGGGTTAATAAAAAAAAAAGGGGGGAAACTCTGAACCTTTAATAAATGCAACAGGTCAGACCCCAAAATACCTTCAGTTTTTTTTAATTCCTGGAGTAAAAGTGTGTGAAAATAAGTCACAATGGAATTGATGGGCTTACGGTTTAGAGGAAGGAAGATCATACTCCATCTAAAAAAATAATTTTTTTAAATTCATTCAAAAAAAAAAATAAATAAATAAAAAATAAAAATGTTTAATCATTTTTTTAATAAGGTGTTCCCAACCATATTTTGCTTGTGGACCCCCTGAGAGCTATTTTATCATTTGTGGACCCTCATATATTTTCTTTTTTAATCAAATATTACTAATAGATTCTTATTAACATATGAACAATGAGTTTATGAACATAAAAATATATTTACAGTGAATGAAAATGTTATAAATGACATACAAAGTATGAAAACTGATTCACACACATAAGCTCAGAAATGGGGAGGATTGAGCACCACATACACTGATCGTACATGTGGCAGACTGGTTAGTATATATTTTGTAGAGCCAAAGAAAGCAGCGTTTATCTATATTACATATCCCTTTTATACTATTATTATATATTCAACAGAAATATATCCACATGGACCCCTTACTACAATTCTTTTTCATGAGCTCTCTTAAACGTCCATATTGACACCGGTTGGGAATCCCTGATTTAAATTAACAACAAATAAAAAGGATAAAAGTCGTTTTCAATTTTCTTCTGTATCATAAAGTAAATGTTAGACACTTTTGAAGTTCATTCTTTTACATTTCTTGAACGAGAAAAAAAATTGTTCAGATCTTTTATACTGAAATCAAATCTATCCAATTAGCACAAAAACTATTCTTAAAAAGAATTTTTTTTTTTTTTTTTTTTTTTTAATGAAGAAAATCTAGGTCATGTTTTATTTACACAACAAATTGTAAACATTTTTAAGAGAAAACAGAGTAACAATGTGTCAGATTTTGTATTAGAAAATGGGTTTCTAAGGAATTTGTTTTCAGACGTGTTTAAAAGAAATTTGAAGTTCATATATATAAATTCACTTTTTCCACATTTTTTTTAAAAATATCCCTGTATTATTATCAGTTCAGATTTTAGTGGTAAAAAGACAGTCTGATCTAGTTTGGTTACATGAAGTTAACGTGAAGTGCACACATTCTTTTATGGCAGCATAAAAATATTTTTGCTGAGCACCATGTAAATATTTGTTAAAATAAGTTTATAATCTGAGCCACAAGTGACAAGAACGTGGTATCTCTATTTTTTTAATGGAAATCATATTTGTATGTACAGGATTCACTCCTAAATTAATTAATCGATCATCATGAATTTTGGAACACAACTGCGAGGTGTAAGGGTGTGTAATTTGGATTATAGTTAGTTTAATTTAGTTTTACGCAAAGCAGAGGTAGAAGCCTTTCATGAAAATTTAGATGCCTCCAATTTTTTGTGAAATTTTAACACTAGGTATTAGACATCAATTAATAAATATTCCCCAAATTGCAGTTTCTTTGGAGCATTTTAAAGGGTTCTTAGGGGGAATAATATAGGTACCACCTCCCATTTGAAAATTCAAATATGTCAGATGTGTATCAAATTTGATATAGATTTATTAAACACCAATTAAATAAGATTCCTAAATTTCAATTTCTTCTTAAGACCACTTGAGCTTAAATTTTAGAAATTTTCTAGAATCAAAATGTAATGGATTTTGATCAAAATTAGAATAAGGATTCTAGAGATACGGTTTAGTATCCTTATATGTTGATTTTTATCTTTGTAAGGAACGAACATAAAAGTGGTGCAAAACTGTTCGGGGAAATTAATTTTACCATCCTGAGACGAGTATTCTTCTAGCTCTCTATAATTCTCACAAGACATTCTGATACTTTCACATTGATAAATCTGTAAGAATAGAAGAAAATATACCAAAAGTTATTAAAATAATCACGGCTTATGGTCGAGGACGACGATTAACAGAGCTGTAATGAATCTGCGGCCGTATAGATCGGTTGGAATTTCTTGATTTGAAAGTAAACAACAAAAAAGACTGAATCAAAATTATTTCCTTTCTTTTTTGCTGCTGTTGTTTTAAGTGGCATTTTTGGCGTTACCTAACATTGCTACTTACATTCGGGAGACCTGTAATTATAACATCTTTCGGAAACAATAACAAACAACATGGACACTTAGTTAACCAAAAAAAAATCGAAACTTTTACAGAATTGTAACATCCAATTTTACCAAATTTGATGTAGGGATCTGATGCTCTTTGCTAACAGTAACCACTATGCAAAATTTCAGCTTGATGAGATAAATAGTTTTTGATACTTTTGAATGCTTTGGACTAATCCAAATGAAGAATATATAAGATGCGGGATTTCATTGGCTACAATACGGGACAAATAGCGAGGATCTATGGTGAACAGAACCAAAGTTATTGACAAAAGTATAACTTTCACTTTTCCCTGACTTTGACACAGATATCAAAAAATAAGACATCAATTAAAGTTAAACCATGAGCGATATTTTGACCAAGTTTGGTTTTATTTATCTCCCAACCACAACAAGAAGATTAGACACAAAGTCAGGAAAGTAGGATTTGAGAAGTCAGCATTCTATAGGAAAAGCACTCTGGCAAAACAAAATTTGCTTGGGCAGCCCTGTCGACATTCCCCGGTAAGGGTTTCTATGGATATTAGCAATAAACTAAACACTTCTCAAAGGGTGAAAAGGTAAAGCCTGGGAGGATGAGCCTCCTAGAACTTCACAGGACCGTACTTCAGACCGATAGAGAACAAGGCCAGACCAGCACAGCATGCCTAAGACTATCGGTCTGATTTTGGTATGAAATAGTTACCCCCGTAGGAAGTTTGGTGACAATTGATCAAGTGATGTGAATGTTAGGCTGTACACAAACAAACACACAAACCAACAAACTCGACCGAAAACATAACCTCCTTAGCGGAGATAACAAATAACAAAAAAAATTCATCATGAATAGTTTGGATCCTTATCAATTGGTCAGCAGGGATATTTATTGAAGGAGGAGTAGAATTTTATTTTTATTCTATGTAATAAAATATTGCAGCTGATAAAATGTGTGAATGCATATATACGGTTTCTCAGTATAAATGTGACCCATCAACACACTCATAACTTATGAACCAGACAAGAGAGACAAGAAAACTTTGGATTTCTTAAAACCTGAAATGATTATAATTAAATTGAGTGTTCATTCAGTATATTATTATCAGCTTATTTCATAGATGAAGACATATTTCATTGGATCCGGTTCGATGAAAATAATTAAAGTCTGTTAGTCACTTAGATTCAAAAATTTTTTTTTTTAAATAAAAATGTGTAAATGAAAGGATTGGTTAAAAACATAATTTTTGTGTTTTTGCAACACAAGTTTATTTAAGAAAACACTGAAAACACTTTTACGTCTTGATTAAAGTTTCGTATTTTTTTTCAGATTTCAATATACCAGAAATCTGAGTATCCATTTTTGTGAAACAAATAATTTTATAAATATTTTAATTTTTTTAATAAAATATTTGTATAACTCACTAAAAGACTTGAAATGTAATATACAAGGTGGACAAAAATAAGGGTCCTATTTTTAAAAATTCATAACTTTTTTATTTATTGATTTTCTTTTTTTTTTTTTTTAGAATAAGTAAATGACCCCTTCCGAAGCAAGCATGAGCCGTATTAGCCCTAAGGAACGTACCCTCATTTAGAAAACATTATTTTTGCTTAAAAAACTCAAAACAGTGTAAAAAACAATACTTTAGTTTTTGTAAGTTTTAAGAAGTATTTTTCGGCTAAAATTTGTTTTGTTTATTTCAAAAAATCCCGGAAGGGTCAGTCTACACACACACATAAAGTTTGGTGAGTTTAACTTTTATTTTGTGGAAGTTATTCAAATTCAAGTTATTCAAATTTAAAGATAGGACCCTTATTTTGGCCCACCCTGTATAACAGTATTATTTCCTGATTTGGTCAAGGAAACATTTTTGCTAAAAAAATATGTAATCTCTGTTCTGATACTACACGTGATCTATTCTGAAACCCTTCTAGACTGAGGCAATTCACAAAGAAAAACTTTGTAAGAAAAGTTATAAAATAAATTTGAAAAACGCTCCAAGAAGACATGAATAGTGGAAGAATCGTCGTGCTCACTACGAATAATGGTCTGTCTATTTGATATCCAATCTGATATTCATTTATTCCACCAATAGTCAGAACGTGTCCCGGCATCGTGCGGGGAAAATAAGAAAATATTTATTTAATTAAAAAAATAAATATCTTAGTGTAAATTCTGATGAAAAAAAAAAAAATCAGAATAGGACCTATATGTTTGTAAATAAGTAAATTGTCTCAGTTTGGAAGAAGGGGATAGGTTCCCTACCCTATAGGTGTAAATTCAACCACTCCCTAATATTTCTTAATGTGGCTATGAGCATTTAGAGAAAGAATTACTCTTTTTTCACCTGTAGTCATCTAATTTACATGTGTGTCTGTACACACCAAACACATAAATTAGATGGCATAATACTAATAATAATAATATAGAAGTAAAGAGACTTATTTTGAGCTATAGAATAGTGAACCAATAGGTCGGGTCTGTCTGTCTGTCACACACACACACACAATAGGAAATCAATTAGAGTCCAGACAATAAAAGATTGACATACTGATATGTATTTACTAATCTCATATGTAAAATATGACAGTCATTGCTATTGAAATTACTCCCAGTAACGCACACCCACCCGCCGCCGCCCACCTCCTCAGGGTGTGGAGTTTTAATAATTAGCACTTATGGAGAGTGGGTGCCCAAGCCCTTTTATTAGCTAATAAGTATACAATACTGATTTGGTAGTTTCTTCGTTTTATAACTACTTTTTGTTAAAATTGCTCATCTTTGAGGTATGTATTTGAATTTCAATTCATTCTCAGCAGATCATAGAGTAGACCGTATAGTATATACATTTCTGTTTAGCGTAAAAAAATCATAAAACAAGAAAAATTCATCGACTCATGATCAACAATATTGATGACGTATACAAAGGTAAAGACTTGGAGTTATCAGGTTACAAGTCAAAAAGACCAACTTTCTGAGCTACCCGGTGACACATGTCATGAAAAATAAATAAATGCAAATAATGGTCTTATTTGAATCTACAATATAATAATTGTTCTTCCAACTGTTGTAATAATGCCAAAGTAAGAAACTTAAAAGAATATTATCAAGGAAATCTAACTAAATTACTTGAGACTAATTGTTTGAAATGTGTTTGATTCGGTTTATGTTCCCAGAGGTGTCCTTCCCGTAAACTAGCTGTTATCCTAGTGTTGAGAGTCCAGTCTACCCTATTACACCTCAACTGGTAAAATAAGTGGTGAATTCATGTCTTTCTAAAAAAAAAAGGCAGTGCAAATGAATACAAACTGACTGTCAATATTTGAATTTAGCACCCAATTCCATTCATATTGAAATTATATTCTAATGTCATATCTATTAAAAATTCAGACAAGTGTAGTTTCTTCATACACATGATTTAAATTAATTTTCAACCGTTAAAAACATATTTTAAAGAAATTTATTACATCCCCCCCCTCACCTGGTAACTTTTACAATGCGCAAACATTTCGGAACTCATTTAGTATGCATCTTATCACCTCATTCAGTAGATGTAGGATCTATCATACAATGACTACTTAAGTATGCATATTACCAAGTGAATATCAGGTAAATTCTACAGGGTAAGGAGTTCAAAGAGTAATATGATGAACATGGAAATGCGACCCGTTTTCACTAAACTAAAATTAATGTTGGAAGGTAGGTGAAAACCCTCACCCTGGTAGGACATATTCTAAAAGTACATATACATTTTAATCCAAAGTGTTAATCCAGGTGTATAAAACATTCTAGTATATACATTTAGACAAACGTTTTTTTTTGTCTCCTGATGGCTAAGACTACTATCTTATGGTTCGGCAGAGGATGTAATTGGTATATTATAGACTACCATCAGCAAGACATGAAGGATTTTAGAGAACTTTTGATAGATAAGTATCAGGTTGGAAAGAAAGTAATGTCTTTTTGTCCAACACATTCATTTCATCTGAAACATCTACATTAGGGCATTTTTAACCTTTACAATAATTTCCCTCATTTTCTATGACTTCTGTCCAACGATGAACTAGCTTTTGATGCCTTCTTCAAAAGATCTTTGATATTTGAGAGAAAAACAAATTTAGGACATTTTTGAGTTGGTCGTCATTTTCATAAATCTTATTGTTTAAGTGATGCTGCAACGACCGTAAAAGATGGTAGTCGGATGGAGCAATGTCAGGTGAATAAGGCGGATGAGGCAAAACTTCCCAATTGAAACTCATGACCTTTTCCAGAGTGAGTTTTGCTGTGTAAGGTTTCGCGTTATCATGCTGAAGCACTACACCCTTCCTATTGAGTAATGCTGGTCGTTTTGATACACCAATTCTTAGATCAATCAGCTGCGAACAATATTTTACTGCTGTGATTGTTTGATTAGGCTCTAATAACTCATAATGAATCAGTCCTCTCATGGCCCACCATAAAGAGAGCATAACCTTCTTTGCGTGTAATCTTTGTTTTAGAACAGGCTGTGGACTTTGGTTTTAGTCTAACCATTATCTTTTGCGTTGGATATTCTTGTAAAGAACCCATTTTTCATCTTCAGTCACAATTCTTTGCAAAAATGGTTCTCAATGATTTTTGGAAAGCAAAGATGTGTAAACAGTCAATCTTTGATTTTGTTGAACGTCAGTCAAATCATGGGAAACCCAGAGTCCAAGTTTTGAAACTTTTTCTAACTCGAGAAGGCATGAAATAATTGTAGTATGGGTTGTATTGAATTGTTGAGCTAATTCTCTGCTGGATAACTTTGGATTGGCCTCCACAGCTTTTTAATGGCGTTTTTATCAATTGATTTTGGTCTTCCAGAATGTAGCCGATCTGACATGTTAAAGTCTCCAGAAGAAAAGTTTACAAACCATCGTTGACATTTTCGATCACTCAGATGCTCCTCATTAATATCCATTTTTTGACGGCTGAGGCCGTTAAACTTAATATTTTTTAACTATCTACTATATATGAATGAAAGGCAAAGCAAAGTATTAAGACACCAATTCACCAAAAGATCTAGAACTATGTACAACTTAGGAGGCTGCAAAGTGATGAAGTAAAAACTATGACATTACTTTCTTTCTAACCTGATATATTGCAGTTATTTATATTCTGAGAATATCGGCTATTTCTAGCAAAATATTATAAATTCTCATTAATTATCTAAGAATTTTTTTAAAAGCTGGTGATAATTCAGACAACTTAATCTTTTCTTAATAAAAGATGGAGTTGGCCATCTCTAGTAAAAGACACTTACTATTGAAGAGTATCAAATATTGCGAAAATCATGAACACTTGAGCAGAAAACAATTTGTATGATACAAAATATTTGATTCTTATAATGAACAAGGTAGATTCGTTTTTATTATATTTGTTTATTTCCTTAAAATTTTGTTAAAAGTCTACAAAGATTCTGTGTTCTTGTACAACATTTCCTTCATAGGTGTATTAATCGATATTCTATAATTTCAATTCAGATTTTTTGCCAAAATACTTTAACTTGATCGCAATATTTAAAAGCTTTCCATAAAGTTTCTTATGCTTTGAAAAGTTTAGAATAGATTGAAGTGTTCAAAATTTAAATCATAGTTTCAATCAAAAAATGCTGCAAAACAGACACTACACAAGTTGATAAGTACTTATTCGTGTCTATTTGAGAAGACCTGGTATTGCAAAGGTGGTGGAGAGTCACAACATTTCGGCCATCGCACTCTCCAGCCTTCGTCAGATGCCTTTTGTTGTAGTCAGTAACCTGGGAATTTCAAACTGAATTCTTCATGTCTTTTAGATATCATCGGCAATCAGTTAATTGATTCAGAAATAATTAGACTATAAAAACATCTCTTCAAAGTTGGGCATCTGATGAAGGGAACATGGCTAAGGACTGAGTATTCTATCCCATACAGTTGTGGTAGGGAATATAAAGATGAAACATGCTAACCTTGAAGGTAAGGTTCAACAGCTGTAATCTGAAAGATGCTAAAAATCAAACATGACCGACCATGTATGGAGAGAAGATATAAGTCATCAAAACCTGTTGAACAAGGTTAAAATAATAATAGGCAGAAGAATGCTGGATGATCAGGAAACTCAAAGAATCAGTGCATATGCTAGGCCAAGTATAGAGATGAACATATAGAAACAGGTAGGATAGAGCATATAATCGCAGAAATGCTAACTACAGAACATGCAACATGAATATAGATTAATCATATCGGACATAATCATCCGAAATTGTCTGACTGAACACATGGTCAAAGCTGTTGGTCTAGAGTGCATTGAATGTATATGCTCAGAAACTTCAGAAAAATTAATGTTATATATCTAAAAAAACATCTCTTCAAGTAGGTGGCCAAATCAGCTGTCCACCACCCACAGCTGCGCATTAGTGACTTGGTCGGTTCATTGAACGTCGGCCATATAGAGCTCAATCACACTCTGGCTAATGATCAGCTTCTGCCAGACGACTGATGGACACAGACGGTGATCAAGTGGCTGCCAGTTGATATCAAACACCCACTCGACGACCGGAAACAAGATGGCATGAGTCACTACGACAGCATAGGATTGGGGTTAACTCAGAACAGATGGTCTTGTTCCATTTGTTGTGATCTGCACCACCCAGATACTGACTAGAGCAGTGACAGATCAAATAAAGAAAAGGAATGGCACGTGGAAAGAGAGCAATCTACTCCATTTGATTAAATGAACTACTCAGTTTGAAATTCACATATGCCAAAAGGTTATCTAAAGGTCACAACGTTTCGGCAGTTGTATTTACCAGTCTTTTTATTTGATTACCTTAACGATACCTTAATTTATAATGGAAAAACAAAAAGAAAAATAAATGCCCGAGGAATTTGTTTTATTTATTACCTCTACCAAGGAGGTTATGTAGTCAGTCAAATTTGTAATTATGTTTGTGTACAATCTAGCATCCACATCACTTGACCAATTGTCACCAAACGGTCAAAATATTGATCATGGTTCAACTTAGAACTGATTTATTTTGGGTATATCTAGGTCAAGGTAAAAGTCACTTCTGGCAATAACTTTAGCATTTCCAGTTTTTCTTTTTTTTTTTAATTATTGTTATTTAACAACAGTAGTTTTAAAGAGCTCAGTAAAATGGAGTTAAAAACTTTGAATTATGCAAATATAACTCAAAAGTTATAAGAATTTAAAACTCAGAAATTCTGGGTTAAAAATTGACATTATGGAAAATATACTTGATATCACAGACCGATTCACAAGAAATCATTAATTTCTTCATTTCTCTAGTTTTGGAGCAACTTTGATTATGTAAAATTCTATGTTCTTTCCAATTCTGTACTCAAATTGTACGTATCTCTATGCTGTAACACATTAGAGAATAGAGAGGTATAGATATCAGAGGTTTTGTTTTTTTAAGAAATCTAACGACAGATAAACATGTGACATACATACATACATACATATATATACTACTACTAAAACTGGAGGTTTATCTTGTATGTTTGTTTGTCTCCATGCACAATAGATGTCATCGCTAAACAAAGTTGGAAGAAACCAGGCAAATCCTTTATAACGTCACAAAGGGATGACATCATCCAGTAAAACAGGTTAAAGATATCAGGAAGAGATCCTGTATAGACGTAATAGATGCTGAAATAACAAAAGGATGATGTCATCTATCAAAACAGAACATAGCCATAATTTATAATTAACTGAACAAATCACTCATCTCTCTGAGCTTTTTATGTATTTCTCTCATCCCTCTCACTATTGTGATTCAACCACTCTAATATTTATTAAGTTCTATGATAGCATTTAGAGAAAGGATTATTCTTTTTTCAGCATAGTCATCTAATTTACATAGGTGTGTCTTTACACACCACAAACACGTATGTTTGAATCTATATAAAAATAATCCTCCATTCTATAATAAAGACCTATGTGTATTTAAATTAATGTAATTATATATATATACATATATATATATATATATATATATATATATATATATGATAATTTATTAAATTTTGACTACAAAAAATTCATTTTGTTTCACGAGAGCAGTTTGAGGGACCCCCGATCATAAGATCTTGAAATAAAATTATGCCTGTAAAAACAAGATTATAATCACAAAGTTTTTTGAAGGTGATAGAAGTTTAAAATTATATATATATATATATATATATATATATAGTCTCGGAAGTTTCTCAACCATTAAAACTATATTAAAAACAAATATTTTTTTTAAAAAACAACTTTTAGTCCCAAGTCTTTCAGTGGAAAAATCACTCATGTAAGTCAATTTATTTTTTACAGTTATTATATTAGTTTGTTTCTAACACTATTTTAAGGGATCATCAGTTGTTTACCATGAAAAACTGTTTCAGGAATTTAAAAACAAGACAGTATTTAATTTCATGGCTTCCCAGCAGAGTTGATCAGACCCCACTTCCCTTAAAAGACAAAAACATAAACGTTCCTTATACTAAATCTACGTTTTGTTCCATATAAATGTGTTGCTAACTTATATTAGTTATTTAAAAAAATTCCCTTACCTGTGCTGTTCGTCTGTCTAATAAAATTTATCTGTTACAAAAATGTTGCATTTTAAAGTGTTTGGACGAATCCATTACACTATTATTTAGGTGATTAATGTATTATTTTTAGTTTTATATTATAAATATAAAAAATATCAACACATCAAAAATAAAAAATAAATATGTATATATATATATATATATATACTTTCAGTCCCTCCTTCTCTCCCTCCTCCTTTGTTGTCCATCTCCCCGTTGTCGTCAACCTCAAATAAATACTAATCTTCCTTGTTCACTTACAGTTTTTCTAATCTGCGTTCACAAGCCAACTGTCGATTTTTTTCCTTTTCTCAGTGTTTCAAATCGGCGTTTATAAGCTAACCGTTAATTTTTTCTCTTTTTCTTCTTTGCCCACTCCCAGTGTTTAAAATCGGCGTTCATAACTGTCGATTTTTTCTCTTTCTTCTTCTCTCTCATATATATATATATATATATATATATAGATAGATATAGAGAGAGAATTAAAAGATGAGAACAAAAATTGCAAAAATACAAAAATCTATTACATCTTCAGTTGTTCAATACAAGAAATTTATTTTTCCTTCCTAAAACCATGGCTTTTCAAAGAACGGAATTCTTAGAGGAATACAGACAGATAAGAGAATATATATAAGATGTACTTCCTTTCCATCACAGGAGTAAAAGACTTGCCAAACAGAACGATTTCAAGTGTTTAAGGGAAGGAAAATAGCAAATTGCACATCAGACGACTCCCCCACCCCATCTGAAATGAATTTGGAAAGAAATCCTTCACCATTTCCATAATGAGATGTGTTTTTTCTTATATTTTGTCATTCTTTAAATACTAATTGATACATTGGTTTTCTTTTAACCTTTTTTTTTCTTATTTCTTTTTTAAAACTTAAATCGATTTAGACATTATTTTATATGAATATTAATGCAAACACTGGCGAAGCATATTTTTTTATATCATCACACTTGTAATCATAAAGATTATATAGTCGTAAAGAGACCTATTTTTAGTTATGCAAGAAGAATGTCTTAACAGATATGACGTCACAATTTATAGATAGGCAAATAAGCTAGCGATAAAACTGCTTTATTTTTATTTTGTTTTCATGGTTTTAATTTACAAAATTTTCAAAGCAGTTTAAAAAAAAAAATCAGTACGACGGACAAACACGTGCGTCGCAAATAAACGATATACATTTAAATTACTACATTGCATTAACTTGGAATAATTTTAAAATAAAAAGCACAAACGAAATTCACAGAAAAAATTCTTACTTTCTTTTTTCCTCTCACGTGCTGTTATTTTTATTTGTTTACATAAAAAAAAGAAAAAAATTTGTAAGTTCGTTTTTTTTCAAAATTGAAAGTTTCAAACTTTCCGGGCGTTAAAGCATTATTACAATTTCACATATATCCAAATAATTTTGAGACTTTGATTAATAAGTAGCTTAGCTTCTTTTTTTTATACCTTATAAATTTTTAAGACACTTGATCGTAAATCCACAAGACCAACTCGACAATCAGCTAAACCCCATCCATTCACTGTGGAGGTCCCCAGATGCCGGAGAGCCTTCTACTCCAATAGCTTTTTTCCTTGTGCTGCTGGCCTCTGGAACTCCCTCTCTGCTCCCTGTTTCTCCAACATGCATAGGTTTAAAACTAATGTAAATAGACATTTTGCTACTTAGGATGACACCCAAAACCTACACCCTAATTATCAGTAGTCCCTTATGTCTACAGTGGCAGCCTGCCTTGTTTGAGGTGAAATATGTCAAAAAAAAAAAAAAAAGAAAAAGTTTACTCCGTCGTATTTCCGCATCAACTAGTTGGAGAAGAAAAATACAAATTTCTGGTTAGTTTAAGGTGTGTTCTGGTTAGGCGTACAATTTCAAGAATATTGATAAAGATTAGTTTGCTTTCAAAGTTAAAGCAGCCAAAGTTTAAAATTGAGTCTCGAAAAAATATTCATATTTCTAATTTTCGGCTGTCCGAAGTAAATACCGTTTTAACTCGCTGTAAAAAATAATCTAATGGATAAAAGCACATTCAAATTACATATTCAGAGAGATTTTTTTTTCCCAACCATATATTTTAAAAATTGGCCCAAAAACAAGCGAGAAATTTCGAGTTAAATGAAATAAGATACAAATTTGTCGATGTCGCCCAATAGTAGCTGATCGTCTGGGAATGCTAATAACTGATTCTGTTCATCATAGAGACTCACTACTTGGCCCATATTGTAGACAATGAAGCCCTGCATCTTACATGATCTTCAAAAGTTTGGTCAAGTTTGACGGAATTTAAACTTACGTTGTCAGGCGGACGTATGCAGTATCATGACCGACAATTTCTGAGAGTAAAAAAGTTCAGAGCGAAAATGGCAAGGAATCAAAAAAGCAAATTACTTTGGACTATCCAGAGTAAGAAAGAGAATTAATCTTGGATATAAAAATGGCAATATTATCCCAGGAAGCATTTAGATATAAAGCAATCATTGGTTCTATTGAAGCATACACAAAGCGGCTAATCATTAATGACCAACGTAGAAATGTTTGTGCATGACATTTTCACAATGTTAACCTTGTAGGATATTCTCATGAGATTATTTCATTTATTACATTGCACCATAAATGAGCCAAGATAAGCATATGTGTTACTTCAAGAGGAATTGGAGTAGACGAACACTTATTTCTATTATCAGATAAGACGAGAGAAGATCATAAATAACCTGTATTGCTAACCTGCACAGTTTGATGGGATTCAAAACTTTCAAGGCTATGTCATTATTACTTGTGTAATGTTTGATCAACAGCTGATGAGATGATAAAGAAGTTGTTTTTATAGAAGATCCATTTTCATAGAAATTAATAACGAAATATTAAAATGTCTTGAGAAATGAACACAAGGAAACATAATTTGTGTTTTTGCCTTCCAATAATTTCATAAATTTAGCAAAATTAAAAAAAAAAAAAAAAAAAAAAAAAAAAAAAAAATCAGGGTTCGGAATTTATGAGATGAGGATTGATAATGTGTATTGCTTCGATTATTCAGACTACTGTTCGCATTTTGAATGTTATTCTCACATTTCGGTCGACGTAACCTACAATCTTTTTGAAGGGCGTATTGTCAAACTTGTATGAATTACTTAAGACTTCTACCCGGTCACGGAACAAGATCAAGCTACCACCATGGATTAAATCAAGGGTTCTGTTTGAAATTCCGTACAGATTCCAAAGTTCTACAAGACGCACCTGAAGAAGGTCGGAGAATAACATTCAAAATGAGAACAGTAGTTCAAATAAATAATATCATATCAGAACAGATCTATCTATCACACACACACACTAAAAATGCAGTTTTCATTTGCGGCATATCAACGAATTTGGGTTATTTAATACAGATTGTCTCGGTAAAAATCATTTATACCTTCAAGTTGTTAATATCTTTAATTTGTTACTCCAGATGCAAATTAATATGCATATACTACCAGATGCTGTTTCACAAGACAGATTCTATTTAAACCATAGATACTAGGTACGTGCAAAAATGGCCGCCGCTTGTACTGACTTTCGTTCTTAAAAGTGTCTTTTCTGAACTTTTTAAAAGTAGTTTTCGTTTAACTTTTGATTGTGTTTGAAAGATAAAAGCATTAAGTTAATATCTAAAAGGAAACAAATGTATATTTACATGTGAAAAAAAAATTAGAATGGAAAATCTTATCAAAACAGCGAAAAATCAGTTAAAACTTAAGATTCAATAAAACATGTTTAAAAATCACTGGAAAAGTAAATATCAGTTTTCTGGAACTGTTTCAAAGATAATTATTAAATTAAAGTCTTAAGAGAGTGAATTACAAAAAAAAAAAATGTACCTTTTTTTTTTTTTTACTAAAAATTGCTTAATTATCAAAAAAAAAAAAAAATGAAAGTTAGCTAAAACATGTTCGAAGCCCGTGTTGTAAATGTAAACAGAAACTATGTCTACAAAATCTCGAAGTATGGAAGGCTCAAACTGCCGTAATAGTTTTTTTATTTTTACATTACGAACTGCGTTAATTTTATTAATTAATTTTACATGATGATTGATTAAAATCTTGAACAATTACATTACTCGATTTATTCTTTAAGAATTAATGTAATTTTAAATTAAATTAAAATTCTTAACGAATAAATATAACTAATTTATTGTTACGAGACATGTAAGAAATTCTTACATGTGTCGTAATGATAAATTACATTAATTTAAAATAAAGCTAAGAGTATTTTTTTTATTTTAAGTGAAAAAGTAAATTAAAGTTAATGACTACACTGACAATATTCATTGAAAAAAAAGTTAAAACATTAAAAATTATTTATTAATAAATAAATAGAATTCAATTTTGAAAGAAAATGTCATATTTGAATTCTATTTATTTATTAATAAATAATTGTTTTAAACTTTTAAAATAATATTTATTAATGAAAAAATGACAAAACAAATACAAATTTACATTTTATCTTTCCAAATAATTGACGAAATTGTGAAATTAACGAAACTGTTGAATCTCTGAAAATAACACTTTGAGGACGGTGTGGGGGGAGTGAGTGGTGTTTGGTGAGCTAATCCCGCCTGTTTATTACAGAACTGGCCCCAAGCCAATCGTTAGTAGAAATTGTTCAATTTTTTAAATTCTTTTTTTCGTTATGTTCCTGGGTCTCAAAATTTTCAATTTTTGGTATATTTTCAAGATTATAAAAAAAATTTCTTGCGCTGATGATGACACGTTTATGTATGAAAGAGAAATATAATTATGTCGCATTTTATATTTTACCAGAAAATCTAATCATTAAAATCAAATAAATTTTGTAATTCTATTATTTTTTTGGTGAAAATATTGATTAACCAATGCTTTATTCAATGATAACATTGCCAATTCAAAAAATTAATTTTTCTTCGAGTTATAGTGGTTTTATTAACACAGAATTTAGGGGCCTTTTTCGTAACATATACGAAATAATTTTTTTAAAAATTTTATTTTTATCATCTACAATTCTTTATTTTCATAAAGAAATTTTTTTTTTTTTTTTAAATTCATACATTCTTTTTATTAATATATATAAAAATATAACTTTAGTAAAAGGTGTATTTTGTTTTAAAAAAATACATTTTCGCTAAGATTTAAAAAAAAAAAAAATAATGGTTTCATTATATTACGTGATCGTTGATTAATAAATACTGAAAATTTCATTAAAATTGGTTGATTTCCTGAATTTTGGTGAATTTTAAGGTGAAGGGAGGGTTAAAATGTTTTTACATTTTGGGAATCGGCCATTGATTTTGCACGTACCTAGATGATACCGATATATTATCATGCCAGATCCAAGTGAACCTGAGAGTAATGGCAACAAAGAGACATACATCATTACATTTCCAAAGGCTCCCACTGCGGCACCTCAACACTAGATGTAGTTTAACACCCAGTATAACATTGGGAATGGTATGCATCCCCAAAACTTGCTGTTTAATAACTAGTATTAAATAATCTAAAGCAGGAACTCCCAACCTTATTTTGCCAGCGGATCCCCCTGGAGCTATTTTATCATCTGTGGCCGCATATATAAGTTGGTTTTTTTTTTAGTAAGTTCTTAACATATGCATATGTTCATAAACATAAAAATAAATTTACAGCAGATTAAAATGTTATAACATAGAAAGCATGAAAACCAATGAGAAATATTGCTTAGATGAGCTCAGAAATAGCAAAGATTGAGCATCACATACACTGATCGTACATGTGGCAGCCTGGCTCTACAATATATATGAACCAAAGAAAGCAGCGTCTATCTATATTACATATTCTTTTTATACTATTATTATTATTATTATAATAATATATTAACAATTGTTATACATATATTTATATTCAACAGATTTCCACATAAATTCATTACTACTTTCCATGGACCCCTAAAGTACAATTTTTTTTTCTTTTCTTTCATCAGCAGTTTCATTTTATTACATTTGCAAGCCATCTTTTGAAATGTTAATTCGCTTCAGAGTTGCGGAGTCTGATCTGAATGCTAGATTCAGACTACTTAAATTTAATTTTAAAAGGGTTCAACACCAACCCACAAAGATTTAATAATAATTTATATATACTTATAAAGTTTTGATTTTTAAATAGGACATGACTGAATTCAAAAAATGTATTTTTGATGCTACAAAATTCAAACAGAAAAAATAATTTTAGAAATAACTGACCGTTCAGTGACAAACTGCTTACGAAATGTCATTTCAATTTTTTTCTGTTGACAAACTCAGTTCCTCGCTTCGTGTAACTCCTTTACAAGTGTTTAATTGTGAAACTTTTCAATTTTGAAAGTTTTCTGCAGGTTTCCTTTTTTGGGGGTTTGAACCAGTGGCGTGCAGAGGAGGGAGTTATCCAATCATATTGAAACTATCTCCTTTTCTCATAATATTTCTCAGTACTAGGACTTATACTTGAGTCTTTCGGGTATAAAATAAAGAAGTTGGCCCTGGGTATTACCAGATCTCTGCACGTCACTGGTTTGACCTGCTAATTTTTTTTTGCAAGACATGTGTACCACCCCCCTACATGCACACTGGAAAGTGCAATACAAAGGAATAAAGTGGTATATGGTAAAAATCGCTAATGTTTTCCAGAACTAAAAGAAAATTTGTCCTACCTCGAGGAATTAAAAAAGGCCTAGCACGTATTTTGCCTTGAAACCAGGATTATTGCAAATGTGTTTGAAGAGTTAAATTCAAATTCTGGCGAATTCAGTGATATGAACTACTTTCTTTGCGAAAGACGCATATTCATTATTTATCTTACTTTACTTTAGATTGGACTCTCAACCTGAGTGTAGCAATCAAAAGGACAACTTTGGTTTATTGGCATCTTAAAATGGAAACAAACAATGAAAATTTCAAACAATTCATCATAGTAAATATCTATTAATTCATGGTTTATTTATTTTTCATTATTACAAGAGTTGGAGTAAATATATATTGTTTTTTTTTTTAATGTACTGACTAGTCACTGCTTATGAAGGGTCAAAGGCCACTTGGGGATAAGGGTTAATGAGTTTGTCAGGTGGACGGTAAGACAACACTGAGGATTGGAATTTGATTAAGGACACCTAAACAAGAATCTGTTAACATTGGACTTGAAATCGACCATGTTGTAGTCAGCTGGCAAGCAATTCTGTGGTATTGTGTTCCATAGACGGGTAATTCTTGGTAAGAAACTTTGCTCATGGAAGTTCCGTTTAGTTTTCTTTTAGGTACACAAAGGAAGAAAGGAAAATTATTTACAGTGGTTGTAGCTAAACGAGTGTTTGTTTTGAATGTTTTACTGGAGAGGAACCATAGATTGAAGTTCAGTCAAGCACCTGCCATGAAAATAACGATAGAGTAGGGAAAGACTAGAAACTTCTTTTCTGTGAGAAAGAGGCGACAGGGAAGAGAAGCGGACATCTCCCACTAGATTTCGAGACTCAAAGACGACAATCATTTGTATTTCTTATTAAATTGAGAAACATTACAAAAAAAAAAAAGTTATCACAGGATAGTCTTGAAGCAGACATACATTTTACAAGATTTTCACTGTATTGATATCTTATTTTTTTCAGAACTCCTTGAAGTGTAACGATTCAGCAGGATTTTAACGATCCATAGTAAAAAAATAAAACATGATTAAATTTTACTAGGTACATGCAAAATCAATGGCCGATTCCCAAAATGAAAAAACATTTTGACTCCCCCTTTACTTAAAAATACACTAAAATTCAGGAAATCAACCAATTTTACTGAAATTTTCAATATTAATAAATATTGAAAATTTCACAATCAACAATCACGGAATATAATGAAACCATTATTTTTTTTTTAAATCTTAGTGAAAATGTATTATTTTTTTTAAAAGAAAATACACCTTTACTAAAGTTATATTTTTATATATTAATAAAAAAAAAATGCATGATTTTTTAACTGTTGCTTATGTAAACAAAGGATCGTAGATGTTAACAATTAAATTTTTTTTTCAAAATATTTCGTATATATTACGAAAAAGGCCAGTAAATACTGTGTTAATAAAATCACTATAACTCTAAGAAAAGTTAATTTTTTGAATTAGCGATATTATTATTGAATAAAGCATTGTTTAATCAATATTTTCACAAAAAAAAATAATATAATTGTAAAAAATATTTCATGTGATTTTAATGATTAGAGTTTTTGGAAAAATAAAAAATGCGACATAATTATGTTTCTCTTTCATAGAGGAACGTGGCATCATCAGCGCAAGAAATTTATTTTATAATCTTGAAAATAAACCAAAAATTGACAAATTTGAGATCCAGGAACTTAACGAAAAAAGAATTTTAAAAATTGAATAATTTCTACTAACGATGAACTTTCATTAGTATGGTAGCCCCGTTCTGTAATAACCAGGTGGAATTAGCCTTCCAACAATCACTCACTTTTACAGCGCAAAATTTTTTTTTTTTTTTAGAGATTCAACAATTTCGTTCATTTCACAATTCATCGTCAATTATTTGGAAAGATTTGTATTTGTTTTGTCTTTTTTTCATTCATAAATATTTAAGTTAAAAACAATTATTTATTAATAAATAAAGAAAATTCAAACATGACATTTTCTTTCAAAATTGAATTGTTTATCAATAAATAACTTTTAACTTTTTTTTCAATGAATAAATTGTCAGTGTAGTCATTGACTTTAATTTACTTTTTCACACTTAAAATAAAAAATAAAAACACTTTATTTTTAAAAGAATCAATGTAATTTATCGTTACGACACGTTAAGAATAAATCGAGTAACTAAAGTTTTAAATCATGTAAAAAAAAATTGATAAAATTGACGCAGTTCGTAACGTAAAAATATTTTTAACATTTAAAAAAGTTTTATTTCAAATTCTAAGGAAAAACATTGGTAAACAGACGTCATCAATAACTTCAGAGTATTACTAAATTAAAAACTGAACCTTTTCAGTTAAAAATAATTGCGTACACTCACAAATAATTAAATAAGCATTTCCTTTTTTATTATAACAAAATAAGGGTACTTAAATTTGTTTATAACCTTAAAAAGAATAAAGAAATTAATGGATAATAATTTTTCAACTTCTATAAACTATCATTACATTTTTATCTATAAAGTTAAAAATGATAAATGACATTTTTTTGTTTTCCATATATTTTGCATAGCAATAGTCAATTTGTAAACAACGTCCTTTTCCGATGAAGTTATGGCGGATTTTACTCATTTATCACATTTGAAGGGATAATTTTGCTAATTTTTAGTCAAACGTGGGATTTATTTTTTTTAATTCAGTGTCTTATGACTTTAATTTAATAATTATCTTTGAAATAGTTCCCAAAAACTTATATTTATCTTTTAAGGGATTTTTACAAGTAATTTTTTAAAGTTCAAAATTCATTGAATTTTTGGGGTTTTTGACCGTCGTAATTACATATATTATAATTTATTTTTCACACGTAAATATGCAGTTTTTTTCGTTTAGAGATTAAGTTTAGGCTTTTATCTTTCAAACACAATCAAAGTTTACACGGAAACTAATTAAATAATTAATGATAAGCGCTTTTTAATAAGCATAGTCCGTACAAGAAGGCGCCATTTTTGCACGTACCTAAATTTTACCCATTGCTCCAAAGTTGTCAATAATAAAAATAAAAATTAGATTCTATTCTGTGCGCGATTACACGTCAACACAACGGAAATACCTGGAAAAATTGTTTTTAGATTAAAAAATATATAGAGTTTAGAGTTGGGTTAAGTTTAATTAACGTAAAATGATCACTCAGTGCTTAACCACAAAGTGTAGGACAGAACGAGTAACCATTTTTTGTATTTCTAAAATAGCGGCCATTTTTTAAATACAATAGTTACTTTATGCGGTCAAGAACTGGGTGATAAATAATGCGATCTGGTTAGGAAGTGGATGATCATTTTACATTATATGTATATAGTAAAGTGAATTTCTATTCGAAAATCTTAACTATTTATTAAAAAAAATAAAATAAAATCTTCGATATATTTCAAGGGTTCCGACGTGTAAAAAAATAGAATCTCATTTTTTTATTATTTTGTTAACAGCGTGGGGGCAATGGGTAAAATTTTACAAAAATCACACTACAGAGCAAATTTAGCTAATGGAAAATCTGAAATATAATTCATCTCGTCATAAACGTAATTCTTAGTTCGTTTCTTTAGAATATAAACTTTATAGTTTGTTAAAAAAAAATTTTTTTAAATAGGCAGGGAGAGGGGGAGAGCTACAAGAAGCCTTTTTTTTAATTGTTGTTTCCGATTTGTTTGGACAATTTGACTCAACAGGACGTAAAACGGTCATCTGAAGACGCGGTAATTGATTGGCTCTCCGTTTCCCCACTTAGCAGCTGGGAAACCCCAATAAGTTGTTTACTTCCGGCTAGATTCAATTTGGGTAAACATGTATACCTTAGCTCAAATAAAAGTATATGTAAAACAAAATGCAATATAATTTGATTTAAAGTATGTGGCACTTCAGAAGATGCCACTGCCGCGCTGACTTCCGGTTTACCCTGCAGTAAATGTAGTTTCCTTATAAAGTACGGATGATCAAAAATGATAAACTTTTTTTTTTTTTTTTTTTATTCATATGTGAAAATATAATAAAATCTTTGTTTCACAAAATACAAAAAGACATTTCAAATCTTTGTTTAAAACAATGTTTGCTTATGCTTTTGTTACTAAATTGTTATAAAATATTTGCTTTATAAATTACTATTAAAATATACTAAGTTACTTATATTTTCATTTAAAAAAAAAATCAAAACATTATGTTGCCGTTTCACAAAATACAAGATATTTCAAAACTTTATTTATAGCAATAAAAAGACATTTGAACATATTTGGTTCATAAAATATTTACTAAATATTTACTCAAACATGAGTATTGATTTACTTCTCTCCAGGAGTTAGGCACAAGGCCAGTTTTTATCTTACTCCCACAAGTAAGATGTGACCCAAGGTCGGGAAAGTGGGGTTTAAAAATTGCCTGGGCAGTCCCGTCGGCATTCCCCGGTAGGGGCGCCTCAGGCAGTAAGCAATAAACTTACTCCTCCCAAAAGAGGGGAGGCGAACCCTGGGAGGGTGGACCTCCTAGAACGGCACAGGACTGTCCCATAGACCGGCGTAAATCAAGCCCCGAAGGCCAAGACAATACCAGTCTATGGGGTGCAGTATCCATCGGAACAGATACTACACTTTCTTCTTAGCCAAAAAGCCAAGTAAGCGCTCCTAAAAAAAAAAAAAAAAAATGCCGCTCGCCACTATTTCATTTTTTGTAGGCCAGAGTGCTCACCTTCTCGGGCGCTGGCTTTTCAAATCCCACTTACCCGACCTTGTGTCACATTTTACCGTTGTGAGAGAAAGATAAATAATATTAACCTTTTGTACTGTCCACACACGATTTTCAATGTAAAGCAAACGTGTAAACAAGATACAAAAGCACCCGCAAATGTTCTCACAAATGAACGGAAATTTTCATTCATTAGTAAGCAAGAACAAAAGTGAAAAAAATTGCGGAATATCCTGTCAATCCTGGCATCGCAGCTCAGTTCGCCGAAAAAAAAAAAAAAAAAAAATACAGTTCACTAACTGACCGTTTCATTTTCCATCCTATCTCCGTCGAAAAGTTAGGTGTCCTCGGTCCCGATACTTCACGATTCATACAAGACATTGGACGGATGATAGTCACTTGTAGGACCGAGCCCCGAAAGACCGCTTGGGTGTTCCAGTGCATCTCCCTAGCTAACATCCGTCCATTATGACGTCATCCCGCAACGTTTAAGTCTCGATGAAGAAAACAAACAAAATAAATGTTGCCCTAGTTGCAGGCAAATAAATAGAAACTTATACGTATTTCTTTTTAAAAAAAATCATCCACTCGATAATAAAGAGCAATGTGTATTTATTTATAAGTATATATCCGTCCAGTCACAAAAGTTTACCCGGCGAAAAAGGGAAGTAAGAACACAAATCTATTTCCATAATGAGACGTTTATTTTCTTTTTTCCTTTGTCTTCTCTACCGATTTATAGGTTTTATTTCCCTTTTTCTTTTCTAAACTTTTTAGTTGGAGACGTTTTTTTTCTTTCTGATTCACTTCCGCTAACGTCGTTGATGTTAAAAAGCTTGCAGTCATTTTTTTTAAGCAAAGTCAACGGTTGATGTTTATTTCTTTAGGTCATCAGAAATGGCTCGTTTTTTTTTCTTTGTTTTCAACTCGCGATAATATAATCCCTAATTATCCTATTGAAATAAAACAGCATTAGAAAGGATTACATTGGAAAGCAAATAGCAAGTCAGACAACCCTCGCTGTCTGAAATGAATTCGAAAAGAAATCCTCACTCAAAAAAAAAAAATCACGGTAGGTATTTTTTAGATCAGAAACAATTTATATATGAAAAATTAAATTACTGACGTTATTCTATGATGTTATATGAATATTAGTGCGAACACTGGTGAACAAGTTTTTTGTCATTTTTTTTTTTTTTTTGACGGAATGTTATACGAGATGATCAACAGTCACGGACAACGATTTAAATGTCAAGTTTGATAGGACATCAGCAGACATGATGCGTCATTATTCGATTTCATGTGTCAAATTTAAACTTAATTAATCTCTTCCTTATGATATAACTATTGAATTTGAAATACAATACATAAGGCTACATGTGAAGTACACGCTTTGTTAAACAGACTATCAAGTATAATTAAATCTATTATTTAGTTTAAATTTTTAAATATTTTATTTTCATTATTAAAAAAAGAAAAGACAAAACTTTAATGGCGACAATAAAAGACGCTTTTAATAGATTTTTAAAATCATTTCAAATGTCATTTTTTGGAAATGTCGAGTAACAGAATTAGTTGGTTATATTTTACACTTTGCCCCCACGCTGTCAACGGAAAAATAAAAATAAGATTCTATTTTTTTCTTGTGCGATTACACACCAACACGCTGGAAATACTTGTATTTTTTTTCAATTATTATTATATTTATTTATTTATTATTTTTTTAACTTTAGGCATTTTAACTTGGGTCATTTTACTATATAAATATAACGTAAAATGATCACCCGGTTTTTGACCAGATAGCGTAGGACAAAACGAGTAACCATTTTCGGGGTATTTACTATTTCCAAAATTGCCGCCATTTTGAAAATACAAAAAAAAAATGGTTAGGCCTACTCGTTCTGTCTTAGGTCCGAGATAAGACAAAATTTAAATTGCCCCAATTGGGAAAGACCTCTCTAGGATAGAACAGCTACACTTCGATCCCAGCACAAATGTCAGGCAGCTTGCTTGCTTTAATTTGAAGCTTAGCTTGCTTGTCACAGTATCAAGTGTGCACGGTAACAAGATACAAGCAAGATCCAGAGTGTTAATAGTATATTAGACTACCCGTGAACGGTTGGGTCAGTATTGTTGATAGCCTCTCTCTTTAATTATTTACGTCATCCGGTGTTCTAAGTTTTTTCTTCTTTTTTTTAAACAATGTCGTTTGTTTGGACCAAATTATTTTTTTAATAGGATTTTAAAATTTAAATATTATGGTATCGTTTGGTCTTTATTTTATTAAGTGGGCGAAATTGTTATGTTTTAATCTCCATATTTATGTAAATAACTTCAATCTACATGCGAATTTGCTAAGAATTTTACAGCCATAAATGACTTTCTAGTTTAATGTTTCCAAATTCCTTTCAAATTTCAAAGAATCACAAAGTAATTTTTTTTTTCAACTATTAAAAAATTCCAATGGCTGACTTGTTTACGAGGAAACTGAAATGCATTCTGGTCAAAATGTTCCTTAATATAAGTATCAACAAAATTCTGATAGATTTAATTTCGTAATTAATGTGTTTTTTTTTTGTTTTGTTTTTTAAAAACAAGATTAACATTTCCTTTTACACTATAGCATATAGGATTTCAATAAATATTCGACTAATCTAATATATAAAGAGAAGTCAGTCTGATTCTCAGAGTTCGTCATCAATAGCCTCTGTCCTACAATATACATAAATCATACCGAAAAACCAAGGTTTCTTTAATTTTTCTTCTTGGGCCATGTTTGTTTGAAAAATACTTATTTCGGCTCTGAACATTGTTAAACTGGGGCCATTTTGTACTAATCACCTTCACAGAATCGGCCGCTGACATCGTCAATAAAAAAAGAATTTCTACATTTCTTTATACCAGCTTTCAGATAACCAATTATATTTGTTTTAAATAAATATTAACCTATTTATTTCTTATTTTTTCTTGCATATTAAGTATAATAATTTGCTTTCTATAATCTATCTACAATGTTGTCTTACTGTAATGTTGCAAGTAGCCTTTGGAATTCATGAATGTTTTCATACCTATAACTCAATTTCTAATCAACTTACAAACCCAATGCATATACAGTTATCTGTACATAAGGTTTTCTCTTTCTTCAGACCATTTACCTTTGGAATTCCTTTCCTGCTTCCTCGACAATATAAACATGCAGAAACTTAAATGTAATGTTAAACATCTTGCTGCCAAACTCCCCACCTAGGTTGCATCCCTATCAATCTGCCCACATCATAGTAGCCCTGATGCATCAGTGACAATATGCCTTGTTTTGGGTGAATAAAAATTATAGACGCAATTCTTAATTATCTCTTTATATAAAAGGTTTTATGGGTATTTTTTTTATATAAATGAATAAATACGAAAGTTAGGCCAATTTCTCGTACTAACGGCAAAGTCAAAACGTCCTATTTCAAATTAATTTAACTTTGCACAATAGACGCATCATCTTTTTTATATACTGCTTGTGTGTGTGATATCAGTCACAAGGTTAACTAATTTGCATATCAGTTTTGAAAAAGGACATTTTATCAATTAACTATTTGTTGTTTTAATTCAATGATTGTTTTGATTTTAATACAAAAAATAGTTGTGTTTATTTCCTGTGCAAATATTCCTTTCTTTAGAGATGATCGACTTGATTTTCAACAAGTTGCGATCTATTTCTAAATTGTAAGTAAAAAAAGCAAATTGATTTCTTCCTTCTTTTCCGTCACATTTAAAGGATACATAACTTTGTATCGAAATTACCGGCAAAAGGGAATCTCATTCGATCATCCTGACTTCCTGTTTAGAAATAGTTACGGGTTGCAATCTACGTTATTTTACTTCCACAGTTACCTGCAAGAGTTTCTGTGACGAACGTGATGATCCTGAACATAGACGAGCGGTAAAGTGGTCCCGATTCGCCTCATCCCTGCCATAAAATAGCCTATCTCTGCCTGGCGTGCAATTTAAAAGTTTTAAAAATGTTTGAACATTGGATTTAAAAATGTTTGAACGATGGATTACGAATACTGGCTTAATTTTAGTTATTTTTATTTCAATATCCAGGACAGAAAATCATGTGTAGTTATGCAAATCGGGTTGACTTTGGGGTGTCTGATTAAACTCAATAAAAGGAGGAAATTGGGGTATCTTTTACAATAAAAGTCGCGGACGGGGTCCAAAAAACGAACGAGAACGGGTAAAAAAAATATATATATATATATATACAAGTGAAGGTGACCTACGTCGAGAATAGATATTTTCCTACTTACCTGTGACATTTGTATTTTTACGTAGTATACATGGGTTTTTATTAGATGTAAAAAAAAAAAAAATTCTTGTTTATTTTGGGCACGGATTTTTAATAAAAAAAAAAATAATAAAATATAAAAATAAAAAATGGCGCCGATCAGCCTATTTTCCAGCCTCGCTTACGTGGACTAATTAAGAAAAACATTAATCAATATTAAGTCTGGATTTAATAATTTCCTCACATGAATATAATTTCCGTTCAATGTTCATTAAGGCAAATTTTCAACAAAGTTATTAATTCAAAGAAATTCTTGAAAAAAGAAATTCTGAAAAGACTACACTAACAGGGATTGGTTATTCGGGAAAGTAACCCATCCCTGATTTATACTTTAGCTTTTGTAAGTATGGATGTCCGGAAGGACAATAATCTCGGTAAAAATCTAACATCTCGGTTAATGACTTTTCAAGTAATTACATAAAGTGGCGCTTGTTTGTCGATAGGGACCTCCAAAGCTAACCATAGAATAAATTATATGGTTAGCTAGGGGTAAGCATGCGTTTCGTTGAATTCCTCTGACATTGTCAAACTATGGAAGACCTAAATAGATTTTATTTACGTGTACGATAAAAGTATTATATACTTTTTATCATTTTTTTTTTTTTAATTTAAATCTTTCCAATTTTAATGTTATTCGGCAAAATTGCAATATGACTTAAAACTTATTTTGGTAAATTTATAGAAGTGCACCTTTCGTATTTCGACCCCTAGAAAAAAAAGTATCCTACTTTTTGGGGCAAATTACATGTAAACAGCCTCAACAAATATCCGCTATGAAAAAAAAGGATCAAGAGAACAATAGGGACCCCAGATCATTAACACAAGATGCGGGACATATTTTGGAATCACCGGTTGACCTCGCAATACACGTGGTCTCTATTTACAAAACACTTGTAAATAAATCTTTTATTTATTTTACTAAATGCAGTATATTTCGGAATTTTTTTTTCTTTTAACATGTTAATATTTATTTTAAGGCAGAGAGTCCATAAATAAAACAAATAAAATATTAACATGTTTTCTTTTATTTTTATATAAAGTACGCAAATAATGATGACGTCATTGATTGTGAAGCGCTTTGAGGTACTTATTGTTCGTAATATTCCACTACCTGTTTTTCAATATTTTTTTACTGGCCCAATTTTATTTTTCGGTGTACAATTACCTATAATATCGCTAGAGAATTCCGTGATTTTTAGAAATTTTTCAAATATTTTAGGAGGGGGATCAGTTTCCTATACAAATTTAACGTAAACTGATCACCCACTTTTTGACATGTTTGTTTATTCACCCATTTTTTTTCACCTTTTTTATGGACCAATTTTTTTTTTCTGTGTACAATTCCATATCATGCCGGGTTGTTTGGAAATTTTTTGAAGAATTTGTGATGGTCAAACAGTGGGAGTTCAGTTTACGTTAAATTTATATAGGAAACTCGTAAAATCTAAAATATTGGAGAAAAAAAAAACAATTCTCTAGTGACATCGAAAAAACAAAATAATGGTAAGTAAAAAAGAAAAACGTGTGGTTGAGTATTACGAACAAGCGCCCATAAAGAATAAAATAAATAAAGTCTTGGAATGTTATTTTTTTTTTTATATTAAAAAAATTAAATTCATGGATTTTTTTCATTACAGACATTTGAAGAAAATTTGTATGTCCAAAAATAAAATTTGTTTTATTTATTAATACTAAAAAAAATAAGTTAATAAAATTAATGTCATGGGATTTTTAAATAATTTGAAAGTGTTTACAAATAATTTATTTCTTTAAATTCATAATTCCATAATCGATGTAGTTCTGGAAAATTTCCGAACTAGTACCTCTCATTTGTCTAAATTTCACTTTTACCAGATTCCAGGATCCTTCCACGGTGTTAGTGTGGATTGTCAGATCATTCAGGTCCACAAAATTGTATCTGCAGTTAACGATGGAATGGTTCTGCAGAGAATTATAGGCTCGCCAGCCATCAGTTACAATACGTGTTCCTTCCGGAAATCCATACTTACAAAAGCTAAATGCATAAATCAGGGCTGGGTTACTTTTCCAAATAACACAGTGTTTGTTTTTTTAAACTCGTTTGAATAAAATTTATAAAATCAATTTTTTTTTTAAGTACCTTTTGTCTCCAACCTGTCAACAGGAAAATAAAAATGAGAATATATTTATTTTCGTGCGATTACACTTCAAAACGGTGGCACTTTTCCCGGCCACCAGCGCCAAATGGCTCAATCGCAGTCATTTAAAAATAAAGAATAGTCTTCAATATTAAAGATAAGCATATACTTGTCATTTTATTGCCCCCCCCCCCCCGAATACATTTTTTTAGTATCTTTTATGTTATACTTAATCTTTTGCACTTTAAGGGTAGCGCTGATATAATAACGTTATTATTTAGAAACCCATTATAAATTTTAAAAAAAAAAACATTTCACACACATGTGTGAAAAATATTGTTTTTGTGTGACCATTTTAAAACAACAAAAAAACACGGTTACTCGTTCTTTTCTGAGATATGTGATAAAGAATTGAGTGATCATTTTACGTTATATTTAAATCGGTAGTAATCTGCCAGTGTAATCGCAAGAAAAAGAAATTTCATTTTTCCGTTGACAACCTGCAGGCATAGAGTAACTCACCCACCCATTTTTTTTTTTTTTCAAACATTAATTTCTATATGAAATTGATGTAGTGAACATTTGCACTCTGAGTTGGGAACAAACAAAATGGCGCTTCTACAGAATTTGAACTGAACCAAACAGGGTTCGGTTCAAATTCTGTAGGAAGTACCCAAAAATGTTTTATCTTTTATCTTTTAACCAAAAACGGATCAGGTAACGGCCACGGTAGTACACTTTGATGTTAGTCCGATGGCTTCAAAATAAGACATTTGATGCTTCTTTACTTTCACGACGACATGAAAATATTTAAAGAAATGTATAAACTTTGTTATGTACTTACATGTTATCTGAAAATAAGATTGTATAGAAGAAATTACGCAAATTCATCCAGTATTTAATTATAAGAAAAAAAACAATCTTACGTATCTGTAGACATTTATACTTACTTAATAGGCAAGGGAGATAACTCAAATTTTGTTTTCGGGGAAAATCAAAATAGTGACGGACAGATAAAATCGTTTTTTATTTTTTATTTAATAAATGCTGCATGAATTTGCGTAATTTTTTTATCTTCTTTTCAGCTACCACGTAAGTACATAACAGTTTATACATTCTTTTAGCTATTTTTAAGAGAGGCCTAACATGAGAAAGTAAAAAAAAAGTGAATGTGTACGAGTATGGTACCCGAAATCTTCGTTTACAAGGCGGAGATCACGTGATATTAGTAGCACCATTTTTATCTACCTAAATTGGGATCTACGCAGCGAGATGTCTGTTTACATTAGTTTTAAATTTCTGCATGTCAGTACTGTCGGGGAAACAGTGGGCAGGGAGGGAGTTCCAGAGGCCAGCAGCACGAGGAAGGAAAGCTATTTGAGTAGAAGGCTCTCCGGCATTTGGGGACCTTCACAGTGAATGAATGGGATTTAGTTGATTGTCGAGTTGGTTTAGTGAATTTACGTCGAGGGAGCACCAGAGTAGCCAATTCATCGGAGCATAATCCATTGAAGTATTTGTAAAACAAGCACAAGGATGCTACATTGCGGCGATGGGACAGGGACTGGAGCTTGGTTGACAGTAAGGGATCTATTAGGTTGGCGATTTATTTTTGGACCTTGTCAAGGAGGAAGAGACTAGTAGATGATGCACCAGCCCAGATGTGGTAACAATACTCCATGCATGGGCGGATGGTGGCTTTGTAGAGATACAGGATAATGTCAGGTGTGAGGAGTTTACTAGCACGGTAGAGGGAGCCAACCTTCTTTGCGGCAGCCTTGGCAATGTCTTCACTGTATTTGTTCCAATTCATGTTACCTGTGAAGGTTAGGCCGAGGAGTTTGAATGATGAACTCTCAGGTAGGGTGTTATTTGCCATGACAATCGGTGGTTGGAGAGGTTTCTTGTAGTTATTGAAGGAAAGGAGCTTTTTGTCTTTGCGGCATTAAAAGTTACCAAACATTGAAATCATTGAAATACAAACGAACAAGTGATTGTCAAAAAACAATTAATTTATTAAAGAAAATAAACAAAGTTTTTTTTAAACGAAAATAGTAACAAATGTGATTTTTTTTTTTGTCGGTGGGTTTTCAAAATACAGCTTCTAAGCTGTTTCCTTACGGCCGGTCCCTTTTTTTTGTAAGGGACATAAAAACGGTGCGTCTAATATCACGTGATCGCCTTGCAGACGAAGATTTCGGGTACTATACTGGTACACATTCACCAAAAATAAGGGAAAAATAAAACAAATTTTTTAAAACCCTATTTTTTTTTTTTAATTAAAACATGGCTGCACTTTTAATTATTTTCTCTGTATATTTTTCCATTCTTAAATCCAATAAATGGCGAAATTGACTTTTAGCGGCCCCTAAAAATTTAGCGATACTGAAAAATTTATTGTATGTTCCTGTTCAAACTTTAGTATAAAAAATGGAAGAGGCTATATTGCCGGTCCCGGCAAAATAACGATTCCTGCGTTATTTTGCCGGTTCATGTATATTTAACTAAATTGTTAAACATACAGTGACGCCCGGCACAATAATTATTTACTAATGTAAAGGGATCGTTATTATGCCGGTTCATTTTTTTTAAAAAACCTAATTGTTATGGCCTTGCGAAAGAAAAGGTAATTAAATAAATAAGGGCAAATATTTAAAAACAATTTGTTTTCATCATCAGTTGTGTCGGTTAAAGAAAAAAAAAAATCGACCTGCCCTATTGTGTCGGTTAAAGAAATATCTGCTTACTTTTCATAATAGAATTAATGTTGATGAATTTTCCCAACATTACTAAGTCTGCTCTCGATTTAAGTAATTGAAATTTTCCTTAAGTTATATATAAAGAAAAAAAATAAGCAACAAATAAATGTTACCAAAGGAAACATAAATTATTATTCTACCTACCTGTATAAGTTTATTTGTTTATTTTATTATTTATTTTGATAAATGATTTTTTTTTATAAAAATAAACAAATAAACTTATACAGGTAGAAGAATAATTTATGTTGCCTTTGGTAACATTTACTTGTTAAAAATGTGCTTTACTTTACTTTATGAAAAAAAAACTTCGATAATGTTAAAATATACAGAAAATCACTGGATTTAAACAGTTTCTATTTTAAAATGTTCTTTCGATGAAATCATAAAATAAGTCGTAATTTTGAAGAGTTCACTCCTAATCGAATCAACCGGAAGTAAAAATTAATTTTATCGTTATTTTAAAATATATTGTCGCTTAATAAAGTTTTAAATTATACAAAAAAATCAATCAGGCAAAGATTAATTAAAAACAAACAAAAAAAATCAATCAGGCAAAGTTTTAAATTATAAATAAAATTTCGTTTGATAAAGTTTTAAATAATACAAAAAAAATAATTTAAATAATAATAAAAAAAAAGTAATTTACAGTTAAATAAACACGAGCTGGCAAAATAACGTAAGACTCATTATTGTGCCGGGCGTCACTGTATGTTTAACAATTTAGTTAAATATACATGAACCGGCAAAATAACGCAGGAATCGTTATATTGCCGGTCACGGCAAAATAACGCAGGAATCGTTATTTTGCCGGGACCGGCAATATAGCCTATTCGATAAAAAATGTCAATGTTAAAAGTTATGAAAAACACCTTCCCCTACCACCAACCATAAGTCGAGGTGGCAATAGGAAAATTAAAAAAAAAATTTAAGACGGAAAAGGTGCGCACGACAGGACAGTTAAAAGTACTTTCGCCCAATAAATAAAAAGTTTAAGGATTTAAAAATAATATTTAATAAAAATTTTAATAAATCAAAGAAAAAAACTTATGAAAAGAAAACTTGGTTCGATCGTAGTATGGACACTGTTGGAATAACTGACCTATTCCGTTTGGTTTTCGCACAAATTTAGAGATAAAATTAAATTTGCTTCTGCTGTTTAGCTACATTAAAATATTTAAAGAAATGTATAAACTTCGTTATGTACTTACAGAAAAAAATACGCAAATTCATCCAGTATAAGTTATTAAATTATAAGAAGAAGAAGAAGAAAAAAACGAATTTTAAGTTTCGTTAGACATTTTCACTTATGAAATATAGACTATTTCAAATAGACAAGGGAGATACTAAAATTTTGTTTAGTGGTTTAAAAAAAAAAAATGGCTACTGAATGATAAAATAGTTTATTTTTTATTTAATAAATACTGAATAAACTTGCGTAAATTTTGGTGTACATTTTTTTCAGCTACCACGTATTTCTTTAGTTATTTTTGTTTTAAGAGAGGCCTAACATGTCAGGGCTAAACAGTAGAAGCACCTTAAATTTTATTTCTTTAACTAAACTAAAATTCTAATTTAGTTTTTAACGTACATAAATTTGAACTTTTATTTATTTATTTATTTATTTATTTATTTTTTTTACGGCCACCTGTTTTTTGTTTTTTTGTTATCTTTTGATACTATTAATTATCAAATCGTATACTTTAACCGGAAGTTCTCCATTTTCGCTTTTAAATTAAAATTTATTTTGTGTAAAGTTCGTTTTGTGTGTATAATAGAAATAAAAATTTAAAAATTGATGTATTAAAACGAAATGGCCGCCAGCGATTAAAAAGTAAGCATTTCAAGATTTCAAAAGAGAAGTACAATTTTAGGTATTTGGTATTTAAGCAGATTAGGACCCAAGCTAACCCTAACAAGTCGATTTTAGCTTTGGTTCTAATCTGCGTAAGTACCTTTTATTTTAGTACAGACAATACAATTCAAGATCAATAATCGATTTGAATCAAAAAATGTGGACGAAAACGAAGTAAATGTTAAGAGTCCCTATAAAATAATTGAAACAAGTTCTTTTTGTTATTTTTGTTTTGTTTTTTTAAAGAAAAAAAATTAATATGAAAAGAATGTATTTTTTTTATTTTTAGATAACGGCAATGCCTTATATCTATATTTGGGAGGGAGAAAATGATCATTAAGAGAGAGAAAGGAACAACATCATATGAAATACTCCAACTCTACATTCAATCAATTACATTTCTTTTTTTTCTCGCAAGATGACCTCTCTCCTCATCCATCGAATAAAATGAAGTTCATATTAATAAATCTAAATATATGTATATTATATGCCAACATCGGTATAACAATTTACTTACCAATAACATTTTCAATCGCAGACATTGAGGTAAAAATGGTTAGTTCTGTTGATGTGAAGCCGGTTATATCGCTTTGTCTTAGTACTCAATGTATGTATAACGCCATTTTGGGCTTTGAAAAGAACTTTTCGGTGGCGGAAATTACCGAACTCGAATTCGTTTTTCTTTCGGTAATCTTCGGTTTGTTATCTGTAAAACGAACTTTACCGAATGATCATACACCTCTCACTGACTTCCTCTTTAATAAAGGCTTTGATATCTCAATAACTTTGCCGCATTGTTTCTTTTGGTAATTATAAGGTAATCATTATTATTATCGACATAAATTATTTTAAAGGAAATAGAAAAAGTGATTACCAAAAATGAAAACGTCAATTAGGTTTATGACTTTTTAGTTTTTAAACAAATTGTTTTTGTATATCTACTCGATCTTTCTTTTTATATGAATAAAACGAGTGGACACTTCTGTCAAAAATGACAGGAAAAAATTATGGTTCGCCAGTGTTCACACTAATATTCATATAAAATAACGTCTCAATCAGTAAAGTTAAAAGAGAAAGATAAAAAGAAAACGTTTCAAATCGGAAAGTTGTTTCTTCTTTGAGAGATTTTTCGTATTGCCACCCGGACTTAGGGTTAGGAAGAGCATGTGTTTTTAATGAATTTTAAGTTAAAATTAAATTTTAATTTTATTTGTGTTTTTGAAGTATCATTTGGTAAAGAATAACAAAGTACATAATGTATTACAACTGTTTTAATCGCTTTCAAAATCAGTTTTCAGCCCGCGACACAGAAGCATTTAGGTCAATATTTTTACACATTTCTGAACGGTATCTTGTCTCACGTTGACATTCATAGCAAGATATTATTGTTAAAATCATTCTTTTAAAAAAAAAAAAAAAAAAAAACACTTGCCCTTCCTTAACCCTACCACTAACCTAAAGTCCGGGTGGCGTTACAAAAATCTCTCACTGTCTGCCTAATGTTTTTGTTTTAATTTATTTTTGTAGCGCACAGTTAATTTCATTGAGAAAGTATTCTTTTTCGACTGACACTGCAAAATAAAATATTATGTGACCTAACATTAGAGGAGGAGCAGGAATTTCGTACCGCGATTTTAGCAGAGTATTAAAAGTTGTTTGGAAGTAATACGGAAACTAATAATAATAGATCGTTTATTAAGAAATTATCGGGTTTGCTCGTTTTATTTTGTTTTTGTATTGCGAGTCGATTTCTGTAGTTTTTACACTTCTCATCCTCCTCGGACTGATGACTTTTCATTGCACGCTCATCAGTTCGATCAGTAGCGAGTAATGAATGCCACAAGACCATGAGCGCCCTTGTAACGTTATAAGGCCATTTTACAATAAGCAAGATGCCTCCAATGGCAAGGCCATTCCTATAACAGGCCAGGCGATCATCCCATCATACAACAGTTAAAAAGAGAAGAGAAACTACCCTGTGAGATTAGGTTGATGTTTTCGTGTGTTTTACATATCAAACTAATAACAACCACAATTAGCTAATTGATTAATTTGACGAATTCCTATAAATGAAAAGATAGGAAACTTTGAGTAAACAATGGAAAATGCATAAAAAATGGTATTTCTTGAATAAATAACATTGTCAATATGAAAAGAATAAACAACACTCAATATGAAGAGAAAACCTTAAAAAGATTATGACATGAAACTTTTACTAAATATATAAAACTAACCAGCAAATATGGCTTAAGAAATCAAAACAGTCTGAACTACTGTTTTTTTATTGTTTTTTTTTTGTTGTTTTTTAATTAATAATGACAAAAAAATAATTTAAAAAACAGCCTGAACTACTGTTTTTTTATTGTTTTTTTTTTGTTGTTTTTTAATTAATAATGACAAAAAAATAATTAAAAAAACAGTCTGAACTACTGTTTTTTTATTGTTTTTTTTTTTGTTGTTTTTTAATTAATAATAACAAAAAAATAATTAAAAATACAGTCTGAACTACTGTTTTTTTAATTATTTTTTTTTGTTGTTTTTTAATTAATAATGGCGAAAAAATAGTTCTTGATAACATTCAATTTTGATATTTTACATTAGACTCACAAACTTATAATCCAAATAACTGAATACTTAGAAAATAACCTCCATTCTGTAGTGGAATGGGGACAAAAATGGATGGTAACATTTAATGCCACTAAGACAAAGCTTCTTTCCTTAACACTTATAAGAAACCTCTTCAACCACCGATTGCCATGGCAAATAGCACCCTACCCGAGAGTCCAATATTCAAACTCCTCAGCCTAACATTCACAGGTAACATGAATTGGAACAAATAAATTGAAAATGCTGCTAAGTTTGCCACGAAGAAGGTAGGCTCTCTCTACCGTGCTAGAAAACTTCTCACACCTGCCAGTATCCTATATCTCTACAAAGCCACCATTCGCCCATGCATGAAGTATTGTTATCACATCTGGGCTGGTGCATCACCCGCTTGTCTTTACTTCTTAGATAGGGTCCCAAAAAGAGTCTGTAATCTAATAGGTCCCTCACTGTCTACCAAGATCCAGCCCTTGTTCCATCGCCGCAATGTTGCATCCCTGTGCTTGTTTCACGAGTACTACAATGGAAAGTGCTCCGACGAACTTGCTTCTCTGGTGCTCCCTCGACGTAAATACACCCAACCAATCCGACAATCAGCTAAATCCCATCCATTCACTGTGGAGGTGTTCTCAGATCAATGAGCGTGAAGTGTTAGCAGTTAAAAAGATTTCTGCTGACTGACTGAAAATCTTGCCTCCAGTTAAAGACCCCAAATGTTAGATCTCTCGGCCTGTTATAGGGATAGACTTGCTCCATGCTCAATTTTCAAACCACTAACTTCGACTGGCTGCGACTAGCACCAATTTTCGGTCTGCCATTGATATGGTTTGCTACTTCCTACTGATGTTTCCAGCTGTCGACTACCTCTTGCCTGTCCTGTAGAGGAAAAGGCGATATCAAAAATAAAAATGAAAAAAATCTGTCCATAAAAAAATATACCAATTTCATTGACAACTTGTTAGGACAACCGAAGATAAAGAGTTTATAGTAAATGGGAGTTCAGAGTGTTCATGAATGTTCCAAGTGAACGAGTAATTTAGTCTGTAAGAAGTAAAGTAGACATGTTTATTTCGGCTGTCGCCGTGTGAGTTTGCATGTGACAGTGTAAGTTCAGTAGACTAGTATGCAGTGTGCATATTTATGCTTGCCCATTGTTTAGTCAGTATATACGCGAACTTGTGTGCGGATGAGTAGTTCGTGAATGAGAGAAATAGCATTTAGCCTGTATGAGAGTATGTGCGGACTTGTGTATCAGTGAGTTTGTGAATCTTTCCTGTTGAGTCACTTGTAGACCTTTAGCCCAAAGTGTTGCATACCTTGCTTTTCTCCCTCGCTTGTAGAGGGTTGATCGCATCGTCCAGTGAGTGATCGTCTAGTGGATGAATTCTTTCTTCTCTGCCATCGTCTGTTGTCTGCAATAAAAGCCATGTCGCCCCCGAAGACAAACTCTGCTTTTAAATTTAATTCATTTAATTCATTTTATTCAAGTGTTGTTATTTCATCTGGGGAAAATTCACCATGCCGAGAGAGACTAAGAGAGCAAATCCCACGTTATCGTGGATAGTTATTAATGTTTTCTTAACTATTCCTAGAGAGGGGGGTGAGGATTCTCACGCTTGTCTTCCCTGAAGGGAAATATTCCGTATCTTTACATTGTGAATCGCACGTCCTCTCAGTTCGCTTTCCGAAACAGACTGACTAAAAACTTGCTTTTCACAAGAACGAGTGACGTCACAGATCCCTTTGTTTCCCACGCAAGGCCCGCAAAGTCACAGAGTGTAGACTGACCCTTGATCTGGGGTCTCGTCATGTGTAACCTTGTCACGTCTGCCAGCTCTGACTGTGAGAACAAGCCCTGTTCTGCACTCGACTGCCCTGCGTTAATTCACGCAAGTCAAATCAACGATTCCCAACAGATACGTCCATTCCCATAGGGCCATTATCTAACAAAAGGCCTAGAATGGATTTAGAGACATGCTCCGTGTGTTAGCTCTGAAAGAAAGTGGAAAAAAGGAAAAAAATGCTAGTGTTTAAGTTTTTAAATAACGTGCAAATTTGGAGGTGAATATGTGATTGGTTGAAAGAAGTTGCTGATTGAAGATTTTGTCCAATCGAGAGTCGATATTTTTAAACAACATTCATGCTGCTGCTGCTGCTACTCCCATAGTCAATCTGTCAACTCGAGCAGCCCATAGCGAGCACAGCAATCAACGTCCCTCTTTCCTGACCAAACACTGACATTCTATATGTCTGACTCAGGACAAACACTGCGCTTTTCAGGACAACTTACCTTCTACACATTTAATGTGTTACCCATCTTTCCCCCCCAAAATTTATTTTTCAGTCTGCCTAACAGTTATCCAAACTTGGTGCAACGTTCACACCCTATCAGCATCGATTGACCAGACTTACTCAGCTGTTTCTCCAACCTCAGTGACGTCCACGTTTTGACTACCAAAGTTGGAGTAGTGACCTAACCAGGCGCTCCGCATCAACCCTTTCTGTGACACTGGCAGCTGAAACAATCCTTCTTTATTTTATCTTGTGCCTAGGATGCTATTTCACCTGTCTATTCATATTTCACAAAATCCCTGTCTGAATTTCGGCTCACCTCAAAAAAGTTGTTGGGGGTGATCTTCAACAATTGTTGACCTCGACGTGATACATATGTAGTGGCCAACAAATAAAATGACAGCATGCATAAACAAACCAGTAATTGATGCACCTCTTCTTTGGCCTTTTGGCTAAGATCAAAGTGTAGTATCTGTTCCGATGGATACTGCACGCCTGTCCTGTGCAGTTCTAGGAGGTCCACCCTCCCAGGCTTTGCCTCCCCTCTTTGGGGAGGAGTAAGTTTATTCCTTACTGTCTGAGGCGCCCCTACCGGGGAATGCCGACGGGGCTGCCCAGGCAATTTTTAAATGGCCAGAGTGCTCACCTCTCGAGCGCTGGCTTTTCAAACCCCACTTTCTCGACCCGATCTTGGGTCACATCTTACTTGTGGGAGTAAGATAAAACTGGCCTTGTGCCTAACTCCTGGGGAGGAGTAAATAAAACCAGTAATTGATGCATCAGCTCCCCTCAACGTCATATGAATTACAACATGACCACCAAAGGAAGATCACACAGTCGACCACCAACTTTGAAAAAGTAACCTAACCCAACCAGGCACTTCTCATCAAACCGCCCTTGTGAAGCCAGCAGCTGACCCCCCCCCCGTCCCTAAAAACCAACCCTTCCTCACCGTTCTTGGCCTTTTGGCTAAGATCAAAGTGTAGTATCTGTTCCGATCGATACTGCACCCCATAGACTGGTATTGTCTTGGCCTTCGGGGCTTGATTTACGCCTGTCTATGGGTCTGTCCTGTGCAGTTCTAGGAGGTCCACCCTCCCAGGCTTCGCCTCCCCTCTTTGGAGAGGAGTAAGTTTATTGCTTACTGCCTGAGGCGCCCCTACCTGGGAATGCCGACGGGGCTGCCCAGGCAATTTTTAATGGCCAGAGTGCTCACTTTCTCGGGCACTGGCTTTTCTAAACCCCACTTTCCCGACCCGACCTTGGGTCACATCTTACTTGTGGGAGTAAGATAAAAACTGGCCTTGTACCTAACTCCTGGAGAGGAGTAAATCAATACTCGGCTAGCAGGGATCTGGTGAAAATACAGGAGGAGTCAACATTAAAATTTATCATCTTCTCGTCACTTCTGCATGTGTCAAGAAAAGATGTGTCAGGTACAGAACCACAAATCAATGGACTGAAAGTAGCAACGTTTCTTTTTCGCCATTTTTTTGTGTGCCCTGAGCATGTAACAACTAAGCCTTACTGTTCTGCAGGTTAACGAATAGCTGCGGCCAACGAAGAGGACGTCATGTAGAACAGACAATCCTGAGGAACCAATCTTTGCAGAATTCCGACTTGCCTAACAAACAAATCACCTACAACAGTATTGAAAAAATCTACCCAGTTTAAAACGAGTACAGACACATAATATTTAATCCTGATCAATATTTAAATTTTTACTAACCATAAATAAAGGAAGGCAGAGAAGTTCTTACACTCACAGTCAGAAGTCCTAATAATGCAAATCATCAGGTACTAATTTATTAACAGATAATGTTTTCAATATTCACCAGTAAATTCATTTTTTAAGTGTTTCTATTGACTAATGTTGAGTAATTTGTTAAAGCTTTAAATTAAAAATGTTTTAAACTAAAAGCTTGGACTCTATTCCTTTATTATATTTAGAGCTTTAGTATTTTGATTACGATTTAGCTTTCAACCAACTTTTTGTTTGACCTTTACGAATTAGAATATATATATATATATAAATTCCCGAAACAGTTTTTCATGATAAACAACTGATGATCCCTTAAAAGTGTTAGAAATAAACTAATATAATAACTGTAAAAAATAAATTGACTTACATGAGTGATTTTCCACTGGAAGACTTGGGACTATCAGTTTTTTTTTTGTTTTTTTTTTTTAATATAGTTTTAATGGTTGAGAAACTATCGAGACTATATATATATATACGGATAATGAAGTGATGAAATAGATAAAATTTGCATAGTTTACAAGTTTATTAACTCATCAAGTGTTCAAACAAGGAATACAAATACAAAATGATCTTTAAACTATATAAAAATATATTTTAAAATATATATATTTGTTCCGGGGGTTCGAATCGTGCGGCTGGTTTCAATGGGTATCTCTACACATTGAGGATTCCGACAGGATGAAACGTCTACATATGTAGATAATATTTAAATATTTATCATTAAAATAATTATTTGTAGCCCCTTCTTAGTTGGGCCCTTTAATGAGTAATAATAGAAGCCGTTAAATCTAAGCTAACAATGCAAGTTCCTATCTGTTTAACACTGTTATGACGGCTGACTATAGCTGTCCGCCTCCTAGACACATAAATAGAATTTATTTCTCATCTTGTCCATAGCCATTCTATCGTAGAGTCATCAGTTGGAGCGCTCAGAATTGGAAGTAAATATAACTCTTGTTCCAGGGTTCGAATAGTGTGATTGGTTTGAATGGTTATCTCTACACTGATGATTCCGCAAGGATGAAATGTATACGTATGTAGATAACATTGAAATATTTATTATTAAAATAATTATTCATATATATATATATATATATATATATATATATATTGTTACAAATAAAGGGTATTTATCAAATTATCAGATAAATAAAATGTATTTCATAACTATTAAATCAAAGTGAGCCAAATCTACCCTATCCTGCGTCTGTTCTATTTGTCCTTTGGACCCAAACAAGTTAGAAAGGAAGAAATGTTGTATCCTGTTGAACCGACACCGTCTAACCCACCCTTAATCTTGCACTCAAGAGAAGCGAATCTTATGTCCTATCAGCGACACCCTTCCCCCCTCCCCCCGTCCTCAACCTAACTGAGAGAAAATCAAACGACATCCGGTTGACTGTCGGCTCTTAAAACATTCACGAACGTCATCACCTCATATCAAAGGGAAAAGTATCGTCGCATTTTACCTCTTATTTCCGGTTAGCAACACCCTCTCGCCCATCCTAAACCTTTAGCAAAAGGAATTCACTGATTGGCTGAAAAAAACTGCTTATTGGAGATTTTGTCCAATCAAGAGTCGATACGTGAATACAATATTCAGTGAACTACTATTCCCAATAGTTTGTTTTATGGAAATCGCTCAAGACAATGCACGAAGCAAATTGATGTAAGGAGCTAAAACGAAAAAAAGATGATTATCGCAACGATAGGAGATGCCTATTGACCCTAGTCTTCAAAAGACCAAAACTATACATAGAAGGAAAACACTCAGCAGGAAGAGAGTTTCACAAGCCTGCAGTTCTTGGAAAGAAGCTACTGGAATAGAAAGCTGTATTATAACGAGGTATAAATACAGCGAATTGGTGAAGATCACTAGACCAACAAATCAAACGTGCTGGAACAAAGGAAGCAGTGAATAGATCAGACAATTCTGAAGAACACATGCCAGTATTTATAGAAAAACTTGAGACTAGAAACATCACATCTGTGAGAGAGAGAGGGTGCAGAGAAGAAGAAAGAGTGGGGGTCAACCAAATTACAGATACGCTTGTAAACCTTATCAAGAACCCTCAAATGGAACAGACATTCACCAGCCCAAATATGACAACAGTACTCCATACATAGTCTGATGGTAGATTTGTAGAGATAGAGAATAGCCTCAGGTGTGAGAAAGTATTCAGAGCGATAAAGAGAATCGACTTTACGAGAAGCAGAAAGAGCAATGGACCTTATGTATGAACTTTAAGATTTAATGAGAAAGAAAGACCAAGAAGTTTCAGGGTCGATTTCTCCTCAAGAACAGAGCCATCCATTAAAATCTAAGGAAGAAAAGGGGCACGTCTACAGTTGAAAGGCACGAGCTGAATCTTAACAAGATTAAACGAAACAAGTCATTTCGTACCCCAATCCACAACCGAACCCAAATCAACTTCTAGACCAGTTTAATCATTCTTCTTTGTACACCTTCTAATTTTAGTATTATATCCCGATATCCCATGTCTCGCTAATGGTTCTGAGAATTTAGTACAATATTCTAGATGAGGTGTATTAAAGTCATAAATATTATTAACAATGTTTTACTGTCTTTCTCATAAAATGTATACAAAATAATGTTAATCATATGTATTGACATAAAACAATAAAATTCTAAACACATTATACCAGGTAATTATTAAAAGTTTCTTTTTAAAACTATTATGTAAATTAGACATCCTATTAACTTTGGGACCGGCCATTGTCTCTCTCTCTCTCTCTCTCTCTCTCTCTCTATATATATATATATATATATATATATATATATATATATATATATATATATATATACACACACACTAGAAGAATATATTAAAATTAATTCCCGAACAGAAGTTTTGTACCACTTTTTATGTCCTTTAACAAGGATTAAAAGTAATATATAATGATACTAAATCTTACGTCTAGAATCCTTGTTCCAATTATGATCAAAATCCATTACATGATTTTGATTCTAGAAAATGTTTAAAATTTAAGACTTAAGTTTCATGGATCTTGGCAGAAATTGAAATTCAGAGAATCTTGCTTAATTGGTGTCTACTGACTATGGATCAAATTTAATGCAAATCTGAAGTATTTGAATTCTCAAATGGGAGGTTGTTCCAACATTCTGTCTTCTAAAAACATTTTAAATACTCCAAAGAAATTGAAATTGAGGCAATATTTATTATTTGATGTATATAAACATATATGCATACCTAACTTTATATATATACAAGTTACTCATCTCTCTCTTAGCCATCTCTGTATTTCTCTTAACCATGAACATTTAGAGAAAGACTGGCTCTCTTTTCTTCAGCAATAAATAAAAAATAATAACAGTTATATATAATAATAATAATAATAATAATAATAATAAGAAGAAGAAGAAGAAGAAGAAGAAGAAGACGGAGAAGAATATATATATATATATATATATATAATCTCTCTCTCTCCCTCTCTCTCTCTCTCTCTCTCTCTCTCTCTCTCTCTCTCTCTCTCTCTCTCTCTCTCTTGTTCATGTGCATGTGTAGACTAAACGGTCTGTAAAGTTACATGGATTTTCTGAAAAAATGAATAAAGAAGTGATCATTTGAATTTAGCATCCTATTGTTTATATATATATATATATATATATATGATGGAAAAAGCAAAACACACAAGTAAGTAAATAAAATAAATATGTGACTTACTGTCTATGCTGTTCGTGTTAGGGTAGGACGATTCTAGAAGCAAGTTAATTCAAAGATGCAGTGATAGTTTTTTTTTTAATATAGATGTTTTTTCTTTTTACTAAAACAATGTTTATTGTGTAAGAGTCTTGTTAGATAATTTTCGAAACCTCTGTCTCTTCGATTGCTTTGCATGAAATGTGGATACTACACTCATATATATATACATATGCACACACACACACACACACACACACATATATACATATATATATATATATATACCTATTAATAATACATATGAACGTCTTCCCGGATTTTCCCGAGATTAACTGTTTTTTTATTCATTCACTTTAAAAGAAATAAAGTCATTTTTGGAAACCAACGTTATGCTTAATTGTTTCAATAATAGAAACTTACAGAGATTCACTGTTAATTTTCATTGGATAATCAACAATATAATTATCCAATGAAATCGCCACGTTTATTACAATTGTAGCATTCAAAATGTCATCCAGAATCACTGGGTATTTATTTAAACATTTCCTAACTTTATTTAAATTACATCTACATTTTAAGAATTACATTCTGACATAGAAGCTGTATTACAATGAGGTATCAAAACAGCGAATTGATGGAGACCATTAGACCAACGAGTCAAACGAGCTGGAACAAAGGAAGCAGGGAATAGATTACACAGTTCTGAAGAACACATGCAATAATAGTATTTATAGAAAAGACTGAGACTAGCAACATCACGCTTGCGAAAGAGAAAGAAAAAACAGGTTTGGGCCAATCAAATTATAGATAAGTTTCTATCCCTTATCAAGAACCCTCAAATGGGACAGAGATTGACCAGCCCAAATATGACAACAGTATTTCTGTGTGTAGTTGTTGAGAAGAACTTCACATTTAGTAGTTTGTGAAAAAACAATAATATTGTTAGTTGGTCATCGCATATTGTAGTAGGTATATCATAGTTGATTAGTCTCTTCTACTGTTGATGAATATTTCTGGGTTGGCTGCTGCTGATGGCATTCGGTAAAGGAGCATCCATGGGCTGGTTGCTGCTGCTGGCATTCAGATCTTGTTTGTTGAGGTTGATGCTTGGACAGTTGCATTGGTTTTTGTGATCGTCTTTTTTTTCACAGAATTTTAAGTTGATTTCCAGTATTTGAAGCAAATGACTTTTATCACAAATGTTGGTAGTGTAGCAGTTACATGAAAGATCTATTTCTTCTGTATGTACACGTAATATATTGCATAGTAATAAGTTGTGATTAGGTTGACTAAAAAAAAACTTGCATAGTGATGTAAGGGAAATAAGCATATTACTGCATATGCACACTTCTCCTAATTTTCGCGCTGACAGTTTGGTGCCAAATGTAATCAGGTCCTGAACGAGTGCTGTGGAAATAAGATGCTAAAAACAGGCTTTCATTCTTTGCCAGAAAATGGCAAGACAAGATGGAACTCCAGAACTCATTCTTCTGTCTTTAGATCAAGCGAGGAAACTTGCCTTATATTTTTATGATCCTGTTTTAATGAAACGTTAAATAAGTTTGATTCTATTATAGTGAATGTGTTGGTATTTTTATATGGAATTTGGTGACCCCTTTTCTCCGTCAATTCAAGCCAGGTCAGTCAGATTAATACAGACACAGCCGACTCAACAAAATGGCGATCTCCTGTCTCCGGCAAGTGACTTTTCAACTCATATCAACCACCCACTATAGTAGATTTTGCCCAAAACTAAAGACTTTAGATATTTGTGAAAAATTGCAAATGTTGACAATTTGCAGGACATTTTCAGGTCCCATTATGTGAAGGTACAAATTAATTTTCTCTTGTTACTCCTGATCGACTTTACAACAGCTATATGCGTAGTGCGAGTGAATGCTGGGCTACCATTAACTCGATCTTTCTGAGGATGCAGCGGAATGACAGCGCTATAGTGATGTACGTCTCGATGACAGAGTTAGTTCTAACTCCTTGCTATTGAGGCTGAAGGTGCGCAGAGTGGAGTCAGATCTGCATTGCAACCACCTAATGCAGTATGAACACGTTCAATGAAGCTCTGGTTGGATAAACAGATAGATGTGTGCACATCTCAATTAAGGGAAATCAAGGAAAAGGCAGGCCAGAGTAGACTTGGAATGACTCAGTCAAAGATCACCTCAAGCAATGGCACATTGAAACCAACGTAAACGATAGAATTGCATAGAGAAAGTCCCTATTTACTGCCCCCCCCCCCACGAACGTAAAGTTAGACACTAGGTCGGTTTTTAATGTGGGGAAAATCCAGCTCCTCAAAAATGGGGCACTCTGGATTGAGACAAGAATTTAAATTACCTTATTCTTGAAAGATTTCTCTGTCACTGACCGAGGACAAAAAAGATTAAGTGTAGTATCATCAGAACAGATTTGTAGCAGTCACATGATTGAGACCTATTTTCTTTTATACTAACATGTAATCACTCCTGTCCATTTCTCACCATTAAAGTGTGCAGAGAAATCTTGGTCCTCTATCATGCAACTTTTGTCTGACCCGGCCGTTCCTGTTCCTCTGCCACCTTTTTCGGATCGCACACATGCAGCCCCTTGATATCCTCCAAATCTCACGGTGTTTCTATGTACTGTGACGCCCCCATGTCCAGCAATTGCGTCCATCCCTAGCACCACACCGACACCCGTGACAATTTTGTTAATAACAATCGCCTGGATTGTTAGTGACATCCCACAGACCATCAACCGAACGACACTTGTGCCATTGCACTTCATCTCTCTGCTGTCAATGCTGCTGGTCCCATTGCATGTGTCAACCATATCTTTGTTGACAAGTGTTGAGGTACAGCTTGTGTCGACAAGGGCCTTTGCACTTCGCCCATTCAGGGTCACCTCTACTCGCGGCGACGTACCCTGTAGCACCTTCATCGAATAAGTGGGGTAGCTACCGGCGCAGTGGCTTCCCCCTGTCCGTTTCCCTGGGGACAGAATCTGCTGATGTGGCCGACTTTCCCACAGCGGTAACACGTGACTTCCCGCTTCGGCTCCCTGCACTCCCTCGCCATATGCAGCCCTTGGCATCGGTAGCATCTGCCAGCGAACCTGGGTCTCTGCCACAGCCCTCTCGGCTCTTCGTCCTTCACAATCTCCTGCTGCAGTTTGCTTCGTTGAGCAACAGCTACGCTTCCCTGCTCACGCTCTTTTTGCCTGGCCAGCACCCTAGCCTGTGTAATCAACTCAGCCACCTCCATGGTATTTACACCAGGCAGTTGCTGCAGAGCTATGGAAATATTGTCTGGGAAGCCATTGATGAAGGCCATCTTAACCATCTGTCGAAGGTCTCCTCCATTGAATCCTGCTAGTCCCGCCAACCTCCGGATGTTGTTGGCGAAAACATCGACAGACTCTCCGGTCCACACCATATGGCTTAGTTTGCTATATGCCACAAATGATCCTTCAGTAAAAGCTTTCTTCAACTTCTCCTCAATGGCGTCTGCAGACAACCGATCCTCCTCCCGTATCTCCAAATATAGGGCCAGAGCATCACCATCAAGATACAGCGACATCAAGCTGGCCACATCTGCGATGTCCTGCAACTTAGCGACAAGTTTTACCTTGCTCAGCCAGGCTACAATATCCCTCTCTCCAGAGAACGTCTTCAGCATTTCACTGCTGATCCTCTTTCCTGCCATAGTTCTGGCCGAAATAGCTTGTAATTATATTTTTTTTTCTCCTGATTTCCTCGTGTCCGTACTCCTTATCGCAACAAAATGTTACCACGGTCTTGCTCTGCCAAATGATATCTCTCCGAACAGTCTTTCATCCAGCGCACACACCAACGTAGTCACCAACTCAAATCACCAACTCATAGTCGCACACTTCCTTCAAAACATTCCCCTTTTATTGCCAGTGACATTGCACTCATGCAAATGAGCATGCAAATGAGCAGTGAGCTCTTCTGCCAGAGAGATCAGGAAGTAATGGGAGGTCTTTGCTATAACTAGTCATTTCACTCAGGTTCTGTTTCTTTATAAATCCATTCCTGGCTGGGGTAAGTCATACTTTGCTAACCACAGGTCGCCTTCATTAGTATGTGAACAAAAGGGAAAGAGGTTAATAGGTCCATAAGTATGAACGATGGCAAAAGCTAGGAATTTCCCGTAGTTATAATTCCCCAGTGGGGAAAAAAGAATTGTTCAAGATGTTGAATGTTTGTACACCGGCTATGGTGCCAGTACGCGTCCAGATGTGTATGCAAGTATGTGTGTCTGTAATATCAAGTCCATGTGTTGAGGCAGTAGCCATTTTGGCGTCTCGTCGAAGTCGAACCCAGGACCAAATGCCCGGGAAAATGTTTGTTGCGTCCACAGAGAGGGTGACGTGTGTTTGGCAGTGCGAAAGAAGGAAAGAGAGAGAAGTGTTGTCTCGTGCCACAGAAGTAAAAGAGAGAAGTGTCGTCTTGTGCCACAGAAGTAAAAAAAAGCGGGCGGATGACGGTCAAATGTTTATATAATTATGCTAGCTATCCGAGATTCGCCTAAAAGAAGGTCACTGATTGGTCAAGTCAAGGAGGAAGTAGTTTGCCTGAACCAATCAGCAGGCAGCTAAGAAGTAATTGATATTTAAACAATATGGCAGATTGTAGGAAACTGCTACAAATACCTCCCTGCTTGGATTGATTTCCGGTAGAAAATAAAAAAAAAGTTTATCAAAGTAAAATAATGGTTTACCTTGTTGAAATTGTCCGTCTGTGACGGTAGTTTTACAAGTCCAAATTTGCGTTTTGTCGGTAGAAGTGGTAAGGATTTTTTTTTATATCCGCTAGTGGCGGTTATTTAGTAAAATATTCATTGTAACCTGAGCCGAGTTTAGTGACCAAATTCAAATTTGTTTGCATGAAATTGTGTACACAATTTCTTAAAATTTGAGATTTTAGGTTGATCCTCGTCGCTATTCGTCGGCGACAAATCTATTAGTTGATAATGTTTCTTCATATACTCTTCGGTGAAGAGGTTGGCTAGTCGCCGTTCGTCCGTGACGCATTCGTCTTGTCGACAATGATGATTAGAATCTTCAGTGAAGTGTTTTATTTTTTTAGTGAAAAAAAAATTTCCGTTGGGTCACCTTCTGTGAAGGTTTTATTTTTATCGGCAGGTTGCCGTTCGTCCGTGACGCATTTATTCTTAATTATATCCGTTGGTAACGGTGGTTCTGTAAATTAAGAGTGACTCACGAGGCATAGTATTGTGACTGTTTTCAAATTTATTATCCGTAGAATAGTTGTAAACTATTCTTTAAAATTTGAAGTGTTCCTGTTGAATGGAGGTCGTTAAATTTATGCGATTCGTTTTGGGCGTCAGTAAGAAGTGTTGTCTGGTCGACAGTGTTGCTTTGTGTTAAAAGAAATTTAATCTTCCTTTTTTTGTGTGTGTCAGCTAGTTGCCGAGGCAAGGGAAAGGTTTTAAGTCGCTGAGAATATTTACGCATGTGCGTTCTATCGGTGGACCTATTTTTTAAAAATGTTATTCTCCATGTGCGCGCTAACGCAGGTACAGTTTAGCAGAAAAATATCCGTTTTTAATTAAAGTATTTGCTTATGTGAAGATGCGTTTACTTTTTTGTTTGTTTGTTTGGTTTTTCCGTGACAAGTGTCCCGTTAGAAATATTTTAATCTTCAGTGAAGTAAAATGTCCGGTTTTTGCTTTTCAATGAAAAAATGTTTATCTTTTCCAGGAAAAGTAGTTTTTTGAAAAAATTTTATCTTTATTGTGAAAAGTAGTTTTTGTAAAAATGTTTATCTTTATTGTGAAAAGTAGTTTTTGTGAAAATGTGTATCTTTTCAGTAAAAAATGTCTATGTAGAGATGTTTTAGTTTTCCGGTGATAAGTTTTTTATGCTGTCCGTTGAGTTGGCTGAACAGAATTTTTTTTTTTCTTTTGTAAAAAAAAAATGGAGGCGCAATTGACTTTTAAAGGTCCTGGTAGCTAGTTCAAAGAAGAGAACCATAAAGTTGTCAGAAGGCTGTATGCTCTAGGGGTCACCAAATATTTAGAATAAAAGAAGTGACGAAGAGAAAATGTTAGTGTGTAAATGAGATACTGACGAAGACAAAATATAGGAGGCCATAGTTATTATTTTTCCCCAGTGGGGAAAAGAGAATTGCTCATGATATTGTATGTTTGTACACCGGCTATGGTGTCAGGACGCGTCCATATGTGTATGCAAGTATATGTGTCTGTACACTGGTAAGAAAGTCAGTTCACATGTAAGCAATTGTGTGTGTATGTGTTATATCAAGTCCACGTATTGAGGCAGTAGCCATTTTGGCGTCTCGTCGAAGTCGAACCCAGGGCCAAAGGCATGGGAAAATGTCTGTTGCATCCCCAGAGAGGGGGGGACGTGTGTTTAGCAGTGCCAAAGAGGGAGAGAGAGAGAAGTGTCGTCTCATGCCACAGAAGTAAAATAAAAGGCGGGCAGATGGCGGTCGAATGTTTATATAATTATGCTAGCCATCCGAGATTCGCCTAAAAGAAGGCCACTCATTGGTCAAGCCAAGGAGGAAGTAGTTTGCCTGAACCAATCAGCAGGCAGCTAAGAAGTCATTGATATTTAAACAATATGGTGGTTGTAGGAAACTGCTACAGATATGTGTCTGTACACAGGTGTGGAAATCAGGTTATGTGTAAGTAGTTATGTGTGTGTGTGTTATATTAAGTCTATGGGTATGAGACAGTCGCCATTTTGGATCCTTGTGTCTTCTTGTCGAAGTTTAACCCAGGACCAAGAGATGCATTTTGGGGGCTGGTCCGAGCAATGTTAGTGTTGTTAACAGTGCCGGATCTTGACCAAGAAAAAGAGAAAGTGAATGATGTACAATCTCTTTTATAGTCTCTTGTCACGTAGTCAGCTCGCATGAAAGATTGAGAGATGGTCCCTGATTGGGCAAGCCGGAAAGGAAGTTAAATGTCTGCACCAATCAGCGCTGAGCTAATGAATTAAGCAGATTCAAAATCGTAAACCGCGAGCTGTTGCTGCTTGTAGCACTGCTGCTACAAGCCTATGTCAAATTAACAAAACTTATAAAAACAGCGAACTGGTCAACGAAATCAAAGTTCCTCTTGGCAACACTACGGTGTGCTTCGACTCTCAATGAAAACAACAACAAAAACAACCATCCAGCCAAGAAACACGACTTGAAGTGCCCAAGCCAAAAATCCTTTAAGCTTGACTGCTTTTTGTAGCGCAGAGCAGGAGAGGCAGCCGACTGTGGTGGACCAAGACGCTTGTTCACGGCGGTCGAAGAGAAGACGGTTGGTTTGCTGCTTGTGCAGCGGAGAGCTGCGGGCGCGAACCCTGAAACACCCATTCACGACAAGTTGAATTTAATTTTTTTTTAAAGAGGAAACGGCGGCAGGCGGCTTTGGCGGGTTCATTTGCGAAAAAAACGTGATTTGGACATTTGTTAAGAGGTGAGTGCGAACGAAAGAAGAAGACGAAGAAGAAGAAGAAAACGTACCGCATTTATATTTGTAAAAGCTTTGCATTGACTCGTTCACTTTCTCTATAGTAATGACCTTACACCCAAGAAGGTAAACTCTCACACACACACACACACAAACCGGACTTTTGAAACAAGCTTTCTATGCTTATGTCTATGCATAACCTTTATGTTCTTATCCATCTTTTATATTCTCCAGTTTTATCTACATTTATTTTAATTATTAGCGTTGTTCTTGGCACTTTTCAAAGATGCTACCGTCGTCTAAATATACTATCTGAAGCCAGGAGCATCGCCACAAAAACACTTCACGCATACTTTGTACATGTGGGCCCTTTTCAATTTCCGCCCAAACCATTTCGCGCTCAAATATAAACAGTTCCAGACGAGATGCCAATGTGACAAGACGTCACATTTCCTGGCTCGCCTTTCGCCATGGCTTAGACGGGAGACAAGACTAAATCCCGAGATTAAAAGACCTGGATTTAATTCCTTTTCTCTAATACATGCCGGTCGAACTAACCTGTCTTACATTCTTGTGTTTCTGTGTTGATGAAACTTTTAGATAAAGTTAATATAAATTGTAGCGAAGATGTTTGTCTTTTTAATGGGAACATGGTGAGTCTTTATCTTCTTTATCTAAAACAAGTCCAGATGAATACAGACACAGCGACACTACTACAAAATGTTTATCTCCAACAAGCATCTCAATCAATCCATAACCTCTACAGATTCTACACTCTGCTCCTAGTCAAAGGGCCCGTTTGTCTCTTTAGCTGTTTGTCTTCTGATTTTCTCAAACATTGGTTCATTAGTTTGTAGGGACCTGTTCTAACAACAAAAATAAAACCATAACAACAGAGAAAGAAACGATCAGTTGAAAGAAAGAGAGAAAGAAACAAAGAACGAAAAAGAGTTACATGCAAGACAGCGGCAGATAATCTACAGAAAGTCGTTACAATAGATAAAAAAATCACTATTCGCTGTTAGTTTAATAACATTTAAAATCATAAAAAAAATCAATGTTCACTGTTATCACTATCAATTTCAGAAACTATATTTTATTACAATGTTTTGGCCAAAATGTTACTTTATTGAAAACAAACTTTATTTTATTACAATGTTTTTCCTTCAGAAACTATATTTTATTAAATAAATACATTTATTAACATGTTTTAATCTATTGGTCGTTATTTCTTGTGAATTATCTGTAACTCTTCAAAATTGAAAGCAAATAAATTCTGTTGTTTATTAAACTGCACAAGTGCCGAAAAAACTGATACAGAGAAAGTGAAATCTTTCATTTTTTGCTCAGCTGGTTATAAAACTCATGTTTTAACATGTGTTTATTGTCGCAGTTGTCAATTTCTTAAGCAGCCCATGCTGTGACACGTGTTAATTTTACCTCGTCCTTAATTCGGCCAAGTAGATTATTTACATTTTTTTTCTTCTTTTTTTCATGTTGCTGTTACTACCATGAGCGAAATATCGAATGGATGCTTCAGTTTTTATTACGCTTATTGTAACTGAAGATAATGTCAACAAAATAAATACACCTTTGACGTCACGCAACTGACGTCACGCGACTGCACGTTATGCAACACACACACATTTGAATTTATTGGTGTACTTTCGGTAAATTTTTACCCTTTGACCCCAGGTTGTCAATTGAAAATTTTTTTAAAAAAGATCTAATTTTGTTTTATTTTTTGTTAAAGATCAACAAGCTGGAATTCTTTTATGAATAAATAAAATATTTTAGACTTTAGAGTGGGGTTTCACTTTACTATATAAACTTAAAGTAAAAAAATTCACTCAATTCTTGATCACATAGCGTGTAGAACAGAACGAGTAACCATTTTTAATTTTAATTTTCAAAATGGCCGACATTTTTATTTTATTCTTTTCAGAACGACTAGTATATTTAAGATTTCTAATTTTTTAATCTCGTATTGCAACCCCGAACTTAGGGTGGGTGTTGGGATTAATGAAAGGCATGTGTTTTTGTTTGTTTGTTTTAAGGGTCCTGCTTTTTTCTCTTATAAAACAATACAGGTCATGAACTAGAGGAGATATCTTCTGATAAAATACGGAAGGAGCGTAATCGTAGTTCTGAACAAAAAACAGTGATAAATAACGCTTTCTGGTCAGGAAGTGGGAGACCATTTTACCTTATATTTATATAGTAAAGTGAATCCCCACTCTAAAGTTACTTTCTTTTCTTTTTTTAAAGTTTTACATGTATTTCCAAGGTGTTGACGTGTAATCGCACAAAAAAAAAATATATATATCATTTTTTTCCCCATTGACAGCGGAGGGGGGGGGGTGCAAGGAGTAAAATTTAACCGAATTTATTATTGAACTTTCTGTGGGATGAGGAGGTTCATTCCTTTAAAAATATATGTTTTGCTTTTGAACACAAAATCCGAAAATCTATGAGGTGAGCCAAAACAATTTAAGAAACAATTTAATTTATCAAAGGGCCAAGAAGTGGTTCTGATTAAACTCGGTTTTAAGATGCCAGCGTATAGGGAAAAGCAATATCAAAACAATGAATAAAAAAATCTGTCCGTACAAAAATAATTAATTTTTATTGACGACTTGTTAAGACAATGAAAATGGATGAGAGTTCACAGTGTCTGAAGAATGTTCTTGGTGAAGTAAAAGTTGTTTTGTGTGTAAAAAGTTGAGTTGATAGCAGTAGTACTACGAACGACAGCAGCATCAGCAACAGACGCCATTAACGATGTTTGAAATATCTACTTGACTTCTAAGCTGGGCTCTGATTGGAGCAAACACGTAATTTCGATTCTGACTTGTCCAATCAGAAATAATCTTTTATGCAAGCAGAGCACTGGCCCGAAGGTTATTTAAGGGAGTGCTTGCTACTCTTCTTTCTCTTTAGCTAAGCAGACCCCTACTGTATAATCAACCCACGTTGCTGAGTTCGATCAACAAACCCCTCTCTTGTGACTAAACAAAAAATCGTCTTGAGCCACGGGCTCTCGCATCAACAACAAGGCTTCAATATCCGAGATGGCAACCTAATGCACGTGGACCTACAATTCACAACTCTTCCCCATTCCCTATAAACAGGACATTAATTCTACATTTGGTCGACCCAACATTCGGTAAACACCACAACAAAATTCATAACAATATGAATCTTACAATACGAACCTTTACAATAGCCTTACAAACTACCTCTATAGTGACACCTATGTACATACGGACTATTAAGAACATCCTCCTAATATGAACTCTTCTCCGTTCCCTACAAACAGGACATTTATTCTTAAAATTATGGACTCTCCAACCTTTGTCTTCGTCCAGACTTATTCTCTATTACTAACACCTTTTCTATTTTTACATGTTTAACGAAGATAGCCAATAAAGTTGATATAAATGTTAGACTGAGAATTTGTCTTTCTATTCTACAGAGTAGCCAAGTTTGTTATGGCTGGCGCCATGTGATTTTGCATGTGTGTAAATTGGGTAGACATTGTAGATGTGTATGTATATTAGCTTGCCTCTGTTTTGCTAGTCAGAGAGTGAGTGTATGTGTGTACGTGAGTACGGTGTGCAGTGTATATGCTGTCGCTATGCATACAATAGTTCCTGAGTGTCTCTTGTGGCATTTGCCACTTGCCCTCGGCCCAGAGGGGGGGGGGGGATATTTTGTGAGGGCTGTTCTCATGTGCGTCAACTGTGAAGGAAAACCAGAAAAGGGAGAAAGAGAGCTGTGGGTTTAGGTTGGTATAGTATGCGCAGATATTCGAAAGTGAATATTTTTTGCACTGCATTTTTTGCACTGTGGTTGAGCTTTTGTCCAATCGAGAGTCGATATTTAAAAATAACATTCGCTGCTGCTGCTTCCCATACCAGAAAGTAGGTGGCTTTAAAAGTCAATGTGTACACTGTGGTCGTGCTTGATTGAGTCCAATTCTGATTGTGGTTATTTATTTGTGATGATCAGAAGAAACAGCCTCTTGGGAGCCATCTACTTTCGTTGGGTTCTTTGTCATGTTGCGAAAATACTACCTTGTATTCACTTGCTTCCAACTTCAGCACAATTTTGCACAAGGTCGAAAAGTGGAGAAAACCAGCGGCGATTGTTCAGTATAGTTAACAGGAAAAATAGATGTCATGAAAAGAAATTTACAACAAATGACTTTTACCAAATGCTAAAAAAAATAATTTTCTATTGATCTGCATAGCTTTTCGGGTTTGACACTTTTGTAAGTGTTTGCTTTTTAGATTTTGTATCATTGTCTTCAGAGGCTTGTAAACCCGCCGAATTCAACGTAGTTTCGAATTTTACTTGACGTGAAGCCTCGATATCATATGTTTAACAACTAAAAAACCGAAAAGTACAAAAATGTAACTAATAAAATATACAGATCGGTTGAAAATTAAATTTTCGATCGATTGGTGAAGTTGAGTTGTAAAACATACGACATCGAGTCTTAACATCAAGTAAAATCTGGCGTTATGTTGAATCCCTTGGGTTTACAAGCCTCTGCTACAAATTCTTGTGTTTGGTAAAAGTTATTTGTTGTAAATTAGTTTTTCCCTCCTTGTTTGCCTCTTAACTATACTGAACAATTGCCGATCAGCTCCCCAGAAGAGTGAACTCTGGTCGAGTACAAAAATGTATTTCTATGGTATAAATACAGTATTATGATATCTTTATGCTCTTCTAAACAAAACAAAAAAATAAATAACACACAACAAAATGTTTGATATGATAAAACAAAAAAATCAATAAATCAAAACAAAACATTTTCTTCGTAAAATAAAGAACACGTTCATCCCTATATTAATAAATGTGTGCCACCACCTCCCGTGTCTCTGCATATGTGTGTGTTTCTCGCCTCTGCGTGATTTACATTTTTTTTATATTACTATTAGTTGATTATTTATTGAAATCAATTGCAATAGCATAAAATAAAATAACGTTTTTAGGTTATTCTTTAGATAACACTCCCCGGTAAATATGTCAAATAAAAAGCAAATTTTTGGCAAATATTTCTTATGTTGAAAAAAAAAATGCTTACCAAATTTTGCAGAAAAAAACACAATTTAGTAGTTTTTTTATTACTTAAGAAATTCAATTTTTTTACTTTTGAATGAGTCTTGAGTTAGTATTTACTTCCCTCCCACCGCAGGAAGATGTGTTTGAAGGAAAAGCCAGTGCTCCAGAAGCGGAGCACTTTAGCTCTCAAACAATACCTGGACAGCCCCGTCGGCATTCCCTGGTAGGGGCGCCTCAGGCGATTAGCAATAGACTAACCCCTTCTCAAGGAGAGAAGGTAAAGCCTGGGATGGTGGACCTCCCAGAGCTGAACAGAACCATACCTCAGTCTGACAGAAAAAAAGACCATCTAGCTCAAATGGACTAGACTCTGTCGGGCTGATTGTCGAGGACGTATCCTTGAAAAATAACACAACCTTAAGATCAGAGACCCAAACTAGTTGAGAGACGTCATTTTGTTACTTAGTTTATATCAAGAAGCACGACACCCAGCGAGATAAAAGAGTAATAATTGCGATTACTGACCCCTTACATTTAACAAAATGGCGTCTCTCAACTCAAATACTCAAGCAAATAAAAAAAATTGAATTTCTTGAATAATAAAAATCTACTGGATTGGTTACTGGTATTTTTTTTTTACCAGTATTTTTTTCCCATAACACGTATTTCCCAAAAGTTGATTTTTACATAGCGCATTTACCGGGTAGTTATATGTAAAGAAGCACCCTTTTTTAATATCATATATATTCGAAACTGGTCCATTTTTAGTGAACATCTAAAATTAGAAAATGATTTGGGAGCCTTTAAACTACCAATTCGAAAGTCATTCCTGTCTTGAATTGCAATTTACTTGCAAGGTAAAAATATTGAATTATGGTTCATTTATACTCTTCTAAACAAAAGAAAAAATAACACAGAAATAAATGCATTTATCTGATAAAACAAAATGAATAAATTAAAATAAGCATTTTCTTTGCAAAATAATGAACACGCTCATCTCTATATCTCAAGAGCTTCTTGGATTCCTCAATTTTCCTGCATAGTCTATCTATCTATCTATCTATCTATCTATATATATATATATATATATATATATATATATATATAAAACTCAATGTCTGTCTGTATGTATGTGTGTATGTGCCTTATAAAAAAAAATGTTAGAGAATCTTCATAAAATCTAAAAGTGTATATTTATGTAAAATTAACCGGGGAAGATAATGGTAATATTCCAGAATCTCTTAGTGGACTTCTAAAGGGGGCTATGGAGCAGATTTTGTCAGATGGAATCTAGTTTTTCAGCCATAATTTAGAAAGAAAACGCTGTAATTTCAATGTATTCCTTCTGCTCAGCATTTTCTTTCAAACTTATTTAACGTTTCTTAAGCTTTTTTTTCCGTACTATGGAGGAAACTATGCAAGAAACTCTGAAAGAGTGGTTTTAGTAGTGCTCTGGAGGCATCCTTAATTTTATTTGGGTGGTTTCAGTAGCTCTCTAAACTGGAGTAATAAATGTAAGATTACAGTTTTACATTTGGTAAATGGTATATAGTAATCCAAAAGTGCTCAACATCCTAAATAGAGCAGCATTGCCCAGGAGAAAGAACTTTTTTGTCTTTTGTTAACTCGGTGTTGGCCGGGAGCCATAATAGTAATAATACAGTATTATATTTGGTAAGTGGTATAAGTTCATCCAAAGTGCTCAATATCATAGATAGAGCAGGTGTGTTTACTCGGCGTTGCTCGGGAGTCATCAATATTCTAGATAGAGCAATCCTACATAGAGCAAGTGTTTTTAAGTGCCGCGTTGCCCGGGAGAAAGATTTTCACTGTATTTTGTTATATTATTTTATACCAGAAAATGTTAGTGTTCAATATCCTAGATAGAGCAAGTGTGTGCAATAATACAGTAGCATATTTTCTGATGGATGGAAGACAAGAAACTCAGTGTTGCCCGGGAATACACTAAAATAAATATAGGTTTCATTATCTTATTAAGGGATGGGAGATAAGAAACTCGACGTTACCCAGGAATAAATTAAAACAAATATAGATTTCATTATATTTTTTTAGGAAGTGGGTGGGGAAGAAATTCAGTGTTGCCCACCAGCAATAACTTTAAAACTGAAAGCTAAGGTGAATGACTTACATTATTATTGTTTTCAATACATTAAAACAAGAAAGAGGAATGAGCTTGGTGGAGGTGAAAGAGAGGGGAGGGAACGGGGAAGAGGGAAAGGGAGAAAGATAGAGAGACAGATTGAGATAAGTATTGAGATAGGAGTTTTAATATAAGATGTTACACACACTTTTTGATCTCTTCTATTTTGTTTTTATGGCCACAGGCAATGCTGGGTAGACCTGCTAGTACATATATATATATATATATATATATATATATATATATATATATATATATATATATATATATATATATGTATGTATGTATGTATGTATGTATGTGTAGTAGTATTATTAGTAGTAGTAGTGTGAAATATATCTATGGAAAGTAAGCTACACAGAGGTGTCCACGTTTCATTCCAGCAGGAAATCATCAGGCAAAATGTTTATTGCTTTTATGTCTATGTAATGTTTAGCTAACTAACCAAGCAGATTCGATTTTATTGCTCCCTGTAAGTGTATCAAATTAATAAGTGATTTTATTTTAGCACGTGCAGGATTTAAATAATTTATTTTTTCTATTCATTTTGTTATTCGTTGCTACTTTAGATATATTACTAGCAGGCACCCCAGGTGTTACCCGGGAATGAATGAGGGCCTCTGTGTTCTCTAGCTCCTCCCATATATTGAACCCCACATTACCATTTTTATTCTTACTTTTTAATTTCTATAATTTTTAAATAATTTTAAGTAATTTATAACATAAGAGTTGCTTCCCTTTACGATCTAAATTCTCTCCCTTTGTTTTCTGGCAAAAGAAGTGGTGGAGTTCATAAGATATCTCTCCTCAGAGACAGGTTCACAGGTTGTGATGTTGACTAAATGCACACACATTGGAGGAGCGGGAGTAACTCTGCATTCCCACAATAGTGCCATTTACTTAGCTGTTATCACAGCTATCCTATGCAGTTGACAGATATATAAAGAAACAATATACTTCATTTTTATTCTCACTTGTTATTCTATATAATTTTTAAGTTATAAATATAATAAATATAACATTGTTGCTCCTTATGGATCTGGAAAAACGTACAATATTATTAAAAAAAAAAAACTAATTCAAAATTAATATCACTATTGGATTTCTCGTAAAAATATTTTTGATAAAATATTTTTGATCTTGATATAGGGCTATGTTTATAATTTCTACAGAAAGAGAGGACATACATATAGTATGTATTTGTTATATTTAATTTTTTATTGTTTTTTTCAACAAATAGTTTGAAAATTCAAATCCGTTTTCTTATTATTCAAAAGCCTTGGTTATGTGACTAGAAGACATAAGCCGCCTCTGCATAAACACGCTATAAAGTCTGTACAGAGTGCAGATTTTATGCTTGTCTTGTCTTGTCGGATGTTCAAAGTCAGACCCAAATATAAATGCATCTGACATATCGATACTTCTATGTTGTTCCCATCTACTAAGTTATTGGAACAGCTATATTTTATTTTGCCTCAGTCTTTTTAAAAAATACTTATTCCGGCTAAAAACTGTTATGGTGGAGACATTTTCCCTTACTGACTGAAACAAATTAAAGGGAAATAATCATGTGCAATTATACTGAGTTCTCTTCCTGGAGTTTAAAAAATAAATATATATATATATATAAATTGAATTATACAACTTTAAGTGTGTCTGTGTATGTGTGTGTGTGTATTTTTATGAAATTATTAGATTTCTCCTTTTTTGAAGAATGTCTTTTACCAAACTTGTGTATGTATGTGTGTATTTACTTGGGTTTGCATCTGAGCATGTAGTAGGCCCACTGGGAATGAGGGACCTCTGGTCTTTGTCAAGGGAATCTCTCTAAGAGAAGGTTAACTGCACTATATACAACCAACTGCTTTACTGATTGGAATATCTTGAGCATTCTACTTGTCTCTAGGCTCTGTGATATTGCTGATGAGGCTACTTAGAGTGTTTTGTTTTTGTAAGCTTAACTTAAACTTAAAAATCCTGCACTGAAATTGCTGCCACTTCATATCTTGTCAAACTGTCAACGATGGTCATGATCATCTAACGACTAGACAGCCATCATTTATGTACACAGTGAAGCCAACGAAGTTGGTGTCGGGTGATGGTAGACACAATCAGTCATGTTGTTGCATTGTAAACATTAAGTATGGAAGGCTTAAAGGACCTTCATGTGATGATTGCGTAAAGTATGTATATTGTTTCTTTATATACTTTGCAACTGTAAGCTCCTCCCCGAATGTGTGTGTGCATTTAGTTAACATCAAAACCTGTGAACATATGTCTGAGGCTAGATGTGTTACAAACTTTTCTGCCAGAAAACAAAGGGAGATAATTTAGATCGTAAATGGATCAACTCTTTTTATAAATTACTTATATTTTTACTTTAATTTAAGTTTTGCTTTAAAAGAAAAAAAAATGGGGGGGTCAATACGATTTCGGTGTGGAGGTTGAGGTTTTTCTTTTGAAAGATTCTTATTCTGAATCAGTAGAAAAAGATGATGCTTGTCTAATTCAGTTTAGAATCTCCATGTTGATGATCTAGTCACCAGAGAGGAAACTCATCAAGTATTTGAATGATTCCATTGTTGTAAATTGTTTGTTAAAGATTGTCATGTCATCAGAATACAAAAGAAGTACTTACCATGCAAATTATATCTTGGTTGTCGCTGGACAGGAAGTCAGAAAAAAAATCTGATCAGCTGAAGATCCGTATGAAAAAGTGTGGTCTGAATCCAAGACAGAAAGAAGACATTCTGCTTTATTTGGTGGTCTGTCAACAACGGGTGCATAAGCTCGAGGTGAGATAAAATCATCATCGTAACCAGAGATGTCAAGAGGCTTAACACCAAATCTGGATCTACATCCTCTGCTTGTAGCAGACAATGTGGATTACATACTGGACTGTACAGCCATATAAGGTCGCATCATTAGCAGAGGCTGGACTGTCTATGTTGAACACAACAGACAAACACAAATTAAGAAATGTATGTATATAAACAGAACAAAAAGGTGAATTCTATTGCTTTTGCTTATGTGGTATTATGTAATTGACTTCCTTCTCCTCTGAGAGACAATGGATAACCTCTGAAAGGATTCCTGCATGATAGAGCTTATAGAGAAACAAGGTGTGTGCAACCCCCAACCGCACTTCTCCCAGCAAGCACTGCTGGGATAAGCGGAAAAGAGCAGGTGTTTTGTTTTTATTTGTTTCTTGTTTTGTTTTTACTAATGAGTAACCACTTAGCAAGGCCAAATGCCACCTGAGGATAAGGGTTAATGAGATGGATAGATTTTCAGTTGAATGATGAAGAATATTATGAGAAGATTGAAAATGATGAATGGAATGAACAAAGTTTGTTACTTATGGTGAACGATGTATTACAAGTATTTGTTGACATTAGACTTGAAACCGACCATGTTGTAGTCTGCAGGGAAGTAGTCCCGTGGTATTGTGTTCCACTGATGGAATTTCTTGAAAAGAAACTCTCTTCATGGAAATTATGTCTGGCACTAGGCACACAGAGGAAGAAAGTAGTTATTTTTAGTTGTGGTAGGAAGACGTGTTCTTGCTGCGAATATCTTACAAAAAGAAACCAGAAGCACTTTTCATGGAAATAATGAGAGAGTAGAGAAAGACTAGCAACATCTCTTCTGTAAGAAAGAGGCTAAAGAAAACAGAAGAAATTTTCCTTGCAAAGTTGATTTTGTAGTCTGTCAAAGTAAAAAAGAATACTCTGAGTGGCGTCTCCCCAAATGTTGCAACAGTATTCGATCTTAAGGCATATCTGACTCTTATATAGTCTAGTGTTGGGACGATTAATTGTAATCGGGAATCGGAACTTTTCAGGGTATCGGAATCAGTATCAGAATCGGAAAAATTTGTGCCAAAAACGATTCTTTTAATTGTTTCTTTTGTTTGTTTTTGTTTAAAACTTAATTTTCTATTGCTGGTACTAATAATAAAATGATAAATATTTATTGATTTTAAACTACCAGAGAACTAAAATCTATAGATCACCCATCCCCCCACCACCACCACCACAAGTATATTTTTACGTTTGCGAAAATATATGCACATATTACATGGATTTTTAAGGTAATCCGAAAATCAAAAAAAAAACAAAACAACTCTATAGCTAAATATTTAGAGATTTTAAAAGAATCAGAATCGGAATTAGTAATTGTATCGGAATCGGGAAAAATATTGGAGTCAGAGGATTGCATCATGAGTCTGATATTTTCTCGAGTTGTAGAATGATCTAACCATTTTTCCAGCAGCCTTAACAACAGATCGGATATAAATCTTCCATTTTAGATCTGGAGTGAAAGTCAGTCCTAGGAGCTTATCAAAATAAGGGCTTCCTTCATTTTGACTGGGACAAAGCAAGGATCTGAGCATTGGTGGTGAAAGGAAAGAAGCTTCATTTTAGAAGTGTTAAATTAACTAGCAACTTTTCCCCCATTCAACCACGTGCTCCAGATCGGAAGAGAGAGAATCATCAAAATGTTGATCAACAATGTTCTTCGAAGTGCTGCCATAGACAGTTGCGTCGTCTGCATAGATGTCAACAAATGATCTCAAAATATGATTTGGAAGATCATTAATGAAGATCAGGAAGTGAGTTTTGATCCCAGAATACATCCTTGCGGTATTAAGAGGGCATTGCCATATATTCCATAGCTGACAAGTTTGTGAAGCAACTCTTTGTCTCTATCAAAGGCCTTTTATATGATGAGAGCTATTGCCCTCGAAACAAAGCCCACCCCCCTAATCAAGAGATTTACTGATCCTATGCAATATTACAGTCAGCACATCAGCTGTTGATCTTTGAGGACGAATTCCATATTGTTACTCACTAAGTAGATTTTTTTGCTGAGGTGAGTGAGAACTTCTTGGGTTATCACAGATTCCAACAACTTACTCATGACACACAGGAGACTGATCGGTTTGTACTGAGGAGCAGAAGACTGATCCACAGTATTTTTAAATAGTGAGTAGACCGACAAAATTTTCCAAGGCAATAGAAAGCATTTATCCTTTAAGCAACAATTGAATAACCTTGTAAGGATAGGAGCAAATTCCACAGGTAGATTCTTAAGCACAATGACCGAAATGTTGTCAGGGCCAGTTGTCTTGCTGGTATCAAGATTCTCGATAAACTAGTAACATCGTAGACAGATATATGGATATGAGGGAAATTTTGGAAGTTGATCGTCCTGATTGCAAAGAGTGGAATTTGAAGCAAAGTTCTTTGCACAAAGTTTTGCTTAGACAGATGCTGAGGAAATTACCTCTAGTCCATTAATGATGGTGGAATAAAAGTTTTACATTTGTTCAGTAACCTGTTTGTTATTCTTAAAAACTCTCAAGAACCAAGTCTTTGCTTAGAAACTATTTATTTAACAGATTGGGCATTGGACTCATTTTGTGTTTCCTATAACTCTGTGACAAGGATAGTGACCCTTTTGGGGTGAACTGGAGTTCCCCACATTTAATAGTCTTGTGCCGGGCTTTACTTGTACTCGCAGGCAGACAAATAAAATCGACAATGTGTTGCTACATCAAAATGTCAATACAGTAGTCAGTGTGAAGAAGTGTGTCGTCAATCAGATTTGATCCTGGTTTAGTTTGACAGATGTTTATGTAATTGTGGGCTCGAAGTTAACTGAAAGGTCAGGAAAGCTGAACCCAATGAACTCGTCACCGAGGACTTGTGAATCAAAAACATCATCAGTGACTGTATTTTCTCTCTGTCTCTTTATTTTTAATATGTATACTTGTTTTCTCTCCTTCTTGTTCTCTCTCTCTCTCTCTCTCTCTCTCTCGTTTTTATCACAGCAAAAGAGAATGTTCAATGGTGTTTTGTTTTTGTCCACGACGAGTGTGACGTTTGGCAAGTCGACTTTCTAGTTTTATATTATGTGTTCTTTCGGAATGTAAATAAATTATCTATTTTCTGTATATAAAGTATGGTTGTTCGCTCATTTTGTACAAGCATTCAATTTCAGCATGATGGCCCCAGCACAGATAATTAATTCTCTGGAGAAAATTAATGACGCCCCTTAGGACCCGTCAAGCCTACAGACGGGATTAACCCCTTCATTGAAGGGGATGTACTTATCGTTTGTGCTGGGGAGCTGGTAGTGCCCAGGATAGTATCAAATTGGACCCGTGACAAACGCATGATCAACCGAGAAATCTATGGAACAGTCAGAAGTCATTCCCCCGGCAAGCGATAGTGCCACAACTCATTTGCAGTGGTTTGGGGGAGTTTTAAAGGTGGCTATGATTTCAGGACGTTTATTCCATTGATAGCAATTGAAATAGTAGTTTCTGTGAGCAACGTCAGGGGCACACTCAGGAGTGTACCATGTCTGGCTGTTTGGTTTCTTTTGGAATCTTTTAGAGGGTATAAAATGCTCAATACCAGAGATTAACTAATCAGATATATCAGAGGTGACACAAGACACATTCTTTCTGAAAATGGAATGCAGAGGAATTTCATAGATAAAAGATCTAAAATATCCCAATCAGCCCTTGAGTATCGATACATTCTGCAATGGAAAAGTAAATCTAAGGTCTCACTGAACTTAGATTTGATCTTAATGGAGACAACTCAGTTATCAGAAGATCCCAGAGGAGATAGAATAGTAGATACATGTTACTCAGTGCAAGTTGTCAGAAAGAGACCAAGAAGGCTTTCAAAATTTGCATCAACATCATCAGGTATGCAAGTTGGTTTGTCAACAATCAGCTGATAGGCAATGGAAAAGTCATGAGAAAACCTTCTTTCATCATCAGTTTTGTTAGAGTAGACGAGCCATTCTACATTGTGAGTATAAATGTTAACAAAAAGATAAACAGACAGGATCTTGTCAATTTCTTTTCAGAGATTTGCTCAATGATTGTAACTCCATCGTTGTGGAAATGATAATGAGCAAGGATGAAAGAGGCGTTGTGAACAAAACCAACAAATAAAGGGAAACTCATGGTTTTCATTTGAAATTTTAAGAATTTTCTTTTTTATAGACTAGTTGCTCTACCAAGACTTAAGAGTCCGGTTTATCTTACTATTTTACCCATAGCCAGGGAGGAGGAAAGAAGGAGTCATACCTTGTCCAAAAGTATGAGAGAAAAACCACTTCCAAATGTATTGCACCTGGTGTTCCCAGATGGTCACTCATCTTAGTACTGACCAAACACAATGTTGCTTAACTTCGGTGTTGGATCCAAGAAAATGAAAATCCATCCAGAATTGGTTTTGAGTTTAGCTATTTTTTCTTTTTTAATTTTTGTAGTTCATTTCATGTTATAACATTAATCATAAGAGTAGCAATATTTTTTTAATACTTAAACGCACAAAAAAGAACAACAGTTAATTATCTACTTGCCCTGTTTCTGCTAATGCTGTCACGCCAAAAATCCTGATTAGAATAAAAGAATTGCTGCAATTCAATACTTTGGATTATTTTCGTGAGCCACTGTACAAATGGATTAAGAACAAACTGAACGAGGTCACAGATTAGATCACTGATAATTTGAAGGACAGTTTTCAGTAAAAAAACAACAACCTCAGCCTATATAAAGAAATATAATTTTATTACATATATAAAGGTGAATGCTCACTATCAGGGATAGAGCTTATGTAGATCTTAGTTTAGTTATATAGTTTAAAAAGAACATGGTGGCTAAAACCATATGCTAATGACTATTTCTACAAACTTATATATATATATATGTATATATATATATATATGTATATAATATATATATATATATATATATAATATATTTATATATATATATATATAATATATTTATATATATATATGTATATAATATATATATGTATATAATATATATATATATATATATGTATATAATATATATATATATGTATATAATATATATATATATGTATATAATATATATATATGTATATAATATATATATATATATAATATATATATATATGTATATAATATATATATATAATATATATATATATGTATATAATATATATATATAATATATATATATATATGTATATAATATATATATATATATAATATATATATATGTATATAATATATATATATATATGTATATAATATATATATATATATAATATATATATATATGTATATAATATATATATATATATGTATATAATATATATATGTATATAATATATATATGTATATAATATATATATATGTATAATATATATATATATATATATAATATATATATATATATGTATATAATATATATATATATATAATATATATATATATATGTATATAATATATATATAATATATATATATATGTATATAATATATATATATATATGTATATAATATATGTATATATATATGTATATATATATAATATATATATATATATATATATATATATATATATATATATATACAGAAGACTATATATATATACGAGGCCTGTCTAAAAAGTATCCGACCGTAGTCCAGAAAAAATATTTCAAATACGTGACGGGGCTGGGACTCTAATCCCCTTCAAAGTAGGCCCCTTGTGCTTGCACACACTTAGACCACCGATCCATCCACTGCCGGAAACACATCTGGAACTCTTCTTTTGGAATGATGTTCATCTCCGCCGTCGCGTTAGATTCAGCAGGTGTTTGGAGAAGATGCGATGTGTAACACAAATGAAGAAGTGGTTCAACCGATTCAAAAATGGCCGCACTTCAGCGGAGAGTGACCAGCGTTCTGGCAGGCCCCAAACTGCTCGGAGTGCAGCTGTTGTTGAGAGCGTGTGAAAAAAGAGATAATGCGGAACGCGACGGCGGAGATGAACCTCATTCCTAAAGAAGACTTCCAGAGGGGATTAGGGTCTCAACACCGTCACATATTTGAAATATTTTTTCTGGACTAAGGTCGGATGCGTTTTAGACAGGCCTTGTATATATATATATATATATATATATATGAATTTATTTTAGGTTCGTACAAATGTTTATATAGTAGCTCAATAGTGTATAATACGACTAGAGCTCTTACTTTAACATGATATAATCCTAGTTCATTAAAAAAAAATGTGTATATTTACGAAACGGTAGAAACAATTGTTTGTAAATAAAATGTTTTTGGAATGAACTGTGATTAAATCATGTTAAAAAAAAGAATTGACTAATATATATATATATATATATATATATATATATAATCAACAGAGACTGTTTCGCTGTATCACAGCTATTCAGTGCAGATAGACTAACCCCCATCCTAATCCAGGTATCGCACCTACAATTATCTAAACAGTGCTCTATTGGCGTATTTACAAAGAGGTTCACATATGTATTTCAAGCTTTATTATTATATTATATCAAATCCTGACATGCTTTTACTCTAAATTATTATAAAATGATATAATAATAAAGATTGGAAAAAATCTTTTTCTATATAAAGTAGACTTGTAACTTTGTCTACACTAGAAAAATAATGCATCACAGGCTAAACTGATCCGCTCTGCAAACTACACGTTCCTACAAAAGATAAAGTTACTGCAAATCCATTCTCTAATTATTACATTTTATCCTGTAAAACTCACACAAAAATAACTTACAAAAAGGAGGTAGCTCACCCTTTTACCCACTCTAATTTTTCTACTAATCCTTCCACCTACAACACCATCTGATTTCTTTACATATGCAAAATTTTCACAAATTACCGGTAAATTAAAGAATAACAAAATAGTATTTTCATTCCTTATCCATTCTATCACTAGATTGTGATACACAGAAATAGTTTAAAAATGAACACACAAACAAGCATAATCCATTCTGACAACATGGCGACGATAATCAAGACACTGTAAGGTATTTTTCCACGTTTTTAAATGGTCATATTAAACTAATGCTTATTTACTCTGTCCAATTACTTATTCTAATGATTTCTTATTCAATTACAGAAAATACGAAACAGAAGATTTTCTTTCTTTCTCCATAATGACTTCTTCATCTTTTACGTTAACACATGGGATGCTAATCATGTAATGTCGAAATATCAGTGTAATTTTAGTTTTCGGGACTCTGAATACCAACTACTTCATGAACGATTTTAAAACATTGATCGGGTTAATTTGGGTCAATTAAAGTAAGACTCATAAAAATTAGCAATAAATCTTTTCATACTCAAAACTTTATTTAGACCAGCTGAACATTCAGTCTAATTGGTGGGAGGGATATTAATGTTTTCGTTTTCTTCCAATTTCGGCGAATTTATTTTCATAAAACTAAAGATTCTGCTTATATAGGCGATTATGTGTGAATATTCAAAATATTTTGGAGGACTGAAATACCATTTATTTAAGTACATGTACAGTAAATCTTTATTATCACACCGTCATAGTTTACTTCCTAAGAAATGTTGCCACTACTGCAGTTCAGCAATTTGAGCGAATTTATTTGTTTTCATTTTTGAACAATTACATTCGCAACAAGGGCAGACAATCACGGACTTTTCAATAAAAAAAAATTGGCCATCATCAATAATATCCCAGGAATAATAGTGTATTTCTTTGGTTTAATGAGGATGAAAAATGCCCATCGTCAATAAGATCTGAGGAATAATGCTGTGTTTCTTTGCTTTAAGAGCAAAGAAAGAATCGTTTTGTTAAATCCTATTTCAGTCACGTAAATTATTCAGAGTGAAGTATATTTCGGCATTATTTTCCAAACTTTTTTTAATTGACAAAACTGTCAGCGGCATTTTTTGTTTTCACTTCTATTTTAATATTACAACAAATAAGTGCTACCAAACGCAATAAAATTTACTTTTCTACTGACCTGCACAGTTTTAAAATTCTGAAAGTGTTTTTTATTCCAACATAAGATTTTGTCCATATCCACTCCTTCGGAGACAGTAAAAAATCTAAAATGGCCGACCCATGAGTTGCTATTGGTGTTTCATTCATTAAATGCAGTTAAAAAATGACCTAAGTCCGACTGGCAACACCCACGGACTTTTAAAAAAGAAATTTTTTTTTAACATAGATCACCCCAAACAAGGCAGGCTGCCACTGTAGACGTAAGGGGCTACTGAAAATTAGGGTGGAAGTTTTGGGTGACATCTTAATTTGGTAGCTGTGCAGCAAGATGTCTGTTTACATTAGTTTTAAACTTCTGCATGTCGATACAGTCAGGGTAACAGGGAGCAGGGAGGGAGTTTCAGAGGCTGGCAGCACGAGGAAAGAAGCTATTTGAGTAGAAGGTTCTCCGGCATCTGAGGACCTCCACAGTGAATGGATGGGATTTAGCTGATTGTCGGGTTGGTTTAGTGTATTTACGTCGAGGGGGCTATAAGAGCAGCAAGTTCATCGGAGCACAATTCATTGAAGTAGTTGTAAAACAAGCACAAGGATGCAACATTGCGGCGATGGGACAGAGGCTAGAGCTTGGTGAGATACCTATTAAGTTGGCGATTCTTTTTTTGGACCTTTTCTAAGAGGGAGAGACTAGTGGATGATGCACCAGACGAGATGTGGCAATAACACTCCATGCATGGGCGGATGGTGGCTTTGTAGAGATACAGGATAATGTCAGGTGTGAGGAGTTTACTAGCACGGTAGAGGAAGCCCACCTTCTTTGCAGCAGCCTTGGCAATGTCTTCAATGTATTTGTTCCAATTAATGTTACCTGTAAATGTTAGGTCGAGGAGTTTGAATGTTGAAGTCTCAGGTAGGGTATTATTTGCCATGGCAATCGGTGGTTGAAGAAGTTTCTTGTAGTTATTGAAGGAAAGTAGCTTTGTCTTTGCGGCATTAAAAGTTACAAACTATTTATGGCCCCAATTCACTACAGACTGGAAGTCATTTTCTAAGGATTAAGCCATTGCCTCAGATATGTACACGCTCGTTTTGTCCACATGATTGTGGTGTTGTCAGCAAATATGGTACTACTTCAGATAATGCGTCTAATTTCCGTGACTGCTCGGCTGCAGCGAAAAAATGCATATATTTTTATAAAAACTGAAAGAAATGAACAAACCATAGCTGAAGAACTATAAAAAAAACTTCTTTTTTTTAATTGTTTTAGTGGGCAAAATGAACCATTTCTTTTTGGGTTTTTTTACAATTAGGCAAGTTTTTTTGTTATATATTTTTTTGGGGGGGGGGGGGGGGGGGAATTATGTACCTTTTTCCCGTAGAGATTCAGGGTTTACTGCTACTGTTGCTGCCGCTTGTTTTTTGGGTTGATCGAAAGACAGGCAGAAGAGGAGGGGGGTCGTCGAGGCAGTGGAAGGAGGAGGAGGATGGTAGATTTCTGCTATCTGCGTTAATATGGCGTCGAAGGGGGTCGTTTCGAAATCTCTGACGCCACATAAATTCGCGCAGATAGCCGTCTACGAGTGTCCTGCTCGTCGGCCCGCACACCTTGTTTCTCTGTTTCGCTTCCTTCCACATCCTCTCAACGTAGTTGGTGCAAGCACCCGTTGTCGGGTTCACAAAGTTCTCGCTGTGGTTCACCGTAAGGTGCTGATACCCCCTCTCCTAACGTTCTGTTGAGGGGGCACAAGTACAGCAAGTTCATCGGAGCACATTACATTGAAGTACTTGTAAAACAAGCACAGGGATGCAACATTGCAGCGAGGGGAGAGGGGCTGGAGCTTTGTAGACAGTGAGGGACCTATTAAAGTAGTAACTCTTTTTTTTGGGACCCTGCCTAAATGGTTGAGACTAGTGGATGATGCATCAGCCCAAATGTGACAAAAATACTACATGCATGAGCGAATGGTGGCTTTGTAAAGATATAGGATAAAAGACAGAAACACATTTGGGCCAGGGCGGATAAGTCTCTGTAAATATTTACATGTCAGGGAGGCTTGTAGAATCTTTTATATTTACAAAGATTATTATATAGATGTGCAGGATTTTAAAAAAATGTTATACAGCGATTGAAAAGTAACTCCCTGTTATTAAGTACTCATAATTTATTACTAAAATATAATTCTTACAAGAAATGAATATGATAATAAAGTGTATAGCATAGGACTTTATTTAGAATTCAGTATGGTCACCAACATTTGCCATTGGCTTCTTAAGTTGCCTGGAAAGAGCATCAAATGATTTCACAAGGACAGTTTTTTTCCATCACGAGCAACTACTTATATAAAAAAAAAACCCTCAGAGATAAGGTTCAACATTCAACTGTCAATCTATCCATCTCATTAAGATGGATAGATTGACAGTTGAATGTTGATGAATACTATGAGAGGATTGAAAATTTCCTTGTAGACCCACTCAAAACAACAATTCTTCCCTCTTTGTCAGAAACATCAGTCATCAAATAAAGACTAATGGAAAAAAAATAGTATGGAAGCGAGTTACAAGGCTGTTCGCCCTTGTGAAATTAGTTGAGGCAGTTTCTAGGAGTCTTGAGAAGCTAGTGTCGAATGCTGGTGCCAAGATTTTAAAATGCTACACACTTACGAATTAAGTGATAAAAAAGTAACATTTTCTAAAATAAAAATAAATAAAGCAAACAAAATATAACAAGAATGGGTTTTTTCATTTTATTGATACATGGAAGGTTCAAATTTTACAACATTTTTTTTTTTCCCCCCTTCCTTTTTTGTTTTACAGCAAATTTACTTATTTAAACCATGAAAACATCAGGGGTCAGTCACATTGGATTATAATTTAGCAATGAGCTGCACATACAAACATTTCTAGAAACAGGGGGAAAATGACGTGTGCAGACCGGCTCAAAATTTGCAAATTTTCAACTCAGGAATTTTATAGAAAAAAAAAAAAAAGTATCAAACCTTTGCTAAAACTGTTCACCAATAGGCCAGCTATTGAAAACTATATGTGACCCACATTCAATGTAAAAATATAATAACATAATAATAAAGCAGTAATAAGGATTATAATTATTTTAGTTAACTTCATTGTTAGTTACTGGCTTATTTTCAGTATAATTAGTTCACAAGGATATTCAAATATAAATTTTAATAATAGCATATTATTTTAATAGTATTATTGTACTATTTTTTGTTTTAAATCAGGTTTAATTAATTAAAAATAAAAAAGAATGAACAGCTAACATTCAATTTGTTAGAATTTTTTTTTGTAAAAATATGTTTTGCATGAACGATAATCTTTGGCATAGAAAAGTAACACAGTTATCTCCCTTAGTAGACCAAGTTAATCAAATCAAAAAGTAAAAAATAGAATTCAAGAAACAAAAATGACTGATTTTATGATTTAATTTGTTGCTTTTACGGCATATCAACCCTTTTCGGGTTATTTAATGCCGGAATACAATACCTATTGCAAATGATTCATTGAAGACAAGGTTCACACTCGTCTAATCCAGCACCGAGCTGGATGAAAATGTGGATTGCACCATGCACATAAACTCTAAAGTGTGAAGCCAAAGTTTTTGAATTATGTTTTGGAATTTTTGAGATGATGATTGATAATTTGTATTATTCGGACTACTATTCTCATCTTGGCTGTTATTTTCACAACGTTTCAGCTGATGTAACCTCCAACATTCAAGTGCATCTTGAGAATCTTTGTGTGGAACTTGGGAACCTATATGTATAAGTATAGACATAAAGATTTGCAAGTTAAAAAAAATGCACCTGAAGAAGGTCGGAGGTTACATTGGTCGAAACGTGAAAATAACAGCCAAGTTAAGAATAGTAATCTAAATAATCTAAATAATACAAGGTTTCTGAAGTGAAGTCTTCTATCTATACATACTATTAAAAGATGTTGGTGTTTTGGAGTTTGTACAAATAGAAACGTGATTAGTTGACAAAAGGAATAGACAGAGTATACATTACGAAGGCAGTAGTTTTTACGGTGTCAATACACGAGTTTAAATCTCACGTAAGTCTAAAAGAATTTTTAAAAACTGGATACGCATTTTATAAATTTAAAGAAATTAACATAACAATTTTTTAAAAACTAAGTGAGCTTTTATTTTATTATCTAAAAAAAAAAAAAAAGTATCTGGCATTAATTCAAAGTGAATTATTTCTGCTTAAAAGCAATTTCTAATGCTTTTTTGCCAATAAAAACAGTAAATATATTTATCGTAGTTACTTATGCAAATACTAAGTAGCATTTTATTTTTTTCACAAAATTTCAAATATTTTTTTTTGTACTAGCTATAAAGAGGTAGAAGCTGAGTAAAGAAGAAAATTGACATACCCAAGTACTATACCAACACCGTTCAAGGAGAGGGTATAAACTAGTTTAAATTTTTTTTAATTAGTAAATACTAGCTGTACCTACCCGACATTGCCTGGGAAGGAGTAATGTCATTTAAGTTTTTCTTGTTTTTTTGTTTAAAAAAAAAAAAAAAAAAAAAAAAAAAAAAAAAATGGCATTATTTAAACTTGTCTCCATTGTTAAAATCTTTCTAGCGGGTATAAATTAGTAGGTAAAAATAAATTCGGTTATCTGACTATTAAATCTACTTTGCTGACATACCTCTACCACTTTATTTACAAAATGTATAAATAATTATTTCTTAAGAACAATACTTACTATATAAACACTTCATCGAACACAAGTTGCCGTTTTTACCCATAGTATAACGAGGCTTCATATTTTTACATGGTAAAACTATGAACCCATAATTGGGATACAAAAAGTATTAGTGTGTAATCGAAAACAATGAAACAGACAGGATTTGGACTCCGTTTGCCACTTCCGTAGTCGATATCACCATTTATTACACACCCATATATTTGGAGTTTAGAGTAGTGATCAAGACACAAGATCACTATAAAAGATGGAAGATTAGTATAAGGCCATTTATTAGTATGATCAGTTACTAAGCGAGTCATAAATACAACAGAGTTTGGTCATTGACAATAATAAGATTAGAACTAAAGATTAGAACTTATCCTTTGGACTAGGATCTGTTTTGTTTTCTGTTAAAGGAGGAAAAATCCTTTCAGACAATTTTAGAGGCAATTTTTTAAATTTCTTCTCAATCAAGAATGCCCCCTATTTTGGGAGCTGGAGTTTCTGCATATTAAAAACCGACCTTGTCTAACTTTATCCTCATGAGGAGGCAGATAAATAAAGACAAACTGGATCAGAGATTCCCAACCGGGGGTCCACGAAAAAAGTTTCTATTTTGTTTACTAGATGTATGCGTGTTTATGGAAATTTTAAAGATTTCTATTTGTATTTGGTACTATGAATATAACTTCCCTTATTTTGTCCTTTCGTCCTCACATTCCATGAGCTATGTTTCTGACAAAGGGGGAAAGAATTGCTGTTTTCTGGGTTGGAATCTATCCATCTAACACTTATCGTTGGCTAGTTTTTGACCTTGAACTTTTTGGGTTTTTTAGCTCTTTACATCAAGTGGCTTCAGTCTTGTCTGGAGTGACTTCCATGATTTTTTTTTTTTTTTTTGATTTTTTAAAAAATTGAATTGATTCATTGTTAGTTTTTACTAAGCTAGAATTAAATATATTAGATTTTAAAATTTATAGAATCATATGGAGGTCCAAAGAAAATAGCTCTCAGGGAATCTATTAGCAACACCTATTCATTTAACATCACTTTCCTCGGGGGTCAAACTTCTTTTTTTTATTTTATATTTTACAAGCTCATTCTAGTTATCACAATTCAGCAGGTCAACTGTCTCCAAATTCCACTCTGTAAAGTCTTGTCTAATCACTTGCTTCCAAGTTTTTCCTTGGGAGGCCAACCTTCTTGCGATTCAAGAGATCCATGCTTCTGCACTGCTCCACATAACTATACAAGCATAACCGATTCGTCCTTAGGATAATCTCTCAGCTGGGCAAATATGCTTTCCGAAAATACTTCGACTTAATGTGTTGAGTTTGGTCAGATTTCACATTGCAGATCTATTTAATCGGATCCGTCATCGCGCTGCATTCGGGCGAGAGAAGACACTCCAGACACAGCTGCTATACAAAATAAGGTTGGGAACCCCTGAACTAGATTGAAAATATAACAGCTCAAAATACAAACAGAGAATTGATGCTGATAGATCCTTTATTTAAAAAAAAAAAAAAAAAAAAACTTCCATTAAACTATATATTTTAAAAATAATTTTAATTTTTTTTTAATTGCTCAAACTTAATCCAAGCATCACAATTGTGGCAGTCTCTATTTGCCTCTGCATGAGGGCAGAGTTAGACACAAGGTCAGTTTTTAATGTGGGAAAAAATCCAACTCTTAAAAAAAATTTAAAATTTAAAAAAAAATTGAGCAATGTATACTTTTTTTTTCTCATGAAAAACTGAGATTGGCAGGGAGTTTACTGCATCTTTTTTTTTTTTTTTTTTGTTACATTTTTATGCGGCAGGGACGCATACTGAGCAGCATCTCTCACAGACCATGAATTGTTGTCTGGAATACATCAGCCATGAGTTGACCAGGATTAAAAATATGTCTCTGAATCAAAGAGAAGCAACGTATTTGGAACAGCCAATAAATACAAACCCAGAGTTTTATTTTACATTTACAACCAGAAGTTGGAGGCAGGTTTTGTTTTAGGTAGAAGTCAGAAAATTTTTCACTTGATTTTTTTTTTATCAGAGTTAAAAAGAACAAAAAATAAACCGCAGTAGAATGCTAAGATATGAATTTCATTAAAATAAATTGAAAAGCCAAAAAAAAAATAATTCAATTTTAATGTGAAAATGTCTCTTGAAAAAATGTACTGTCATCATAAAGAAAGAAAAAAAAAAAATACGAGACATTTTACAGGATTGTGATATCCCTGTTTCATAGTCATGAGTTGTTGTCATGACTATTCTCATTATTACATTTTGATAATTCTAAGGACAACAGATCTAAAAAGACGTAGATGCCAAAGTGGCTTTCACACAAATTTTCAATAGAGTTGTAACAAAAGATTTAGCGATAAACCCCCCCCCCCTCCCCCCCAAAAAAAAGAATGATCATTTAAAACCCTTATGGTAAAAGACATCTTTATTCATGTATTCATCTATACAAAATTAAGTGTAAAAAAAAATAAAAATAAAAAGTAGACCCCCCCACCTACAAGTATGAGTCTGAATCAAACATCCACGTATCACTTGGTTTCAAGTACATTGTGGAGAACATAAGCCATTCTCTCAATCAGGCAAGTGACGACTCCAGTACACAGAATGTGCCACATAACAGGCATGATGTAAGAGTTTTCCTTCTTTAGACAAGTTGCCAAGTGGAAGTGGTGTAATGGTCCATATCAGACTGAACTTGGCATACAGTGTACAAATTCTGTCAGGTCTAGAATCACTTTCACTAATACTCTTGGGAAAGGTTTCACCCATCCACCCCCACCCACCCCAAATATGGGTGAAATAGAAAGTAAAGATCACATTGTTCAGTTAAAAAGTATTGTTCTTTACTAGATTAATGATTCCAAGAAATATTGCTTATCTTTGGTTTAGGAGCACAAATGAACAATACTTAACATTGGTCTTGCAACTTTAATTCTAGCCAGAAATTATTATCTGCCAATTTCAAGGCTTTAAAATCACTTTCGAATTTCAAAAACTTGTACGTAAACATCTTGTCAGACATTTTTTTCTCACATAAAAATAGTGGTGCCAGAAATTTCTTTGTCAGAAATTTTAACATGATTTTGAAGCTTTCAAACTGGCAGATAGGAAAATTTCTCTCAAATTAAAGTTTATAGGTCAAAGTCTACTATTATGGTGTATTTCTGCTGCACCCTCATATTTTAAAGCTACTAATTTGGCTAAATAATTATAGAAAGAAAGAAAAAACAAAAAGGAAAATGCAGCGTTATTTTGGCAATGCTGTGATAAAGGGAGATAATGCGATTCTTTAGAATTAACCTCAAGTGAAGTTTTTGATTTTGATTTTCAATTGGAAAATTGTATTTAAGAAAAAAAAAAAAAAAAATTTTTTTTGCTAAAACAAATTGATTAAAAACGAAATTAATGAATTAAGTACATGACATTTTTAACTTATCTCCTTTTATTACAGCGCTGTAATAATGTCACTAATAATGCCACTGTATGGCGATAAAAAAAAAAATAAATTAAAAAAATTGTAAAAAGAATTTTCAAAATCAAATTTGGATGAAAAAAAAAAAAAAGTTTCATGTTAAGAAACTTTTCCCATATTCATTAGTTCTGTTAACTGAAAATCGTTTTCTAAGAGGATTGAACTGTCCCTCTGAATATGGGGAAATACAAAGATAAAAACCTAAATGACAGACTAGTACTAGCGATAGCAACTAGAAATTTATTTTTAGAAAAAAAAAAGACTGCCCACCGATTAGTGATTTGCAGAGAGAGAGGGGGGGGCATCCAATCTCCTTTTCTCAATACTAGGACTTATACTCGAGTCTTTAGAGTATAAGATCAAGGAGTTGACCTCAGACATCAGCAGACCTCTGCACATCATTGCCACCAATGACTATCAACACTTCAATTTGAAATGAAATCGACCATGATATTATGTAACAAAGAATTCTGTGCTAAAAACAATGACAGCAACTTTATCGGTAAGCAATCCTCTGGTCAAAAAATCATACATAGGATATTACAGTAACCCCACTGTCTCTCCCAAGCTAAATGGTATGACTTGAAATGTGTTTTGTTTGTGATTGAAAACCGTTGTAGAAATATGCATGAGAGGTGTTGCCAGTATATCACCATATTATTTTTTGAGAATAAAACTGACCCTTATTTTAACTCATTTTCGATGGTTCGACAATGTTACCATTCTTATATACAACATATATTACACTGACATTAATGTTTAGAATAGAGGTAGTAATATTTATCCATTTTTTTAAGCACATCATGTAAATATAGTTCTCTCTCTCATATATATATATATAACTCAATGTCTGTATTCTCTCTATAGAAAGAAATGTTAGAGAATCTACATGAAATCTAAAAGTGTATTATTATGTAAAATTTACCAGGGAAGATAATGGAAGTGTTCCCGAATCTATAAGTGCACCCTTAAAGGGGGCATAACTACCTTAAAACTTTAAATATATCCCATTTTTATGAAATTTAAATCGTATCTAAAATTTGCTGGGGAAGACAATGGAAGTGGCCCTGAATCTGTTACCTTCTGTGCCAAATATCTATGTGCCCCCCCCCCACCTCTAAGTGACCCATGGGGGACAGAACCCCCTTTAAAACTTCAAATACGTACATCCAATTTCAATTTCAATGAAATTTAAACAATATGTATAAGACACTAATTTAAAGAGTTTTCCATCATTTCAGTCTTTTCCAACTATATAAGGTGGTGAAACAGGAGGAGGGGAGCAGTAAAAACAAAGAAAGTAATATGGTGCTACGAGCATAATCAAAAGCTACATAGTAATGATTAATCTTGAGCAAAAATAAGATTAAAAACAGAAATTTTCACCTAAGGTTAGATTAAGTAAGAAAATGGAATTTTCCATTCGAGATCAAGTTAAAAGGTTAGAGCTACATGTACAGGAAATCGATGAGCCAGAGAAGCAAGATCGATTCTCTCTTGGGCGTTCAGCTCAAAGGGAATGGACGCCTGTTTTTGAAACCGTCACTAACCTACGGGATTTGAAAAAGAAAGACAGTAATTTAAATGTACTTGCTTTAAAAAGTAGACCATCTGGTGGGGATCAAAGAACGCCCCATGCAATGTCACTTGGAGTAAATTATTTGTCGAGTATAAAATGAAAATAGAAATTTTACAGAATCCCAAGTTAAAAAAAAAATATTAAAGAAACTTTTTTTTTTTTTCTTTAATTAACCAAGAAAAAAAAAAAAAAAAAAAAAAAAAAAAAAAAGGAAAGAACCCTGTGAGACTTAACTTTTGTAATAGTCTGAATTTATGCATAGTGTTGAGGGGGGGGGGGGTACCTTTCCCAATAGTATTAATACGGGAATAATCACAGTAAATCTGATAGAATTTTTACACGGCATAGCCAATTCCACATGTCATTATCATTGTAGAATTTTAAAAGTCCATAATTGAGATTATGTCATTTGATATATCTTTATTGCTTAAGCAATCTCATTATGCCCGATAAGTTTTACTTTTTTTTTTTTTTTTTTTTTGACCAGACTATTTCTCTTGACAAAAAATAAAATAAAATGTCAAGCAGACATAAATCCACTTTATGATTAAAATGATTTCTAAAGTATTGATTTTCTTATAGCTTTTAACACAAGATGTTTACTTTGAATAAATTAAAGTGTATGTAACCTTTATTATTCTTATATAAAAGAATTATCTTAAAAGGGTATTTATTTTGAATAAAAGAGTTCCATATATAAATACAAGTGTCTATCGTTGGCATAAGAGAGACTAACCCTATAAACAGTATCACACACACACAAAAATAAAATCCGCGATATTCCATGATTAACAAATCATGAATTAAGAAAACAAAAAAATTTAAGTGAACTTAAAATTGTGAAAAAAAAAAAAAAAAAAAAAAAAAAAAAAATTTCACAGCAGCAAAAAAATAAATAATTCAAACATGATCACAAAAAGAAAATTATTTTTTTTTTACAAAATTAATATCTTGAGTTAAACTTTGGAAATAATAGTTTTATTCCACAGCTGCAATAAAAATAATTTTAAAAAACAAAAAGGTCTGCCTAAGATATTGTCTTAATCGATACTTTCTCCTTTTTTCAAGAGGGAAATGGTGCTATGGCGTTCATCTCTCGTTGCGACACAGTTACGGGTTTAGTCAAAAGCCATCGCTTTAATGTACTGTTTCCTTCGCACAGTAGATCTTCAGGATTATCTCGCCGTAGAGATGTCGGCGATGACGATTTGATATCCTTTTTGGAGGCAGTTAAGTTTAACAAAGAGACTTTTTCCACGAGCGACATATTTGAATCACCCGAATGAAGATTAGAATCGCTTCGAAACTTTTGTAAGTGTCTATGACATGTGGAATCCTGTTCTGTCGAAATTTGATTTTTCAAGGGATTCAGATCATCCGTGGAACGAGACATTTTCCGATTCTTCAGCGATGGAAACAAGGTAGCATCTGGCATAAAATCATCGCATTCATCGTCAAGTTGAAACATTTCTTCCTGGTATTCATCATAAATATGCATCATTTTTGGCACAGACATATTTCTTGATCGCGATAATGTTGACATTTCTTTGGTTGACGAATCTGTTATAAGTACATCTGGAATTGCTTTTGGTTCTGGTAAGTCTGAAAGGGGAGGTGTGTCTGTGAATAGCTCTATCGGTTTTATGGAACTCTTCTCCCAGGGTTCCATTACTGAATAAAAATAAAACAAAAATAGATAAACAAATCTGTTATTAAGGGGGGGGAAAAAAAAAAAAAAGAAAAAAGAAAAGAGAAAGAAAAAACGGAAATATTAAGATTGACTTTGTAATTAATAAATAAAAAAAATGGTTTAAATATATTTTTATATATTACTAGTTGTACCTATCCAGTACCGACCGGAGGTTAGTTGCAATTTTTTTTTTTTTAGGTTATTTATTTTGTTAAAACTACACAATTTTGCTAAAAATATTTTTTGGGTCTAAACATAGGGAAGTAACTTTTCTTTAAAGTCAAAGTATTTTCTGGAAAGAATTAAAATCGAATTACATTTTATTGTTCTTAACATGCTACATTGATCCACCAAAAAAACTGATGAAGAATTAGATATAGATTTTGTAGGAAAAAAGCTATCGATGACAAGAATCAAGAAATAGACTGAATTTATGAAAATTAGTTCGAAACCAAATAACGACAAGATATTTTTTTTTTTAAATAAATGAAAACATTTATTTAAATCCAAAAGTTTAGGCTTAACAAGCCTTCTTCAGTAGTATACAGACAATTATCCCCCCCCCCCCTCTATTTTTTCTTTTTCATTGACGAGATCTTACAATGTCACCGCCGAAGAATTTCTCCAACCACACAGGGAGAAATTGGGTATCTTCGCCAGCGACATCGTAAGATCTCGCCAATGAAAAGAAAAAAAGTTGTATACCACTGAAGAAGGCTTGTTAAGCTGAAAATTTTGGATTTAAATAAACGTTTTCATTTGAAGAAAATGAAAAAAAACAAAAAAAGAAACGAAAAGAAAATATCACATTGTGTTATCTGGTTTCTAACTGATTTTCATATTTTTCATCAGTTGATGCTTCTAATGCATTCAATAGACAGACTTTACTTTATGTTAGACTAGGAGGGCTACCCGGCGCAAAAGTGTAACATCTCTCTTTCCCTTTTCTTTTTCAACCACCAAATTCAAAATGACTATATTCAGAACATCAGGAAGATTCATTGAATGTCCCGCTGGCTTGGCGATGAAGAGGCGCTTGTAAAGTCAATTATTTGGTTTATTCAGACTACTATTCTCACACTGGTTGTTATTTTCATGTTTCAACCGACGCAACCTCCAACAGATGCATCTTTTTGAACACGGGAACAGATACAAAATTTCAAACTGAACCCTTTATTTAATCCACAATTGTAGATTGTTCTCATTCCATCAGCCATAACCCAGTAAAAGCATTTTTTTTATTTTTAAATTCTTAGTTATCAGCTGTAGTGAGGATTGCACCTTCAACCTTCAGAAGACTGACTTAAAAATGATTGATACGCAACACTTTTATCCGTTGTGACACTGGTGCATGTGAAATGTTATTTTCATAACAACCAAGATGAGAATAGTCCAAATAATTCAAATTATCAAAATAATTCAAATCATCAAAAATTCCAAGACAGTCTATAAGTATGTTTGTACTACACCAATTAATTGAAATGGAATATTCGTTTTTTTGTTTTTTTTTTGCAAATAACTTTCAAATTTCTCATCCGAATATGTTTAAATTCGGACGCTTATTCTTAACAGTATATCAATTGATACATGAAAATAATCTATTTTCATTGACAAACGAATACAATAATAAAAATATGCACAGTTGATATAAATTCAAATAAATAAATGAGGATATTGTTTAGTGAAACCAGGCTACTAAACTTTTTCTTATTTGAATACTGGTTTGTATGGTCATCTCTACACTGATGATTCCGACAGGATGAAACGTCTACATATGTAGATAATATTTAAATATTTATGATTAAAATAATTATGTGTAGCTCCTTCTCAGCTGGGCCTTTTAATGAGTAATAATAGAAGCCGTCAACTCTAAGCTATAAATGCAAGTTCCTTTCTGACTATAGCTGTCTGCCTACTTGACACATAAATACGGGTTTATTTCTAATCTCGTCCGTAGCCATTCACGATAGCTTTATTGATTAGAGTACTCAGAATTGGAGTTAAATGTGACTTGTTTCAGGGGTTCGAATCGTGAGACTGGTTTGAATGTATATCTCTACACTGATGATTCCGCAGAAACATAAGTATGTAGATAATATTTAAATATTTATTATTGAAACAATTATACATATATATGTCAGATTATTGAAGTTATACATAAATAGCATTGCATCTGAAAAATCGATATTTGATTCCGCCTAGCCAGTCATTTACATAAATCTTCAGTCTGTTCTTTACATAAAAAAGCAATTCCAATCGATTTCTTAGATTACATTTTCTATCTGGCCCGATAATTTTTCATTGAAATGCAAAGCTTGAAGATTGTTATATCTGCTAACAAAAAGACAAAGCTTCTTTTTTTTTTTTTTCATTATTTAGAAAAAATATTTACGAATAAACAGACTTCCAAAGAATTGTATTGGTACACTTAATACTTCTTAGTATCAGCTTTAGTATTGAATATCTTTCATTCATTCTGGTAACAAACTGCTTAAATTACGACAACTCTCACGTGACACCTATGCCCACCCTTCATTAAAGACTTGCTTCAATTCTTCAAGATTTAATGGATAGTATTTTCTTCATTTGTATTATTCAGACTACTGTTCTCATCTTGGATTGTATTCTCACAACGTTTCGGTTGATATAACTCCAACCATCTTCAGGTTTGTCTTATTGAGTACAAGAATCTTTGTCGAACTTGCAAGGACCTGTGGTGCAATGGATAAAAGTACTTAGTGTAATTAGTTCTAAATGACAGTCTTCTGGAGGTTGAAAGTTCAATCCTCAGTATGAGCAATACTAAGAATACAATTATGAATTACTTATCACTATCGGTCATGGATGACGGAAAAGGAACAAGCTACCACCGTGGTTTTAAAAAAAAAAGGTTCCGTTCAAAATCCCATACAGATTCCCCGACTTCAACAAGACGCGCCTGAATAACGTCAGAGGTTACATTGACCAAACTGTGAGAATAACATCCAAAATGAGAACAGTAGTCCAAATAATCTAAATTATCAATCCTCATCTAAAAAATTCTGAAACGGTATTTTCTTAATCTTCCCATGAACCATAAAAGAACATATCAGCAGAGACGGTGATAAAAACAACAAAGAAAACAAAATTATAAATATTGCAAGAAATTATTGTTGTCAAAAGTATCAATATGTCATTTTTTTTTTTTAATATCACATCTTTTAAAATAGGATATATATTATTTATACAATAGATAGCGGAACCATTTAAAATTATTATTTTACGAAATTAAAGAATGATTATTTTCATAGCTAAATATTTTAGTATTCAAATTTTCCTCTTTCTTCCTCTCACTTTGCTCATATATTCTGTACATCTTTTGTCTTCTGTTTATCCAGTTAAATACTTTAATCTCACCTTCTTGACCTAATTTTGATCTAGCTAGTCAACAATGTTTATTCAACTTTCAATTTTTGACTCCTCTTATACTTATTTTTTTCCTCTTGTTTTCTGTCTGGCTTAAAAAGTCTGTGACATGCAACATATGGGGCCCATTTATGAACATCATATTTGGTTTAACGTTCATTTTACATGCGTTGGATGGCTTTAAGAAATTGACTTCCAAACTAACCCCTCTCTGGCCAGATGTTTATTTATCCTTCTTTCTCAAGTCCATTTTTATCACTTCCTCCTATATTTTCTTTAGCCTTCCTCTGTGAACTGAACCTGCTACCTCAACTGTTCTACAACTACTAACCCATGAACTCATCCATTCTTTCAACGTGGTCATACCATCAAAGTCTACTCTTCTGCACACATCTCCCTATACTGTTACGATTTAATCTTCCTTTGAGGTTATCAAAACTAAGTCTGCCTTTAAAACTCACGTTACACATTCACCATATCATTCTTATATCATTTCTTTCCATGCAACATATGTCCTCAACCCTCACTGGCCAGGTTTCACTTCCATACCTCACACTACACATGCCTGATAGATTATTCCCTTGCTCGACAGTGGAAATTCTCTGCTGGTTAATAATGGCAAAGTTCCCTGAATTTACTCCATCCACTACTAACTCTTGCAATCACAGCACCTTCTCTACCTTGTGCTCCAAATGGTATCACCAAGGTAACAAAACTTTTAGACAACCTCAATAGCTTCGCCCTCCATCCATCCATCTACCAGGGAGGTTATTGGAGGACTTCCCTCTTCTCCAATAGTATCTAAAGTGAGATAAACTATTTTTTTTTTTTATATTACAAGGCGAGAAAAAACAAAAAAAAAAAAAAAAAATTCAATTTAACACTTGTCTAACTTTATAAACAATCAAGAGACATAATTCTTTTTTTAAAGTACATAGTATCAACAAAGTTAAAATTTTGGTATCTTGATAACCTTACAAAAAAATAATGACAACATTACATTAAATTTCAGTGTTTTAAATCAAATCTATTTGTACATACATGTATTTTGTCGACTGTGTCCAATCATGTAACTCTCTTGATAAGGAGACTGTACAACTCCGAATTCATTTTCATTGCACATCAATTCCGAACTGGGTATGCTTAATGACCCACTCGTTAATGAAACAGGATTCCCGCTCATTTTTATCAGCTCAAATTTATAAACAAAATTAACTGCAAAGAAAAGAGAAAAAAAAAAACATGATTAGAAATTAAAATCAAGAAAAAAATGTAATTCATTTTACAAGATGGTTTCAAAATGTTTCAAGACTTTATAACCTACTAACTGTATCGACCCGGCATTGCCCAAGAGCCATTGTTCAATTTTGTTTTGTAAATATTTCTGTCTTATAACCATACCTTTTTTTGTTAAGTTCAGTATCTAAGATTTAAAAAAAAAAAAGGGAATGCTTACTAAAACACTAAGAGTACTTTACTTGTAAAATCCGGCTGACATAATCTCTCTCTATAAAGTTAGATATGTGTATATGTTCATATATTTGTATGTATAGGATTCAACCCTAAACTAATTAACTGATCATTATGAATTTAGGAATACAGCGTAAGAAGTCAATGTGGGCTATATTTAGTTTAATTTAGTTTTATGCAAAGGAGGTAAAAAGGGAGTGGAAGCCCTTAAAAAATTCAGATACCTCAGTTTTTGTGAGATTTAAAAAATAAGTATTAGACATCAATTAAAAAATATTTCCCAAATTTGAGTTTCCTGGAGTATTTTAAAGGGTATTTTAGGAAGTATAATATTGACAACCTTCCATTTGAAAATTTAAATATTTCAGATTTGCATTGAATTTGATCCATAATCATTAGACACCAATTAAGCAAGATTCCTTGAATTTCAATTTCCTTTGAAGACTCCTTATGCTTAAGTCTTAAATTTGAGATATTTTCTAGAATCAAAATCATGTAATAGATTTTGATCAAAATTAGAATAAGAATTCTAGACATAAGGTTTAGTATTTTGATTTTAATTTTCACAAAGCATAAGTGGTTCAAAACTTCTATTCACAGAATTAATTTTACCTGTCTTAAGACAGGTATTCTAGTATATATATAAGATAATCCGGTGGGGAGTTAGGAGTCGTCATTCTTCAGGAATCGTTTTTTTTATAGACCCGACTCTGAAATCGCTAATTGGTTGGATTATTTTCCCCAGTAGTCGTTCTTGACCTCTGAGGTGATAAGTCAGAAGTTTTAATAGAGGTTGCGTTTTATATTAATATTCAACCCCGAAATGATACTTTTTTTCAGCAACTCTAATTCAGAGAATCAGCGTCCAGAAAGTTTGCAGATATGAGAATCAAAGTCAGATTTTTTTTGGTTAGGAGCAAAGTGTAGTATCTGTTCTGATACATTTCATCGTTTTCTTGTCTTCAGTCAGTGAAGGAGAAATTCTTCTAGACTAAGGCAATTTAAATTTTTGTCCCAATCTAGGGTGCCCACTTTTTTGGGGAGCTGAATTTTCCCCACATTAGAAACTGACCTCGTATCTAACTGTCCTAGTAGGAACGCAAGTAAATAAGAGACTCAGTAGTCAGATGTTTTTTCCCCACCTACTACCACATTTCGATATATGTCCGTGCAGTTAACACTCATTGGCACCCATCCTACTAAGTCAACAAATACACTTTGAAGACATTGCCTGATGCTATGCACAATTTGGAAAAACAGGTGATTCATGTTGGTGTAACGACAATCAGCAAAATCACACCTCTTCACCGTAGAGATCCACAGATGCCAGAAAGCTTTCTACTCTAATAGCTTCTTTCCTCGAACTACTTGCCTTTGGAATTCTCTCTGCTCACACGACTGTACCAACATGCAGAAATGTAAATGTAATATGAACAAACATCCTGTTGCACAACTCTCCATTTAGGATGTCTCTTAATCTGTCCCCTAAATCACAGTAGCTCCTTATGTTTCAGTGGCTATGTGCTTCGTTTGGGGGCGAATATAAGTTTTTAAAAATAAAAATTAAAAGACATGGGTAGATGAATTTGTACTGTTCAGTCAGGCAGAGAGAAAACTGGTAATGTAAGTTCATCCCAGAAACAAAATGGTACAATCTGTTACAACACTTAAGTAGAAATACTATCTAGTCATCTGCATAACATCAACTCTTTGCCTTAAGTGCTAAAAAATTGACACATGCACACACCTGACTGCACATAACATTTGAAAGCTTAAAAATAATTTTTAAAAAATTTCAATTTCTAAAAGGCACATAAAAAATTAGGTTTGCATTTTCATGAATTTTAAACCTTATATCAGAAAATCGGTGGAGTCATCTCCAGTGGAATAGCGATTACTTTTCCAATCCATTTTTTCAAATCCTTAAGAGTTTTGAGAACAATGTTGGAAAATATTTTCTTTTTAGGAATCTTAAATTTTAAAAAAATAAATCAACAAAGGTTTCCGTTTGGTGACCTTTGCTGGCAACTCCATGTCTCTCCCCCTTACAAAGATAAGATGCCCCGGAAACATTTTTCTAAACACTTCATTATTGTTGAGTTGAAGTGCATCTGCAATATTTATGATGATTAAGAAATGCGAATGTCAAATTTTACTTTACGATTGGTTAACCTGCTACAAATTGCCTTAACAGAGTTCAAAATCGCCTTAGAAATTTAGTGGAGATGATCTCTTCTGTTTCTTACAGCCCCTTTCACACAGAAGAGACAACACTAATCTCTACTCTATCGTTTCCATAGAAGGTGCTTGACTGAGCTCCAATCTCTGGTTTCCCTTGTAAAACATTAACAACAACTTGCTTTGCTACCACAATGAAAAATAACTTTCCTTCTTCCGTGTGCCTAGCGTCAGGCGAAATTTCATGAATAGAGCTTCTTCACAAAGGCTTCCTGTCTGTGGAATGCATTGCTGTGGGACTGCTTCCCTGCAGATTACAACAGTTCTCTTCAAATCCAATGCTAACAGCTTCCTGTCATCGCCACCCCCCCAAGTAACCAAACAGTTCATTCCATTAGTCATCCTCAATTTTCTCATGAGGTTCTTCACCTTTCAACCATTATCAAGGCCATTCAAAGGTAAATGGTGACAAAGGCGATCCATATGGATCAGTAAAAAAGTGTAAAGTTGCCTCAGTCTGATAAGATTTCTCCTTCACTGACTAAAGACAGAACAGATACTACACTTTGATCCCAGCTCGAACACTGAGAATTGAGCAAAGTGTCACCAACACTTAAGGCTACCAAATCTGTCTGCCAGTCGGTTTTAGTGTGATACTATGAACTGCCCCCTCCCCCACAGCAGGGACCCCGGAAAATGTTAAGTTAGGAAATAATCGACAATACAAAATGAGGAAGTAAGATAAGTGAGCGACAATGGAAGAGCCGGCGAATCCATTAAACTCCCCAGACAAAAAGGTGCTCTGGCAGTTAGTTGCTAGCTTCTTGTTCGCCAGATAATGATAAGCTGAGAAAAAAGCGGATGTAACCAGTTTTGGTGACCAGCTGAGAGTAACGGAGAAAAAGACCGAACATTTAGGATTTCCGGTCGAAAGTAAATATATTTAGGAGACGAGCAGATCTGTCAGAGTTGTTAGAGTAGACTGTGACATCGGTTTGGGGAGTGGTGCGGAGAAAGATCTCCATGTCAGATTAAGAAAATTGGTCACTGGGACCCGACAACGATCAACAGACAGTGTTTAGGGGTCCTAAGCCATGACAGTATCAGACACACCTTGAGCACAACTTGTTTCGTTTTACCATAGCGCGACCACCAAGACGATCATCGAGCTACACTAGGTTATCATTTTGTATTTAATAAGGTATGGCTTTATAATGTACTAGCAGGCATCTTTGGCGGTATCGGTGTACTCCCGATCCCAGTCCCAAACTATATTACTATTTTCGTTTTTTTTTTTGTTTTTTTTTATTTCTATAATTTTTTTTTTTTTTTTTAAATTAAAGAGAAAAAAAAATGAAGCTGTCTTTGCTGTTTATTGATATCTGGGACCCCATGATTATTGTAAAACTCCCCAAATACAAATTTATATATTAAATTATATTTTAATATTTTACCTATGTATGACGTCGTTTCAAGCTTACGGCTCTCATCAGCGGAGAGAAATAACAATTTCAGACAGTCACAGGGTGTGAACCCGGTTCACAGAGACACCTTGAATCTGTAAGCATTCACTTAGTCCCTTAGGCCACGGAGTAATTAAGTTATATTTAACACTGAAAGCGGCGAGTGTAAACAAAGACATTCGATAGGACTCAACGACATTGTATGTGTGTATATATATATATATATATATATATACATACATACCACCACCATTGGATTCATCGTAAAAGTTTACATTTTATATCTTAAATATGTGGATATGTTGCACCCATTTCAGAATAGCAACAATTTATGAAAATCCTTAAACCTTATGTGAAACTTTTTCCTTCCCAAAATTTAATAGTCTTGTATATATTTTAAAATATGTGTGTATATGTGATATATATATATATATATCATATATATTTATTTCAAATAATTCTTTTTAGATTATTATAAAATTTGGTGTTTTAATCGATAGAAAAAGATTTTTTATAAAATATTCATTAAGAAATGTTGGTATTTTTACCCTCATGCTGTGAACAGAAAAATATAAATGACTTTTTTTCTTTGTGATTACAGACCAACGCCATGGAAAATATTTATTTTTAAATTAGAGTTCACTTTACTATAGAGATACAACATAAAATGATCCCCAGTTCATGACCACATAGCATAGTACAGAACGAGTAACCATTTTTTGTCTTACCAAAATGGCGGCCATTTTTGAAATACAATAAAATCGTTACTCGTTCTATCCTAAGCTATGGCCGATCAATGACGCTTACTTGTCAGGAAGAGGGTGATCATTTTACGTTATATTCATATAGTTTTTTTTTAAGTTTTTTTTTTTTTTTTTTTAATTCCAAGAAGTTGACATGTAATCGCACAAAAAAAAAAAAAAAAAATTTGTTGATCGTAAAGGAGCAAAAAGGTGCCCCCTCCTCCTGCAAAATATTCTTTAAAAATGATACTCACTTTTCGATTAAAAATGAATTAACAGAATTCTTTAAAGGAAAACTATTCTATTAAAAAAAATCCTTTTCATAAGAACTCAAATTAGATTTCCACTTAAATGACACAAAAGAGTAGCAAACGAATGACGTTTTTTTTTTTGTGTTCCTTCGCCGAAAAAGAGCGAGATGAATCTTGAAAAACAATGAGATATTGAAAAATGTTGACGATTTTCCTTTTTATTTTATTTTCATCACGACTTTTTGAACCATCCTTTCTCTAAAGTGTAATGATGACACATGAAAACCTTATCAATAGATCTTTCATTACTCAAGTTATCCAATTTTGTTTGCCAGTAGAAATAAAAAACGTAAGAAGAATAGTGTAAATTTTTACCCTTTGCCCCCCCCCCCCCCCCCCCCCAAAAAAAAACAAATGTGTGCATGCGTGATTACATGTTTAACACAAGAGAAATACATGGGAAAAAAATCCTCACGGCTTCCCCCCTCCATATACTTTAATAGCACAACAAAATTATATTAAGTGATGGGATTGAGTTATGTTTGAAAAAAAAAAAAAAAAAAAAAAAAAAAAAAAAAAAAGAAATGCTCTAATTAGCAGTAATTTATAATTAATCGAACAAGTCTATCTCTTAACTATTTATGTATTTCTCTTGTATCCCTCTCACTATGTCTAAATCGCAATCAAATTTGCATAGGTGTGCCTGTAGCAGTCATAAATAACGACATTTATTTTCTCTCTATCGGAGAACAGTCCCTGTTAGGTGATCTGATCACACACTGACCAATGAGCTTCCAGAGAGTATTGATTTCATCAGTCTCCTGAACCTACTTCAGACCCCTTTGGGAATCGGGCAGTCAGAGTTTTCTGAAAGCAACAAAGAAAGAAATTCTTTTCCTAACCTGCTTTTGTCCACTGAATTCCCGAGCACCGGCTATCTTCACTGGAAGATAAACTGCTAGCAGATTTTCGGCAGCCAGTGAATTTCCTAATTCCTTTCCTTTACATGTTAACGAAGATGGCCAATAAAGTTTTAAATTTTAGAATAAGATTTTGTCTTTCTATTCTACATGCCTGCACACTCCAAAAACACGTATGTAAATTAGATGGCAAAATAATAAGTGTCTTCACTTTTATATAATAATATGGATAATATTGAAGTAAAGAGATTTATTTTTAAATGCAAGAAGAATGTCTTACTTTAAAAAAAAAAATTTTTTTTTGACTGGGAATGGGGCATCCTGCCGTATGCTAGATATTCACCCGTTAGTTCAGAGACTCCAACCGAGAGATCTTTTTAGGATTCTAACCGTCCTTTTAAGCACAATTGTTTGGCTTTCTCTTCCACTTGGTTCACCGGGTATATTTGCTAGGCATTTTTAAAATTCTTTTTCATGAGCTCGCTGGCTCGTATTTTTACTGAAATAATTGAGATCTTCCTAAGATTCCAGTTTCTTTGCATGTTGTACATAAGATTTTGGTATTTAGTTATCTTCTCCCTTTCAGCTCTGTTTTAGCCAGCATCACTAGGGACACCGACTTCAATGAGAGTTGCTATTTTCTCCCTGTTGTCCCATACTACTAGGTCAGGTTTATGAATTTTCAAATTATATCAAAGCAAAATAGTGGTAGTGGTTGGGACTGAACAGGTCATGGGTACGTCTGATATATATCTATGATGACCTCTGTTTAATCTCGAAAGAATGGATACCCCTGTAAGGGTGTCTGCGCATGTAATAAGTGAGGTCAGGATTGTGCAATCCCTAACCATTCCTCTCCAGAGTCGGCACTGCCTGATTCCAATGGCAAGGAGAAGTCCAGGACGACTGGAAACAATGCCGAGATAAGCGGAGAGCACATACAGCACCTGGAATTCCCAAATGTCACCCATTTCAGTACTGACCAGACTCAACGTCACTTAACTTTGGTGATCTAACAGGAACCGGTGCGTTAACTTGATTATTCCATACATGTATATATATATATTATATATATATATATGTATCCACAAAAAGAATAGAGTTCTCTTGATTATCAGTATCGTAGAATGAATTTATATTCATTTGTTTACATTTAAAAACAATTTCTTTGACTTATAGTGGAAGATTGGTGAGTTCAGTTATTAGATAATCGACCGTCAGTGGTCACGGTTGTTAGTGACTGGCGTTCAGGTTTTTTAATTTTACACGTAAACAAACACGTGTTACACCACAAATCGAACAACTTAGCCGATTAACGCAAGTCAGTAAAGTAATTATTCTATGATTAACGTAATCTATTAAATAATTTACATTTGTTTTGTTGTTTTTTTAGCGAGAGGAACTTACATCAGACTTCATTTTGATTGGTTTCACCAAAGAAGTGCAGTTGAATTATTGGTAGGTGAGAGAGGATAATCAATTTGTGGGTAAGAAGTGTAAGATAATGGAGATCAATGAGAACTCAGATGTGGAGAAAGTATATCTGGATAGCAAAGCTATTGAGGTTATCTAAAAGTTTTGTTACCTTGGTGATACCATTGGAACACAGGCTGGGGCAGGTGCTAGTGCGATTGTAAGAGTTAGGAGTGGATAGAGTAAGTTCAGAGAACTGCCATTACTAACCAGCAGAGAGTTACCACTGTTGAGCAAGGGGAAAATCTATCAGGCATGTGTATGTAGTGTGATGTATGGAAGTAAAACCTGGCCAGTGAGTGTTGAGGGCATGTGTTGTATGGAGAGAAATGATATAAGAATGATATGATGGATGCGTAATGAGAGGTTTAGTTCTGATGACCTCAGAGGAAGATTAAATCTGGGCAGTATAGGGAAATGTGTGCAGAAGAGTAAACTTCGATGGTATGGACACGTTGAAAGAATAGAGGAGAGTTCTTGGGTTAGTAGATGTAGAACAGTTGAGGTAGCAGGTTCAATTCACAGGGGAAGGCCAAGGAAAACACGAAGTGATAAAAATGAATCCGAGAAAAATAGTGATAAAGACCCGGCCAGAGATAGGTTAGTTTGGAAGTTAATTACTTAAAGCCGTCAAACACATGCCAGAACAGACATTAAATCAGTGATGACATATATATATATATATATATATATATATATATATATATATATTCACATTTGAACCACTAACAAAAATCAAAATAAATTAAATTTTTTTGTTAGCTGTTTTTGTAATTAGCATATAATGTTTGAAAAAAAAAAAAAAAAAAAAAAAAAGAAGTCGAGTAATTTTGTATAGACGTAATGCAATTGTAAAAGAACAAGGAATCAAAACCAACTTGATAGGTGATTTCTTTTGTTTGCTAGTTTTACATAAGAAAAAAAAGAAAACAAAAGAACAAGCTTTTAGTTTGACACCAACATGTAATCTCTCACGTCAGCAGATGCGTCACTACATTTCATGTGGAGGAGGAATTAGGTTGAAAAACAAGTGTCCCCATTCCTTTTATTTGGCTATTGGCAGACTTTCGCTATTTAGTATTTATTTATTTATTCATGCTAACGTCTCAAAAAAAAAAAAAAAAAAAAAAAAAAAAAAGAAATTTAGGGTAAATCATATTTCAGTGATCCAAATTATTTTCAGTGAAATGGGTTTCAGCATTAACTCACATTAAGGACAAGGAACCATGTTTTTAATTAAAAAAAATGAATTTTTTTTACCATCTTTACAGTCGAAAACTTTTTTTAAAAAAGTAAAATGTTTTCCTTTGCTTTATTGTCCTTTAAACTAGAAAATTATGAACTCGAGTAATCGTTTTTGAACTTGTTTACAAAGATGGCCACTATATTTTTCCGGGCAAGTTTTTATTGAAGCGTTTCATTTGTGATGAAACTCAATATAACTTAAGTAAAGAATATGTGATACCTCTATAGTCACTATTATTCGAATAAAAATAACCATTAAATCATTTTTTTGTAATTATTTGGAAAAAAAACAAAAAAAAAACTAATGAATGTGTGATACTATAAAATCGCCTCAACCTCCACAACTAGGACCATTGGGAGAGATTAGCTCGGAATGACAAAAAAGTATGCAAATATTCCCATCTCAGTCGCAATGGTATCAGGGAGGTAATTTATTAAAATCAGGAAGAGTAGAGGTCCAAGAATAGATCCCTGAGGTACACCAGCATTTATGCCATGTTGCTTAGAAGAACGGCTATTGAGTACAATCTGGATCTTTCGTTTTGTTAGAAAGAATTTAATTATATTAAATATTTGTCCAGTAATACCATATAAGTGCAGTTTTATGAGAAGCCTTTATTGCCAGACCTTGTCAAAGGCCTTGGATATATCGAGCGCTACCGCCCTAGCTTCACCTGCCTTGTCCAGTGTATGGTATATGTGTTCAGAGATGACCGTTAGGATATCTGCAGTAGATCGTGCTTGTCTGAATCCGTATTGATGATCAGAAAGAAATTTAGCATTAACTAGCTGCCTGACTATCGCTAGATTGATTAATGATTCAAAGATTTTAGCAAAGATCGGGAGTAGACTGATTGGGCGGTAGTTTAGAGGATCAGTTATATCTCCAGAATTCTTGAAGACTGGTACCACAGAGGCAATTTTCCAACTATCAGGGAAACAAGATTCAATAAGGCATTTGTTGTATAGTTTGGAGAGGACAGGGGCTAGCTCAGCAGAGCATTTCTTTATTACTATTACTGGTATAAGATCAGGCCCACAGGCTTTGGAGGTGTCAAGGTTTTTTTATGATGTCTCACTTGAAACGGGGTGATGACCAGGTTCTCAAGTGTGACTTCACTCCACAATGGGAATTTAAGGAGGGGGTTGTTTGCCGAGTTCAGAGTGGAGTTTAAGGCGAAACGCTGGGCAAGTACTTCAGCCTTATCAGTTGCCATGCAAACAACATCGTTGTGATTTGATAGTGGGGGGGGAATTGTAGATTGCCCATCACACTATTGTATATCTTCCAGAAATCACGAGTACCTAGTTTCTGTGACTGAATGCGTTTTTTTTGGTTATCTCTGTATACCTTCTCTTTGCTTCATCTATCAGTACTTTGCAAATATTTCTTGCCTCTTCAAATTTTTGTCTGTTCGCAGTTGATTTATGGCGGCCGAATTTTCGGAATGCCTTCTGCCTCTCAGCAATAGCAGCTGCACATTCTGAGGTGAACCATTGAGGAGAGTGGGGTTTGCTGAAGAATTTTAGCGTGGGGACATAAGCATCAATACCTGCTTTGACCCATTCGGTTAGCTCATTTGCACACTGAACAGAAGGTTACACCCCATGGGGCGTCGCTGATGAGATCCCTATGGGATTCAAAGTCAGCCTGCTCATAGTTTCTCGTCGTTTTAAGCAATGGCTGTTCAGCTTTTGGACGAGTTTTTAAGGTGATAAGTATCATTACCACAACGTGGTCCAAAGTTACACACAAGGTAGTTTTTTTGTAATGTGGGGAAACCCAGCTGCAAAAAAAAGAAAAAAAAGAAAGGGGAGCAGCATTCTAGACTGGTATAAAAATTAAAAAATGTTCAGTCTAAAAGGATTTCTCCTCTTGACAGGATAGACAGATTTTTAGAACAAAGGTCGGATGTTGTCTTTGACATTCGAAAGTGATTTTTCGGTCAGGTCACTATTGTAAAAATTAACTTTCTTTTAATTCGAAACAAGGTTATAGTTTCTAAATTCAGAGCGAGAAATTTAGCTAAAATTACATTTTTGTTACAAAAAATAATAAATTAAATTAAAAGTTACGACACACAACCTCGTCTAAACACTTATTACTATCTATATAATAATACGTTATGGCAATTTCATGTTCGTGCGTACGTTATCACCTTCCACGCCTTTTTAAAACATAGGATCACCCAATCATTTAAGATGTAATGCAAGGACCAAATAAATAATAAGGACCCCGGAAATTGAAAAGATGAAAAGAGACGAAATTCGGTCTACTTATTTATTAAATATTTATTTTTAATGTAAGATGCGTTTTATTTATTTTAAAAAAATTTTATTTTTTTATTTTTTTTATTTACAAAATTTTTTTAATAATCAAACGAAACATTGCAGAATTCTCGTTCTAAAATGTTTTCGTGTCACTATTTACTTGCCTCCCCACGAGGGAAGAATGCATAATAAAAATTTAAAATCTTGTAGGGTGCGTCTTTTTATTTTACAATACGTTTTAATAAACACAGAAGATTCTATTTTTCGTGTTGTGTATTTTAAGAAAAGGGGGGTATATTAAATATTACTTTTTTTTTAAATACACAACACAAAAAATAGAATCTTCTGTGTTTATTAAAACGGATTGTAAAATAAAAAGACGCACCCTATAAGATTTGTTAAATTTTATTTTTTATAAATATTTTAATTGTTTTAAATCAATTATTTTTTATATAACTCACTAAAAGACTGCTTCTTTCGCTTCGTTTGGCCTTTTGGCTAAGATCAAAGTGTAGTATCTGTTTCGATGGATACTGCACCCCAAAGACTGGTATTGTCTTGGGCTTCGGGGCTTGATTTACGCCGGTCTATGGGTCTGTCCTGTGCAGTTCTAGGAGGTCCGCCCTCCCAGGCTTCGCCTCCCCTCTTTGGGGAGGAGTAAGTTTATTGCTTACTGCCCGAGGCGCTCCTACCGGGGAATGCCGACGGGGCTGCCTAGGCAATTTTTAAAACCCACTTTCCCGACCCGACCTTGGGTCACATCTTACTTGTGGGAGTAAGATAAAAACTGGCCTTGTGCCTAACTCCTGGAGAGGAGTAAATCAATACTCAGTGTTCTTTCCAAGTTTTAGATCAACTGATTCCATCTTGAATTTATGCCAACGTGTCGGCTAATTTACTAATTTAAAGTGTTTTATTTCCCTATTTCATACGTAGTATTAAATTGATTTTAACGCCAATACGTTCAGCATGTCATAATCTTTTTTAAGCTACTGCATATCGTCTTTCCGATAAAATTACATGGGTTGCGAAACTACACGTTTACCCTTTTTTAAATATTTATTTTGTAAATATTGATTAGTTTTCTGATAACTACTTTCTTTCTCGGAGTTTTTTTCTGGGGGGGGGTCGTTGCCATCTGGACTTAGGCTTAGTGGTAGGGTATGCTTTATACAAGAAACAAATAAAATCAGTGTTTATTACAAACGAAATTCAAATATATTACAATAAATTAAACATAATGGCGTATCCAATATAGAATATTGCCGAAAAAATGGTCTTTTGTACGACAGCGTCAGAAGAGAAGGGTGTTGCCACTGGGACTTAGTTTTACTTTACCACTAATCATAAAGGATAATTTGCAAAAATCAGAAAACAAATTAACAGTTGTACAAATCTGCACAGTGAATTAATTTGCTCTGTCACCGCTGCGAAAAAATAGACAAAACAAGATGATAAATATAGCAGCCACTTTTGGAGCTAACCGCTTCAATATACCCAAAATTAAGTTAGTAATTTTACAAAAGCGATGGTTTAGTGATATAATCGTGGCGCGGTCGACGAGTCCACGTGAACATTGCCGCGAAAGCGATTTCAAAATCATTTTCAATTTTTATTTTTTTTATTTTATTTTTTTTTACACCAACCTTGATCGTCGTCTCGGTGGCCGTGAGAAATTCGAAAATGATTACTATTAAACATTTAAACTCATTTCGAAAATAATTTATTGTCTAGAATAAGTTTATAGGTTACGGTCAGGTATTGTGATGTTTGTTGGTTCCTTAAAAACGAATGATCAAATCTTTTAAAAAGCCAGTTTAAAATTTGATATTTTCCCCGAATTTAAGTATTCAGGCTTTTTCTTTAATGAAATCTTGTTCAACCAATGAATTAAATCGAGTGCCTTTATTGTAAGCGTGTTATATTTTCATTCAATAAAAGTCCATATTTGATTTTTACCAATAATACACGTCATTGGTTGAGAAAGGGAGAGAGAGAGAGGGGGAGAACAAACCGTATTATGCGAACAAAAGCAGATATAGATTTTGTTATAAGAACAAAGAAAATAAAAGACAATACAAAATAAGATTTATGGTTAAACGAAAAGTACTTTAATTTTAAAATCAGAGAAGGGATTTAGTTCAATAACTATAACTTTAGATATTTCGCAAGGAGTCGTATAACACTGATTTTTTCATAAAATAAAATATTACAAAATCTCCAGGATACGCATAAATACTGCAAATAAAATTGAGCTCAATGGTTAACACTTATAGTCCAACAGAGCTCGTAGAGTACACAATTTATGACATAATATTTTGTAATCATGCTCCGAAAAATTAAACACCAATAATATATATCCTTGCATACATAGTTTCAGAAATTTCAATTTATCATGACTTTCACTGCAGTTTATAAAATTGACAATTATAAGAATCAGAAATTTCAAAAGTGTGTATGAGTGAGTGAGAGACGCAAAATCCAAAAGACTCTAGATTAGAAAAATGCTCAATCGATATGGTGGTGATGTGGTAGACTAAGTTTTAAGCGCAAATTCGTTAGTACAATAGTGGCATAGTCAAAAAATACTGTTTTTCTTTGGTTTGGAGAAAAATAATAACCATAATAATGGTAGCAATATATAAAATTAAAATGGTCGTCACCATTTCTCTGGTGTCTGTGCGTGTATGAAACTCGAAAATGATTTTGAAGCCTTTAAACTGTCGATTCAAATGGACTTTCCGGCTAAAATTAAAATGTACTTTAGCCAGAAAGTACATTTGAATCGACAGTTTAAAGGCTTCAAAATTATTTTCGAGTTTCATACGCGCACAGACCCCAGAGAAATGGTGACGACCAGTTTAATTTTATATATGGTTACCATTAACGTTAGGAGAGATGTGTGGGGGGGGGGGTACTAAAAAAAATGCCGCTGGGCAGTATTTCAAAACAAACAACTTATTTGTATAATTCTCATTTTGGTCGTTATATTCACAGCGTTTCGGTTCTTCAGGTGCACTTTTTCAAACTTCGGAATCTTTATGTTGAACTTGAGAATAGTAGTCTGAATAGTCCAAATACAATTCATCAATTCACACTTAAAATAATTCCTAAACAAACTCATTGTGTAAGATGGTGCTTCTTTACTTTAGCTAAATAAATGTATAAACTTTGTTATGTACTTACGTAGTAGCCGAAAAGAAGACTACACCAAAAATCACGCAAATTCATTCAGTATTTATTAAATAAAAAGCGATCTTATCTGTTGGTCGCCATTTTGAGTTTTACCGAAAACTAAATTTGAGTTATCTCCCTTGCCTATTAAGTAAGTATAAATGTCTACAAATACGCAAGATCGTTTTTTCCTTTTATTTTTCTTATAATTTAATAAATACTGGATGAATTTACGTTAATTTTTTTCTGTACAATCTTATTTTCAGCTAACACGTAAGCACATAAAGTTTATACATTTCTTTATTTAATGTTTTTATTATTTGATTATATTACACGTATTTTTTGTCAACAAAAGTTAAATATAATGGTTTCATACCATAAGTTGTTTGTTTCTGCTCATTGGGATCAATTTTTTCAAGTTAGATTGTTTTAATCAGGAAAAAGTGAGTTTGCAAAATCAGTTAAATATTAAAAAAAAAAAAAGACAAAAATAAAAAATTAGTCATTTTCTGCTCGCCCTTTATTTTCCCTCTCAAGCTAAGGATTAAATAGTATTACTAATTGTTACATTCCCTTTTTATCCCAATCTTTATTCTTTCCTTATTACCTTCGACTTTTAATAAAGAGAAGTCAATTCGAAAATCATTTTTGGATAAGATTAAATAGACAAAAAAAAAAATATAGTAGAAAACAAAAGTAGTACTTTTTGAACTCGCCATTTGTATTAAAGAATCGAGTACTTCTGCAATTTACGAACAGTTCTGAAATAACGTTATTTAGAAACCCATTCTTAACATGAAGGGAGTTGTTAACTATTCTGTACTTTTACCTAAGCATTTAATAAGGTAACGTAAAAATTGGATTTTAACTTGAAAATCCTATCTAAAAAATAGCACGGTCCGTAAACTGCAGAAGTACCAAGAATCAAAACTAAAATTACATCGGTATATATATATTTTTTTAATTGAGATTTTTTATTGTGTAATAGGGTGAGGGTATTATTTTTTTATAAATTTTATTTATTCGGTAATGAAATTGACATCCAACAATTCATTATTTGCACCGACTGAAAACAGTATCCTGTTTTGGTCAGTATTCCCAAAGCAAAATTAGTTGTAAATTTTTATCGAATGCGGAAAGAAAGTGAGGACGGGGGGTATATTTTATCTCATCCCCGCCTTCGTCTACGTTTTACGCACAATTTATATAACACGTTGAAAATGCGGCAGCATAGCTTGAAAACTTCAGATGTCTTGCCCTTGGATCGGAGTAAAGATTCTGTTTGGTCATCGGAAGCCATAAGTAGCTATTACCTACTTCTTTGGAAGGAGGATAGGTTTGTGGGGGATGCTAACGCATTCTATTCCTCTTAAATATGGTAGAAAGACGAGCAAGAAAACGCCAACATTCCACACAAATGAAGGAGAAACAAGATATTCAATATTCAAACATTTACATTAACAAAAACAATTTATTTCTGTATTTTCACACATAAAATTATATTTCATGTTTTGCGAAGGTCTTTTAACGTCTTTTGAATAAATGTCTCTTTGACGGCTTGAAAGAAATAAGTGTCCTTTCGTTATTTAAAACAATGTCTCTTTAAATAAGTTTGTATGGAGAAAAAGGGACGCACGTGTGTGTGTGTGCGTGTGTGCGTGTGTGCGCGTGTAGTTGAAAAAGGGTGAAGGAAAATGTCAATCTTACTGTGAGTGTCCAGCAGTCAGAAAAAAAAGGAGGGAGAAGGAAAGATTCTCCGTGGCTGGTAGTCGTCGCATAACTTGCGAGTGGCCGATGGAGCGAAACAATTCTCCCTGTCGTGTCTGAAGAAATCTGGAACCAAGAGACCGGATCTGTCACTAACGACGTTTATATATGTCCTAATCAGCAGGGGCAGTGACCGGAAACATATGATCCCTATTTTGGCGTTTTCTGCGGGGTGTTGAAAAAAAACTCCTGTCGACTGCTGTTGAAAGGTGAATTCCATAAAACCCCCCTCAGATTGAAAAATATTGAAAGAAAAAAAATATTTTCAATATGTAACATATTGTTTTAAGTTGGCAGGCCAATTTACTCTCCTGCCGGATTTTGTCCTTAGCTTCGGTGTAGGTGGTGTGCTGCTTATTGTAGTATCTTGTTCGCACACGTCAGTGTCTTGTGAAGATGTGAGGTTTTCCGACACTCTATTTCTCGATAGGTCCAAATATGCCGGTTTTAACCTGTCTATGGCAACCGTATCTTGTTTTTCATTTTTCATAATAGTGAAATACTTTGATTTCCTCTCGACTACTTTGAAAGGTCCTGAATATGTAGCACAAAGAGGTTTTTTTACTGCATCTATGCGTACAAAAACATATTCGCAGTTGTTGAGGTCTTTTGGGATGTAAATTTCTTTTGTCTGGGTCCTTGTAGGTGTAAAAACCAAATCATTCATCCTTTGCTTAAAATTTTGAACAAAGTTTGTAGTCGGTTGAAAATGACTTGTTTTTTCACAAAATTGGCCAGGCAATGTCAGTGTGGTCCCAAAAACCATTTCGGATGATGTGCACCCTAAATCTTGTTTCAACACATTTCTGATGGACAACAAAACCAAAGGGATGTTTTCTAACCATGTTCCGGAATCGTTATTTGCTGTCAGAGCTGCTTTCAGTTGTCTATGGAAACGCTCGACCATTCCGTTCGCACAAGGATGATAAGCCGTAGTGGTTATGTGTTTCACTCCCAAAAGTTTTGTGAACTCTTCGAAAAGTGTTGATTGAAATTGTGCGCCGCGATCTGTTGTTATTACGGATGGACAACCGAAATTAGCTATCCAATCCTGCAATATTGCTTTCGCGACGGAATGTGCGGATGTATCACGCAAAGGAGTTACGACAGGCCATCTGGTAAATCTGTCGATTATTGTCAGTAGATATTGGTGGCCCTTTGCTTCTGGTAGTGGTCCAACTATGTCGATGTGCAAGTTGGTGAATCTACCATCTGGGTGAATAAATTGTCCAGGAGGAGATTTTGTATGTCTGCCTACCTTGCTAGTTTGGCATTTTAAACATACTTTAGTCCAGTCAGTTATGTCTCTATGCATTTTAGGCCATACAAAACGATCACTAATTAATTTTTTTGTAGCTCGTCTGCCTGGGTGTGACAAGTTGTGAAAATGTTGGAAAACTTTTTGTCTTAGTGAAGGTGGTATGTATGGTCTGGAATAGCCTGTGCTCGTGTCGCATAGAAATGTTTCTGATCCGAAAGGGACTGGTTGTGCCTTTAATTTTAAGGAAGTGTTCTTTTTTACTTCGTCTAATGTCACATCATTTCGCTGTTCTACTGCGATTAGATCGAAGTTGAGTGTTTCCGATTTTATGGCATGAATAGTGGAACGTGACAAAGTATCTGCTACAATGTTATCTGTACCCTTGATGTATTGAATATCCGATGTAAATTGGGCTATATAGTCCAGTTGTCGGGTATCTCGTGGTGTATATCTTTCCATGCTTGTGTGTAAGGCGTATGTGAGGGGTTTGTGATCCGTGAAAACTGTAAAGTCTCGACCCTCGAGAAGATGCCGAAAATGTTTGATCGAGAGATAGATCGCAAGTAATTCCCTGGAGAAAACGCTGTATTTTTGCTGTGCGTTATTCAATTTCACAGAAAAGAAAGAAATTGGTCTTTCTGTACCGTTTTGAAACTGGTGTAGAACTGATCCAATCGAATCTGAAGAAGCGTCCGTAGTCAGAGTGAGTAGTGAATTATCCTCATCACGGATGTAGGAAAGCTTTGTGAAATCTGCTAGTGCTTTCTTCGAGTTTTTAAATGCGATCAATGCTTCCCCTTCTACTGCAATTGTTGCATTTTTCTTTTTTTGTTTGCGCAGTAAATTTGTGAGTGGGGTTAATATCTTTGCGCAACCTGGAATAAATCTGCGGTAATAATTGATAAGACCGAGGTATCTTCTCAGTTGTCGTAATGTTGTTGGTTGTGGAAACTGTTGTATCGCTCCCACCTTTTCTGGTATTGGCGCAATACCTTGCTCATCGACTACATGACCCAAGAATGTCAGTTGAGGAACTGTAAAAACACATTTGTTCACGTTGATTTTTAAACCAAAATGTGCCAGTCTCTCAAAAACTTGTTCTAGGTGTTCGTGATGTTCCTGCATACTTCGGCTACCGATGAGAACATCATCGATGTATGCAAAAGCAAATGGTAATCCTCTCAAAACTTCGTCGATTAGTCTCTGGAAACTTTGAGCTGCGTTACGTAATCCAAAAGGCATTCTTGTGAATTCGTATAGGCCGAAAGGAGTAGTGATTGCTGTTTTTTTTATGTCATCTTCCGCCACTGGAATCTGATAGTATGCTTTGACCAAATCAAGTTTGGTAAAAAGTTTAGTTCCTTGCAGACCCATGGCAAAATCGTGGATATGTGGAATAGGATATCTGTCAGGAACTGTTTTAGCATTGAGGTGTCGAAAATCTCCACAAGGCCGCCAAGCCCCTGAATCTGGTTTTGGTACCATGTGTAGTGGCGAAGAGTATGGGCTACTTGATGGGCGGATGATTCCTAACTTTAGCATGTGTTGAAATTCGTCCTTTGCTATTTTGCACTTATCCGGGCGTAGTCTGCGTGGAGATGCATGAGTTGGTGGTCCGGTAGTCTTAATGTGGTGTTTAGCAGAATGGCGAATTTCATCCGTGTGCTTCAAAGGAGTCATTATGGATGGAAATTTTTTAAACAATTCCTGTAAATCACTGTTAGTTGGTAAAGTACAGCTGATTCCTGTTGATTTGTACACTGATGTTATTCCTTTCATCGACAACTGTGTTTCGTTGTCGATGAGACAGTGTGTATACATGTTTACTGATAGACGAAAATGAGATAAAAAGTCTGCCCCGAGAATGGGTGTTTTTACTTGGGCTCGTGTAAAAATCCATGAAAAAGGTCGTCGCAGTCCCAAATTTAATGTTAGTGATGTCTCACCGAAGGTTTGGATTTTTGATCCGTTTGCTGCTTGCAACGTGTATTCTGATGGTGTAGACTTGCTGTTGGGTTCTGGTGGTATTACACTTATTTGTGCACCCGTGTCGACTAAAAAATGATATCCGGTATTTCTATCCCGGATGTAAAATAGACGACTAATTTGTTTGATTCCAGCAGTTAATGTCGTCTTTAATCGCTGCTGGAACGTCCGTTTCCCGCCTGAGTCTGGTCAGCATTGAAATTGCATGGTTTTATGCATTTTCTCGCCTTTTTTCCAAAATTGAGATGATACCAGCAGGTATCGTGCGTTTGTCCCCATCTGGAGGAGGAATTTGACCGGCTCCGGCGATTCCTATGTGGAGAATAGGAATTGTCTCTGAAACGTCTCCGAGGTCGGTAAAATTGTTCTTGGTTGTTAAGGAGACTCTGGACCTTGAGCGTTAATTCTGACATGTTTTTTTCAAGCCTGGCTACAATGTCAGGTGTGTCTGTTTTTAGTATCGGCACTGAAGACGCATACACGTTCTTTTCTGGGTTGTTACTTTCGTGTATTTTGTCAGCTACTTCTGCAAGTTTCTCCAAATTTAAGTCGTCCGGTAGTGATGCCAAAATTTGTGTAGTGTGGGCCTGGAGCTTGTCTGTCCATAACTTTTTTAGAACCGTGTCGGACATTGTATTTGATCCCAACAATGTGCGCATTTTTCTTAAAAGTTGAGATGGTTTCATGTCTCCTAAATTTAGGTTGTTGAAAAGGTCATGGAGTCGCCTTTCGTTCGATTTGCCTGTTCGTCTTATTATGGCATCCTTCAAGATGTCGTATGGCTTTTCCAGCGGCATGTGGTCTAAAAGGTCTACAACTTCTGTAGCTACGTCTGCTGGTAGTTTTTCTACCACGTACACGTATTTTGAATTTTGCGAAGTAATCTTTTTCGCCGTAAAAATTGCATTCAGCTGAGAAAACCACGTTTGTACGTTTGTAGGGTTGTATGTTGGCAAATTCACAGTCAGTGAACATTCTGTAGGGTCGCTAAAAGCCATTGCTGTTTGAATACTGGAATCTTATTAAATAAATGTTCAACGGGGTCACCAAATTGTGGGGGGATGCTAACGCATTCTATTCCTCTTAAATATGGTAGAAAGACGAGCAAGAAAACGCCAACATTCCACACAAATGAAGGAGAAACAAGATATTCAATATTCAAACATTTACATTAACAAAAACAATTTATTTCTGTATTTTCACACATAAAATTATATTTCATGTTTTGCGAAGGTCTTTTAACGTCTTTTGAATAAATGTCTCTTTGACGGCTTGAAAGAAATAAGTGTCCTTTCGTTATTTAAAACAATGTCTCTTTAAATAAGTTTGTATGGAGAAAAAGGGACGCACGTGTGTGTGTGTGCGTGTGTGCGTGTGTGCGCGTGTAGTTGAAAAAGGGTGAAGGAAAATGTCAATCTTACTGTGAGTGTCCAGCAGTCAGAAAAAAAAGGAGGGAGAAGGAAAGATTCTCCGTGGCTGGTAGTCGTCGCATAACTTGCGAGTGGCCGATGGAGCGAAACAATTCTCCCTGTCGTGTCTGAAGAAATCTGGAACCAAGAGACCGGATCTGTCACTAACGACGTTTATATATGTCCTAATCAGCAGGGGCAGTGACCGGAAACATATGATCCCTATTTTGGCGTTTTCTGCGGGGTGTTGAAAAAAAACTCCTGTCGACTGCTGTTGAAAGGTGAATTCCATAGGTTTATTGTAGGTCGCCCGAGAGACCCCCATACCGGAGAATGCGAATTTTGCACCCATCCAGCGTGCTCCAATCTGGATTTCGTCACATTAAACTGACCTCGTGTCACACAACCAGTCTTGATAAATATCACCTGAAAACTTACCTGATAGACGTAGAAAATGATTCTCACTCCAAGAAAAACTCACTTGAATATTATTGTGTGGTTTTAAAAGTGTATGGTTAAGATATACAAAAGGTACCCCCCTCCACCAACAGATAAAAAATATTTTGATTACAAGATAAAAATATTTTATTTTGGACTCAAAAGATAAAATATCTTTTGCGTTCTCCATATAAAATTCCCCTCGGCATCGGAACAAATTTTAAGCAGTAATTTGTACATAGCAAACAAAACAAAAACACTTTTGGTATTATTGTAAATACCCACCACCACCAAAAAAAAAGAAAGATATTCTACTTTATTCAGTCGATTACGTATGAACTGGACACAGTTCAGTGACTGAACGCACTGAAAAAAAAAAAATTAGAATGGCGATCAATTTCGTATATAAACTTAACGTAAAATGATCCCCTCCCCACATTTCTGGGTCATTCTAGCTTTTTAGGGCGATAGCCGAAATTTTTTTTTGTTTTGTTTTGCTTTGGGAGATCATTGTGTGCGTTTTATTCGGGGGGGGGGGGGCATCTATAATACTAAAACATTTTATTATTATTATTTACTCCAAGCTTTTAATAAGAGAATTTAATTTGTTGATTGCTTCAATTTGTTCCGATAGTCGGTCTATTTTACAATATATACATTCTCTAATTACGAAGAGAAAAAGAAAATTCTTAAAAATTTGTTTATAATCTCGGAAGTTTTACTAAAAAGATTTTTTTTAAATCTCAAATCTAAATTATGTAAGCTACCCCTTCTTACTGGATTTTAAATTTAACCATTTTTTTTTTCACCATTTAAATAATCCGCAAAATTACAAAACTGAGAAATATAAAACAGCTTTTGTGCGTAAATAAGAAATCGTTTTCTTTTTTTTTCTTTTTTTCATTTTAAAAAGAAAAAAATAGGTCAAAAAATTAGATCACGTTTCACTTTTTCGTAAAACTGAACACCATATGTTTAGTTTGTTATTGTTATTTTTTTCCTTCTATTTAGTTATGTTAAAGTTGTATAATGTCCATATAATTAATATCGTGTAAAAACAAGTTATTTTTTTTTATGTAGTAAAATAAAGGTAAGAACAATGCGAAGGTCACAGATCATTTCTTTTCACTTCAAAAAATAACCATTAAGAAAAAAAGTAGCGTTTACCTTTTGTTTTTATATCTTTAGTAGTGAGCTTAGAGGAGTTATAAATCCTCAGCTAATAGTAACTTGAAAGAGAAACTACTTACAAAATCCCGGTAAACGTTTCCTTGCTTAATGTTAAGTCAAATAGTAGATTATCATTGCACGTAGACTGGAGGGAAAATGAAAGCCTGCCTGACTACACTGATATGACGTCATACATATGAACGACTTTCTATTATTAGATTTATATATGTTTTTAATACTTTTTTTCTTCTTTCTTTTGTATTATTTATTTTTTTATCTTGTTATTATTGGGTTTATCGTAGATGAAACAAGTCGTTCATTCCTCTGTTCAAATTGTTTAATAATACTTATATTCGTATTTATTTATCCTCCCCCACGTTGGCCGGATGTGACACGAGGTCAAACTTAACGTGTAGTCTTGGATTTTTGGCTGAGAGCAAAGTGTAGTATCTGTTGTGATACTACACTTTGTCTTTTCTGTGCTCGATCAGTGGAAGAGAAATCCTTCTAGACTGAGATAATTTTTATTTCTGTCACAATCCAGAGTGCCTCTATAATACATATATATAAAACTCTAAATAAATGAATAGTTTCGTTTAAATGCGATATAATTTCTCCCATTTCCAAGTAGCAGTTTCTTTAGCTTAATCAGCACTGGAAGTTAATCTCTGAGGTCCTGGTTTCGAATCATCTAGCCACACTAATGAGTCATAGAGACGACGAAGCATGTGTCTGTGGATAATTATATTTTATATATATATGCTCCCCTATGTGTGGAGCACTTTGATGGAGAAAATGATGGGAGTCATTTAGTGTAAAAGCAATACTCTTCGGTAAAAAGGATTGAGTACTTTTGCTTATGAATGTCATAAAAAAATGTAAATGAATGAATTGTTTCATCTAAGTATGATATCATTTCTCTTACTTCCAAGTAGCAGTTTCGTTAGCTCAGTCGATAGAGCACCGGACGCCAACCGCTGCAGTCAACTTTTCGAATCTCACTACGTCTAGCCATGGTGATGAGTCATAGAGACGAGAAAATATGTGTCAATGGATAACTATTTTTTATATATATACGCTCCCCCATGGGTGGAGCACTCTGGTGGGAGAAATGATGGTTTCCACTTAGCATAAAAGCAATACTCTTTTGTACAAAACAATTAAGTACTTTCAGTTATCAGTATCATCAAAAATTCAATGAATGAATAGTTTCATTTAAATACAATATAATTTCTCCCACTTTCAAGTAGCGGTCAGTAGAGCACCAAACGCCAACCACTGAGATTCGGGTATTGCATCCCACTACATTTAACCACACTGATGAGTGGTAGAGATGAAAAATCACCTCTGTAGGTATGACTATATAAGCCCCTCCCCCTTCTCGGGTTAGCACTCACTGTTGTTGGGTGATGTCTCCTTCTGCTTCTTAGCGTAATGCAAAGCTCTTTGTAAATAAACAAATTGAGCACGGTTGAAGCAGCGGTCGGTGTTTATATAAATAGACGTTGTAGATATCATTTACGAGCACTTCTTCAGTATCCTAATAGTAAAAGCTGCCGACTGTCAACTACATGGTTGAAGGTTCGATCCCTGGTTAGGGAGAAGTACTAGTCTAGCTGCACTAAAGAGCTGTGATACAGCAAAACAGTCTGACTGTGGATGACTATATATATATATATATATATATATATATATATATATATATATATATACTACAAAATTATTATCATTAAATTCTTATACAAAGACACATGTGTTCGGAAATCATCAATCACACGATTCGAAACTCTCAGACGCAAGTCAATATTTTAACTTCTGTCTGAACGCCTAAAACGATGCGACTACCAAACCAACCATGTTGCAGGAAGAGAATTAAGATCTATTTATGTCTAAGTAAGGGGACACATATAGAAGGCTGTCCGTAACAGTGTTTAATGACACGTTGCCGGAACTAAGCATTACGCATTTAAAATATATATATATATATATATATATATATATATATATATATATATATATATATATATATATGTATATTATATATATATATGTATTATATATATATATATATATATATATATATATATATATATATATATATATATATATATATATATATATATATATATATATATATATATATATATATATATATGTATATATATATATATGTATATATATATATATATATATATATATATATATATATATGTATATATATATATATGTATATTATATATATATGTATATATATATATATATGTATATATATATATATATGTATATATATATATATGTATATATATATATATGTATATATATATATATGTATATATATATATAGTATATATATATATATTATATATATATATATATATATATATGTATATATATATATATATATATATATATATATGTATAATGTGTGTGTTTTTCGTTCGAGTTTAAAGTATTGCATGGAGAGTTAATAAATTGAAATAAAAGCCAAATTAGCAATACAAGATTAATTTTTTTTTTTTTTTTCTTACATTAATCCTATCGATTACGGAATAAAATTCCTTCTTCAGGGGTGACCAGTATTGAGTCATTTTTTTTTTTTTTTTTCATCAAAAAACAAGAATAAAGAAACTTATTTCTTTGTTAATTTGATAAACGTCTTTGATGGTACGACGTCCTCGCTTGCTGTTATGAAATGGCGGGTAGGATTCAAAAACCGGTGTCGAACGATGGATGCGTTGGCACGCTGTTGAGTAATGTGTGTGTTTTTCGTTCAAGTTTAAAGTATTGCATGGAAAGTTAATCAAATTGAAATATATGTATATATATATATATATATATATATATATGTATATATATATATATATATATATATATATATATATATATATATATATATATATGTATATATATATATATATATGTATATATATATATATATATGTATATATATATATATATATGTATATATATATATATATATATGTATATATATATATATATATATGTATATATATATATATATGTATATATATATATATATATATATATATGTGTATATATATATATATGTATATATATATATATATATGTATATATATATATATATATATGTATATATATATATATATATGTATATATATATAATATGCATTAAACAGAGAGAACTACCGTGGATTACAGCTTATTTATCCGGTCATAAAAGTCTTGGAAAGAGTTGTTAAGCAGCTGATCAGACAAAAAGTACAGATTGCTGACATGCAGTTTGGTTTCATGCCCGGTAGGAGCATCATCATACGCCAAGTTATGGAAGTACATCTAGCAGCAAACAAACCACTGTACATGGCATTTGTAGATTTTGAAAAAGCTTTTGACCGTGTCCAAAAAAGGGTCATCTGATGGGCTTTGTGGAAGTTGGATGTTACAGAGTGGCTGGTTCAAGTGATTATGTCTATGTATACCAATGTACATAGTTGGGTACGAGTCGGTAACAGCTACAGCGACGAATTTGATGTTAAAGTGGGCGTCCATCAAGGATCTGTCTTAAGTCTCCTTCTATTTATCATTGTACTAGAGGCTTTATCTCTTGAATGTTGTACTTGTTGCGCGTGGGAGCTCCTATATGCCGACGACCTGGCGATCATTGATACTTCACTTCAATAACTCAAAGAACGTCTGGATAGATGGAAGAGTAGCATGAGGGAGAAAGGTTACAGAGTCAACATGGGTAAAACCAAATGGCGTTTGGGTTCACTGTTAAAAAACGGTGCATTGCTAAGGCGTCCCTTCCGAAAAAGATATCGGGGTCTGAGTTATATATTCGGTGGGATTTATTAAGAGTTTTATTTTATCCATTTTTTATTTATTTATAGTTTTGAGTTTCAAAAAAGATTTTTATTTTATTAGTTGTTTTATTTTATTATTTATTTATTTATGGTTTTATATAATTTTAAAGGTTGTATTTTAAAGGGAAGATTGAATCTGGACAGTATAGAAAGATGTGTGCAGAAGAGTAGACGTTGAAAGAATGGATGAGAGTTCTTGGGTTAGTAGATGTAGAACAGTTGAGATAGCAGGTTCAGTTTACAGGGGAAGGCCAAGGAAAAGTGATAAAAATGGACCCGAAGAAAAGAGGGATAAATAAAGACCTGGTCAGAGATAGGTTACTTCGGAAGTCAATTTCTAACGCACGGCAGCATGTAAAAACGAATGTTAAACGAATATGATGATGATGATGATGATGATGATGATGATGATGATGATGTTCAGCAAAGAACCATATCTAACATCACTCAGACGTTAAACCGATGATGTTGATGATGATGATGCTTTATACAATAAAATTTGTGGCTAAATTGATGGTTTGGGTATCTTCTAAAACTTAACAATTACGTGCTGTTAAAAGAAAGTGCTATGAATGCTTACGGACAGTAATTAAACTTTATAAACACAATGAAGAAAAGTGATTTGTTTGCAAAGTTAAAGACTTCACAGAATTTAAAAGTAGACCAAATGTATTTTGCAGCACCCGAGTTATGGTAGCTGTTGAAAAGAACAGCTTTAGCCTGACACGATATCTGACGTCATTCAAAACCTTTCCAAACGTAAACAAAGCACCTGTATTTTCAAATTAACTTGATTTCAAAATAAAATCATTTCCATTAAAACATCCAAAATAATCTATACTTACAAAAAACATATATCGTAGCAAAAAATTCCCTTTTTTTTTCTATCATTTTTCTTCTGTTTTCTCTCCCCCTTACCTTTTTGCTATCACTACCTCATCCAGCAAAACGTATAATGTTACTATTGTATATTTCAACAAAAACAATTTGGATTATTCGGATTACTGTTCTCATCTTGAATGTTATTCTCACAATGTAACCTCCGACCTTCTTCAGGTGTATCTGAGTTTCTAGAGTTTCTGTGAAACTGAAGATATTGGCGAATAATACAAATAATACAAATTAGCAATACTCACCTAAAAAATTCTGAAACATAAAAACTTGTAACAACTTATTTCTGATGAAGTCTTTTTATAATAGAGACGAAATATAAAACCATGTTATATGAGTTGTTTTGATTTGTATTTTTGATCGATCCATTTTCCTGAACTTCTACATTTTGTCGGATTTTAACCAAATCATTTTTCAAATATATATATATATATATATATATATATATATATATATATATATATACACACACACATTGGGTTGGCCAAAAAGTTTGTTTGCTTTTTAGGAAAGAGAAACCCAAATATCAAGTTTAGAAACATAACTGAGTTTATGCAATTCATTTTCCGTGGAATTTGGAAATCTTGAGAATGTCTGTGATTTTCGAACAATAATTTTATTCAACTACAGCTTTGATCAGTGTTGATCATCTTTGGCCGGACAGAGGAAGAAGTACCTCTCACTGAAAAATTTCGTTTTCGGAATCGAGCAAACCATTTTTGCCACACCCGTTCTGTAACAGCATTTTCTTCATACACATAGCAGATCTTTGTGCAGGTTTCTGTAGCTTTTTTTCATTTTCTGTAGTAAAAAAGCATCAGATGTCAGTAGTGCTCTGCTTGATTCGTAGCAGCGTGGACCCTATCTTCCACATCAAGGCCTGACATACAAACAAAGATATAAGAACTTCTTCTATTACATACTGACGTCAACATATTCGCTACACCAAATACAGAATTTGAAGAATAGGAATATAAAACGATCTTTAGTAGGCAGGAAAGATGACATTAAAAAAAAACTTTTTACCCAACGCAATATATATATATATATATATATATATATATATATATATATATATATATATATATATATATATAATAAGAAGAAATCAATATTATTAGAAAATGCAGAGAAAACAGTTCTTATTAGAAAACAAGAACAATGGACTAAAAGCATCGATGCTTCAATGTGTTCACTGGATTCTGTAGAGGTAATCGACCTAGTATGACTACATATTATACAACCTAACAAAAGACATTAACATTTATGACATAGGATTATACAGAGATGATAGCCTACTAGTGGTCAGAAACTCAAACAGACAAATGTGTGGAAGAGTAAAAAAGATTATCGGAAAAAGAAATGAAAAGGTTAAGTCTCAAAGTGGAAATAACATCAAACATAAAACAAGTTAACTTCTTAGATGTAACATTTAATTTAAACAAAGAAACGTACGAACCTTATACTAAGGATAACGCTAATGCAATTTATGTCCACCCACTCTCAAATCATCCAAACACAGTAATTAAATACATTCCCAAATCAACTGAAAAGAAAATCAACAACTCTAATGAATGAATTTTTAATGCACATAAGGCCTTTTATAATAAAGCACTAAAAGAGAGCAGGTACAAAAAGACACAAATTAAATATATTAAGCCTACAACGCCCAACAATAAAAATAAAAAAGAAGTAGGAAGATTATCTGGTTTACTCCCGCATGTAATCACATTGTTAAAACCAAACTTGGTAAAAGATTCCTAGATTTAATTAACCTGCACTTCCCTCCAAATAATATCCTACACAAAATCTTTAATAAAATACCCTAAAATTGAGTTACAGTTGTGGGGAAAATCTGGAAAAAAATAATTAAAAAATATGACAATAAAATATTAAACGGCAACAGACATACTGAATTAAATAATAAAAAAAAACACAAAAATTAAGACTTGTAACTGCATGAATAAAACAGAATGTCTCCTGCATCAAAATTGCCTTTCAACCCAAATAGTATACCAGGCTACAATTTCAACTAAAGAAAATCTAACCCAGAAAAAATATTATATAAGCATGGCTGGTAATACCTTCAAAGAAAGATATACCGGCCATAAATGCTCATTCAATAATTCTGATTATTCAAAAAGAACTCCACTCTTTATATACCACTGGAAACTAACCAATAAAAATCAATCAGAAAAAAACAGTACCCGTTGTTCCCTAAATTCACCCTATTACCTATGCTTAAAACTTGAGATAGTTAGATTTAGTGACAGAGGTAAACTTCTGAACAAAAAACAAGAAACCTTGATTAATTGTAGGCACAATAGATCACACCTTCTTGGGAATATACGTATAACCTCCTGAACCAATATTACAATTAGAAAATAAAATAAAAACTTTAAACTATTAACCCTAACTAAACCCATCATTCTATAGTCTCTACCTAATTCCCTAAAATTAATAACCTCCTCAGTGCAATAGTGACCCCCTAAAACACGGCAACACTGGGGCCCCTGTTATAGATAACATATCCATACACCAACTAAAAATAGATAACATAATTATCCACATATTATATGTTATCATATTCTATATTATTTTCTTGTCGGTATGATTATTACATTAAATTGCTCTATTATTATTACAATTATAATTATGACACCTTATTAATGTGACTATTAATACCATTAATATTATTATTAATGCGGATCATTAATGTTATTTCTATTCTTATTCCACCATCATTACTTTAGTATCATTATTGTCCACCATTATTATTATTATTATTATTATGATTATTATTATGATTATTATTACCATTACTATAATTTCATCCTTATTCTTTTATTCTATTTAATTACTGCTATAACTAGTATTAATTTACTCCTCACCCCTTATTATGATTATAAACACTATTATTATTATTATTATTATTATTATTATTATTATTATTATTATTATTATTATTATTATTATCATCATTATTATTATTATTATTATTATTATTATTATTATTATTATTATTATTATTGTGGTTGATATTACCATATTTATATTATGTCAGTAAACGCTAGTTAATTTTAATTAATTTTAGTTTATTTTCCTATTCTCATTATTTTTATTATTGTTATTTTTATTATCGGTAGTGACCAGCTGTTCTTAGCTCAAATTAAACCAAATGAAAAATATAAAGTAAAAACAACTAAATTTAAGAAATAAAAAGTGAAAAATCAACCTAATTAGGTCTAAATGGCTAAAGCCACCCTTCACCTTGAAGAAAAACAAGATGCGAGACAGGTTTTCGCCCTCCCCCTTCTTATACCGCGCATAAAATGACGCTGTCAAATAAACTTTTAATACATATTGAGGCACATTATCCAGACATTAGATAGCCTTGAAAGTGTGCCTCGGGTAATTGATCCTTTTTATTTTTAACATGAGTGAATATCGATCAGAAGACTGCAGAAGATAAAGAAACAAAGAGAAAAACAGTGAAAAAGAGCGAGTGAAAACATTGATGGAGAGCATCCCTAGCAATGGTTGTTTGGTCACACTATGACCAATCAGACTCCTGGGCGTATTAATTTCGACCAAACCTTTGAAGGACTACATCCAGACCCCTAGAGAATTGCAGAGTAGACAGAGAGCTTCCATGCACTCACGAAGAAAGACGTCTTCTCTCCTTCCACCTGTAAACTTGACACCGAGCAAGGCTATCTTTGCTGGAAGATATGCTACTGTGAGAAAAGACTTTAGGCAGCCGACCTGTATTATTACTATTCCCTTCTTGACCGTCTAAACTTATGTCAACCTACACCCAACGTTGTAAGTGACTTAAATAAATATATCATTGGTTGTTTATAGAAGGGCCTTGTTTTCCTTTTGTTGACGATTCTTTTATTATGATTATTATGGGAGATAGTCTGATAGTTTATGTCAAGATTAGCTCCTTATATCATTAGTATTACTAGCAAAAATATGCGACCGAAAGGAACATATTTTTGCTAGTTGTTTTATTTAATTGCTCAGTAAAATGTCTTTTTTTACAACTAACACCATCAATGACTCTTAAATTAAATTCTATTTATAATTTTTATTGAGATTATTATTATCGAGGAAAATATTTCAAATACATCTGGAAATCTGAAAAACAATCATGAATGTATATTTGCGAATATTAATTTATTAGAAGCTTTAAAACAAATTAATTATGTAGATTTGAAAGACGTGTGATGTTTACGGAAGCTTTGGAATGGGTATATATAGGAGCTGATAAGTAGTTATCATGAGTGGATATTTGCGAATATTAATTTATTAGAAGCTTTAAAAAAAATTATGTAGATTTGAAAAGCGTGTGATGTTTACGGAAGCTTTGGAATGGGTATATATAGGAGCTGATAAGTAGTTATCATGAGTGTATATTTGCGAATATTTATTTATTAGAAGCTTTAAAACAAATTAATTATGTAGATTTGAAAGACGTGTGATGTTTACGGAAGCTTTGGAATGGGTATATATAGGAGCTGATAAGTAGTTATCATTAGTGTATATTTGCGAATATTAATTTATTAGAAGCTTTAAAACAAATTAATTATGTAGATTTGAAAGACGTGTGATGTTTACGGAAGCTTTGGAATGGTTATATATAAGAGCTGATAAGTAGTTATCATGAGTGGATATTTGCGAATATTAATTTATTAGAAGCTTTAAAAAAAATTATGTAGATTTGAAAAGCGTGTGATGTTTACGGAAGCTTTGGAATGGGTATATATAGGAGCTGATAAGTAGTTATCATGAGTGTATATTTGCGAATATTTATTTATTAGAAGCTTTAAAACAAATTAATTAGGTAGATTTGAAAGACGTGTGATGTTTACGGAAGCTTTGGAATGGGTATATATAGGAGCTGATAAGTAGTTATCATTAGTGTATATTTGCGAATATTAATTTATTAGAAGCTTTAAAGCAAATTATGTAGATTTGAAAAGCGTGTGATGTTTATGGAAGTTTTGGAATGGGTATATATAGGAGCTGATAAGTAGTTATCATGAGTGTATATTTGTGAATATTAATTTATTAGAAGCTTTAAAACAAATTAATTTTGTAGATTTGAAAGACGTGTGATGTTTACGGAAGCTTTGGAATGGGTATATATAGGAGCTGATAAGTAGTAATCATTAGTGTATATTTGTGAATATTTATTTATTAGAAGCTTTAAAACTAATTAATTATGTAGATTTGAAAGACGTGTGATGTTTATGGAAGCTTTGGAATGGGTATATATAGGAGCTGATAAGTAGTAATCATTAGTGTATATTTGTGAATATTTATTTATTAGAAGCTTTAAAACAAATTAATTATGTAGATTTGAAAGACGTGTGATGTTTACGGAAGCTTTGGAATGGGTATATATAGGAGCTGATAAGTAGTTATCATGAGTGTATATTTGCGAATATTAATTTATTAGAAGCTTTAAAACAAATTATGTAGATTTGAAAAGCGTGTGATGTTTATGGAAGTTTTGGAATGAGTATATATAGGAGCTGATAAGTAGTTATCATTAGTGTATATTTGTGAATATTAATTTATTAGAAGCTTTAAAACAAATTAATTATGTAGATTTGAAAGATGTGTGATGTTTACAGAAGCTTTGGAATGGGTATATATAGGAGCTGATAAGTAGTTATCATGAGTGTATATTTGCGAATATTAATTTATTAGAAGCTTTAAAACAAATTAATTATGTAGATTTGAAAGACGTGTGATGTTTACGGAAGCTTTGGAATGGGTATATATAGGAGCTGATAAGTAGTTATCATTAGTGTATATTTGCGAATATTCATTTATTAGTAGCTTTAAAACTAATTAATTATGTAGATTTCAAAGACGTGTGATGTTTACGGAAGCTTTGGAATGGGTATATATAGGAGCTGATAAGTAGTTATCATTAGTGTATATTTGCAAATATTTATTTATTCGAAGCTTTAAAACAAATTAATTATGTAGATTTGAAAGACGTGTGATGTTTACGGAAGCTTTGGAATGGGTATATATAGGAGCTGATAAGTAGTTATCATGAGTGTATATTTGCGAATATTAATTTATTAGAAGCTTTAAAACAAATAAATTATGTAGATTTGAAAGACGCGTGATGTTTGGGAAAACTTTGGAAAGGGTATATATAGGAGCTGATAAGTAGTTATCATTAGTGTATATTTGCGAATATTAATTTATTAGAAGCTTTAAAACATTAATTATGTAGATTTGAAAGACGTGTGATGTTTACGGAATCTTTGGAATCGGTATATATAGGAGCTTATAAGTAGTTATCATGAGTGTATATTTGCGAATATTAATTTATTAGAAGCTTTAAAACAAATTAATTATGTAGATTTGAAAGACGCGTGATGTTTACGGAAGCTTTGAAATGGGTATATATAGGAGCTGATAAGTAGTTATCATGAGTGTATATTTGCGAATATTAATTTATTAGAAGTTTTAAACAAATTAATTATGTAGATTTGAAAGACGTGTGATGTTTACGGAAGCTTTGGAATGGGTTTATATAGGAGCTGATAAGTAGTTATCGAGAGTGTATATTTGAGAATATTAATTTATTAGAAGCTTTAAAACAAATTAATTATGTAGATTTGAAAGATGTGTGATGTTTACGGAAGCTTTGGAATGGGTATATATAGGAGCTGATAAGTAGTTATCATGAGTGTATATTTGCGAATATTAATTTATTAGAAGCTTTAAAACAAATTAATTATGTAGATTTGAAAGACGTGTGATGTTTACGGAAGCTTTGGAATGGGTATATATAGGAGCTGATAAGTAGTTATCATTAGTGTATATTTGCGAATAATAATTTATTAGAAGCTTTAAAACAAATAAATTATGTAGATTTTAAAGACGCGTGATGTTTGGGAAAACTTTGGAAAGGGTATATATAGGAGCTGATAAGTAGTTATCATTAGTGTATATTTGCGAATATTAATTTATTAGAAGCTTTAAAACATTAATTATGTAGATTTGAAAGACGTGTGATGTTTACGGAATCTTTGGAATCGGTATATATAGGAGCTTATAAGTAGTTATCATGAGTGTATATTTGCGAATATTAATTTATTAGAAGCTTTAAAACAAATTAATTATGTAGATTTGAAAGACGCGTGATGTTTACGGAAGCTTTGAAATGGGTATATATAGGAGCTGATAAGTAGTTATCATTAGTGTATATTTGCGAATATTAATTTATTAGAAGTTTTAAACAAATTAATTATGTAGATTTGAAAGACGTGTGATGTTTACGGAAGCTTTGGAATGGGTTTATATAGGAGCTGATAAGTAGTTATCGAGAGTGTATATTTGAGAATATTAATTTATTAGAAGCTTTAAAACAAATTAATTATGTAGATTTGAAAGATGTGTGATGTTTACGGAAGCTTTGGAATGGGTATATATAGGAGCTGATAAGTAGTTATCATGAGTGTATATTTGCGAATATTAATTTATTAGAAGCTTTAAAACAAATTAATTATGTAGATTTGAAAGACGTGTGATGTTTACGGAAGCTTTGGAATGGGTATATATAGGAGCTGATAAGTAGTTATCATTAGTGTATATTTGCGAATAATAATTTATTAGAAGCTTTAAAACAAATAAATTATGTAGATTTTAAAGACGCGTGATGTTTGGGAAAACTTTGGAAAGGGTATATATAGGAGCTGATAAGTAGTTATCATTAGTGTATATTTGCGAATATTAATTTATTAGAAGCTTTAAAACAAATTAATTATGTAGATTTGAAAGACGTGTGATGTTTACGGAATCTTTGGAATCGGTATATATAGGAGCTGATAAGTTGTTATCATTAGTGTATATTTGCGAATATTAATTTATTAGAAGCTTTAAAACAAATTAATTATGTAGATTTGAAAGACGTGTGATGTTTACGGAAGCTTTGAAATGGGTATATATAGGAGCTGATAAGTAGTTATCATTAGTGTATATTTGCGAATATTAATTTATTAGAAGTTTTAAACAAATTAATTATGTAGATTTGAAAGACGTGTGATGTTTACGGAAGCTTTGGAATGGGTTTATATAGGAGCTGATAAGTAGTTATCAAGAGTGTCTATTTGCGAATATTAATTTATTAGAAGCTTTAAAACAAATTAATTATGTAGATTTGAAAGACGCGTGATGTTTGGGAAAACTTTGGAAAGGGTATATATAGGAGCTGATAAGTAGTTATCATTAGTGTATATTTGCGAATATTAATTTATTAGAAGCTTTAAAACAAATTAATTATGTAGATTTGAAAGACGTGTGATGTTTACAGAATCTTTGGAATCGGTATATATAGGAGCTTATAAGTAGTTATCATGAGTGTATATTTGCGAATATTAATTTATTAGAAGCTTTAAAACAAATTAATTATGTAGATTTGAAAGACGCGTGATGTTTGGGAAAACTTTGGAAAGGGTATATATAGGAGCTTATAAGTAGTTATCATTAGTGTATATTTGCGAATATTAATTTATTAGAAGCTTTAAAACATTAATTATGTAGATTTGAAAGACGTGTGATGTTTACGGAATCTTTGGAATCGGTATATATAGGAGCTTATAAGTAGTTATCATGAGTGTATATTTGCGAATATTAATTTATTAGAAGCTTTAAAACAAATTAATTATGTAGATTTGAAAGACGCGTGATGTTTACGGAAGCTTTGAAATGGGTATATATAGGAGCTGATAAGTAGTTATCATTAGTATATATTTGCGAATATTAATTTATTAGAAGTTTTAAACAAATTAATTATGTAGATTTGAAAGACGTGTGATGTTTACGGAAGCTTTGGAATAGGTTTATATAGGAGCTGATAAGTAGTTATCAAGAGTGTATATTTGAGAATATTTATTTATTAGAAGCTTTAAAACAAATTAATTATGTAGATTTGAAAGACGTGTGATGTTTACGGAAGCTTTGAAATGGGTATATATAGGAGCTGATAAGTAGTTATCATGAGTGTATATTTGCGAATATTAATTTATTAGAAGCTTTAAAACAAATTAATTATGTAGATTTGAAAGACGTGTGATGTTTACGGAAGCTTTGGAATGGGTATATATAGGAGCTGATAAGTAGTTATCATTAGTGTATATTTGCGAATATTAATTTATTAGAAGCTTTAAAACAAATAAATTATGTAGATTTGAAAGACGCGTGATGTTTGGGAAAACTTTGGAAAGGGTATATATAGGAGCTGATAAGTAGTTATCATTAGTGTATATTTGCGAATATTAATTTATTAGAAGCTTTAAAACATTAATTATGTAGATTTGAAAGACGTGTGATGTTTACGGAATCTTTGGAATCGGTATATATAGGAGCTTATAAGTAGTTATCATGAGTGTATATTTGCGAATATTAATTTATTAGAAGCTTTAAAACAAATTAATTATGTAGATTTGAAAGACGCGTGATGTTTACGGAAGCTTTGAAATGGGTATATATAGGAGCTGATAAGTAGTTATCATTAGTGTATATTTGCGAATATTAATTTATTAGAAGTTTTAAACAAATTAATTATGTAGATTTGAAAGACGTGTGATGTTTACGGAAGCTTTGGAATGGGTTTATATAGGAGCTGATAAGTAGTTATCGAGAGTGTATATTTGAGAATATTAATTTATTAGAAGCTTTAAAACAAATTAATTATGTAGATTTGAAAGATGTGTGATGTTTACGGAAGCTTTGGAATGGGTATATATAGGAGCTGATAAGTAGTTATCATGAGTGTATATTTGCGAATATTAATTTATTAGAAGCTTTAAAACAAATTAATTATGTAGATTTGAAAGACGTGTGATGTTTACGGAAGCTTTGGAATGGGTATATATAGGAGCTGATAAGTAGTTATCATTAGTGTATATTTGCGAATAATAATTTATTAGAAGCTTTAAAACAAATAAATTATGTAGATTTTAAAGACGCGTGATGTTTGGGAAAACTTTGGAAAGGGTATATATAGGAGCTGATAAGTAGTTATCATTAGTGTATATTTGCGAATATTAATTTATTAGAAGCTTTAAAACAAATTAATTATGTAGATTTGAAAGACGTGTGATGTTTACGGAATCTTTGGAATCGGTATATATAGGAGCTGATAAGTTGTTATCATTAGTGTATATTTGCGAATATTAATTTATTAGAAGCTTTAAAACAAATTAATTATGTAGATTTGAAAGACGTGTGATGTTTACGGAAGCTTTGAAATGGGTATATATAGGAGCTGATAAGTAGTTATCATTAGTGTATATTTGCGAATATTAATTTATTAGAAGTTTTAAACAAATTAATTATGTAGATTTGAAAGACGTGTGATGTTTACGGAAGCTTTGGAATGGGTTTATATAGGAGCTGATAAGTAGTTATCAAGAGTGTCTATTTGCGAATATTAATTTATTAGAAGCTTTAAAACAAATTAATTATGTAGATTTGAAAGACGCGTGATGTTTGGGAAAACTTTGGAAAGGGTATATATAGGAGCTGATAAGTAGTTATCATTAGTGTATATTTGCGAATATTAATTTATTAGAAGCTTTAAAACAAATTAATTATGTAGATTTGAAAGACGTGTGATGTTTACAGAATCTTTGGAATCGGTATATATAGGAGCTTATAAGTAGTTATCATGAGTGTATATTTGCGAATATTAATTTATTAGAAGCTTTAAAACAAATTAATTATGTAGATTTGAAAGACGCGTGATGTTTGGGAAAACTTTGGAAAGGGTATATATAGGAGCTTATAAGTAGTTATCATTAGTGTATATTTGCGAATATTAATTTATTAGAAGCTTTAAAACATTAATTATGTAGATTTGAAAGACGTGTGATGTTTACGGAATCTTTGGAATCGGTATATATAGGAGCTTATAAGTAGTTATCATGAGTGTATATTTGCGAATATTAATTTATTAGAAGCTTTAAAACAAATTAATTATGTAGATTTGAAAGACGCGTGATGTTTACGGAAGCTTTGAAATGGGTATATATAGGAGCTGATAAGTAGTTATCATTAGTATATATTTGCGAATATTAATTTATTAGAAGTTTTAAACAAATTAATTATGTAGATTTGAAAGACGTGTGATGTTTACGGAAGCTTTGGAATAGGTTTATATAGGAGCTGATAAGTAGTTATCAAGAGTGTATATTTGAGAATATTAATTTATTAGAAGCTTTAAAACAAATTAATTATGTAGATTTGAAAGACGTGTGATGTTTACGGAAGCTTTGAAATGGGTATATATAGGAGCTGATAAGTAGTTATCATGAGTGTATATTTGCGAATATTAATTTATTAGAAGCTTTAAAACAAATTAATTATGTAGATTTGAAAGACGTGTGATGTTTACGGAAGCTTTGGAATGGGTATATATAGGAGCTGATAAGTAGTTATCATTAGTGTATATTTGCGAATATTAATTTATTAGAAGCTTTAAAACAAATAAATTATGTAGATTTGAAAGACGCGTGATGTTTGGGAAAACTTTGGAAAGGGTATATATAGGAGCTGATAAGTAGTTATCATTAGTGTATATTTGCGAATATTAATTTATTAGAAGCTTTAAAACATTAATTATGTAGATTTGAAAGACGTGTGATGTTTACGGAATCTTTGGAATCGGTATATATAGGAGCTTATAAGTAGTTATCATGAGTGTATATTTGCGAATATTAATTTATTAGAAGCTTTAAAACAAATTAATTATGTAGATTTGAAAGACGCGTGATGTTTACGGAAGCTTTGAAATGGGTATATATAGGAGCTGATAAGTAGTTATCATTAGTGTATATTTGCGAATATTAATTTATTAGAAGTTTTAAACAAATTAATTATGTAGATTTGAAAGACGTGTGATGTTTACGGAAGCTTTGGAATGGGTTTATATAGGAGCTGATAAGTAGTTATCGAGAGTGTATATTTGAGAATATTAATTTATTAGAAGCTTTAAAACAAATTAATTATGTAGATTTGAAAGATGTGTGATGTTTACGGAAGCTTTGGAATGGGTATATATAGGAGCTGATAAGTAGTTATCATGAGTGTATATTTGCGAATATTAATTTATTAGAAGCTTTAAAACAAATTAATTATGTAGATTTGAAAGACGTGTGATGTTTACGGAAGCTTTGGAATGGGTATATATAGGAGCTGATAAGTAGTTATCATTAGTGTATATTTGCGAATAATAATTTATTAGAAGCTTTAAAACAAATAAATTATGTAGATTTTAAAGACGCGTGATGTTTGGGAAAACTTTGGAAAGGGTATATATAGGAGCTGATAAGTAGTTATCATTAGTGTATATTTGCGAATATTAATTTATTAGAAGCTTTAAAACATTAATTATGTAGATTTGAAAGACGTGTGATGTTTACGGAATCTTTGGAATCGGTATATATAGGAGCTTATAAGTAGTTATCATGAGTGTATATTTGCGAATATTAATTTATTAGAAGCTTTAAAACAAATTAATTATGTAGATTTGAAAGACGCGTGATGTTTACGGAAGCTTTGAAATGGGTATATATAGGAGCTGATAAGTAGTTATCATTAGTGTATATTTGCGAATATTAATTTATTAGAAGTTTTAAACAAATTAATTATGTAGATTTGAAAGACGTGTGATGTTTACGGAAGCTTTGGAATGGGTTTATATAGGAGCTGATAAGTAGTTATCGAGAGTGTATATTTGAGAATATTAATTTATTAGAAGCTTTAAAACAAATTAATTATGTAGATTTGAAAGATGTGTGATGTTTACGGAAGCTTTGGAATGGGTATATATAGGAGCTGATAAGTAGTTATCATGAGTGTATATTTGCGAATATTAATTTATTAGAAGCTTTAAAACAAATTAATTATGTAGATTTGAAAGACGTGTGATGTTTACGGAAGCTTTGGAATGGGTATATATAGGAGCTGATAAGTAGTTATCATTAGTGTATATTTGCGAATAATAATTTATTAGAAGCTTTAAAACAAATAAATTATGTAGATTTTAAAGACGCGTGATGTTTGGGAAAACTTTGGAAAGGGTATATATAGGAGCTGATAAGTAGTTATCATTAGTGTATATTTGCGAATATTAATTTATTAGAAGCTTTAAAACAAATTAATTATGTAGATTTGAAAGACGTGTGATGTTTACGGAATCTTTGGAATCGGTATATATAGGAGCTGATAAGTTGTTATCATTAGTGTATATTTGCGAATATTAATTTATTAGAAGCTTTAAAACAAATTAATTATGTAGATTTGAAAGACGTGTGATGTTTACGGAAGCTTTGAAATGGGTATATATAGGAGCTGATAAGTAGTTATCATTAGTGTATATTTGCGAATATTAATTTATTAGAAGTTTTAAACAAATTAATTATGTAGATTTGAAAGAGGTGTGATGTTTACGGAAGCTTTGGAATGGGTTTATATAGGAGCTGATAAGTAGTTATCAAGAGTGTCTATTTGCGAATATTAATTTATTAGAAGCTTTAAAACAAATTAATTATGTAGATTTGAAAGACGCGTGATGTTTGGGAAAACTTTGGAAAGGGTATATATAGGAGCTGATAAGTAGTTATCATTAGTGTATATTTGCGAATATTAATTTATTAGAAGCTTTAAAACAAATTAATTATGTAGATTTGAAAGACGTGTGATGTTTACAGAATCTTTGGAATCGGTATATATAGGAGCTTATAAGTAGTTATCATGAGTGTATATTTGCGAATATTAATTTATTAGAAGCTTTAAAACAAATTAATTATGTAGATTTGAAAGACGCGTGATGTTTGGGAAAACTTTGGAAAGGGTATATATAGGAGCTTATAAGTAGTTATCATTAGTGTATATTTGCGAATATTAATTTATTAGAAGCTTTAAAACATTAATTATGTAGATTTGAAAGACGTGTGATGTTTACGGAATCTTTGGAATCGGTATATATAGGAGCTTATAAGTAGTTATCATGAGTGTATATTTGCGAATATTAATTTATTAGAAGCTTTAAAACAAATTAATTATGTAGATTTGAAAGACGCGTGATGTTTACGGAAGCTTTGAAATGGGTATATATAGGAGCTGATAAGTAGTTATCATTAGTATATATTTGCGAATATTAATTTATTAGAAGTTTTAAACAAATTAATTATGTAGATTTGAAAGACGTGTGATGTTTACGGAAGCTTTGGAATAGGTTTATATAGGAGCTGATAAGTAGTTATCAAGAGTGTATATTTGAGAATATTAATTTATTAGAAGCTTTAAAACAAATTAATTATGTAGATTTGAAAGACGTGTGATGTTTACGGAAGCTTTGAAATGGGTATATATAGGAGCTGATAAGTAGTTATCATGAGTGTATATTTGCGAATATTAATTTATTAGAAGCTTTAAAACAAATTAATTATGTAGATTTGAAAGACGTGTGATGTTTACGGAAGCTTTGGAATGGGTATATATAGGAGCTGATAAGTAGTTATCAAGAGTGTCTATTTGCGAATATTAATTTATTAGAAGCTTTAAAACAAATAAATTATGTAGATTTGAAAGACGCGTGATGTTTGGGTAAACTTTGGAAAGGGTATATATAGGAGCTGATAAGTAGTTATCATTAGTGTATATTTGCGAATATTAATTTATTAGAAGCTTTAAAACAAATTAATTATGTAGATTTGAAAGACGCGTGATGTTTACGGAAGCTTTGAAATGGGTATATATAGGAGCTGATAAGTAGTTATCATTAGTGTATATTTGCGAATATTAATTTATTAGAAGTTTTAAACAAATTAATTATGTAGATTTGAAAGACGTGTGATGTTTACGGAAGCTTTGGAATGGGTTTATATAGGAGCTGATAAGTAGTTATCAAGAGTGTATATTTGAGAATATTAATTTATTAGAAGCTTTAAAACAAATTAATTATGTAGATTTGAAAGATGTGTGATGTTTACGGAAGCTTTGGAATGGGTATATATAGGAGCTGATAAGTAGTTATCATTAGTGTATATTTGCGAATAATAATTTATTAGAAGCTTTAAAACAAATAAATTATGTAGATTTTAAAGACGCGTGATGTTTGGGAAAACTTTGGAAAGGGTATATATAGGAGCTGATAAGTAGTTATCATGAGTGTATATTTGCGAATATTTATTTATTAGAAGCTTTAAAACAAATTAATTATGTAGATTTGAAAGACGTCTGATGTTTACGGAATCTTTGGAATCGGTATATATAGGAGCTGATAAGTTGTTATCATTAATGTATATTTGCGAATATTAATTTATTAGAAGCTTTAAAACAAATTAATTATGTAGATTTGAAAGACGCGTGATGTTTGGGAAAACTTTGGAAAGGGTATATATAGGAGCTGATAAGTAGTTATCATTAGTGTATATTTGCGAATATTAATTTATTAGAAGCTTTAAAACAAATTAATTATGTAGATTTGAAAGACGTGTGATGTTTACAGAATCTTTGGAATCGGTATATATAGGAGCTTATAAGTAGTTATCATGAGTGTATATTTGCGAATATTAATTTATTAGAAGCTTTAAAACAAATTAATTATGTAGATTTGAAAGACGCGTGATGTTTGGGAAAACTTTGGAAAGGGTATATATAGGAGCTGATAAGTAGTTATCATTAGTGTATATTTGCGAATATTAATTTATTAGAAGCTTTAAAACATTAATTATGTAGATTTGAAAGACGTGTGATGTTTACGGAATCTTTGGAATCGGTATATATAGGAGCTTATAAGTAGTTATCATGAGTGTATATTTGCGAATATTAATTTATTAGAAGCTTTAAAACAAATTAATTATGTAGATTTGAAAGACGCGTGATGTTTACGGAAGCTTTGAAATGGGTATATATAGGAGCTGATAAGTAGTTATCATTAGTGTATATTTGCGAATATTAATTTATTAGAAGTTTTAAACAAATTAATTATGTAGATTTGAAAGACGTGTGATGTTTACGGAAGCTTTGGAATAGGTTTATATAGGAGCTGATAAGTAGTTATCAAGAGTGTATATTTGAGAATATTAATTTATTAGAAGCTTTAAAACAAATTAATTATGTAGATTTGAAAGACGTGTGATGTTTACGGAAGCTTTGGAATGGGTATATATAGGAGCTGATAAGTAGTTATCATTAGTGTATATTTGCGAATATTAATTTATTAGAAGCTTTAAAACAAATTAATTATGTAGATTTGAAAGACGTGTGATGTTTACGGAAGCTTTGGAATGGGTATATATAGGAGCTGATAAGTAGTTATCATGAGTGTATATTTGAGAATATTAATTTATTAGAAGCTTTAAAACAAATTAATTATGTAGATTTGAAAGACGTGTGATGTTTACGGAAGCTTTGGAATGGGTATATATAGGAGCTGATAAGTAGTTATCAAGAGTGTATATTTGAGAATATTAATTTATTAGAAGCTTTAAAACAAATTAATTATGTAGATTTGAAAGACGTGTGATGTTTACGGAAGCTTTGGAATGGGTATATATAGGAGCTGATAAGTAGTTATCAAGAGTGTATATTTGAGAATATTAATTTATTAGAAGCTTTAAAACAAATTAATTATGTAGATTTGAAAGACGTGTGATGTTTACGGAAGCTTTGGAATGGGTATATATAGGAGCTGATAAGTAGTTATCATGAGTGTATATTTGCGAATATTAATTTATTAGAAGCTTTAAAACAAATTAATTATGTAGATTTGAAAGACGTGTGATGTTTACGGAAGCTTTGGAATGGGTATATATAGGAGCTGATAAGTAGTTATCATTAGTGTATATTTGCGAATATTAATTTATTAGAAGCTTTAAAACAAATAAATTATGTAGATTTGAAAGACGCGTGATGCTTGGGAAAACTTTGGAATGGGTATATATAGGAGCTGATAAGTAGTTATCATTAGTGTATATTTGCGAATATTAATTTATTAGAAGCTTTAAAACATTAATTATGTAGATTTGAAAGACGTGATGTTTACGGAATCTTTGGAATCGGTATATATAGGAGCTTATAAGTAGTTATCATTAGTGTATATTTGCGAATATTAATTTATTAGAAGCTTTAAAACAAATTAATTATGTAGATTTGAAAGACGTGTGATGTTTACGGAAGCTTTGAAATGGGTATATATAGGAGCTGATAAGTAGTTATCATTAGTGTATATTTGCGAATATTAATTTATTAGAAGTTTTAAACAAATTAATTATGTAGATTTGAAAGACGTGTGATGTTTACGGAAGCTTTGGAATGGGTTTATATAGGAGCTGATAAGTAGTTATCAAGAGTGTATATTTGAGAATATTAATTTATTAGAAGCTTTAAAACAAATTAATTATGTAGATTTGAAAGACGTGTGATGTTTACGGAAGCTTTGAAATGGGTATATATAGGAGCTGATAAGTAGTTATCAAGAGTGTCTATTTGCGAATATTAATTTATTAGAAGCTTTAAAACAAATTAATTATGTAGATTTGAAAGACGCGTGATGTTTACGGAAGCTTTGGAATGGGTATATATAGGAGCTGATAAGTAGTTATCAAGAGTGTATATTTGAGAATATTAATTTATTAGAAGCTTTAAAACAAATTAATTATGTAGATTTGAAAGACGCGTGATGTTTACGGAAGCTTTGGAATGGGTATATATAGGAGCTGATAAGTAGTTATCAAGAGTGTATATTTGAGAATATTAATTTATTAGAAGCTTTAAAACAAATTAATTATGTAGATTTGAAAGACGCGTGATGTTTACGGAAGCTTTGGAATGGGTATATATAGGAGCTGATAAGTAGTTATCAAGAGTGTATATTTGAGAATATTAATTTATTAGAAGCTTTAAAACAAATTAATTATGTAGATTTGAAAGACGTGTGATGTTTACGGAAGCTTTGGAATGGGTATATATAGGAGCTGATAAGTAGTTATCATGAGTGTATATTTGCGAATATTAATTTATTAGAAGCTTTAAAACAAATTAATTATGTAGATTTGAAAGACGTGTGATGTTTACGGAAGCTTTGGAATGGGTATATATAGGAGCTGATAAGTAGTTATCATTAGTGTATATTTGCGAATATTAATTTATTAGAAGCTTTAAAACAAATAAATTATGTAGATTTGAAAGACGCGTGATGCTTGGGAAAACTTTGGAATGGGTATATATAGGAGCTGATAAGTAGTTATCATTAGTGTATATTTGCGAATATTAATTTATTAGAAGCTTTAAAACATTAATTATGTAGATTTGAAAGACGTGATGTTTACGGAATCTTTGGAATCGGTATATATAGGAGCTTATAAGTAGTTATCATTAGTGTATATTTGCGAATATTAATTTATTAGAAGCTTTAAAACAAATTAATTATGTAGATTTGAAAGACGTGTGATGTTTACGGAAGCTTTGAAATGGGTATATATAGGAGCTGATAAGTAGTTATCATTAGTGTATATTTGCGAATATTAATTTATTAGAAGTTTTAAACAAATTAATTATGTAGATTTGAAAGACGTGTGATGTTTACGGAAGCTTTGGAATGGGTTTATATAGGAGCTGATAAGTAGTTATCAAGAGTGTCTATTTGCGAATATTAATTTATTAGAAGCTTTAAAACAAATTAATTATGTAGATTTGAAAGACGCGTGATGTTTGGGAAAACTTTGGAAAGGGTATATATAGGAGCAGATAAGTAGTTATCATTAGTGTATATTTGCGAATATTAATTTATTAGAAGCTTTAAAACAAATTAATTATGTAGATTTGAAAGACGTGTGATGTTTACGGAATCTTTGGAATCGGTATATATAGGAGCTTATAAGTAGTTATCATGAGTGTATATTTGCGAATATTAATTTATTAGAAGCTTTAAAACAAATTAATTATGTAGATTTGAAAGACGTGTGATGTTTACGGAAGCTTTGGAATCGGTATATATAGGAGCTGATAAGTAGTTATCATGAGTGTATATTTGCGAATATTAATTTATTAGAAGCTTTAAAACAAATTAATTATGTAGATTTGAAAGACGTGTGATGTTTACGGAAGCTTTGAAATGGGTATATATAGGAGCTGATAAGTAGTTATCATTAGTGTATATTTGCGAATATTAATTTATTAGAAGTTTTAAACAAATTAATTATGTAGATTTGAAAGACGTGTGATGTTTACGGAAGCTTTGGAATGGGTATATATAGGAGCTGATAAGTAGTTATCAAGAGTGTCTATTTGCGAATATTAATTTATTAGAAGCTATAAAACAAATTAATTATGTAGATTTGAAAGACACGTGATGTTTGGGAAAACTTTGGAAAGGGTATATATAGGAGCTGATAAGTAGTTATCATGAGTGTATATTTGCGAATATTAATTTATTAGAAGCTTTAAAACAAATTAATTATGTAGATTTGAAAGACGCATGGTTTTGGGGAAAGTTTTTGAATGGGTATATATAGGAGCTGATAAGTAGATATAAAAAGAGAGCGATCAAAACTAATAATATAGTTTCGTCTTCAAGTAGATATAAAAAGAGACCGATTAAAACTAATAATATAGTTTCGGCCTCAGACAGACAGATGCATAACTTCCATTATAATTAGATAAGCTATTACGGTCTAATTGTCATAAACAAATTGCTTATAAGGTAGATAGATTGAGATTCTTTTTGAAATAAATGTGAGAAAAGAAAAAGTTTTACAAACCTTCAAGATCGTATGTATCCATTAAGTTCACCATTTTGGGGGGTCCCGAAATGGCAGTCCGCACGGAAACGTTCCTCATTTAAAAACCTTACTAGCAAATTCGCATCAAAATGATTAAATGTTGATTTCCTCTATTCGCTCTCTTCTCTTATATTTCTTTCTTGCGCGACTTTCAAATTATGAAAACAAATAGGAGAATGTCGATGACGTAAAAGTTGTTTACCACCTTTTTTGATCGTTAATGATCTTATCTTTACCGAGGTCATATTTTTTCTTTCTTTTTTTCTTCTCTTCTTTTTTTATGATCGTCGGCAAGCATGTCAACGCAGGTGTTAGCAGCGAGGGCAGGTGGCCGATCCAGTTGCTACGGCTCGGTTATTTTATTGGCGAATGTTGTTTAATGTTTACTCTTGCCTGGTAAAGGTTATTTATTTATTTATTTATTTATTTATTTATTACTAATGGGTGACCACGCCACTCCAAGATAAGGGTTAATGAGATGGATGGATTGTCAGTTGAATGATGAAGAATATTGCGAGAGGATTGAAAATGATTACTGGAATGAACAAAGTTTGATTATTGATGGGGACGGTTTATGACAAGTATTTGTTGACATTGGAGTTGAAGACGACCATGTTGGAGTCTGCAGGGAACAATTCCGTAGTAATGTGTTCTACAAGTGGGAAGTGTTATATCCACATATTTTGCCCCATAAAACATAAAAAGGAGAGATGGGGACTTGTTGGCACATGTTCCCCTACGGTTTAATTCGCCAAGAAGCGAACACACATTACCGGATGTGGTCTAGACAGTACGTGGTTCGGTAAATACACACTTGACATGTTCTCACTCGCGGAGTGATCAGTACGTGGTTTGGTAAGAACACACTTGACATGTTCTCACTCGCGGAGTGATCAGTACGTGGTTTGGTAAGAACACACTTGACATGTTCTCACTCGCGGAGTGATCAGTACGTGGTTCGGTAAATACACACTTGACATGTTCTCACTCGCGGAGTGATCAGTACGTGGTTTGGTAAGTACACACTTGACATGTTTTCACTCGCGGAGTGATCAGTACGTGGTTCGGTAAGAACACACTTGACATGTTTTCACTCGCGGAGTGATCAGTACGTGGTTCGGTAAGAACACACTTGACATGTTTTCACTCGCGAAGTGATCAGTACGTGGTTCGGTAAGAACACACTTGACATGTTTTCACTCGCGGAGTGATCAGTACGTGGTTCGGTAAGAACACACTTGACATGTTTTCACTCGCGGAGTGATCAGCACGTGGTTCGGTAAGATCACACTTGACATGTTCTCACTCGCGGAGCGATATATACGTTGGGTCGTAAGAACACTGTTCGTGTTGGACTACTTTGCCTTCTACAGTAGGAGGCAACTTCCGCTTCAGCTTAAACCTATTTCTCTGGTAATTATAAACAATCCCATTCGAGATGTCCATGTGACAAGACGTTATCTTTCTCTCTTCGTCTCTAGCAATGGCTTTGCTAGACCATCTGAAACCCACGGACTCAATTCCATTTTTATAGAACATATACGTCGGCGGACTCAGCCTATTTTGTATTCCTGTTTTCCTAACACTTTTCGAACCATGTTTTGAGTTGATGAAACTGTTTAAATAAAATTGATTTACATTGTACAAAAGAAGTTTTTTTTCCTTTTAACCGAAACTTGGTGACCCTTTTCTTCAGATCAAACAAGGCCATTAGGATGGATACAAATGCAGAAACCCCTACTACAAAATGGCGATCTCGACATTCTTCTCCCCTAACTCTAAAGTCTACTCTTAATTTCAGGCCAGTAATAAAAACGTGTTTCTCCTATTTATATTTATAAAAATAATACAGACACACGTAAATAAATTGCGATTTTTATACTCGTTCATATTCGTTCTCTCTCTCTCTCTCTCTCTCTCTCTCTCTCTCTCTCTCTCTCTATATATATATATATATATATATATATATATATATATATATATATATATATATATATATATATATATATAAAAATAGATAACACTTTCCGAACCATGTTTTGAGTTGATGAAACTGTTTGAATAAAATTGATTTAAATTGTAGAGAAGAAGTTTGTCCTTTTAGTCAAAAACTTGGTGACCCTTTTCTTCATTTCAAACAAGACCAGTAAGATGGATACAGATACAGCGACCCTACAACAAAATGGCGATCTCCGACAAGCTTCCTCCACAATTCTACAAAGCGTTTAGCTAGGTGGTAGACAGTGACATGCAGAGGGGGTGGTCGATCGGTCAGTGGCCCCGGGATAGGAATTGGGGAAGCATCAAATCATTTTCAATCCATCTCCCTTTCTCATAATATTTCTCGGTTTTGAAGTGTACACTCAAGAAACTGACCTCTGGCATCACCGGGGCGTCACGAGACCCTGGCACACCACTGGTGGCAGGAGACATTTTAACACACACAATATTCATATTTCAAATAATATTCAAAAGGGGTGGATGTATACAGCTCCCTCGCCAGTGGCATGCAGAGGAGGAGGCATCCAAATTGGAGTGAGGGGCATTCAATCATATTCAAACTATCTTTTTTCCCTAAAAATTTCTCAGTACCAAAACTTATTTTATTTACCTCCCCAGGAGGTTAGACACGAGGTCAGCTGTTAAGTTGAAAAGCCAGTGCACTAGGATTAGCGCACTATGGCCCTCAAATAATGCCTGAGCAACCCGTCAGCATTCCCTGCTAAGGGGTGCCTCAGACGATTAACGAAAAACTAACCTCTTCTTAAGGAGAAGGTAAAGCCTGGGAGGATGGACCTCCTGAAAACGAACGGGACTATACCTTAGCCTGACAGCAACAACGTCACTATTGGATTGATTGTCGAGGATGAATCTCCGATTGGTACAAAAAGGAATAAGTTAATTCTCAAGAGTCATACTTGAGTCTTTGGGGTATACAAACAAAGAGTTGACCCCGAGCATCACCAAAGTATCACCAGATCTCCGCATGCCACTGCATCTCTCCCACCACCGTCACCACCATACACACACTAATGCTTTTGTTATTCAATATTTTTTATAAAATACCCTGTTGTACCGAAAGAGTCTAGGAATGTTGTTTACTTCTATCTCGTAAAGGTTATTTATTCATTTATTTTTTGTCTCTTTGGAGTGACGTAATGTGAGGTATACAGAGCAGCCAAATAATATAATCTTATTACTTTCTTGTCTTTTTTTTAGTTCATTTTTTTATACTGGTTGTTTTTTTTCAAATGACCGAATTTTGCAGTTGTCACTGTTTTGTTGTTCTGCTGTGTCACTAGTGATCACTGTTAAAGGTACTAGCTATACCTATTCGGCGTCGCCCGGGATTCATTAGTTGCACATTTTAAAATTAATCTATAGGATAAAAATGTACGTACGTGTGTCCAGATCACTTCAATAATTATGTATGAAAATTAAATTTTTTATGAGCAAAGAGGTGGAGGCTTAATCTTAAAAAATAACTGATAATAATAAAAAAAAAGAAAGGAAAAGATAATTATGTACGCAATTTTAATTTTTATGAGAAAAGAAGCAGAGGCTTAATCTTAAAAAATAACTGATAATGATAAAAAAGAAAGGAAAGGATAATCATGTACGCAATTTTAATTTTTATGAGAAAAGAAACAGAGGCTTAATCTTAAAAAATAACTGATAATGATAAAAAAGAAAGGAAAGGATAATCATGTACGCAATTTTAATTTTTATGAGAAAAGAAGCAGAGGCTTAATCTGAAAAAAAATAACTGATAATGATAAAAAAGAAAGGAAAGGATAATCATGTACGCAATTTTAATTTTTATGAGAAAAGAAACAGAGGCTTAATCTTAAAAAATAACTGATAATGATAAAAAAGAAAGGAAAGGATAATCATGTATGCAATTTTAATTTTTATGAGAAAAGAAACAGAGGCTTAATCCTAAAAAATAACTGATAATGATAAAAAAGAAAGGAAAGGATAATCATGTACGCAATTTTAATTTTTATGAGAAAAGAAACAGAGGCTTAATCCTAAAAAATAACTGATAATGATAAAAAAGAAAGGAAAGGATAATCATGTACGCAATTTTAATTTTTATGAGAAAAGAAGCAGAGGCTTAATCTTAAAAAATAACTGATAATGATAAAAAAGAAAGGAAAGGATAATCGTGTATGCAATTTTAATTTTTATGAGAAAAGAAGCAGAGGCTTAATCTTAAAAAATAACTGATAATGATAAAAAAGAAAGGAAAGGATAATCATGTACGCAATTTTAATTTTTATGAGAAAAGAAACAGAGGCTTAATCTTAAAAAATAACTGATAATGATAAAAAAGAAAGGAAAGGATAATCATGTATGCAATTTTAATTTTTATGAGAAAAGAAACAGAGGCTTAATCCTAAAAAATAACTGATAATGATAAAAAAGAAAGGAAAGGATAATCATGTACGCAATTTTAATTTTTATGAGAAAAGAAGCAGAGGCTTAATCTTAAAAAAATACCTGATAATAATAAAAAAGAAAGGAAAGGATAATCATGTACGCAATTTTAATTTTTATGAGAAAAGAAACAGAGGCTTAATCTTAAAAAATAACTGATAATGATAAAAAAGAAAGGAAAGGATAATCATGTATGCAATTTTAATTTTTATGAGAAAAGAAACAGAGGCTTAATCTTAAAAAATAACTGATAATGATAAAAAAGAAAGGAAAGGATAATCATGTATGCAATTTTAATTTTTATGAGAAAAGAAACAGAGGCTTAATCCTAAAAAATAACTGATAATAATAAAAAAGAAAGGAAAGGATAATCATGTACGCAATTTTAATTTTTATGAGAAAAGAAACAGAGGCTTAATCTTAAAAAATAACTGATAATGATAAAAAAGAAAGGAAAGGATAATCATGTACGCAATTTTAATTTTTATGAGAAAAGAAACAGAGGCTTAATCTTAAAAAATAACTGATAATGATAAAAAAGAAAGGAAAGGATAATCATGTACGCAATTTTAATTTTTATGAGAAAAGAAACAGAGGCTTAATCTTAAAAAATAACTGATAATGATAAAAAAGAAAGGAAAGGATAATCATGTATGCAATTTTAATTTTTATGAGAAAAGAAACAGAGGCTTAATCCTAAAAAATAACTGATAATAATAAAAAAGAAAGGAAAGGATAATCATGTACGCAATTTTAATTTTTATGAGAAAAGAAACAGAGGCTTAATCTTAAAAAATAACTGATAATGATAAAAAAGAAAGGAAAGGATAATCATGTACGCAATTTTAATTTTTATGAGAAAAGAAACAGAGGCTTAATCCTAAAAAATAACTGATAATGATAAAAAAGAAAGGAAAGGATAATCATGTACGCAATTTTAATTTTTATGAGAAAAGAAGCAGAGGCTTAATCTGGAAAAAATAACTGATAATAATAAAAAAGAAAGGAAAGGATAATCATGTACGCAATTTTAATTTTTATGAGAAAAGAAGCAGAGGCTTAATCTGAAAAAAATACCTGATAATAATAAAAAAGAAAGGAAAGGATAATCATGTACGCAATTTTAATTTTTATGAGAAAAGAAACAGAGGCTTAATCCTAAAAAATAACTGATAATAATAAAAAAGAAAGGAAAGGATAATCATGTACGCAATTTTAATTTTTATGAGAAAAGAAGCAGAGGCTTAATCTGAAAAAAATACCTGATAATGATAAAAAAGAAAGGAAAGGATAATCATGTACGCAATTTTAATTTTTATGAGAAAAGAAGCAGAGGCTTAATCTGAAAAAAATACCTGATAATAATAAAAAAGAAAGGAAAGGATAATCATGTACGCAATTTTAATTTTTATGAGAAAAGAAGCAGAGGCTTAATCTGAAAAAAAATAACTGATAATTATAAAAATAAAAGTTAAGAATTTCTTTCACTTCTAACCTTCTTCTTTTGCATTAATCCCGAGCTATGGCGGAGTTTGCAATAATATATTTTTGTCTCCACTTGGCCATGGCCACCGAGAGTTGACAAGGCCAAGCAACTAATTTCCTGCCCCCCCCCCTCTGACGTCACTGCATTGCGTGTCAAAACAAGGACCGTAGTAATAACAATAAGAAAGCATTTCGACTTCTCCATTCACTAAATAATCCATCAAAATTCAGGAAATCAACCAATTTTAATGAAATTTTCAGTATTTATTAATTAATGATCACGGAATATAATAAATCCATTACTTTATCATAAAGCTTGGTGCAAATGTATTATTTCTTGTAAACAAAAAACACCTTTACTAAAGTTATTCAAAATATCAAAACATGTTGACCATACGATATTGTAAATATTTAAAACAAAGCATTAGAAAACTTTAAAAATTGCATGTAAAAAAAAAGAAAAGAACACGATTCGATTCATCTTGAAACTGATCTTTATTCAATATAAATTTAAAGAAAATAATAATTCACGATCAAATACGGCAAAAAAATGAATTATGAATTACCATTATTTAAACTTCTAACCCAATCAACCATAAGTAATTCAGACTTTGAAATTTGTTTAAAAATTATACAAAAAAAAAATTCAATGTTAACTGTCTGTTTAATAATGGAATCAAAATTCAGGAAATCAACCAATTTTAAAATAATTTCGCGCTTTTTAAAATTTCATTTCATAATTCACATACTGCATATGTTTGGATTTCCAAAAGAGAAAGAATTACTGCAAATATGGATACACGTAATAATGTTTACACCGACTAAATATAGTGTAGTAAGTTTGAATTTTTTTTAATTATATAAAAAAAATCAAGTCTGAATTACTTATTCATTATTTGATAAAAAAGTAGTGTTCTATTTTTTTTTTAATTACTTTTTTTCGATGTCTTAAGTGTAGTATAGTTTATCTTTTCTCTGTACTTTTGTAGATTAAATAAATGAAATAATAACATCATATTTAATCAAAATTTTCACAAAAAATATTAATTAAACAATGCTTTATTCAATAATAATATCGTTAATTCTTCGAGTTATACTGATTTTATTAACAAGAGTGTAGGGGCATTTTCCGTAATATATACGAAATAGTTTTTAAAAAATATATATTTTAAACATATACAGATCTTATTTTTATTTTTAAAAAAATCATGGATTTTTTTATATATATATAAAAATATACGTTTAGTAAAGGTGTATTTTGTTTTAAAAAAAATAATACATTTTCACTAAGATTTTTAAAAATGTTTCACTATATCTCATGTGCTTGTTTAATTATAAATATTGGAAATTTCATTAAAATTGGTTGATTTCCTGAATTTTTAAGTGAAGGGAGGGCCAAGATGTTTTTACATTTTGGGGATCGGCCTTTGATTTTGCACGTACCTATCTCTTAATAGCAAGATAGCAGTTGGTGATTCCATTATTAAACAAACAGGTAACATTGAACTTTTTTTTTGTATAATTTTTAAACAAATTTCAAAGTCTGAATTACTTATGGTTGATTGGGTTAGAATGGTAATTCATAATTCAGTTTTTTGCAGTATTTGATCGTGAATTATTATTTTCTTTAAATTTATATTGAATAAAGATCAGTTTCAGGATAAATCGAATCGTGTTCCTTTCTTTTCTTTTTTTACATGCAATTTTTAAAGTTTTCTAATGCTTTGTTTTAAATATTTACAATATCGTATGGTCAACATGTTTTGATATTTTGAATAACTTTAGTAAAGGTGTTTTTTGTTTACAAGAAATAATACATTTGCACCAAGCTTTATAATAAAGTAATGGATTTATTATATTCCGTGATCATTAATTAATAAATACTGAAAATTTCATTAAAATTGGTTGATTTCCTGAATTTTGATGGGTTATTTAGTGAATAGAGAAGTCGAAATGCCTTCTTATTGTCATTACGACGGCCATTGTTTTGACACGCAATGCAGTGACGTAATTTTCTAGCCAACCGGCCTGTAGTAACTCTCGGTGGCCACGACTTGGCTCGATCACAGGCTCCTTCCACTTCTAATATAAACACAAAAAAATTTCCTTATTATTAGTAGTAGTAGTAATAGTAGTATTAGTATTATTATATGTAATAATATGTCAACGATTTTTTTCCAGCTGCCAGAAAGAGAGAGGAATGGGTGAGAGAGATGCATATAGTGAAAAGATAGGAGGGGAAGATAGGGAAGGAAGGATAGATAGAAAGGTGGGGGTGGGAGGTAGATATATCTAGAGAGAGAGGGGAGGGGGAAGCTTTAAAAGAAAGACGTTACACACACTTTTTAACCCTTTTGTTGTCTATGACCCCCCCACACACACACACACACACTCCGGTAACGCCGGGTAGCTGTAGTAGTTTAGATAAAAATTAAAATTTAAATAGGCGAGAAACAAAGTAAAATAAAAATAATAACAATGTGTTAGTCACATACAGGGGAGAAACACACACATACACAAAAATATGCAAAGTGATCACAAACTATCTAAATAAATGCGAAAGTTTTTTTTATGTATCACAACTATATTACCATCAAAACAGGTTGCTGTTATTTAAATCAATAATTCAACATATCATTTTGAAATACTGCATAAAGTGCAGACGAACGATTCAAGGAGAGGTTTTTGAATGTATAACTATTTTTTTAGCAGTTCATAATAAGTTAATGTTTGGTATTATTAATTTGTAATTTTATTGTGTTATGTTTCCTCTATATCTGCAATAATTTCGTCGATATTAACAGTAATTAATTAAAGTGATTTAATAAAATAAAGGATATATTACAAAACCCTTTTTTTTAAATATACTCGTTAATTATCAAAGGAGATAATTTAAATGAAACTTATATATCTTAGCTAGCTAGAAAGATATACCGATGAAGCATAAAAGTTCATTAAGAGAAGGAGGTGGTAACTGCTCTCTCTCTCTCTCTCTCTCTCTCTCTCTCTCTCTCTCTCTCTCTCTCTCTCTCTCTCCCTCACTCACTCACTCTGTGTGTGGGGGAGGAAAAATGTTATTTTTTATTGTTTTTAAAAGACTCCCCACACACAGGCACACACCATTGCTCATGCAAATTGGTTTCTTCTTTCTTTTCATTTCGTTGGATAAATTAATTTGTATCGAAATTATCAAAATTTTAATGTTTATCTCTTTATATAAATAAATGAGAAAGTGTTTGTCTTGTGTTTACAAGAAACTAATGAATGTAATGTTTATTATTTAAAATTTTGGTTTGTGAAGCGATAGCAAGCTGGCAAAGCCAGCTATTTATTAATACAGAAGAGAGAAGAAAAGAGAAGTGACGAAAAAAATGTTCAATAATTAATCAAATAATGTAAGGGAGATAACTCATATTGCAAGCTGCTATAATTTATCTCTCTTCTTGATTTATTATTTAAGATTTTCACCATCATAACAATCTTTATAACCGGAATGATTTTTTTTATCAAAGACATTTTGCTATTATAAAAAACATGCTGGAAGGAAAAAAAGGAGAAAATGGTTAGGCAGAATCAAATATTGATGTGTCAGATGCGATGCTATTTGAGTCTAATTTCTAAAATCTAACAAGATAACTTTAAATGTTAAGATTAGTTTGACAGTTTTATTGGGATACAGTTATCTCCCTTGGAAATATTTTATTTTAATGCCAGAAGGCGTTACTGATGTGAGAGTTTGTACTCTTGTCTCTCACGGGGTGGGGAATTCAGAAACAAAACTATCTCTTTTTGATGTGACTTTCAAAGTGGTCGGACGTTGTTCAACCAACTCTCATTCTAAGCATACCTTTAAAACCCTAACAGCTTTGTCTGCTAGATTATATTTCTAATCGAGTCAACCAACTCTTAGACAATAGTCAAGGAACCAGATAACTTTGTGTTGTGGACTGATCCGGATTCACCCATAGTGACAGGATTGATTCGTTAGGTCACTATGGAGTCGCACTTTTTCCCTTACCAAGGCAAACCGCTTAGCGAACCGCTTAGTATGTCTGCCTAGAGCCGGTAATGGCGACCAACTTATTGTTATAAAGTATTCTTAATACAATTCCTATTCCTTTCAATTCCTGTGTTGGGTTTCTTATTTACTTATTGCTATTTTTACAATATAATACTTTGTATATTCGTCTCCAAATGGCACATCGGCACTGTTGAGACTCTGTACATGCACAGAAATGCAGACTTTTATTTCATCTTTCTAACAACATGTGTAGTTTTTGTATTGTCAGGGAACAAGTGTAATTCTTGTTTGGATTCGAGTGTTTAATGATACTTTTATGCCTAATCTCTGACAACTGTAAATAAACTGTGATTGCTTTAGTCCTCATCTTTTGCGTGAGAAAACCGACAAACTGCATGAATTATGTTTAATAAGAATATTTTATTTCTCCAATAAACATATGCAGCTGCAGAAAACTGCAATTCATGAAAAAAGTTACATAAATACAGTCGCATAAAGTTTAACCCTAACCCTAACCCTAACCATAACCCTAATCTGGCAACAGCCACATAAAGTTTAAATGTTATTGCTAACCACTGTTCCTTTTATCTTTCTTTCCGACACGTGTGTCGTAATTGTCAATACAATGATAATACATCACAACCAATGGTTGCCATAAGCACAAAAGGTAAATTTTTAAAAACACGTGTTCAGCTAAAATGATAACAATCAATATCAAATATTCATACTTTATAGTTTGGAGACAATATCACCCATTTTTATTTTACAAACGGGTCTCATATATATCATTATTTTGTTTTTTTTGCCTTGTAAGGTTTTCGAGTATGTTTGTAAGAATATTATCTTTCATTTAAAGTATCCGTTCACCATTATAATTATGATTGACTGCGATAGAAAGTTCATCTGACTCCACAGATGGATAAATACAAAACACCTTTTTTTTTGGGGGGGGGGGGGGGCTGTGCTAAAAAAGGTATTAAAAACAGCTAAGAGGTAATCTTATCAAAAGGCGCTACATGCCTGTGTAGATTTATCATGTCGTTATGGCCAGTTGGAAAAGCCAATGAAAATACGTTCCGGTAGATTTAATATGTCGTTTGTTAGTTGGAGAAGCTAATAAAAATATGTCTTGCCAAAACAACGTCTAAAATCCAACTGGCCAAGGTGGGAAACCTAAACTACACGGGCATTGTAAGAACAATTGACGTGTTCCTACACGTGAACCGTTATTTAATCCACGGAGGTAGTTTGCTCTCGTTCTATCAGTCATGACCAGGTAGAAGTCTTAAGTAATTTGTAATTGTATTCTTATATCACCCGCACTGAGGATTGAACCTTCAACCTCCAGACGACTGTCACTTAGAACTGATTATTACTTAGCAATTGTATCTGTTACGCCAGAGGTCCTTGCAGACAATTCTAGTATAAATTTTAGAAGCCTTAAACATATTCTTGTATTAGATGTGTAGTCTTATTACTTATCACTATAGATTACTAGTAATTACTATATATTACAACATATATATATATATATATATGTGTATGTGAAAAAAGAGACAAACGGAAACAAATCAAAATGCAGGAGAAAAACAAAAACAAGAGATTTGACCGGTTTCGTTCGTGTTAGCGAAACCGGTCAAATCTCTTGTTCTTGTTTTTCTCCTGCATTTTAACTGTTTTATGTTTGTCTCTTTTTTCACACATTTTGTCTACCACGGTATTTCATTTTCATGACTTATAGTGAGAGTCAGGTTCATTTTATATTCTAGTAACCATGTTTTTTTATTTTTTATTGTTTTATTTTTTAACTTTTATTTTTTCACATTTTCAAAAAACATAACATTCCCGTGAGATCTATATTTACGGTCCGTTTCTCTAGAGACTGCCCCCCCCCTTCTCAATATAGACACATCCTAGTTAATAATGCTAAAATAATACATCATGATACCAACATCAAAAGATTAAAAATTCATGAAGCCCTTTACATAAAAACCAAACGTCTCACAATCAATAATGTGAATTACGAAACTAGTCACAATATTTTAAAGTGTCTAGCATAGTAATTAACGTTACCAAATTCTTAGCCGTTAAGCAACCATATTTTTTAATTTTGCACGCGCTTAGCATGTAATCACGTTTACATGCAACATCTCAATATTACAGACGCTCATTTTAAAGTTGTAAATTACTAGCTGTTAAAAAAAACTCAACAGTAAAGACACCAAGACTAATACCGCTTGATGATGATTTGATGATTCAAATTGAAATTAATCGCAAAAAAAAGAAGGAAAATGGAGCAAGAAACCCACGGAACTTACATACAACAATTTGACCAAAATACTAAATGGACTATTCAGAAAATAAAAAAAATAAAAAATCTTATCAAGCAAAAACACTCTGTGTTATGTAAAAATGTTTGCCTATATATATATATATATATATATATATATATATATAGTAAATATTATTAAGTATTAAAATGTTTTTGTACCTACAGACGATATCGTTTCGGGTTTTTTACCCTCATCAGTGCAGGAGTGGCAGTTGTACACAGTCACATGGGATCGAACGCAGTTTGTAGATTCAGTCTAAAATCACAATCCTAACATCTATGCCCATGCAGCCACGAGAAATCGCGACAGACAGTAGCTGAAATTAATGTACACTTACCCAAGAAGCGGGGGTAGGCGATATTGTTGTCGAGAGTGGTCGACGCTCGAGCGGAACTTTGCATAATCGCTGATGAAAACAAACTTTGTAATTCCAGACAGTGCTCTACTATTAAAATATTATAAATTTTAAAGGAGCATTAACTACAAATATTTTTAAGTATTAAAGTGTTTTTGTACCTACAGACGATATCGTTTCAGATTTTTTACCCTCATTAGTGCAGGAGTGACGGTTGCACACGATTACATGAGATCGAACGCAGTTCGTAGATTCAGTTTAGAATCACGATATATATTAATTATTATTATTATTTTTTTTAAACATTGTGAGAATAACATCCAAAATGAGAACAGTAGTAATCCAAATAATATAAATTATCAATCCTCATCTAAAAAATTCTGAAATGGAGTCTCATAAGTTCCTAAAAAACACCTGTTGTGAAATCTACGAAAGTAAGTTTCATTGTTAGTAAAGTAATCTTGAACTATGGTGTGGCAGCTTATTTTTAGTGATAAAAGTTTGGTGAGGATATTATATAGGAAATATTTTGTTTTACTTTTTCTTTCATTATTATGTAAGAACTAATTTCAGTCGGGTTGTTCAGTATAATATCTGTAGCAGTTGCATGAGCGAACTATTTTGTATCGATCTACGTGACCGGCAGTGAGATTGTAATCCAGCTTGGTGATTATATAATGATCACCCTTTCATCGCGTAGCTGTATAGCACATCTGCGTGTGACGAAAATCATATGTGATGAATCATTCTGGTGCGAACACGAACCACAAGCTGAATCTTCAGCCATGAGTGGGTAAGATATCGAACTCCAGGATAATATCAGTTCATCTAACAGACATGAATCAACCCATTGTACCATCTTCATTATGTTCCTGTGAATAAAACTTCATATCTATTTAGTTGTGGAGCCATTATTTATTTTGTGGAAGAATGGTGATCCCTTTTTACTTATGTAAAATTTCTCTTTCAGTCAGATTCGGCCAGACGTATTACTCTTCCAAGTAAGTTTGTCATTTTGATTTTCTTCCCGATTGGCTCCACCAACTAAATATCTTATTAAGAATAATATGTAATCAGGGTGATGTATATAGGCAATCTTTGTATTTATTTCTTAGGTTAGTCAATGTAGATTCTCTAACCTTCCTTTCTATAGGGAACACGCACACACACACACACAGAGACATTGAGTTTTATATATATATAGAAGATAACAAAATAATAATGACAATTAACAACAGATTTATTAAAGAAACCGTTTCCTGTTGACAAATAAAAGGTCTCTGCTCTAAAACTTTTATGTGTCCAATGATCGCCACCAAGCTTTTGTTTTATGGTGAGCCGAATTCCAAGAGGAGAGGAGAAGAGTGGGTAAGTATGCACCAAAAGTTGTTTTTTTCAATATTTTCTTCCAACTTTCAAGGTGTCGGCTCAATATATTCAGGAGTTATTTCCCTTGGAACATATTCAAGCAATCACCCCTGAATTATGCTAAGCAACAAAGAATGAACTATTCTCTTTTAGAAATACAAAAAAAAAGATACTTTTTCCACACATGTGCAAGATTCTATATTGAGTTTTGTCCTCTTTCTGGCTGTGGGCTCGAGCTGGATGGATATGTTTTGCCTAGTTCTACATTTTTACATGTTTTTACACCGATGACACCGTTTCATCAGATTTCGTTTCTGGTAGCAGTTTAGCTGGTACTCCCAGACAGCTAGCCATCTCAGCATAGCGTTTTTCTAATGGTCGTAGAATTTATTCTAAGAATAATTCCCAGATAATATATATATTTTTTTACTTTAAAGTAAAAAGAAAATCATTAAGAAGGGAGGAGATATGGTTCTTGAATAGTGGAAGGAGGAGGGTGAAGATAATGTTTAAAAAATAAGTTTGTGAGAATATAAAGCACGTGATTTGAAAATAAAATTCTTTCAGATGAATCCGTTTCAAAAAATGTCCGGAGGGAAATTAGTTTGATTTCTTTTTGAATTATTTTATTCACCCTAAACAAGACATATTGCAACTGAAGCATAAGGGGATACTTTGGTAGGGACCATATTTATAGGGAGCAACCTGTGTGGGGAGTTGGACGGCAAGATTTTCGTTCACATTACATTTAAATTTCTGTATACTGATAAGGTCAGAGAAACAGGAAGCAGGAAGGTAATTCCAAACGTGGATAGAATCTATCAGAGTAGAAAATCGTTTGACACCTAGGGTCCTCTACAGTGAAGGGGTGAGATATTGCTGCTAGTCGGGTGGATTGGGGATATTTTCGTTGAGGATGTACAAGTGCAGTAAGTTCATCAGAGCACATTGGAGTAATATAAAAATAAGTCATATTTATTTTGCATAGTCAATGCATTCTCTATAAATTATTTGCCCTGGCAATTCATGCATTTTGATTGTGTTCAATACATTTACGTAGAATTACCTTTAGTAATTACGTTTGTGGTTTCACTCTCTTTTTAGGTATCAAAAATAGTTTTTAACGTAATTTATCTTTACGATATATATCCTATGCATTCTCTATAATGTGTTTACCCTGGCAATCCATGTTTATCTAGATTATGTGTAACTTTTTTTGTGGATGCTTATGTTAGTAATTACGTCACTTTAAAACAATAAAATAGAATATCAAATGTTTTAATTTTATAAAGTGATTCAGTCTAGCTATAAAATATAATCAAACATATAATCGAACACAAGTCGCTGGGAGCCTACTCTCATACTATAAAAGAAAGAAGCACAGCTTCTCTGCAGTCCAATATTCAATCGCTTGTTACCACAGTAACATACAATGACGTTTAACAGTTTGAACACCACACACACACCACACACACACACTCCCTGCACCAAATAAGCACTACATACTTAAAACAACTAATGAGAGAAAATACTTAAGCTGAACTGTTCATATTCACACAATCAACAGTGTTAAATATTAGGCAAGTATAATTTTGTGAGAATAACAAAGAAAAGGGTTCAGTCGGGGTCAGCTTAGTGTACTCAAATGTCAGCTCGGCCTCCTGTGTGTTAGAAGTGGATGTGACGTCACATGGCCCAAAGAGAGAGAGAGAGAGAGAGAGAGAGAAAAGTCGTAATGTACCAGCAGAAGCCTGGTACTTGCTGAGTTTATTTCAACCGAAATATTCTCGACTCGATCCTATTGTTATATGAACTATTAAATACTTTATACCTTCTTATATTTATAAATAAAAATGTCTATAATTTAATTTAAATGAATTACGTTGTTAATTCATTTAATGTGTGTCAATTCCTCTACTTGTGACATGCATATGTGTTTTGTTTCATGATCACATTTTCCTTTTTTTGTTTGTTAACTAAATAAAGTACTTTTGAAGTTAAATACAGATAGATTTCAAGTGCGGTATAATTGATATTGTCAATAATCAACTTATAATAATTGTTAAAAAAACATATTTAAACAATGAACATCATACTCACCCAAATTAGTTTATTCCGATGGTTGTTTATTGCGACTTTATATCAAGCGACTACAAAAGATGTTCACTTTTAATATAATACTTCAAATCATTTTTTTTATGGAAATCGCTCCAGACAAGGCATTAAGCCACTTGATGTAAGGAGCTAAAAAAAAAAATCCTACTTCAAAGTCAAAAACTAGCCAACGATAAGTGTTATATGGATAGATTCTGACCCAGGAAACAGCAATTCTCTCCTCTTTGTCAGAAACATTGCTCATGAAATGTGAGGACTACAGGACAAAATAAGGGAAGCTACTGCTGATATTTAAACACACACACACGCACACAAGCACTATTTTGACACACACATTAATGAAAAAAAATTTAAAAACTACCTGGCGAATATACCTGGTGAACCAAGTGCAAGAGAGATACAAACAATTGCATTTAAAGAGACAGTTAGAATCTTAAAAAGATCTCTCGGTTCAAGTGTCTGAAATAGCGGGTGAATGTCTGGCATCCAGTAGGATGCTCTATCCTCAGCAAAAACAAAAAGATAAGAAAATTGAAAAAAAAAGAGAAAAAATATACTGGTTGGTTGCATCCCAATGACCAAAGAAAAAATTAGTCCACAATCATAATTTTGTATTTTTTTTAAATTTCTTTAATTCAGTGGATACCTATATTTTCTCCTTTCCGACGAATTAAATAATTAAAAAAATTATGATTGTGGACTAATTTTTTTCTTTGGTCATTGGTATATATGCTCTGAAGTCAGAAACATAACTCCATTGAGCTTGTTATTTGATACAATTTGGATGATATTATAAGGGATATATACCTTAAAGAATATATATTTTTTTATATAAACTCAGATTTTATATATATATATATATATATATATATATATATATATATGTCTGTGTGTGTGTGAAATCAGTTCCCACCACACCTTAAATTGATGCTCAATAGCTTCGGTAACAAAAAGCACATATATAAATCTGTTCAGTTAGTATAATTTCAGGTACATATTAGTCTAACAAAATTTTACTTCGATTTTAATATTTAATCCTGATCACTATTTTTTTATTAAAATGGTCATACATTTGATATAGTTTCTCTTATTCTCTCTCTCTCTTTCTCCCTCTATCTGTTTATTAACAGTCGAAGGTGAAAAGGTAATAAACATTATTTCATGAATACATTTTTCTTTGTTTTGTTTTTTTAAATGAATAAAATATTTTTGAAGTTAAGTATAGATAGATTTCAGGTGCGGGATGATTCATATTGTCAACAAGCACCTTATAATAATTCATAAAAAAACATATCTAAATTGACAACACTGATGAAAATGTAATCTATGTATATCAGTAGATTTTCAACCTTTTAACAGTTGGATACCAGTAAAATAGAAATATTTCAGGGTAAGGCAGGGATAGAATTTATTATTTACTGAAGTACTGTAAAGAAAATGACGAAGATAAATGTTCCATTTTTCGAAGAAATAAATAAAACATTGAACAAATAGGCGATGATGATGATCATCATCATCATAATTGGTTTAATGGCCGTTTTACAGGATGGCATGTGCTGGACAGCTTTAGGAAATTGATTTCCAAACTAACCTATCTTGTGTCTGGTCTTTATTTATCAGTCTTTCTCTCAAGTCCATCCTCATCACTTCCTTAAATGTTTTCCTTGGTCTTCCCCTGTGAACTGAACCTGCTACCTCAACTGTTCCATATCTGCTAACCAAAGAGCTCGCATTGATTCTTTTAACATGGCCATATCATTGAAGTATCTTGTTCTGTTCAGATTTAATCTTCCTCTGAGGTCATCAGATCTAAGCTTGTCTTGAAGACTCACATTACACATCCATCATATCATTCTCACATCATTTCTGTCCATGCAACCTTCACTGGCCAGATTTCACTTCCCTACATCATCACACTGCGTACACATGCCTGATAGACTCTTCCCTTGGTGGACAGTGGTAATGCGCTGCTGGTTAGTAATGTCAGATGTTTCCTGAAATTACTCCATCCACTCGTAATTCTTGCAATCACTGAAGGAATTAAGAAAATAGGCAAAAGAAAAAGAGGGGGAAATGGTCTCTGTAGATGGAAACAAAGTGCTCACCGCTGGACCTCTGTTACATGGTATACTCTTCTCAGCTGACACTGTATTCAGTGCAACAACGTGTTTGCCACTAGATCTTCATCACATTATAGATTTTTCTCTAACACCGTTTTCAATACTAAATTCCGGAACAATGTGCTCGCCATTGGAATGTGGTATACTCTTCTCAAACAACACCATTTTCAATAATCATCTCTATCGATCAGTTATCTTAACCCATCGAGTGCTCAAATGCGACTGACAACTTCTATTAGACTTGTCTGTTATGGATGGAACAACACGCTTGTCACAATCTTTGGACAGAACTGATACTAAACTTTGATCATAGCCCAAAGGCCAAGAAAGTGAATTTCAGTTTCACGTTCAACACAACAGCGACGCTTGTCACATAAATACCCTTGTATGATAGAAACTCAAAAACTACTGAAAAAAACAAAAGAAAAAGATACACCGTTTCTGAGCACCACTGAGTGTTTCACCTTAATTGTGCCTGAAAGGGACCAGAGAGTATTAAGAACAAACCGCTGCTGGATCTCTTCCGTGGAGCCCCCACAAAAGGAAAAATCTAGCAATGCTCCTATCTTAAAGGTAGAGTAAAAAACAAATATCTTTTATTGTTTTGTACAATGTACGTTGCTTGTCTTTTATAATTGTCAACTGTAAATAGATGTGTTAACCTTACTTTTGGTCATAGCTTTTCATTTTAATGATGGATATGTTTGGAATATATGTTTAATATATGAACTATGAATTAGAATTGTAGCAGCAGTACTACAAACGGCAACACTATGGCTAGGATCCAAAATGGCTATGGCCACACACTAATGGTCCAACATGGCTATGGTCGCACACACGTGGACTTAATGTAACACACATACCTATATACACGTACATGGACGTACAAACATTCTTATAACATGAACCCTTAACCGTTCTCTACATACAGGATATTTATCCTACTTATGGACTTTCTAACCTTTGTCTTCATCCATACTCATGGACTTATTCATTTACTAACACCCTTCTTTTTCATTCTCTTTTTATTTACACCACAACAATAATGCCCCAATAAAGTTGTTTTAAATAACGTAAATTCTAACACTACTCATAGAACTTCAACCAAACTTGGTATTTATCAGTATATTTTCTACATTAAAAAGAAAACGAAAAAAAAAAAAAAAAAAAAGTAAACAAGTAAACATTTTCTTCTCCGAAAACAGTACACATCTCAACTCACCATTTAATATCATTTTTATTTTCTTTATAGATTACTGTGAAAGAAGAGATACCTGTTTACTTTGAAATGCAATATTTTTAATTTATTATTTTTATTTTTATTGTGACTTTTATCTGCGGTTCAAATTGCTGGGTTGTAAGTTATCTAAGTCACAAACAGGTTGACCTTCAGTTTATTTGAAGACCCATTTTGTGACTGGAGATGTTTGTTCCACAGGGCACAAGAAGAAAGGGAGAAAAAAAAAACAAATCACTGCAACAAATATCCTTGCTTAAGGAGGTCGAGGGGTGGAGGCAGGGCTGGCGCTACTTGCCACCCAACACCACGACAGAGATAGAAGCCAGCCGAGTTTTCTAGGAAGGGACATACAGCAGCTTTCTCGAGGCCTCCTTGGTTCTATTTTTTCCACTGACTGAAAATGCTTTCAGAAAAATTATATAGAGTAGTCCTTGGCAATAAAAACATATTAACAAAGAAAAATGTAAAAAACGTTACTGCACAGTGCACAAGTGCATTAATATGGCGCAAACTTAAATCGTATCAAAATTTACTGTCGGTACAGTATATTAAGGGTGTTTGAGACAAATTTTACACTTTTTGGAAAGGAAAAGAAAAACGTCATATCTTAGGCAATAATTGATGTATTCTCACAATTCAAAGTGCTCCTCTTATAGAGGATCTTTGACCGAATACAGCTTACTCAAAGCAGCCACTCTAAGCCATCAGCCACTCTAAGCCATCACCACAGCCTCCTAGTGGGATCTGAACCTGGAGTATGCTGCTTTCACTGTGTCCTTCGAGAGATGGCTGAACATCAGTTTATTCCTTTGTGATGGCGGTATGGCTGATGTCCTTCTCAACTATGCTCTACACATAATAGTCCATGGGATTGGAATAAGGGAAGTTGGGGGACCAGATGTTGGAACTGATAGGGTCGTAGAAGTTCTCAAACAGGCACTTCTGGGTTTTCCGGAGGTGTGGCACGGTGCTGAGTCCTGTTACCACCTGTATAACCTTGCTGCAGCCACCCTCTCTGCCCAGTGCTTGACAGCAGTGGATTTTTCAAGATGTGGGGTGCCATAAGATAATATCTGCTGGAAACACACCCTAAGATCATTGTAGTTTGAGGGAACTTGGTCTTTATGATTCACAGGTCTTCGTGTAGACTAGTCACCTGTTGTTCTGCACTTTGTGTGACAGGTCCTGAGAAGAACCAGATCATCTCCGGTTCAACTGGGTGTTTGACTTTGTTAAACAATTTCTTGGCTTGCGACTCTTGTATGAGGAGTATTGATTTACTTCTCACCAGGAGTTAGGCACAAGGCCAGTTTTTATCTTACTCCCACAAGTAAGATATGACCCAAGGTCGGGTCGGGAAAGTGGGGTTTAAAAATTGCCTGGGCAGCCCCGTCGGCATTCCCCAGTAAGGGCGCCTCAGACAGTAAGCAATAAACTTACTCCTTCCCAAAGAGGGGAGGCAAAGCCTGGGAGGATGGACCTCCTAGAACTGCACAGGACAGACCCATTGATCGGCGTAAGTCAAGCCCCGAAGGCCAAGACAACACCAGTATGGGGTGCAGTATCCATCGGAACAGATACTACACTTTGATATCCTTGTTCACCGCTTTCTTCATAACTGCCACTCTGGCAACAATTTCTCACCAAGGTCTGTATTGTTTTGTCTGGATCATGCCACACCTCTTTTTGCGGGTTCTCAACGAATTTTGTTGTGTAAACACAGTCAGAACGTCTTCTATTATCCTTTCTATTAGCCACTGCTTCCGCATCTCCATTGCAATTCTTCAGCTCACATATAATGGCTTTCAAGCTATTCGAGGAGCACTGAGCTGCAGCTAAGATCTCCAATTTTTTTTAATTCGGCACAAAACATCATGTTGCAGGTCATCGCTTCCAATATTCTGATACTTTTAACTTGTTCATGGTCTCTAACTCTCAAACCCACTAATAGTACACAAACACAGCTATCCATTGCACTTTACCGCTATTAAATACTTTAAACAGTTCTGAAATGAAAGAATATCGAAACATTTTCAAATTTGTCTTAAACAAAACACCCTGTATATATATATATATATATATATATTCGCGTCCAAACGAGAGTGACACGTGACTTCACATTTCCGAAACATATGACAACATAAGCTAAAGAGAGTCGGATAGCTAAGTCCTTCTGTGCTTGAAACCGACCGTACGAATGTTGTACTAATTTTTCTGTACATAAATAAATAAATATCACGCTCTAATTTTTAATTTTTAACTTTAATTCTCAATTAATCGAGCACTCTGCTGGGATTTTTCCTGCTATATTACAAAGATGTTATATATATATATATATATATATATATATATATATATATATATATATATATATATATATATATACAGTGTGTGTGTGTGTGTATTTAGGCAGCATTCTTTCATTTAAACGAACATTGTTAAACATAACAGAATTCTTAGCTTGATTATACCGTTTTTTATTCTTTCAATTTTTCTAATAACTTTTTTAGTGTAAAAAAAAATGGATAAATGTTCCATATGTATTACTAACACTTTCCATTCTTTATCGAATCATCTTCAGGTGACAAAAACAAATGAACAAAAAAAGCTGGAGAAAGGAAGAAAACTTTTTAAAAAACAGCTGAGAACACATATGTGAAATTATTAGACGTCAAAAGAACAACCAGGTGTATTTTCAGAAGAACGTTGACAATTTAAATTCTGGGACACCAGAATTAGTGTCACATTCATTTTAAAATGCTTAACGTAAATAGAATTTATCCTGTGACGCTAATTCTCATGCCCAGCTTACTGATATGTCTGTGTGGTATTTTCCCAATAATGTTTACAAGCCCTCTGATTTGTTTTAGTACTGTAGGTTTTAATTGGTGTTTTTACGGTTGTGAGAAATTTGTGTTTATTGTTGGTTAACTAATATTTTGCTGATATGGTATAGTGTTTTCATACCTATAATTTGTTGACAAGTATAGGATTTAATTCTTATAAATATCTATTATTGTACTAAAACTGAGTTAATCAACGTTTGTTTCCCTAAGGCTTTTTTCCCTATATATTTTAATCACACTAAATACATGTTAAAATATTCCTTAGTATTGGGATTGAGTTATGTTTGAAAACAAAAATCCATTTTAATTGTTCTAATCAGCAGTAATTTGCAATTTACTCACTAAGTCACCCATCTCTTACTAAGTTTCTGTCTATTACTCTCACCCTCTTTCACTCTATGTTGTTGCCCCCCCCCCCATAGTATTTGCTCTTATTTTATACAGTTTCTATCACTCTCGCTGAATGGGTGACCCAACGGGGCACATTTTTTCAAGTTTATTGATAAAAACAAATGAAATAATGCATTTTAAATGGAAAATATTATTTTTAATTAAACAAACATAAAACTTAAGTTTTGTCTGGATTTTGGGGATAAGGAATTATTATTTTGTGTTGTTTTTATTCAAACTATTGTCCTCGGTATTGAAATTTATATTTTTACTATGTTTCTGCTGATTCACTCTATTGCCTACTTCTGTTGTATGCCCCATCATGTTTGCCGGCATATTTACATATGATTGTTGTTGACTATTTGTATATGTTGATTGTCCTTATGTACTTACATGTTGATTGTCCTTATGTACTTACACGTGATGAGCTGGTGATATTAACATTTAATTTGAAATTAATGAACACTCATGCATAACATGACATAAATAACTGTCTGGGGCATAAATATTACATTTATATATATTTTTGAAAATATTTTAATGCTATGCATGAGTGTCCATTATAAAAAAAAAGTGGTAAGTAAATAAACCTATCTAATGCCGACGCTATGTACTCCTGCCCTACCCCTCTCTATAAGGCCTGCACACAGAGGTTAAGTTTTGTAAACAAATCAAATCAATGCATCAAAATATCAGAGAATTATCCAATTTCAATTAAATTATCAGTAATTATTCAATCTTCATCTTCTTTATCCTTTTATTTTTTCTCTTTCTTCTCTTTTCTTCTTCTTTATATTTTTCTCTTTTTCTCTTTTTTCTCTTTTTTCTGTTTTCTTCTTTTTTATATTTTTCTCTTTTTTCTCTTTTTTCTCTTTTCTTCTTTTTTATATTTTTCTCTTTTTCTTTTTTTCTCTTTCTTCTCTTTTCTTCTTCTTATATTTTTCTCTTTTTTCCCTTCCTTTATATTTTTCTCTTTTTCTCTTTTTTCACCTGTCTTCTCTTTTTTTTATTATATAAAATCAAGTCTGTTAGATTCTCGACTTTTGACATTGAAAAAAAGATTTATCTCCCCTTTTCACCTAAACTAATTATTTTCCTTTGTTCATCATGATAATGAATTAGTCTCTTTGAATTCCCAAATAGTCCCATTTGATTGGCCAAGACACTTAACATTGATGAGCTTGATGTAAAAATCCTTAATCTGTCCTCTTTTGTAAGCTGTGTTTGATGGGAGTAGATGCCGAGAAACGTCGCTCCTTTTGAATGCGATCGGCAACCAGTCAACATCCAAAAAGCTTCATTTCATTTGTATCAGTAGTAGGGATGGCCATGTATCAGACACATTCAAGGGAGTCGTCTATACCAACGTTAAATGGACACATTTTACATAGTTGAACTTCTAATCAAACAGCAAAATATGATTAGTTTTGCAAGACATTTCCTGTATTTATTAAACTAGAATTATGAGCCCTATGGGCCCAAATTCTAGTATATATTAAATATTGAATTGTTTTTAACTCCAACATGGACGGCGGCACCGTGTCTGATACACTTTTTGACTTGCCCCCCCCCCCACTTTACCGTCATCAATAATGAAGTTATATATGCATGTGTTTAGCCGCCCCCCCCCCCCCACTTATATAACTGTCCCGCCGGTCCTGTCCAATACGTAGTTAAAGCAAAATAAATTGTTTTGGACTATTAAAATAATTTCCAAAGCTATTGATAATGTTTACCCATTCATTTATTTATTTTTTATTATCACTTATGTTTCAAAATATGAATTCAAATATGACGTAAATCATAACTTTATGACGTTATGCCAAAGCTATAGTTATTTTGTTATGATAATGTTTTAAGCTCTATTGATAAGAAAGTCCAAATAGCTCAGTTGGTAGAACGCCAGACTGAAGATCTCACGGTTTCAGTTTCGATTCCGAGTCGTGGCATCCACTTTATTTGTTGGGAATTCATTATTTACTATTATTGCAATATTTTCCATTTCAAAAAGTAGCTAAGATCTCTAATATTTCGAAAAGAGACAAATTCTGCAATGTATTTATTATGTTTAAAAAATTGTGACTGACAGGCGGACAAAAACTCTGTTTATATAAGATGCATATATTACCCTTTTATCTTAGTCTAGTGTGCCTTCTTCTATATGCTTTATGTCAGCACTTTACCAGCTTTCCGTGCTTGTCCCCGATCTATTTAGCTGCCTTTTTTCATGGTGCAGTTTTCTATCTTTTAAATATCCTAACGTTTTAGGCATTGCCGGTAAGAAATATTGCCTTTCTTCTCTCTAAGGATAGAATTAAATAGTGCTAGTATTATTTCTTTTATATACAAACTTTGTTTACCTTTTACCTCACATGTTAACCTATATTTTTCGCAGCTTGTACCTTAGCTTGTGGCACAATGCGTAATATTCGTGAGCCTTGTGCCAGGCTTGCGCTGAGGTTTCGGGAAAGCTTGAAAGTTCAACAAAGAAATTGTAACCAAATATGGAATTGTTTATATTTTCATATATCAAAGTCAGAGTGGGAAGAGAATCATAATTGATCCTGACGAAGGAAATATAAAGGTCAAAACAATTCGATGACAGGTTTTGAGTGCGATGGGGTCAGGGATCAGAGTGTTATCATTCGACAACATCGGCTATGAGACTCTAAAATATAAACATTTGACGGGTCGTACACTGATTGTGCCTGTATTCTCTCTCTCTCTCTCTCTCTTTCTCTCTCCCTCTGTCTCTCTCCTTCTCTCTCCCTTTCTCCCCTTCTCTATCTCTCGTTAAGAGATTTTGCAAATGCAGACGGGGCTTTGAATTCGAACCTAGAAGACGCGTTTTGGTTGCGCTCTCAAAAAGGTTTAAAAATGTGTTCAAGAAAATAAATATATATTTTTATAAGAAAACAGAATAAATGTTTTTCTTTCCTTATTTCAAATAAGGTTCTTTTTGCAGCACCAAAGGTCCCTCCCAGAAAGCCGGTTCCAGAAGTAAACGACAGAGATGATGATTGCTCAGTGGTAACAACTGCGAGTAATTACGTGCACATGTTGTAACAGACAGCCCTAACGTTCCAAAAAGGTCTCCTCCCCCCAAAAAAACGACTCCGCCACACGCTATTACCCTGCATAATTTGCATTTTTTCTTTTCTAGTATTATTTTTTATCCTCAAAAAATTTTCTTTTCTTCAATATCATTTAGCTTACAGTTAAATTTTAGTAACTCCTCGTCTTTGCCTTGTCTCCATTTTATATATATATATATATGCGTTTCTGAAATACTGTTTTTATTCCTTTTCAATTTTACCTTCGTCGATGATCAATAAACCTGTATCTCAAATATACCATGCCTCAGAGTCTTGACTGTCGACTGTCGATAAGAGTTTATGCTAGCTGTCCGACGTTTGCATGTTTCTACGAAACAAACGCATCTCGGAGACAGCATATTTAATATTATTTCAAAGGTGTTGAAGTTTGTCAGAATTTAAATTTTAGACAAATTAATATACAGGGTGGCAAAGAAGTTACTGATGGATTTTTAATTTGAATAGATTCTTTATTTTTTATGGTACCTTAATAGAATTTTATCATAATATGATGGAGATGTGTTTTGATGGTACCATAAAAATAAAGAATCTATTCAAGTTAAATTCCATTAGTAATCCCTCAGTGACTTCTTGGCCACCCTGTACATGTATAGTGACTTCAATAAAAATGTATGGTAGTTTTCCTGAAGCATTGCTGGTAAATAAGTATATCAGTATTTAATAAGGCTGTAAGCAATGCGGAAAAAACGGAATGGGGAAAGACGAGATGAACAAAAGCAAATACTTGGCGACAATATATGCGATATTTTTCTGCCAAAATCTTATCTATTTATTTTTCATTAAATCTTTCACTTACTGTTTCAGTAATCTTTCATTTAATAGAATCCGGAATGGTGAAAAATATTTTGATATTTCAGGAATAAACCCTTCCCTGAAAACCATCCTTAAAAAAAAAAGAAGTTCTTTCCATTTTCAGAAAAGAAACGTCCAAAAATGGCTACGGTTATTTTCTTTTGATATTTTGTTAGTTAAAAACGACCCTATTTTTAAATAATCACCCATAGGCATCTAAAATACAAGGAACATCGTCTTTGTGCTACATCTGTCTTATTAGGGAGGCAAATTAACATACGCAACAGCAAACTGGTTATTATTCCTTGTAATTCCACTAATCTGCTTTTTACATGTGTCCCTATGAGGGGTGAGTTAGGGTTAGGGTTAGGGTTATCTACAATAAGAAAACAAAAAGATCGGATCACTATCTGCAAAAATGTATGCATCAACTTCACATTCGTAGATTCTACAGTTTCTACAACTAATAAAGACCCCTTTATAAGGAACATCTCAATCAGTAATATAAACCCTACTATTGGTACCAAGTTTCCATTATATGTCAAACTAATTCAACACATACTCCTGTAAAGCGCATTAAAAAAAAAACAATGGTGCTTAATAGAGTGCATACTTCCGCCATGGCTTAACAAATAAGGGGCGAGTATGATACAGAATTGTGTTGAAGAAGTTTGCACTGATTTCAGTTAACTAGCTATTTAAATTACATAAGTTTGCAGGATTGGTTGTTAACCCATTTATTTTTTATATTGGTTTGACATCAAAGAAACTGTTTACCTATTTAGCAGTTGTGTTGATTCAACATCATACTAATACTTACTCACCATTGCCAACAGGCTCGTTGCAGATGTGAAACAAGTTGCAGTTTGAGACATTTTCGTTGAATATTATATTGAATAGGCATTTTGTTGGAATGTGTCAAGGGTTAAATCCTCTTTCCTACTCGCGTTGTGGCTACTGACTGAGGAAAGCTGGCAGGAAATTTTTACTCCAGTATCTTAATGTTTAGTTTGAGGAAGCTGAAATGGTTACAGTAAATACAATACAGTAAATGTCCATTCAATACAATGAAAAAAAAAATACAATCGCAGAAACAACAAAAACAAGAATCAAAGCAAGTTTGGAGCATTTCAAAAAATAAATCAATGTACAAAATACATCAGTACAAATAGAACATCAGAAAAATATGGAGTCTGTTAATTTCCGATAATGCTATATCTACATGTAAGGTAATCGTAATAATGCCTATAATAAATCCATAAAATAATACAATACTCAATAAGTGCCGGGCCTGACACATAGATGGCACCACTAATAATAAAAAAATCTATATAATTTGAATAAAGTACTAACCTCCAAATGACACGTGTACAAATTTGAACCCAATCGAATTATTAGTTTACAAAGTACAGTTATTTAAGTGAAGCCACTGTTGCAAATTTTCAAAATAATGGAAAAAATCTGAATTTTGTGAGTTGGTAAACCCTTACTTTCTGATGAAATAAATACTGTTCGAGCAAGGTAATGGCTTGATAAGTGTTATTTGGACCCAGAAAAGGTGGAATTCTGAGGAGTTTAAAATACCCGAAAGCAGTGTATTTATCATTTTACATGAACATTTGTCAATGATCAAGCTGTGTTCAAAGTGTGTGACAGGTTTGCTCACAGTTGATCAGAAACAACAACGCGTCGATGATTCAGAGCAGTGTTTTCAACTGTTTCAATGCAACATAAAAGAGTTTTTCTTTTTTATTAGTCAATATGTGACAATGGATGAAACATAAATCCACTACTTCACTCTAGTGTGAAATCGACAGTCAGCTGAGTGGACAGCAACAGGTGAAAGCTGTTCAAAATGACCAAAGATGCAAACATCAGCAAGCAAGGTTTTGGCCTCATATATTTTGGGATGCGCAAGGTATTTTGTTCATCCTTGAGAAAGGAATAATCATCAATAGTGAATATTATGAGTCATTATTCGTACAGTTGAAGGAAAAAATCGTCAAAAACAAATCAAGAAGAAAAAGTGCTCTTTCACTAAAACAATGCACCGTGTCACAAGTCGATTGCAACAATGGCAACACTACATGAATTGCACTTCAAATTGCTTACGCACCCACCCAGATCAAGCTCCCAGTGACTACTGGCTGTTTGCAGACCTCAAAAGAATGCCCCAGGAAAGAGATTTGGCTCTAATGAAGAAGTGATATTGGAAAGTGAGGCGTATTTTGAGGCTATAGACAAATCCTTCTACAAAAAGAGCACTGAATTGTTAGAAAAGCGTTGGAATCAGTGTATTGCCATGAGAAGAGACTATGTTGATGAATAAAGTTTAATTTACCTAAAAGTTGTTGCTATATTTGTTTGGCCCGGGCTTTATTGAATGATGCTTTACTTTATTATGTCCACAATTTCTTCTTGCAGAAGTAAATTAAGTCAACTTCAATGTTAAATGGTGTTTTTTTACTTTACGTTTTTTTTTTTAGAAACAGTAAAAATAATCCCACAACTCAGTTCTATGCGTACACGCCGATACATTTTCAATCCGAAATTTTCAGTCATGTATACCGATTACATATTCAACACGTAATGGATTTCTTTCTTGGATTATTTCCAAATTATCTCCTCTGAATTATACTAAGCAACGGAGAATGCACTCTCTTGTTTACGGAAATCAAAAATCTAGTTCTACTTACATGGAAGATATAGAACCGGATATCATTCTCTTTTTTTCTGGCTCAAACGATTAATTTTTTTTATATTAAAATGAATTAAGGATGTAAAAAAATTGACTCAGGGATGTTAAAAGATGAATTAAAAGATATAAAAAGATGAATTAAAAGATATAAAAAGATGAATTAAAAGATATAAAAAGACGAATTAAAAGATATAAAAAGACGAATTAAAAGATATAAAAAGATGAATTAGGGATGTCAAAAAAAAAAATAAATAAATAAACGATGCAAAAAGGAAGTAAGGTAGTAAAACGATCTTTTAGGAAGAATTAATTAAGCATGTAATAGCATGAATTAAGGTAAACAAACAAACAAACAAACAACAAAAAAATGAAGACTTTGTAAGGTTTGAAGTGCCAATGTTATTCACTCCAACGTGATTCATACATGGTGTCTATCATTATTAGTTATGAGAATAACTTCACAATTAGTCTTTTGTTTTAGCATATAGTTGTTATTGTTTGCTACTGATGGCATTCGGGTGAGGAAAATTTCTGGACTGGTTGCTGCTTGAGAAAGTATTTTGGTGATGGCTTAGACCAGGGGCGGGCAACTCCCTGCTCGGGCCACCCTGCTAGGCTTTATTATTGCAATCCGGCCCGCGGAATCCCAGTAAAACTCATATCATTTTGTAACATAGACGTAAAAGTAGGTTTCAATTAAGATTTACAGCAGGTTAAAAATATATAAACATCAGCGAGCGATGATGCATGTATATTTCATTTTTCTTTAACTATTAAGAGATAAAAATAGAAAAAGAGGAAGAGAGGCAAAGAGGAAACGAGAGACGCGGAAAGGGGATGAAACATAGAACCTATGCGAGGTGTGTCAAAACGAATGCTGGATCAACTTGCTACTTCCCCCGTCATTATTTTTTATGATTCCAAAATGGCCCTTCGTCGGCGCCTTTTATAACATCACATACAGAAGTTTCTTGAGAAAAAATATCAGATTTGTAGAGTGTTCAATGCAATTTTTGTACAATTTATTCATGTAAACAAAATATAGTACTTCTGAGATTTCGTTTTTCACTCCGGCCCGCGATCCCCTTCCAAAAGTCTCATCTGGCCCTCACTCTGAAAAGGTTGCCCGCCCCTGGCTTACACAGTCCCATTGTCACACTCGATTTAGCTACATGCTGTTAGGGTTCATCATGGACATCACAAGTAAGATTACATTAAAGTCCCAAATACAATAAGAAAGGACACATGATGCACAAATTATTTTAAGGGAAATACTATTAAGAATTTATATTTGGGGTTTATTTAGCAATTTGTGACCTATTTGCGTTACACACAGAATATAAAATATGGAATTATTAATCGACCACGTGAGGAAACAAAATGCCCAAGAGATTAAAATCAACAAAAGAAAATGCAATGAAATGGAAAGAAAGAAAGAAAACATTATTATAGCAACAACATTTATAATAACTAATTTTACATTAAAGAGAGATATTTAAAGATCGATCTGTGTGAAGAAAGTGTTCATTTTTCGTTTAGGTAACTCGTGGTTTTGGTAGAGAAAGTTCGTTGAGTGTACCAGAGTTGTGTGAGAGATACAGAAATTGCGTTTATATGAATGCGTGTGTGCGATACATAAATTGTGTTTATATGAATGCGAGTATGGAAAGTTTTGTTTGTTTATTTGTGGCAATGTGATATGTGTGTGTGTTTGGATGAGTTCTTTGTTCGGTGATGAGAAATAAAAGATGTTACATACTTTATGCTTAACCCCCCTCCCCCCTCGATCTTAGCCGAGAGAGGGGAAGCGGGACATGACCTCCATGTGTGTGCTGTCGTCTGAAGCGGGAGAGAAAAAGAGCGAGAGCAAAAGGGCTTGCTGCTGCTTTTATAATGGCTAAAATTTCGCGTTGGTCACTGCCGTATCGTTTTTTGATTGGCCGAAATTTTCAGCCAGTGTCTTTCCATAAGATTTTCTCTTCTTCTATGTCAGAGATGAAGAAAGGGTATCGGTCAACACCATTTGCTTTCTCGCCCTTTGAGATCACTACAATGTCATGGTTGTAGATAGAGAAATATGCATGAGCAATGAATAAGTAAATTATACTTATTTTGTTTTGTGCGGTTTCTGAGAGTCTATTCGACTGCTATTAGGAATTGTAACCTCTAGGCAAAGCATCTAGTGAAATGGTGGTCAGTCCTTGTAAAAGTCATGCTCTGAAGGAACAGTGAACGAAACGTCTGCATGCCTTGAAGGACGTGCCTGAAAGAGAACAGTCTCGTTTAGAATTTCTCATACATGGGCTGGACGAGTTTTCTTAACTTCCAGATAGAAAAGCGCATTCTTTAACGTTGGCTAAAAATAAATGCAAGTGTGACACTATGGCTGCCGCAAAGGTCGGGGCCCGGTCAGGAATAGGAAGTGACTAATCGACAAAGACAAAAGAAAATACGGGATAGAAAATGACTCATCGAAAGAGACAAAAGAAATTTGTGAGTGGTCAATTTCCATTGTTCAGGACATGTAATCAAGAAAAGAATACTGGACACTTTTAGGAGTGACAGTGTTTTACGACACCTGACTACAGTAAGGTAGGTTAGTTTTACGACAGTTGACGACAGTAAAGTTTATGGCAAAAGTTGACGAGTTTAGTTTTCGGAGAGAAGCCGAACAGTTAGGATCTAACCTCCCGGCAGTTAGAATCGAACTTCACGAGAGTTAGGATCGAGACTCCCGAGAGAGCAGATCGGACCGGGAAAACGATGAGATGAGCTGACGACTTGACTAACGACAATGGGGGTCTCGACAGGACGGTGTCACACACACTCATAGTTCAAACTAAGTTATACACAACGTATATGTGTTTGTGTTCTTTATCGTGAGTGGTGTTTCTTTTTTATTTAACTTGTGGACCAGTGCTGTGCCTTCGACGATTCGTCAGTGGATAGACGACACGGCTGGACGATGAAGACAAAGAAGAAGGCCACGGAAACACAACGTTGGGGTTTACGATCGTCGAGTGGGGCAGCACGTGGTTCTACACAAGGGATATACCTCAGATAATAATTTTGGCCAACAATGTAGAACAATGTATTTATTTGTTGCAAACCCTTAAATACAATGCAGATTTACCTAATTTTTTCATTAAAAAAATACAATTTTGTTCAACACTTTACAATTTTAGGACCAATTAGATTTCAGGAACCCCAGAAATAAGCAAATATTAAAAGGACGAATTTGGTTCTACAGCGGTTTCTTTGACTTCTGGTTGATCTTCACGCATGCACGTGGCACCTGTAAACAAATGGATAATAAACCTTTTTTTTTTTAAAATTAAAACTGTTCTGAGTTGTCTGTTTTTTCATCACAAGTTCGATTTTTAATATAGGAAAAGATTTATTTTAAGAAAAGAGGGGGGGAGACATATTAAATATTTATTTATTAATGTAGGGTGCGTTTTTTTATTTACAAAACATTTTAGTAAACAAACGAAACATTGCAGAGATCGTGCCCCTATTTACTTGCCTCCACACGATGGGGGAATGCATAATACAATAAAATCTCATCATTTTTATTAATTTTTTAATTCTATTATTTTAACAAATTGTCATGAAACTATAACTAATTATGTTAAGGTTGTCGCGGTATTCGTTCATCGCTTCCAATGTTTACAAATATTACGAACTTATACACCTCTTCCAAAGCCACGCCTCTAAAAAAAATCAAGAACAACTTTGTCAGTGTACTTTTCCACTGAGGACACCAGCAGCAGCCGTGGTAAATTTCCACACCTGCTTGACTGAAAGATACGAATTGGTCGGGTTTTACCGTAAACTGTTGGCTCTTTGGTACAACAGAGACGCATCAGTAAACTGTCGGCTCTTTGGTACAACAAACGCGCCACCATAAACGCGAGGGCCTAAACTTTTGTTTCCGTGATATCATGCTCCCAGGCAGTAACTCCAACTTTTTCATTAAAAAATAACTCGATTTAATTCGGTCTATTAATTCTGTGTAGTATATTTTCATTCGTCATGATACTTTCCTCCCAGGCATTACCTACACTTTTCGGCGGAGGGGGGGGGGGCCATTATAATATACGTTTGTTCCTCACGATATCGTTCTCTCAGGATTACCTTCTCTTTTTTATCGGGGAATAGTGTACTAAATATTCTGTTGTCATCATATCATGCTCCCAGGCATTATCTCCTACTTTTTAGTGTAAGAGGAGTATACGTTCGCTTATTTCATTTTTTTTGAATAAAATTTATTAATTAGTCTTCAATTGTATTTTTTATCCTGAAATTAAATTCTAATTTATTTTTTAAAGACTTGAAAATCAAACTTTAATGCAATGCCTCAGTCGCTGGCAGCCATGTTTTAATTTCCTATAACTCGATTTAATCGGGTCTGTTATTCTGTGTAGTATATTTTCATTCATCATGAAGCATTCCTCCCATGCAGAAGGGGCTGATGCGGCAGTTTAGTACAAATATACGACTATATGGAGGATATTTTGATAGGTTATAAAGAAGAGTCGTCTGCGTGTGTGTATGTGCTTATGTTTGTATGTCTGCAAAAGGCTGACGAGATATTTGACAGAAATATCGAAAAATTGGAAAAAAAACGTTGATTCCTTTGTGCTGAACCGACACGGAACTTCTCGGAGGGTTACCAAATTTCTTCGTTTTCCAGTCATCTATAAGTTGTGCGCATGTGCGGTTGCCCCCCCCCCCCCCAAAAAAAACTATAACGTTAAAGTGACCTATTTTCCTATTTTTGTTCTTTTCGTCGGTAGCATAACGGTTACGGATAAAGAGCGACGACTAGAAGGTCGAGCATTAGAATTCAACTGACCCATAAGAATTTTTTACGATAACTTACATATACATCGAAAGAGGGGGGTGAGGACGAAGACAGAGATAGTACTTTTAATAGAAATCTGTCACACTTTATCCTCGAGTAACAGGAAGACGAGGGGCGGGGGAGAGGAGGCGACCGGGAAGAGACAACTTTTGCTCCAGGCAACGGGGAGATGGGGCAGAGGTGAGGGGGGGGGGCGGCTGGGAAGAGACAGCTTTCGCCCAAGACAACGGGGAGAGGGGGCAACGGGGAGAGAGGGTGGTGAAATGGGGCAACCAAGAAAGAGAGAACCCCGAGCAACGCGGGGTAGCCCTGCTAGTGGTAAATAAGCGATTCTTTTTAACTGTTCATCTTCGTTTGTCATCTTCTTTGCCATTGACATAATTTGCTTGTGCCCACTTTCTTAGTTGTAAAATCGATCACCCCAGAGTAGTGGCGTTGCCCAAGCGTTGTACCCAGCACTGCTCAAGCGTCCAGGACAACAAAAAAAAACTCTCTTCGTGGCTGGACCCTGCAACAAGGTAATGTTGTTTTAATCTCTATTTATAAAATTATTGGATGTAAATAGATTCCAAAACTTTCAATCTTTTAATGCATGAGTATTTGTTAGAATTTTTGGCAGTTTTAATGATTCCTTTTAAATTCATTTTTTTTTTCACCTATCACAAAAGATTAAAATTACTTGTTTACGGAGAAACCAAAATGCATTCCAGTGGATTTAATTGCATAATTAAATTATTTTTTAAAATAGAATTTTAAAAGGTTCATTTTAGTACTATTGCATTTTTTATTTCATTAAATAATCGATAGTTTTTTTTTTTAATTGTAAGTCACGTACGTAGATGCGAGAAGCACACACATACATAAGAGAAGTAGTCACTGGATGTTTTTACAAACGGATACAGTTTTTAGGCTTTCACCGTAGCCAAAACGGTGTACGTTGACGTATATAATTAACGCGGGAAAGGGAATTCTTCTTAAAAAAAAAGAAGGAAATTCGTGCATTCTTGTCTTTGTATTTTTGCCGGCTTTTGTTTTTGTTTAGCGTTTCTTAGTTGCCATCATGGATTATTCTGGTTTTACGAATAACAATACACAAAACTTTGTAATCACATCTGAAATTCCCGAAATCGTAAAAGAGAAACCATGTTGGCTCGGAATTGACGAAGCTGGCAGAGGACCCGTTCTTGGTAGGTAAAAAAATGAGACAATCTCAGTGAATTGACCATAATAGAAAATAAAAACAATTCGCGATTAAAATACTTCGAATTGTAATTTTAATTGTCGATTTAAAGCCCCCCCCACCCTTTCATCTTAATCATCATTATTTTTTCACTGTTACGATTTTAAGAATTATTGTTTATTTACTATTTCAGAGAAAAAAAACATGTTTTTTTTTATTGTGCCATACCACTGACAATCGGTTCAATGTTAGTATAGTGTTTGTTAGAATATCTTACTTAATTCACTTGGCTTTCTCCCAGGTTTTAGATAAAAAAGATTCTTGATATTTTAATGGAATAAAGTTGTACTTTTCTTTTTAACGTATAAATTACAACTTTGATGCTTCTGCTGTTTCACAATGACATGTTAGGCCTCTCTTAAAAAATAGCTATGTATAAACTTTGTTATGTACTTACATGGTAGCTTAAAAGAAGACTGTACACCAAAAATGACGCAAATTCATCCAGTATTTATTAAATTAAAAATTAAAAATACGATTTTATGTCGCCATTTTTCTTATATTTTGACTTTCCCTGAAAAAAAATTCGAGTTATCTCCCTTGCCTGCTTGAGCTGAAATGTCTACAGATACGTAAGATCGTTTTTTTTTCTTCTTTTTTCTTATAATTTAATTAATACTGGACGAATTCGTGCATTTTTTTTGTACTATTAAAGTGGTTATGGTATAAAAAGACCCCTCCCCCCAACAACCGCCTGTAAAATATAGATTTTTGAGAAAATTACAGAATAGTCAAAACAAAGCGGGTTTCATCGCTTTAAGAATAGGTATTTAAATCATAAGGTTATTTAGAAACCCATTCTTAACATGAGAAGGGGGGGGTGTTTAAATTGAGAAACCATTCGGTTATAAGTCTCGATTTACCGCTAACTGGCCAGGGAGTGGGTGTCCATTTTACGTTAAATTGTCGCTTTTTCATAAGTAGTTACTTTCCTCACATCAGTGACTACTTAATGCAAAAGCGCCGTTAAATTTATATAGGAAAGTGATCCCCCACTCTGAAATCTAAAATATTTAAGTCGAAAGCAGACTTCGTAATGTGGGGAAATCCAACAACGTTTATTCTATTTTGAAAATTAACAAAATAAAAATAAACCGAAGAGGAAAATATTGTATTGGGGGGGGGGGGGGGATAAAATGACAATTCGATGCTAATTTTTAATAATGAAGACGTTAACGAGAGCAAAGTTGGACACAAGTATGTTTTTTCATGTAGGGTCAGTCTGGATTGAGACAAAAATAAAAATTGCCTTAGTCTAGAAGGATTTCTCCTTCACTGAAAGAGGACAGAAAAAATAAAGTATATTATCAGAACAGATACTACTCTTTAACGTTAATTCAATTTTGAAAAGGGAATTTTTTTTATTATCACACCAGGCATAGTTAACCCCCTAACGAATTCAAATTGTTCTTTTGGGGGGCGATTACATGTAAACAGCCTAAAAACGGCAGCACTTTTTGTGTCCGCCAGGATTTATTTCACGTGACTCAGATGAACCAATCAATCGCAATCATTTAAAAATCACATTAAAACTAATGTTATCACTTGCATGCTATTCTGTCCGGAAATTGGTGATGGTCAGGAAATGGGTGATCATTTTATGTTAAATTTATATAGGAAAGTGATCTTTCGCTCTAAAATATAAAATATTGGCTACAAAAAAACCCAAAAAAACAAAACAATTCTCTAGTGATATACTTGGTAACTTTTGTCTGCATTCACTGCTGCAATCCACTTCAGTTGATCGACTTTGGACTTCTTCCAGCCAGTGAGTGGGTGCGTTTGGTGGAGCCACTTGCAGATGAATTCCTCCCCAGGCTGTTGAAGAATGTGTACAAACTAGCAAAGTGTCTTTTTCAGAAGAATTTCCCTTATGTATCGTAGGCAATACATGTTGAAGACTTCAAGTGTGTGAAGATCTTTTTTGTGCAGGATTCGGGTCTCACAGCAGGATTGCGTGTATCAGCACATAGTATATCCTTGATTGTGTTTATAGTTTGATTTCTTGTCGAGACCACAATCTGAAGGTGACAAAAGGCTGCACGATCGATACAGATTGCAATCTCATCTTTTCCTTGCTCTCTAGCTGTAAAAGTTGAACCAAGATATTTGACCTGTTTGACTTCTTCGATAATGGTGCTGTTGAGAATGGTAGGGCCTCTGTTGGAAAATGTATAACACATTACTCGATAAGTTCTGAAAATAACTAATAAAACAAACGTCTAGGCAAAATTCGACTTTATTCATCAGCATAGTTTCCTTCTATTGTGATACGCCGATTCCAACGCTTCTCTAGCAGTTCAATACATTTTTCGTAGAACGATTTGTTTTTGGCCACGATTTCCAATATCATTTCTTCATTGGAGCCAAATCTCTTTCTATGGAACATTTTTTTAAAGGTCTGCAAACAGCCAAAGGGAGCCAGACCTGGAGAATAGGGTGGGTGCGGAAGCAATTCGAAATGCAATTCATTTAGTCACAAATAAATTGAATGACAAAGTCTTATTCTAACATATATTTATCAACTTTATTTCTCATCTTCATTCAACAAGTAATTTAAATGGGTTAGTAAAGAAGTTCATGTGTTTTGGCTTTGCTTGAATAGTATTTTTTTCATCAGAAAGTAATGCTTTTTGTGATAGTAGCTTCACTTAACTAATTTGTAAATCTGATTGGGCTCAGATTTTTACACCTGCCATTTGAAGGTTAGTACTTTATAAAAATCATGGATTTTTAAATTTTTCTTTTTTTATTAGTGGCACAATCCATATGTCAGGCTCTGAACTTATTGAGTGGTGTGTTAGTTGGCTGATAAAACTTTTATTTTACTAGCATTGATCAGCATGCCCATATGTTTGGGGTGGTGTTAACATTTTTTAGTGTCTGCTGAATGTCTCTCTTGAATTTACCCTTTTCTAATAATAGTAAAGCAGCAGTGACAATGGGTGTGTAGTTGCAGAATATAAAATATAACTTTCGAAATAAGTGATTCTAAGATAGGCGTTTGTAAATGTTTTTGATAGAAAAAAATAAAGAAAAAGAATCCTAAGCCAGCAGCAGAAGGAACGAAGAGAAAAACTGTAAAAAGGAACAAGTGAAAAAGACTGGGATTGGACATAGGTATATTCTATTGTTACTGCTAGTTTAGTATTATTAGACTTGGCTAGTGGTCAGGAGAGCTGGAGAAACGTACAAGATTATAGGTAATTAGGGCCTTCTGTATCTAAAAAAAAAAAGAAGCTGATTTTCATAAATAAATGTTTGTAGGAAATAAATCTATATAAAGTTATAGTTCCTGTCTGTTTCTTTGTTTCCAAGCTCCTGACCTTTCTGAGCACTTTCATTAGGAATCCCACGAAACCAAAAATGTATTTTTATTATATCTAATAACTTTTAATGTGGGCACATATTTGCAAAACATAAACAATGACATCAAGTTTATTTTGGTAGCACAATTAGTCATAGAATTATGATCGTTCAAAGTTTTGTTGGAAATTAGAAAATTTGTCCGTGATGTGTGCTATTGGTCCAGAAGCCGAATTTCAGTGTATAACTAAAAAAATACAGACTTTGAACAAGTGAAAAATCTTTACAAACGTAATGTCACCTTGTGGTAAATTAAAATTAATTGTAATGGAAACAATAATTATTGGATCAAACCAATCTAAACATTAGGCAAGATTCCATTACCTCTCGAAAAAACGTACAAAAATGACATGGAAACGCAACTTCATATAAGTTTCATTTCAACAGCTAACACATTGAATCTTAATATGACTCATAGCACAGTAGAGATCAAGCTATATTTTTCTTTTAATAGTAAATGAATAAAAAAAAATTGATTTGTACCATGTAAAAAGAGACGGAAATACAATTTTATAATAGGGCAAAAATTTTATTCACTGAAGTTTTCAACTTGAATCTTTTTTGTAAAAGATAACTTAAAACTGTATGTTAAGCCCACCATATTGACAAGTGGCCCTTATGTCTTTAAGGTGTGACTTTCAATATGCGTAGAGACACACAATATCGTGCATATTAAGTTGAAAAGAAAAATAACATACCAAAATAAATCACCCAGCAATAAGATAAAGTAACCTGAAAAAAAACCCAACTATTTATGATACAAGAGAATAAATTGTACATTTGTAAAGAAAAAATTAAATTTTGTTTCCATCCAAATTTTATCAAAATAATCGAAAAAATAAATGAGTTATCACAAGTTGAAATTGAAGGGAATTTCACTATATTTACCCATTTTTGCACACTATACTCTAGGCAGGTTTGTGTACCTACTTTTAGCAGTTGGAAGAGTTCACATGACTCGTACCTGCACGTGAAATCATAATCACAGACCTTATTAAGTTACCTTATTTTCCTTGACCAGGAAAACTATAGTTTGGAATTTCAGTATATTTTTTTTATATATACTAGCAAATATATGCTCCCTCTGTTCGCATATTTTTGCTAGTTGTTTTATTTAATTGCTCAGTAAAATGTTTTTTTTGTTAAAAAAAAAAAGAAAATTACCCCATCCTTAAATTTGTGCTTTAAAACATAATTTCTAATAAAATTGAAAAAACGTTTTAATAAAAAAAAAATCAAAGTAAATATATCATTTTTGAGCGGCCCGCACAATAAATCTCAGAGAATGTGTTGTTTACATGTTATTAATAAAATAACGCGCCCCTGCCTTGTATTCATCTCACTCGCGCTCTCTCTCTCTTTTTTTTTTTTCTCTCTTTCTCTTTCTTGAAATAGAACTTTTTGTGCTTTTGAAATAGTGTAACGGGACCCCACACGCCCCTTGGTGACACGGCATCAATACGAACACATAGGTCGCAGTGCCGAGTAAAACAGATACCTCACTCTGATCCGGCGTCACTGAACCACTTGTAACTTAAGTGGTCCACTCGTGTTTCTATCTCGGTACTCACACGTCTGGTCCTCGGCGCAGGAATCCTTCTAGACTGTGAACACCCTCTTTGGCTAGTGATCGTCAATAGCGGCTATAAAAAAAAGAATGATAGGTCGAAACTCCTCTCGGTCGGATGATGATGATCTCGTGATTCTGTGAAGGCAAAGTTACACAAACAACGAACTGACAATAGGAATAATTCAACAACATCGGTTAGGTCTTTTCGTAAGCAATAATTATTTAGCAAGATAAAGAATTGGGTTTAAACTTTAAATCAAAGTCTGTTTTTCGATAATGGCTTTGTTTACTAAACTAGTCCGTCTTCTCTCTGTGCGTGTGTGAAACTCCATTTACGATTTCCAAGTTGTTAATTAAGTTGTAACTTGTCTACTGAATGGTGGGGGGGGGGGTCCTATGACCCTGCCCTCCCAAACGAGAGCTGTGTTCGCGCACGCTCCCGCTTGGTCGGGCACGTCCGTTTTGGTCGAATTCCAATTTCTAACTGCTTGTAACTGTCTTCTCGTTTCAACAACAAAGTTCCTCTCGTTTCCCAGAAAGGCATATCATCACACCCTTTCTTTCTCCAGTCCTTCAACTTTCCAAGTTGTTAATTAAGTTGTAACTTGTCTACTGAATGGTGGGGGGGGGGGGGGATCCTATGGCCCTGCCCTCCCAAACGAGAGCTGTGTTCGCGCACGCTCCCGCTTGGTCGGCGCACGTCCGTTTAGGTCGAATTCCAATTTCTAACTGCTTGTAACTGTCTTCTCGTTTCAACAACAAAGTTCCTCTCGTTTCCCAGAAAGGCATATCATCACACCCTTTCTTTCTCCAGTCCATTTCTCCATTCCTTCCCTCTCTCTCGGGGCCAGGGTGGGGTATACTGACTTACTCTCCCCCTCTCTCTCCCCTCTCTCTCTAATCCCTCTCCCTCTCCCACCTATTTCTCCATTTGGGCTGTTTTCTTTCCTGCTATCGTAAAAGACTTATTCTCTTTCTTTCTCTACTATGGGGGGGGGGGAGGAGGAGAGTGACGAAAAGACTCTTGACCAAAATTGTACAGCCGTTATCAACATTCCAGCTCTTTCTGGCCAATGTTCTCCCATTGTGTATGGATAATTATAACTGACAGTTTACACGCTTTTTCCAGCCAGCCCGTCGCCACTTCCAGAGGATCGCCCAGTGCTGATAATATGTACTAGTTCCAATTCTCTACCTCAATTCTACGTAGGGCCTGATTTTCCTGATGCATATTAGTGCGCCCTAAAGGGGCAGACTCTGTCGGTTACAATCACTGTTTCACAATAGAACGTTATACTTAATAATCAAAGGGCGGTAAACTAAATGTTGGAGTGGACGCCGGCTGTTCCATCATATTCCATTACAATCTAATTTAATTACGTAACTCAATTATATAGATTTAAAAAAACAATGTCTTTAATTCTATTTATAATTTTTATTAAGATTATTATCGAGGAAAATATTTTAAATACATCTGGAAATCTAAAAATAACAATCATGAGTGCATATTTGCGAATATTAATTTAATAGAAGCTTTAAAACAAATTAATTATGTAAATTTGAAAGACGCGTGATGTTTGGGGAAGTTTTGGAATGGGTATATATAGGAGTTGATAAGTAGATATAAAAAGATAACGGTCAAAACTAATAATATAGTTTCGGCTTCAGACAGACAGAAACATAATCTCCATTATTAATCGATATATAATACGTTGTCTGGATTTCCCCATTAACCTGGAACTGAATTGGCAGAAATCTCTCTCTTTTTATCCTTTTGGCAACCATCTTGTTTTGGGTTTGCTAAAATTTTATCTGGTATCTCTAATTGATTATTTCTTCTTTTTTTTTTCTTTTCTCCGTAGGGCCAATGGTTTATGGGACATGTTTTAGTCCTTTAGATGAAAAAGATCATCTGACTGAACTTGGTTTAGCTGGTAAGTAATAAACATTTTATTTTAAGTTTTCTGAAGATCAATTTCCTACACACATGACATCTAGATATTTTGTTTAAATGTTTAATACAATGGTCTTCATTCATCCTGTTTTCTTGAATTTTATTTTTTGTTACTATCTTTTTAAAAATTTGTAATTATTTTAGATTTTAAATTCATTCTGACGAAATCTTTCAATTAATAAAAACTAAATATTAGCTATCAACATGAATTGATTTGATTGTGTTGGTTATCTATCTACTTTTCCCATTCATCCTTTTAAAATTTGTCGGATTTTATTCAATACTTTCTTATATATATATAGGCAGCATCTTCTCTTGCAGGCAAGTATTGTTGAATATAAGAGACAACTCATGTCTAGATATCTTTTGGTAGATCCTTTCAATAGTCCGAATCAGGATCTTAGTTTCGGAAGGGAATTGGCTGATGAATTTGCCATAGTTTGGATTAGTCTCCCAAGTACTTTCATTAGTCTCTCAAGAATTATAAAATAGATGAACAAGTTCTAATAAATATTATTAATAACGTATTCCCTACTGACCCAAATAAAAAAGTAAAACTGATCATTTTCTACAATAAAGTAAAAACCACTAACCTGATAATCACAAATAATTATTTCCCCTCTATTAGAGTTTTGGATAAGACAAACCTTGTTTATGAGTTTAAATGTCCTTTGGGAGACTGTGTCCCCGACAACCAAGAAAAAAACATATACATAGGTTTGACTACCATGACTTTGTCGAAGATTGACGATGCATTTATCTGATACTAGCGCCATAGCCCAACACTTAACTAGCGGCCACTCCTGCCCCCGATCAGAATTCAGAAAACTCTTAGTAGAAAATACAAAAATCTTAGAATTTAGTACTAACAAACAAAAACTCCATATATTAGAAGCCCTATATATAAAAACCCCAAAAAACGTAATTAATAAAATTAACTTTAATATCAGTAATAATATTCTAAAATGTCTATAGCTCCAATATAGTTTTGTACTTAGTACATAATTCCCGCCAAAACTTTCTATAATACTAACACTAACAATGATTAACCTCATTCCCCCGAAGATGGACCCGGATGGGTCTGAAAGTACTTGGGAGACTAATCCAAACTATGGCAAATTGATCAGCCAATTCTCCTCTGAAACTAAGATCCTGATTCGGACTATTGAAAGGATCTACCAAAGGATATCCAGACATGAGTTGTCTCTTATATTCAACAATATATATATATATATATATACAGGGTCTGCCATAAGTAACTATATAATTTTATTTCAATACACTCATCAGAGTAATAATTGCTTGAGAGATGGGCGGCTTGGACTGAAATTGCTTTTTAATTTTTGTTGGATGAATGTCACTCTTTCGACTTTCCAGAACCGCTTTAAAACCACAATGTTTTCGCTCTTTTATTAATCGTGTGAACATAATGTAGCAATACACATGAAAAAATTTAAATTGCTTAAAATATTTCAATAATAGCATATATAGAAGAAGCTTGATGATCTAAGAATGAATCTTTTAATTTTTTAAATCTGACTAAAAATAAGGAAGTTATGACTATTTTTGTGCTTCGCATGATTACATATTTTTCCCTCTTTAAGACCATATGCGTTTTGTCACATTTTTTTACACTAATTTTTCAGTAAAAATGTTATGTCTTTGTTAAAACAAAACATTAAGCCATGACATTTGCCATTTAAGTGTATTTTTGTACAAGGAATCAGAATATGCCACTGAAAATCTCCAGAAATTAATGGTTTCCAAGTAATCTGCAGTAAATCCACATATGCTGCAATACTTAAAAAAAATACCATGTATCCATTAAAAAAGAAGTTAGAGAACTCAAAGTTGAATTGTAATGTACAAAAAGCAGAAATCTAATACTAGGACTGTTTAAAAATGAATATAGTACAATTAGCAATACACATCGACCAGAAAACTGTTTGGATAATCGCAGATTTGAGGGTAGTTCTATTAAAATAGTCATATCTTAAAAACTAAAGCACTTTAAGTGCTCAAAATACCATCATTTTGTTAGGAAATGAATATCCTTTCAGGTGCATTCATGAATAATAATATACTTTATATATTTTTAAGAGTTTTGAGCAAATAAAGGCAAAAAAATGTTAACGCTATTTTCGGCAATTTACGTCAAAATATTTTTTAACCCCCCCTGCGTTTAAAAGTCTCGTACCATTGCTGTATGTGGAATTTCGTCCTAAAATTTGGAGACTAATCAGGTAAAGTATCACTTTTAACAGAGTAATTCGGCTCATTCATTTTTTTTTAAATTTAAAAAATAAGACTTCAACTTGCCGTCGGTCGAACATTTTTGAAAAATACATTTCCGTCACCCAATTAGTAAGTAAATCAATCATTTTACTTTTTTAAGCATTAAAATTATAATTGTATATATGTGTTCTCTTTTGGTAGTCCTGATATTTCATGAGCCTATCCGGAAAAAAAGGCGTTTTCTATTTATAGTTTGCAGCAGCAGTAATAGCAATTATAAACACGAGGCGATTTTTGTTTATTTTCATTCTAGAACGAATTTGAAAAATTTTAAAATATGAATATAAAAAATGTTGTTACATTTTTCGTACCCAACTAGTAAATAAATTAATCTTTTATCTTTTTTTATGCATTAAAATTATAATTGTATGTTATTTTGTCTTTCCGTAGTAGTAATTTTAAATTACCTTATCCGAAAAAATAGTGTCCATTTTTTGAGCGAAAGTGAACAATGGCTGCTAGTATTGCTGATATAACATCAGCAGCAGCTAACGATAACCTAGTCTTGTAAAGCTTTGTAAAAAAAGACAAAAATATTTTTGTGCTTAAAAAAGTTAATCCTATTTGGTTCTTTTATAAAAAATACTGGTTTTCACTCAACTTTCGAACTTCTAGTAGTAATGACTTTCTAGTCGCCAATTTAAAAAAAAAATTAAGATTCTACTTTTTTAGGTGATTACGTGTAAACACCCTTAAAGTCTTCCCGAAAAAACAAAACAAAAAATAATTTAGAATTTAGAGTGGGGGATCAGATTCGCATATAAATTTAATGTAAAATGATCTCCGATTTCCCGGCCATTCTTGCCTTTTAGTGAAATTTATAAAATAAATAATTACTCTACCATTAGTACGACTAACAAGCCCACCTCCTAAAAATGCCTTCTTGAACATATCGTACCATTAACCTTAAATATGAGTGGCAAGCCACCCCCTAAAAAACTCCCTTAACCCTAACACTAAGTCCGAATGGCAACCTCCATCCAAAACAAAACCCCTTCCTTAACCTTATCAATAACCCTAAGTCCGAGTAGGAAGCCCTAATCCTACAAAAAAGCCCATTAAAACCAAACATAATCGTCTAAAAAAAAAAAAAAATAAATAAAAAAGCAGACCCCCATAAAAAAAATGCGCAGGATTTATTTGCCATAGAAAAAAATTGATTAATGCCCTAAAACGCTAGAATGGCCCGGAAATGGTGAATTATTCTACATTAAATGTATGTGAAACTAATCCCCCACTCGAAATTCTAAATGAATTGGGTTTTTTTCTTTCTACTAAGTTTTCAGGGTGTTCACACTTAATTGCCCCTAGCCCTACCACTAACCTGAAGTTCAAGTGGTAAGCCCCTCCTCCTCCCACAAAGACCCTCATAATCGTCTAAAAAAAAAAAAGAAGAAAACAAGAAAAACGCATAGGATTTATCTCCCATAGAAAAAATAATTAACTGTCCTAAAACGCTAGAATGGCCTTGAAATGGGGTATTTTATGTGAAACTGATCCCCACTCTAAATTCTAAAATAATTGTTTTTGTTTCTTTCTTTCTGCCAAGTTTTTCAGGGTGTTAACATGTAATTGCCTAAATAAAAAAAGTAGAATCTCATATTTTGGGGAGGTAAGGGGTGAGTTAGCGGAAGGTGTTGATCTACAATAATGCCAAAGAAATCTTGCAATATATTCATTTTTAAACAGTCCTAGTATTAGATTTTAGTTTCTTGTACATAAAATGTATTACAATTCAACTTTGAGTTTTCTAACTTCTTTCTTTTAATGGATACATGGTATTTTTAAAGTATTGCAGCATATGCACTTAGTGCAGATTACTTGGAAACCATTAATTTCTGGAGATTTTCAGTGTCACATTCTGATTCCTTGTACAAAAATACATTTATATGGTAAATTTCATTGCTTAATCTTGTATTTTAACAAAGATATAACATTTTTACTGAAAAATTAGTGTAAAAAATGTGACGAAACGCATATGGTCTTAAAGAGGGGAAAATATCCAATCGTGTGAGGCACAAAAATAGTCATAACTTCCTTACTTTTAGTCAGATTTATAAAATTTAAAAAGATTATTTCTTAGATCATCAAGCTCTTTCTATATATGCCATTATTGAGATATTTTAAGCAATTTAAACTTTTTCATGTGTATTGCTAGTACAATATTTTTTTGGTATTACTGTAGATTAACACCTTCCACTACCCCCCCCCCCCTCCTGCCTCCCCAAAATATGAGATTCTACCTTTTTTATTAGGCAATTACATGTTAACACCCTGAACAACTTGACAGAAAGAAAGAAACAAAAACAATTATTTTAGAATTTAGAGTGGGGATTAGCTTCACATAAATTTAATGTAAAATAATCCCCCATTTCAGGGCCATTTTAGCGTTTTAGGAAAACGTGTGCGTTTTTCTTGGTTTTTTTTTTTGGAGGGGGTCTCCTTTTTTCTTTGTTTGTTTTTAGACGATTATGTGTAGTTTTAAGAGGGTCGAAGAAGTGGAGGGAGGATGGGTGCTTGTCACTCAGACTTCGGGTTAGTGATAGAGCTAGGGGCAAATTACGTGTGAACACCCTGAAAACTTAGCAGAAAAAATAACAATTATTTTAGAATTTAGAGTGAGGTATTAGTTTCACATAAATTTAATGTAAAATAATTCACCATTTCCAGGCTATTCGAGCGTTTTAGGGCATTAATCAATTTTTTTTCTAATGGAAAGAAATCTTGTGCGTTTTTCTTTATGGAGTCCTGCTTTTAAAAAAAAAATGTTAATGTTTTATTTGTAGGATGGGGGCTTGCCACTCGAACTTAGGGTTAGTGATAAGGTTAAGCAAGGGTTTTTGTTTTGGATAGAGGTGGCCATTTGGACTTAGTGTTAGGGTTAAAGGAGTTTTTAGGGGGTGGCTTGTCAGTCATATTCAAGAGAAGGCATTTTTAGGAGGTGGGCTTGTCACTCGAACTTAGAGTTAGTGGTAGAGTAATTGTTGACTTTCGCTCAAAAGAGGACAATATTTTTTCAGATAGGGTAATTTAAAATTACTACTACCAAAAGACAAAACAACATGCAATTATAATTTGAATGCATAAAAAGATAAAAGATTGATTTATTTACTAATAAGGGTACGAAAAAAATTTTTTTTAAATGTGCAATACACGTCATGTTAAAGGTTTATTTTTAAGATTACAAAAAAATAATGGATCAAGTAATTTTGTACCCCGACAATAATTGAAATTGATATTTTTCCTGATATTGTTTTCCAAATTCTATGACAAAATTCGCCAAAGACGAATTGTACGATATCTTTATAAGAAGGGGGGGGGGGGGTAAAAAAAAGTGACGTAAATGGCCGAAAATGGCGTTAACATTTTTTTTGACTTTATTTGCTGAAAACTCTTCAAATATATAATGTAGATAATTATTTATTAATGCATGTGAAAGGATATTCACATTTTTCATATTTTGACGACTTAGTGTTTTGTTTTTTAAAATATGACTATTTTAGTAGAACTACCTTGAAATCCGTAATTATCCAAACTGTTTTATTGTTGGTGGGTATTGATATATAATGTGTATCTGAAACAAAAATTGAAATAAAATTCATATCAAAATGTTTATCAAATAAAAATATATGATTTTCACTTTTGAATGACACATGAAATAAAAGAAATGCTTAAGTATTAACAAAGTTATAAACAAAAGAAAATATATATTTACTTTTTAGTTACCTATGGTGGACTATATATATATATATATATATATATATATATATATTATAAGATAATACTTTAAAGATTTAAATAATATCCTTAGTCAGTAGACTATCAGAATAAAAACAAAGCTCAATATAGTGTATAGAGCAATAATATTAATTGAATGACATAATACTCATAAGTTAAGGACGCAGTATTACTCCTTGTTTTTGAACTTTAATGAAATCTGATTAATTTCTCATTTTATTATGTCATTCAATTTATATATATAGCAATAGATAAAGTGAAAGAATAAAATAAGTTGCGAATCAAATTTTATTACAGTTCAATGTTCAGGCAAAGTTCTTTACAGTCCTTAACTCATGAGTTTTCAAAGAAAATCTTCTCCTCAGAGGACCATTACCGCAATGACATTACTGCAGGTAATAAAAATTAAACTTTGAAAAAAATATATAAGAAAATATATATTTATATAACTTTGAAATTTTAGAATCAGTTAACATGACGCAAGATTTTGTTAAACAAATGAAAATGAAATATTTATTAAATCATTTTTTTTTATATATCCAAATTTTCGGTTTTCAAAAACCTTATTCATGGCACAGACAATATTTTTTTTTCATCTTCTGGTGTTATGAAGATACTGTTTGTTTTTTAAATTTTATATGTCCCATCCGTAGTTTCGCGCACTGAAATGCATGTGTACAAAATGAGATTTAAATTTTACTACAGTTTATAACATCGGACATATAATAAAAAACAGTATCTTCATAACACCAGAAGATAAAAAAAAAGGAAAAAAAATATTGTCTGTGCCATGGATAAGGTTTTTGAAAACCAAAAATTTGTATATATAAAAAAAAAAAGATTTAATAAATATTTCATTTTCATTTGTTTAAAAAATTTCGCGTCATGTTAAGTGATTTTAAAATTTCAAAGTTATCGTTCCAAACGGTGCATATAAACTGTAGTAAAATTTAAATCTCATATATTTATATATTTTTATTTTTTATCCGGATGTTCACTAATTAAAGATATTAGTTGCCTCTTATATCTTTTGTTGTATTAACCATATATATATATATATATATATATATATATGAAGAGCTTGAATGCAAAATGCGATAAACGCTATTTTACAAAAAATTACAATTATCACTCCATCATTTTTTACACATTGTGATGTTTTTCCTATTTTTGCTTTTGAAAATCTTGTTTTATTGCCAACTGTGATAAGCGTCATACTAGATTTACTGCAAAACCCGATATATGTATATATATATATATATATATATATATATATATGACGGATCGAGACATAAAGTAAACACATTAAAAAAATTGTAAATATCAGGTTTCAACCTCCTCTATATTAAATAAAAATAGACGTTTTAATAGCATTTCAATAAACAATCTATTTACACTAAACATAAACAATTATAAAATGCAAATACATATTTTATAGACTAAATTCAATTAAAGAGAATATAAGGTACAGATAAAATAGTAGTTAAAGTTGATAAAGATTTTTAATAATACGTTTTTTTAGTTTGAACAATATACAGTAGATGATAATAACAATAATAATAATTTGTTATCAGCGATATTTTGCTGATAATGAAAAGTGACTAGAAATCTATTAATAATAGAGATTATCTGTCTGAAGCTGAAACTATATTATTAGTTTTGATCGTTATTTATTTATATCTACTTATCAGCTCCTGTATATACCCATTCCAAAACTGCCCAACGAGTGTAGCTTAAAAGATCTTGCAGAGTACAACACTATTGCAAAGGACTGCATAAAAAAGTGAAAACTGTCATATGACCACATGCTTCTAAAACACACAAACAAAGAGAAGAATCGATTCTTTTTTTATTAACATACAGGTCGAGGGGCATCATTCACACTGGTGTGCCCCCGTTCAGGTAGCTGGCTAGCTGCACCCATGGCAGATCTCACTCCACATCTCCAAGAAACTCTTATCATGATGATCAACTGCAGACAGCTTTCACGCTATGCGATCTCTCCGCAACAGTTCTTTTCACATCAATTTAGGTCGTCCTACCGAGGACTTCCAAATCTCTAGCTATCTTGATGGAACCACTCAAGCGTTCCATCGTGTTGATACCAACAAAAACCTTTTCTCTATTAATGATAGTAATATTCATGCGACCAAGCAGATCTTGCGACCATACAATTGCCACATCTGGCTTCACATTACAAATCTGTTTAATCATATTATGATTCATAGAACAGTAGAGATGAAAATTATTTTTTTTAACTCACTAAAGTTTTCAATTTGGATTTTTTTTGCGAAAGACAACTTAAAACATTATATTAAGCCCACCATATTGATGAGTGGCCCATTTTCTTTAAGATGTGACTGTTTTTATATGCATAGAGATACACAATATCGTGCACAACCTGATGTATTGGATTTGGTAAGATTTTACATCAACATTTATTCATATGAATAGATGAACATCAACATTTATTCATATGAATAGATGAACATCAACATTTATTCATATGAATAGATGAACATCAACATTTATTCATATGAATAGATGAACATCAACATTTATTCATATGAATAGATGAACATCAACATTTATTCATATGAATAGATGAACATCAACATTTATTCATATGACTAGATGAACATCAACATTTATTCATATGAATAGAGGAACATCAACATTTATTCATATGAATAGAGGAACATCAACATTTATTCATATGAATAGAGGAACATCAACATTTATTCATATGAATAGAGGAACATCAACATTTATTCATATGAATAGAGGAACATCAACATTTATTCATATGAATAGAGGAACATCAACATTTATTCATATAATAGAGGAACATCAACATTTATTCATATAAATAGAGGAACATCTACATTTATTCATCATATGAACATCAACATTTATTCATCATATGAATAGATGAACATCAACATTTATTCATCATATGAACAGATGAACATCAACATTTATTCATCATATGAACAGATGAACATCAACATTTATTCATCATATGAATAGATGAACATCAACATTTATTCATCATATGAATAGATGAACATCAACATTTATTCATCATATGAACAGATGAACATCAACATTTATTCATCATATGAACAGATGAACATCAACATTTATTCCTCATATGAATAGATGAACATCAACATTTATTCATCATATGAATAGATGAACATCAACATTTATTCATCATATGAACAGATGAACATCAACATTTATTCATCATATGAATAGATGAAAATCAACATTTATTCATCATATGAATAGATGAACATCAACATTTATTCATCATATGAATAGATGAACATCAACATTTATTCATCATATGAATAGATGAACATCAACATTTATTCATCATATGAATAGATGAACATCAACATTTATTCATCATATTAACAGATAAACATCAACATTTATTCATCATATGAATAGATGAACATCAACATTTATTCATCATATGAATAGATGAACATCAACATTTATTCATCATATGAATAGAGGAACATCAACATTTATTCATCATATGAATAGATGAACATCAACATTTATTCATATGCATAGATGAACATCAACATTTATTCAGATGAATAGAGGAACATCAACATTTATTCAGATGAATAGAGGAACATCAACATTTATTTATATGAATAGATGAACATCAACATTTATTCATATGAATAGATGAACATCAACATTTATTCATATGAATAGATGAACATCAACATTTATTCATATGAATAGATGAACATCAACATTTATTCATATGAATAGATGAACATCAACATTTATTCATATGAATAGATGAACATCAACACTTATTCATATAGATAGATGAACATCAACATTTATTTATATGAATAGAGGAACATCAACATTTATTTATATGAATAGAGGAACATCAACATTTATTTATATGAATAGAGGAACATCAACATTTATTTATATGAATAGAGGAACATCAACATTTATTCATATTAATAGATGAACTGTTACATTTATTCATATGAATAGACGAAATTGAACATTTATTCATATGAATAGACGAACATCAACATTTATTCATATGAATAGACGAACATCAACATTTATTCATATGAATAGATGAACATCAACATTTATTCATATGAATAGATGAACATCAACATTTATTCATATGAATAGATGAACATCAACATTTATTCATATGAATAGATGAACATCAACATTTATTCATATGAATAGATGAACATCAACATTTATTCATATGAATAGAGGAACATCAACATTTATTCATATGAATAGAGGAATCACTATTAATTCATATGAATAGACGAACATCAACATTTATTTATATGAATAGAGGAACATCAACATTTATTCATATTAATAGATGAACATCAACATTTATTCATATAAATAGAGGAACATCTACATTTATTCATCATATGAACATCAACATTTATTCATCATATGAATAGATGAACATCAACATTTATTCATCATATGAACAGATGAACATCAACATTTATTCATCATATGAACAGATGAACATCAACATTTATTCATCATATGAATAGATGAACATCAACATTTATTCATCATATGAATAGATGAACATCAACATTTATTCATCATATGAACAGATGAACATCAACATTTATTCATCATATGAACAGATGAACATCAACATTTATTCATCATATGAACAGATGAACATCAACATTTATTCCTCATATGAATAGATGAACATCAACATTTATTCATCATATGAATAGATGAACATCAACATTTATTCATCATATGAACAGATGAACATCAACATTTATTAATCATATGAATAGATGAACATCAACATTTATTCATCATATGAATAGATGAACATCAACATTTATTCATCATATGAATAGATGAACATCAACATTTATTCATCATATGAATAGATGAACATCAACATTTATTCATCATATGAATAGATGAACATCAACATTTATTCATCATATTAACAGATAAACATCAACATTTATTCATCATATGAATAGATGAACATCAACATTTATTCATCATATGAATAGATGAACATCAACATTTATTCATCATATGAATAGATGAACATCAACATTTATTCATATGCATAGATGAACATCAACATTTATTCAGATGAATAGAGGAACATCAACATTTATTCAGATGAATAGAGGAACATCAACATTTATTTATATGAATAGATGAACATCAACATTTATTCATATGAATAGATGAACATCAACATTTATTCATATGAATAGATGAACATCAACATTTATTCATATGAATAGATGAACATCAACATTTATTCATATGAATAGATGAACATCAACATTTATTCATATGAATAGATGAACATCAACATTTATTCATATGAATAGATGAACATCAACACTTATTCATATGAATAGATGAACATCAACACTTATTCATATGAATAGATGAACATCAACATTTATTCATATGACAAGAGGAACATCAACATTTATTTATATGAATAGAGGAACATCAACATTTATTTATATGAATAGAGGAACATCAACATTTATTTATATGAATAGAGGAACATCAACATTTATTTATATGAATAGAGGAACATCAACATTTATTCATATTAATAGATGAACTGTTACATTTATTCATATGAATAGACGAAATTGAACATTTATTCATATGAATAGACGAAATTGAACATTTATTCATATGAATAGACGAACATCAACATTTATTCATATGAATAGACAAACATCAACATTTATTCATATGAATAGACAAACATCAACATTTATTCATATGAATAGACGAACATCAACATTTATTCATATGAATAGATGAACATCAACATTTATTCATATGAATAGATGAACATCAACATTTATTCATATGAATAGATGAACATCAACATTTATTCATATGAATAGATGAACATCAACATTTATTCATATGAATAGAGGAACATCAACATTTATTCATATGAATAGAGGAACATCAACATTTATTCATATGAATAGAGGAACATCACTATTAATTCATATGAATAGAGGAATCACTATTAATTCATATAGATAGACGAACATCAACATTTATTTATATGAATAGAGGAACATCAACATTTATTCATATTAATAGATGAACATCAACATTTATTCATATGAATAGATGAACATCAACATTTATTCATATGAATAGATGAACATCAACATTTATTCATATGAATAGATGAACATCAACATTTATTCATATGAATAGAGGAACATCACTATTAATTCATATGAATAGAGGAACATCAACATTTATATGAATAGAGAAACATCAACATTTATTTATATGAATAGAGGAACATCAACATTTATTCATATTAATAGATGAACTGTAACATTTATTCATATGAATAGACGAAATTGAACATTTATTCATATGAATAGACGAAATTGAACATTTATTCATATGAATAGACGAAATTGAACATTTATTCATATGAATAGACGAAATTGAACATTTATTCATATGAATAGATGAACATCAACATTTATTCATATGAATAGAGGAACATCAACATTTATTCATATGAATAGATTAACATCAACATTTATTCATATGAATAGATTAACATCAACATTTATTCATATGAATAGATTAACATCAACATTTATTCATATGAATAGATTAACATCAACATTTATTCATATGAATATAGGAACATCAACATTTATTCATATGAATAGATGAACATCAACATTTATTCATATGAATAGATGAACATCAACATTTATTCATATGAATAGATGAACATCAACATTTATTCATATGACTAGATGAACATCAACATTTATTCATATGACTAGATGAACATCAACATTTATTCATATGAATAGAGGAACATCAACATTTATTCATATGAATAGAGGAACATCAACATTTATTCATATGAATAGAGGAACATCAACATTTATTCATATGAATAGAGGAACATCAACATTTATTCATATGAATAGAGGAACATCAACATTTATTCATATAATAGAGGAACATCAACATTTATTCATATAAATAGAGGAACATCTACATTTATTCATCATATGAACATCAACATTTATTCATCATATGAATAGATGAACATCAACATTTATTCATCATATGAACAGATGAACATCAACATTTATTCATCATATGAACAGATGAACATCAACATTTATTCATCATATGAATAGATGAACATCAACATTTATTCATCATATGAATAGATGAACATCAACATTTATTCATCATATGAACAGATGAACATCAACATTTATTCATCATATGAACAGATGAACATCAACATTCATTCATCATATGAATAGATGAACATCAACATTTATTCATCATATGAATAGATGAACATCAACATTTATTCATCATATGAACAGATGAACATCAACATTTATTCATCATATGAACAGATGAACATCAACATTTATTCATCATATGAATAGATGAACATCAACATTTATTCATCATATGAATAGATGAACATCAACATTTATTCATCATATGAATAGATGAACATCAACATTTATTCATCATATGAATAGATGAACATCAACATTTATTCATCATATGAATAGATGAACATCAACATTTATTCATCATATTAACAGATAAACATCAACATTTATTCATCATATGAATAGATGAACATCAACATTTATTCATCATATGAATAGATGAACATCAACATTTGTTCATCATATGAATAGATGAACATCAACATTTATTCATATGCATAGATGAACATCAACATTTATTCAGATGAATAGAGGAACATCAACATTTATTCAGATGAATAGAGGAACATCAACATTTATTTATATGAATAGATGAACATCAACATTTATTCATATGAATAGATGAACATCAACATTTATTCATATGAATAGATGAACATCAACATTTATTCATATGAATAGATGAACATCAACATTTATTCATATGACTAGATGAACATCAACATTTATTCATATGAATAGATGAACATCAACATTTATTCATATGAATAGATGAACATCAACACTTATTCATATGAATAGATGAACATCAACATTTATTCATATGACAAGAGGAACATCACTATTAATTCATATGAATAGAGGAACATCAACATTTATTTATATGAATAGAGGAACATCAACATTTATTTATATGAATAGAGGAACATCAACATTTATTTATATGAATAGAGGAACATCAACATTTATTTATATGAATAGAGGAACATCAACATTTATTTATATGAATAGAGGAACATCAACATTTATTCATATTAATAGATGAACTGTTACATTTATTCATATGAATAGACGAAATTGAACATTTATTCATATGAATAGACGAAATTGAACATTTATTCATATGAATAGACGAACATCAACATTTATTCATATGAATAGACGAACATCAACATTTATTCATATAAATAGACGAACATCAACATTTATTCATATGAATAGATGAACATCAACATTTATTCATATGAATAGATGAACATCAACATTTATTCATATGAATAGATGAACATCAACATTTATTCATATGAATAGATGAACATCAACATTTATTCATATGAATAGAGGAACATCAACATTTATTCATATGAATAGAGGAACATCACTATTAATTCATATGAATAGAGGAATCACTATTAATTCATATGAATAGACGAACATCAACATTTATTTATATGAATAGAGGAACATCAACATTTATTCATATTAATAGATGAACATCAACATTTATTCATATGAATAGATGAACATCAACATTTATTCATATGAATAGACGAACATCAACATTTATTCATATGAATAGATGAACATCAACATTTATTCATATGAATAGAGGAACATCACTATTAATTCATATGAATAGAGGAACATCAACATTTATATGAATAGAGAAACATCAACATTTATTTATATGAATAGAGGAACATCAACATTTATTCATATTAATAGATGAACTGTAACATTTATTCATATGAATAGACGAAATTGAACATTTATTCATATGAATAGACGAAATTGAACATTTATTCATATGAATAGACGAAATTGAACATTTATTCATATGAATAGACGAAATTGAACATTTATTCATATGAATAGATGAACATCAACATTTATTCATATGAATAGAGGAACATCAACATTTATTCATATGAATAGATTAACATCAACATTTATTCATATGAATAGATTAACATCAACATTTATTCATATGAATAGATTAACATCAACATTTATTCATATGAATAGATTAACATCAACATTTATTCATATGAATAGATTAACATCAACATTTATTCATATGAATATAGGAACATCAACATTTATTCATATGAATAGAGGAACATCAACATTTATTCATATGAACAGATGAACATCAACATTTATTCATCATATGAACAGATGAACATCAACATTTATTCATGATATGAATAGAGGAACATCAACATTTATTCAGACTAATAGACGAACATCAACATTTATTCATATGAATAGACGAACATCAACATTTATTCATATGAATAGACGAACATCAACATTTATTCACATGAATAGAGGAACATCAACATTTATTCACATGAATAGAGGAACATCAACATTTATTCACATGAATAGAGGAACATCAACATTTATTCACATGAATAGAGGAGCATCAGCATTTATTCAGATGAACATCAACATTTATTCATATGAATTGAGGCACATCAACATTTATTCACTGAAAATAGTAACCTAACTTTAAATAATCTGAAAATAAAAAAAACTATTAATGACACAAGAGAAAGAATTGTACATTTCTTCTTTTATTTGTTTAACATCATTTTTTCCCTTGTAAGGGGTCAGACGTTTTCTGATATTACGCAAACTCACTCTCCATTTCTCACAGTTTAGCGGGTCAATTGTCTCCAGATTCCACTATGTGGTCTTCTCTAATCGCTTGCTTCTACGTTTTCCTTGGCTGGCTAACCTTCCCGCGGTTTAAGGTATCCGTGTTCCTACAGTGGTTTATCCAAGAGGATGAACGCTCCAGGTGATCATACGAGCGTAACCGATTTATCCTAAGGATAACATCTATGCTGAGCAAGTGTAGGCTTTTCAGCAAATTCTCTGACCTGATTTATTGGGTTTGGTAGGATTTTACATTGTAGATCCATCTAATCATAGACATTTATAAAGATAAAAATTTTAATTTTGGTCATATATTAATTCTATCAAAATCACCCAAAAAATAAGATATCAAAAGTTGAAATTAAAGGAGATTTCACTGTATTTAGCTATTCTCGCACACTAAACCAGCTGGTTTGTGATACCTAATATTATGAAATTATGGACATTCACATGTTCCTTTGAATTTATGGAAAGCATCGGAAGGCTTATGGTTTCAAAAATGCAACTCAATCGATTGATGAAAGTGGACTTTTTAAGCTGACCGAGGCAAGAATGTTAGAAATAGCAAACAATAAACTTGCGATAAAACCAAGTTACGCTGGTGAATATCAATATTATACCATTCGAAAATGAGGAAAACGTTGAACTGGATTCAAACCAAGTGAACTTCCTTTATGCAAGCATGTGAAATGGGTGTAAGAGACAATACGTATATGTCTTCTACACTGATGCTATCTCACATTAATGATGCCAGTATTGAAGAGTGAAATGATTTTTGATAAAGAAAATTTTGATTATTTAATAAAATAAAGAAGTTTTAAATTTAAATAACTTTGCCTTGTACTATTTCTTTTCTTTTAAAAAATATTCTCAGAGGTATCATCGGAATTTCCTATATGGGACAACTATATTCCCCAAAAGATGTGTGATGTGTCAGGGAAAGATTAAAATCACATTCAGAAACATTACGAATAAAAACTATCATCTGAAAAATTACCACTTTTTTCTAATTTTCAGTGCTATAACTGAGAGAATATTTACTTTTGGTAATACCTCTGCATATACCTACACTTTTTTCTCACAAAAAAAAAACAATTCATGTTGTGTTATTTTAAGCAGAAACAGTTTATACAGATATAACAGATTTATCGGATTTCATGAAGAAGAAAAAAATTGTGGATTCATTGTATTTTGCAAAAAATTACGCTTTCAAGTCAAATACACTTTTGATGTTCATCTATTCATTTGAATAAATGTTGATGTTCATCTATTCATATGAATAAATGTTGATGTTCATCTATTCATATGAATAAATGTTGATGTTCATCTATTCATATGAATAAATGTTGATGTTCATCTATTCATATGAATAAATGTTGATGTTCATCTATTCATATGAATAAATGTTGATGTTCATCTATTCATATAAATAAATGTTGATGTTCATCTATTCATATGAATAAATGTGTGCTTGCAACAAACTTATGAATATAATGAAATTTAACATTTTGGTTTCAAGTATTTAAAGTAGCAAACTTTGCGAAGCGATAGTAGGCTAGCAATATATATTTAACAATTTAAATTATTTTCAAATCATCTTCCAAATAAAGAGCATATTCAAAGGTATTAAAGTTATTTACAGCTGTTTCAAGTCTATATTTATTTTTAGTCATGTATCATAAAAATTGTTCGAACAGCGACTTTCTCCAGAACATTCTTATGTATGTACCAACCAATAAAGTTAAAAAAAAAAAAAAAGTTGATACACTATCGAAACGAGACAAATACCATGTTAAGATTTGAAATTATTTCTACATCAAAGTGCATATTTTGCCATCCAGGAATTATGTTCACACAGTTTATATAAATATATGTATAGATATCTGGCATTCTCTAATATATACATTTGATATATTTCTATTTCAAATTATCTTTGGTTCCATTTCCATTTTTTTTTTCCCTACTTGGAGAAATTGTTTTTTTGTTTTTTTCATTTCTGTAGTATTTTATGAGGAAAAGTGCGATAAAATATGATAGAAACATTAAAACAAAAACATAATTCAAAGTTTTATTTAAAGAAAAAGCAAAAATCTACAATTGCCTTTTTTTTTAATGTTAAAAAATGAACGATATATGCAATGTAATCGTTAAAAAATGTCACGAGACAATGGAACGTTAAAGTAAATAATTAACTTTGAAGTAAAAGAAATGGTACTTTGTTACATTAGGACTTGGGCTAACTTTGCCCCTAAACCTAACATTGGGGTCAAATTTAGCGCGGGTCTTAATGTAACAAAGTACCGAAGAAATAAATGAATGGTCTTTTTCATTCGATCGGGTCCCTCATTATTCAGTTCGGACAGAGCACGGCGGAGGTTGGTTGGCTAATTAGGGCCACTAGAACCGTGTTTGTGCATCTTATAGGGGCGTCGGGAGATTTTAATATCAATGTGTTTCATTCCTTCGCTGGAATAAAAACACAAACGTTTCTGTGTAGCTCAAGTGCTATATTATTTTTATACCACTACTAAGCGCTACGAAATACAAATAAAGTATGAACGTGCTGTGTGCATTCACTGCACAGGCCGGCATCGTCTGAATGTTGTGCCAGTCCAAAGTCGTTTGATTCCGATACCGGTCGCAGTGTCAATTCGGTGGTCTCAATCAGCGCCGCAACAGAAGAATTCTCCCTCCAAATAAAATCATAAATCCCGTTTAAAATAAGTAACAAAGTTTTATTCTTTTCAAGGTTACAATAATGTTCATTTTCTTCTTTATAATAACAGACTTGCAAATGAGAAATCTTAGACCGACCAAATGAAACACAAGTTTAATAGTTTAGGGCCCAAGGGCCCAACTCTCTCTGAGAGGCACACAAATCCAACTGACTGTCAGACCCCAGAAAACCAAACTGTTCATGAGATACCCAGAGAGCCAACTCTGACTGACCTCCCCTCCTCATCTCCTGAAATATATGTAGATCTCACTGGGACCACCTTCGAAAGACCACTTGAGATAATGGCTATCCAGAATCCATTTGAATAGGCTAATCCATGAACATAAAAATCTACTGTCTCTGGGGAGGGGGTGTCCTTGTATTTGGACAGTCATTAAATTTCTCAATTACTTTGCTCTCCGTTTAAAGAGACGCTAACTTTTTTTCAAAAAGAAATCAAATTCTGGGTGGTCCAAGCTTCAGACCAAACACATTTTCAATATCTTGGGTGATTTCTCTTTTCTTAGCTAAATATTTCCCACCTGCAGCAAGTCTGACATTCATAGTATACGGTGGCATGATTGGCTATCAAATTATGTGCGCTAAATTCAAATTATGTTCGTTGCAATGGGAGACTTGTATGTTGTCACAATTCAGCGATGACACACTTAAAGGGCCGAGTGAAGTGATTTGACGTAAGTGGCAAATGTGTCCTTGACTAGAGAAATCGCAAATCAGCCTTTTCATATGGGCATTCTCATACCTACTAATATGGTTTCCCACAAGAGACACATATGGCACATTAGTCACTATCTACACTGATAAGGTTTATCATTGTTTAAGTTTTTATTACAGAAATATGTTGAGGAGAGAATATTAAATATCTACTTAAGCGTGCCTCATTGAGAGCGATTAAAGTTGTATAAAAGTGCTGTAAATATGTTTTAGATAATAAAAAAGAAGAAAAAACATTGATTACACTGGTCAACAAATTTTTTTTTTTTTTCTTTGGCAGACCATCTAGGAGTGTTTTCTGGGGTTTTGAAGGTCGCTGATTACGAATATAACATTGGTTTTGCCAGATTGGTTCTAGTTTAGAAGATACTGATAGCCCCAAATAAGCCTAAACTGCTAAAATTCTCCCTGAAATACTTCAATATAGAAGCAGTAAATAATAATTTTCTGATATTATTGAATCATTATAATGATTATGTATATATTGAAGTATTTCAGGGAGAATTTTTATATAATTATTTATATAGGGAGAATTTTTATATAATTATATACTGTAATTACTTAATAACATGTTCCATAAATATAGTTGCAGTATAAATTAAACAGTAATTAAGAATTTTCTTTTTAATTCCACAGTTGAAAATGAGTTCCAGAGAGAAAATGAGTTCTTCTAGAAGATGTTGCAGATATGAACCGGATGTCTTTTGTTACATCTGTGGACAGTATATGATGGCACAACAAAAGAGGAATATTACAGACTTTGTCAAGAGGGCGTACAAAGCATACTTCGATATGATACTTGGTGACCAAGACAAGTCTTTGGCCCCACATATGGTGTGCAAAACCTGTGTAGAAAGTCTCCGCGGTTGGACCAACGGTAAGCTGAAGTTGAAGTTTGCTGTACCAATGGTGTGGAGAGAGCCCAACAATCATTTTGATGACTGCTACTTCTGTCTCAATGACATGACGGGGTTTAACAAGCACAAGAAAGCAAATTGGCAGTATCCGAGCCTGGATTCTGCTATCCGTCCTGTTGCGCACTCTGAGGATGTACCTGTGCCTGTTTTCACCAGTTTGCCTGAAATCGATGAAACCGAAGAAATTCCAGCTGATCTTTCAATATCAAGTGATGATAGCTGTAGTGACTATGAAGAACCCTCAAATGGCCCTCAGCTTTTCAATCAATCTGAACTTAATGACCTAGTGCGAGACCTTTGTTTGTCGAAGGAGCAGTCTGAAGTTCTTGCATCACGACTCCAAGAGAAAAACATTCTTGATTCTGGCACAAAAGTAACATACTATAGGACAAGGGAAGGCAGCTTGCTTCGTTTCTTTTCTAAAGAAGACGACCTGGTCTTTTGTAATGACGTTTCTGCACTTCTTAACTGCATGGGGATCTCATCATATGACCCAGCAGATTGGCGTCTCTTCATAGATAGCTCGAAAGCAAGTCTAAAAATTGTACTTTTGCACAATGGCAATAAGTTTGCTCCTGTACCAATTGGCCATTCTACCAAGATGAAAGAAGAGTATGATGCTATCAAATTTGTTCTTGAAAAGCTGAATTACAACACTCATAAATGGCTGATTTGTGTGGACTTGAAAATGGTGAATTTTCTGCTTGGTCAGCAAAGTGGGTACACAAAGTATCCCTGCTTTCTTTGTTTGTGGGATAGCAGAGCAAGAATCCAGCACTGGAGAAGGGAGAACTGGCCAGAACGAGAAAGTCTCGAAGTCGGCACAGCCAACGTCATCAATGAGCCTTTGGTACCCAGGGATAGAATCATCTTCCCTCCATTGCACATAAAACTAGGGCTCATGAAGCAGTTTGTTAAGGCGTTGAACAAGGATGGGGATTGCTTCAAGTACATATGCAGGCAATTTCCAGGTCTTTCCATCGAAAAAGCTAAAGGTGGCATCTTCGATGGACCTCAGATTCGAACGCTCATGAGGGATTCTGACTTCACTAATCATATGAACACGGTTGAGTTAAATGCTTGGGTGTCCTTCACAGATGTAGTGACAAACTTTTTGGGAAATCACAAAGCTGACAATTACAAGCAATTGGTCCGTAAGATGCTTACTGCATACGGAAAACTAGGGGCAAATATGAGCATTAAAGTTCATTTCTTGTTTAACCACCTCGACAGATTTCCTGGTAATCTTGGTGATTACAGTGAGGAGCAGGGAGAGAGATTCCATCAAGACATCAAAACAATGGAAGAGAGGTATCAAGGCAAATGGGATGAGCACATGATGGCAGACTACTGCTGGAACCTTTTGAGAGACTGCCCAAAAGTTGCTCACAAGCGAAAATCGTATAAACGTCAATTTTAGTTTTGTGAATAAAATATTGTTTTGTGTGTTCATTGTAACTAAGAATCTAGTGTATAATGCTTTGCATTAATTTATGATATATGACTGATTATGTAAATGTTTTTTTTCACTTGGAGAATTAAAATTCAGCAAATTTTTAGCAGATTTTTTGTATATCCTCGAAATCTATGAAAAGTGTTCAGTTATAGGATAAATGAAATGATGTTATATCTAACTTAACTTGTTAGATTGAGATTTTACACTGTCTTTGTGGTTTAAGATCATCATAAAAATCAATATCTGACATTTATGCACTATTTAGCCGTTTTTTGTACGTTTAGCTATGGTCGCGAATGGGTGATTTCAGACAAACGACCCCCCTGTGATAACTCAAAAACTAGAGCCAATTTGAAAAAACTAATGTCAGATTCGGATTCAGCGCCCTTGAAAACCCCAGAAACCAGTCTTACTTTGCCTGCCAAAAATATTGTGTTGACCAGTGTTATCTATTGAAACAAAAGCAACAGATAAGAAGAAAGAAGGAAAACAACTGATTTTCATGCATAGCTCGGAGGTAATCACCAAGTTGACCCCTGTGTAGAAATTGGTACCTGCCACTGTTTCTATTGTATGTCTGACGTCACATCCAACTAATTGAAAAAAAACATTTAAAAAAAACAACTTTTATTCACCCCATAACAAGGTATATTGCAACTGGAACATAAGGGGCTACTGTGATAGGGGCCGGATTTATAGAGGACCAATCTGGGTGGGGAGTTGGTCAGCAAGATGTTTGTTCACATGTAATTTAAATATCTGCATGTTGGTACAATCGGGGAAGCAGTGAGCAGAAAGGGAATTCCAAAGACAAATGCTTCGAAGAAAGAAAATCTTTTGGCATCTAAGGACCCTCATTTTTCTGCTAGTCGGGTAGGTCGGGGTATTTTTCTGCAGTAAGTTCATCGGATCACATTATGTGGAAGTACTTGTAGAAGCAAGCACAGGAATGCAACGATGCGACAGGAGCTGGAGCTTGGCACACAGTGAGGGTTCTATTAGATCAAAAATTATTTTTTGCACCCTATTCAAGAGAAAGAGGCTAGTGGTTGGTGCGCCAGCCCAGATGTGGCAACACGACTCATGCATGATCGAATGATGGCCTTGTAGCAGACTTGTCAGCATCTATGTACTTATTCCATTTCATGTCGCCTGATAATGTCAGTCTGAGAAGTTTGAATGTTGGACTCTTGGGAAGGGTGTCATGACAATCGGTGGCTGGAAAAGGTTTTTATAGTTGTTAAAGGAAAGGAGATTTCCTTTCTCACGAATCTAAGCTTATTTCCAGTCAGGGTCAACTTCGTGAACCCGTTGTGGTTTTTGTCTAGAATGTATCCTGTTTACAACATAATGCCAGAGTTATCTGCGCACATATATTTAGTTAATATTTATACTAGTAGATTTCTTCTTTGCATGTTTTGAAGCATGTGGTCATATGACAGCTTTACACTTTTTTACGCAGTCATTTGCTTTTTTGTTGTACTTTGCAAGATCTTTCAAGCTGCACCAGTTGGGCAGACAAGGCAGTGTTGCATCGTATGATCCTCCTCTCCACATTCGCAAATGGTTGGGTCGGTTTTGTAACCCCATCTTGTCATAGCAACTTTTGATCACCCCTTTCCCATTCTCAGGCAGCTGAGTGTTTTCCACTGGACCCAGGATGCTTCTGATCCAGGAGGGGGGGGGGGTCTCATGTCAGTAGGAGGGGGGCATTCTCTAGCCGTCTGGTCCACAACTGTAGTCAGGTTTCTTCCTGAGATGTTGTTAGGGGTTTGACATGATTGAGGAAGCTTCTTCTTGACTTCAGTCATTGGGCCGTTGGTTCACGTCCATGAAGGAGATGCCATTTATCACTGGTAGCCTTTGTGATCTCTACTCGGCTTGCAACTTTGCGTCTCGCATCTGCAGTAGATGTACTCGCCAATATTTAACAATTTAACCATGAGATCTGTTAGATGAAATAGATTTTTAACCTAGAAAACATATTAAAAAGGAAGTAACTATTTTCCCTTGGTTATCTCCCTTGCCATAAAGATATATGGAGGGTAGAGTAATGCCCCTTTGCACATTCCAGACAGTAAACATCTTGGATTAACACGTGTCACAGAGCTCTCTTCAAGTAAGATGTTTTAGACTAAGAAGTAATTCTTTTATTCACTTGTAAATGAAGAATAAATATTAATTGTTGATTTATTCAGAGGCATTTTATTCAATTCTTTCTTCATATTCATCCCATATCTCACAAATACCACCACTACACATCAACATCAATTTTTGTTGAATTTTTATCTAAAAAAAAAGAAAGAATAATTATGTACAAAATTTCCGTCTCAATCAGACAGTCTCTTCTGCCTGCCTGTAATTTTGCTAAAGTACAGCATTGACTCTGAACCAATCTTTTTTCTGACGAAAACAACGCAGTAGTTAGTTGAAAGCCTTGTTAACCACTATGATATCTGACCTGGAAAGGATCTTTGAACCAACAAAATGATGTGATGAACCGCCCAGACTTGACTGGAGTAATTCATGAAATGTCCAAGTCATTAAAAAGAGTAGACTTAATCCATCCAAGGTGATAGTCATATAAGAAGAGAAGAATCCCTTTAAACCGAATGCATGATGCTACGACACTGTATAGACAGTCTTGATTTATTCTTTACTAGTTCTATTTTCCCGGTATTGCCCAGGTGGAGACATATTCCAGCATGGAGGGCTTAGAGAAAAATAATTTTAAATATTGGCATGTTTACAATATTATTTAAAAAATGTTTTAGTTTTCCTAAATTTATCTTTGATTTCAATACATATTCAATTAATAGTAATTATGGCTCATATAGAATAGGGAGTGTGTCAATGAACATTGCTGAAACTTTATAGAACATTAATATGTTCCAATTTGGACTATGGCTGCATGGTCTATGGATCAGCAAGGCAGTCGTATTTCTAAACAATAGATCTAGTGTATCTTGAGAATTGCAGTTTGTGGAGAACGTTTATGTGGAAGTAAATGAAGCACTATTAAAATTAAGGCTAACAATTTGGCCACATAATCAGGGTGTGATACGATCGTGGCCTGGGGAATCACTCAGTGTTGTATTCTGGATGACTCGGCACTAGATGTAGTCCGATGTCGCAAGTACGACTAGTTTTCTCTGTCAGTAGTTCTCTGCTCACGCTATGTTTGATGATCCACAATACTTTGATGTTGATGGGATAAGTAGTTTCCCTTGACCCCCTGTCTGAAATGTTTCCTGTTTTCCAACATATATCTTGCTTTCAATAGGTACTTGCTGATAGCTACTAGTAGATGTACCCCCAGGAATATTTAACCTTTAAATGCTTTATTTTTTATATTGGCTTGAAAAAGAATTATCATCGAAGATACTGATTACCTATTTAGCAGGTGTGCTGATGCAACATCATACGAATACATTCGTGAAAGTTTTCAATTTGGAGGTTTTTTTATGAAAGACAACTTAAAAGCCTACCGTACTAACAATTGGCCTTTTTTTTTTAAATTGGAGTATCTTTATATGCATAGAAATACACAATATTGGACATACCAAATTTGAAAAACATTAACATTTAAGAATAAATTGCTCATCAGATAAAACTTAATGGATAAAGAACTATTAATACATTAATATTAATTCATTAATATTAATGATAGAAACAAGAGAAAGAATTGTACATTTATAAAGAGAAAATGTTGCATTTTGTTAAATGTAAATTTTATCAAAATAATACCCAAGATAAAGAAGAAATTGCAAGTTAAAATTAAAGGGGATTTTGTTATATTTATTCATTTTCACACACTAAACTAGGCTGGTTTGTGATACTTGATAAGAGCCGATAGTAGGTTGCTGTAAATTTTTTTAAAAATCACTCGTATTAATACATGTATTAATGGTTGGCACAATTAAATCAAGTTACTACATTTTCTTTAATCCTCCCCCAAATATTTAGAAAGTTTTATCCAATCTATCGGTTTAAAAAAAAAAAAATTATTTTCTCTCTTTTCAAAATAGATTCAAAGACTCTGACAGAAGAAAAACGTGAAAGTATCTTTGACAAAATGTGCACAGAATCGAAAGAACGGCTTGGCTGGATCGTAGATATTTTGTCGCCTACGTTCATCTCCAACAGCATGCTTAAACGGTGAGGATTTTGAGGACTTGCATTAAAATTTTAAAGAAACAGCAATCGTGTAGAAAACACGTAAAAAAGAATTCTTTTTTTAATTCATCATGATGTACGAGTAGTCTAATGGATAATGCTGCAGACTATGGAAATATCGAAGCTGAGTTAAAATCCTATGTGATCTATTTAGGGATGAGCAATGAAAGTGAAAGTAATTTTATTTTTACCCCCCCCCCCCAAAAAAAAAATCAACCAAAAATCTGAGAATTATCCAATTTTAATGGAATTTCCTTTATCTAAATAAATAAATATAAAAATTGGCCCCATGTCTTGCCACTAACGATAAAGTCAAAAAGGCCCTTTTCAAGTTAATTCTAATTTACACAATAGACACACCATCTATTTTATATACTGCTTATGTATAAACGTTATGTGTCGCGAGGTTAACTAATTTGCATATAGGTTGTGAAAAATTACATTGTAATAGGGGTGGGACGTAATGAGTGAAGATTTCAGATTCATGCGAGTAGTATTTTTTTGTGTTCATTTATACATAAATAACACTAAACGATCAAAAATAGCCGTTTTGCAAAATTTTCAAAATGTTTGATTGTTTAGTGTTATTTATGTATAAATGAACACAAAAAAATACTACTCGCATGAATCTGAAATTTTCACCCATTACGTCCCACCCCTAATTGTATTAATTAGCTCTTATTTGTTATTGTTTTTTTAATTCAATGATTGTTTTGATTTTAATGTAACAAATAGTTCTGTTTCGCAATATTGTTCTATTTCCTGGACAAATATTTAGCATTTGTTTTCAAATGTTTCTTTCTTTAGAGATGATCGACTTGATTTTCAACAAGTTGCGATCGATTTCTAAATTGTAAGTGAAAAGGCAAATTGATTTTTCTTTCTTTTCCTTTCTTTACGGTTCGTCGCATTTAAACGATAAATGAATTTGTTTCGAAATTAATGAAATGTTACTGTTTATCGATATGAATCAATGAGAAAGATGTTGGCAACAAAGTTATGAATGAAATGTTTATTATTTTAAACTAATGTTTCATGTAGCAAACTTTTTAAAGCGATAGCGAGCCGGCAAAGCCAGCTAGTTAAGTAATAAATACATTTTAATATAAAGTATTTATTTTATTAAAGTAATAAATAAATGTTAATATAAAGTATTTATTTTATTAAAGTAATAAATAAATGTTAATATAAAGTATTTATTTTATTAAAGTAATAAATAAATGTTAATATAAAGTATTTATTTTATTAAAGTAATAAATAAATGTTAATATAAAGTATTTATTTTATTAAAGTAATAAATAAATGTTAATATAAAGTATTTATTTTATTAAAGTAATAAATAAATGTTAATATAAAGTATTTATTTTATTAAAGTAATAAATAAATGTTAATATAAAGTATTTATTTTATTAAAGTAATAAATAAATGTTAATATAAAGTATTTATTTTATTAAAGTAATAAATAAATGTTAATATAAAGTATTTATTTTATTAAAGTAATAAATAAATAAATGTTAATATAAAGTATTTATTTTATTAAAGTAATAAATAAATGTTAATATAAAGTATTTATTTTATTAAAGTAATAAATAAATGTTAATATAAAGTATTTATTTTATTAAAGTAATAAATAAATGTTAATATAAAGTATTTATTTTATTAAAGTAATAAATAAATGTTAATATAAAGTATTTATTTTATTAAAGTAATAAATAAATGTTAATATAAAGTATTTATTTTATTAAAGTAATAAATAAATGTTAATAAAAAGTATTTATTTTATTAAAAAAAAAACTCCAAAAAATTTACAGATTTTTTGGTCACTTAAATTACTGATCCTCCTCCCCTACTTCATTCCAAAGACAAAATACGGGTTATTATACCTATAGTCGAAACTAAGTGACCACCTTTACAAAGAGATAACATCCTGAAGGTGTGAATGAAAAAAAAAATGTTCTCGATAGAAAATGATCCTCAAAATTTTGAAATTTAAATGTTAAAAAAAAAATTAAATATCTTGAATGTTTTAAATGCTGTCTTTTAAAAAAAGAATTTCCTTTTTTTTCATTCACACCTTCAAGGTGTTATCCTTTTGTAAGGGTGGCCGCTGCTGAGTTTCAACTATGGGTATACCACGTATCTGACTCTTACTTTTTCGATCTAATTAAAGCAAAATCTCTACATTCAATTTTAAGTTAGGTTTAACGTTTTAAATAAATTGAAAGCATCTATTACATATTCTCCGAGAAAACTTCTGTCATTACTAACCAGCAGAGCATTACCACTGTCAACCAAGTGAATAATCTATCAGGCATGTGTACGAAGTGTGATGATGTATGGTAATGAAACCTGGCCAGTGAGGGCTGAGGACATGTGTTGCATGGAGAGAAGTGATATGAGAATGATATGATGGATGTGTAATGTGAGTCTTGAAAACTAGTTTATATGTGATGATCTTAAAGGAAGATTAAATCTGGAGAGTACAGAGAGATGTGTGTAGAACAGGAGACTTTGTTGGTTTGGTCACATTGAAAGAATGGATGAGAGTTCTTGAGTTAGTAGATGTAGAACAGTTGATTTGGCAGAGGAAGGGCTAAGGAAAACATGAGAAAAATTTATGACGATGGATTTGAGAGAAAGGGGGATAAATAAAAACCTGGCCAGAGATAGGTTAGTTTGAAATTCAATTTCTAAAAGCTGTCAACACATGCTAGTGTGTAAAACAAACATTAAACCAAATATGATGATATCTAGATCTATTTATAACTCCCTTAGCACCGGTAGTAACGACCATGTTCATTTTATAACAAACGTTTATTAAGCAATAGAACTGGACAAATATAAAATGCATAAGTTGACATTTAAATACAGATACAACGAATACAAATGGATAACAATAAATACGGGGACAAGAGAAACATGTACTTACCACTTCTGCCTGCTGGTGTACCAAGGCTGTGGCTGACATAAAGGACAGAGTGAATACCACTTCTCTTAATGCCAACATCTGGAATTCAAAAGGACACAAGAACTGCTGCTAAACATTATGGGTATTGAAGTAACACAGGCGACTTTTACTGGCAAGTAGACCTTATGAAGAAGGACTTTAACTAATGCTGCGGCTTTGTCGTTCCTGCAACTACAGTGTTGCATTCACTTACACCAATGTGTAAAATAGCAACTTGTGTTCAATGAATCGTTTGCAATAGATATGTTTGTTTGTGTTTCAGCATTAAATACCCCCCCCCCCCTGCCCCTTGGTTGATATGCCATTAAGTAAACCAAATCAAAATTCATCAGATTCAGACATGGCTGTCTTTGTTGATTTCCTCACATTTAATTTTTACTAGCTGTATCGTCATTTTTAAACTTAAGGTAGACAGCTCCTATTACATTCTTCAATTTAAATGAGTTATCACTCTTGAGGATTTTTATTTTTAGGTGATTATTTAAAAATGTTTCATATTAGCAGTTGTCTGGGCCGGACTAAGTAATTTTTAAAGTAAATTGTAGCTAAGTATTGTATTATATTTCCAATAACACGGTACAACAATAACAAATGAAAATGAGTTATAAGCAAAATTTGATTCGTCAGCTTAAATACTATTTGGCTCTAACATTGGAAATCCGACAAGATAACTTTCTATATTAGATAACTTGTCTGTCTTGTTTCAGCATCAACACCTACTTTCAATATTACTGATTGATTGGTCCTGGGTATCATCACCTTAAATTCTTAAACTACATCCGTTAGTGAAGCCCCAATTTAGAAGCTTTGGGGAGTATTAAGCTTTGGGGAGTATTAAGTCATTGCTTAGAATTTAGAAATTGGTTTTGTTATGTTTTGAGATGAGGATTGATAATTTGGATTATTCGGACTACTATTCTCATCTTCATTGTTATTCACATGGACACGTGGCACATTGGATAAAGGTGTTGATTAACAATCAGTTCTAAGTGACAGTCTTCTGGAGGTTGACGGTTCAATCCTTACTACAGGCGATAATAACTAAGAATAATATAATAATTAACACTTCTATCCGGTCTTGGCTGACGGAACGAGAACAATCTACCCTCATGGTTTGAATAAAGAGTTTAGTTCAAAATTCCGTATAGGTTCCAGAGTTCGACCAAAAGAATCCCAAGTTTAAGTTAAAGATTCCCAAGATGCAGATTGGAGATTACATCGGCCGAAACGTGAAAATAACAACCAAGATAAGAATCGTCGTTCGAATAATACAAACTGGTTCCTTTAGTTTTTCTTGTTTTAGTAATTGATTTGTGAGAACTGGTACAAACTTGTTTTAATCATGATGTTATTTATAAATAATGTTTGTCATAATCTGTATTTTTCCCCCCTTTTTTAGTTCAAAATACAACTTGAATTCCTTATCGCATGATAGTGCCATTGGTTTGATCGAAAAAGCGATTTCACTTGGAGTCAATGTGTCTGAGGTTTGTTTATGCTTTGTTACAAATCCTTTAATTCTCAACTGATGTCTTTTAACCCCTAATATTTTCTAAAAGATTTATTATATTATGTTTTCGGTCAAGTTTGTCTGTTGAATTGTCACTATGTTTGTTTGTTTGTTTGTTCACATCGCTTGACCAATTGTCACCAAATTTAGTCAAAATATTGGTCATGGGCTAACTTAGAACTGATTTTATTTTGGGATATCTAGGTCAACGGCAAAGTCACACTTTTTGGGATAACTTATGTTCTGTTCATCGTTGAAACTCACTATTTGACCCATCTTGTAGACAATGAAATCCTGCAACTTATATGACCTTGATTTTGGAAGGTTCGATCAAGGTTGAAATTTTGACGGAATTTCAACATCCAGTTTTTCCAAATTTGGTGTATGGAGCTGATGCCCTGTGATAACAATAACTACCATACAAAATTTCAGGCTGATCAGATAAGTAGTTTTTTAGCATAACTTAGGGAATACTTCACACAATATGGAGAAGTAAGGCCCAGATAAGACTTTGACTAACTCCATACATTGTCAGATGGAGATATAAAGTCCCACTACTAACTTATGTTCTTATGTTCTTTATAAATTAAAATTTTGAAAAGCAGTTTTTTTTTTATAGATGCATTTACAAGCAAGGAAAATTAAATTTTGAATCAAATTCAAAAGAATGATTGAGAAAAAAAAGACTATTGAACAATTAATGTGAATTTGACATGTTTCTCTAAAGTACCTTAGCAGCATCAAAAATGTAGTAAAAATCAAATACAAACAAGTTATCATTGATCCAGACTCTCAACAAATTTTTACATTAAAATGAAACGGGTGATTCTACAAGTGTGAAGAATAATTGATTCTTGATATTTCTCATTTGAAATTATGAGTTTTATCATTTTTGTTAGGACGTAATAATCGTATCATGATCAGGTGGATGTGCGGCTGCCAACTGGAAGAAAAGATCCCATCAATTTTGCTTTATCAGAAACTTGATTTATGTGAGATTATGAATGCCATACACACTTAACGTCTCAAATGGTGGCCATGTACAGTGTGCCATTTCTTGCATCAACTCCATAATGTGTTTGGATATTCTGAGCACTGGAGAGCGTGGTAGACTGAGGCAAACGTGATTCAAGTATGTAAGAACCAATGTAGTGGCTGATGTCTGAAATGCATGGGAGCAGGTGTGAGATTTTGCCTGGTGTTGTCTATCTTAGAATCTTGGACACTCTCAGCATCCTAAATACCAAAAACTGGATGAAGAAGTTATTCTGTCATTAACTTTAATATTTATTTAATAATACGTATTGGATGGAGATCCATTTTTGTACTTTCCATATATGTGAGATAAATGTGGAATAAAATCTGATAGAATGGTTGAGGAAAAAAACAATACCAGAAAATTAAAGTTTGCCATGTTTCATTAAAGATGGCCGCATTATCAAAAATAATTTCTAAAAATAAAATACAAAATGCAGATGCACAAAAAATGTCAAACAAAGTATGTGGTTTTTCCATTTGCCGATAATAATTAATTTTTTGATATTGTACTCAAAAGTACTTCTAATATTATGTTGACCGGATTTTAAAAGTTAGGCCTAAATAGCATTTAAGCTGATAATTCAAACTTTGGTTGTGATTAACCAATTTTCATGTGTTATTGTTGTACTATGTTATTGGCAACAAACTAATTTACTTAATCTGATAACCCTTATTCTTTAATAAGAGTTAGCGTTCCTTTATTTGCTTGTTTAGCTTTAATACTGAACCTAACAAAATAAAGGTGTGGTGAGAGAATATAGAAATATTTACCAAAAAAATTGAACGTAACGGATCCTGGGCAATGCCGGTTCATGACAACTATTAAAATACTAAAAACATTGGACTACTTTTTTTCTGATTTATGTCCAAAATTACAAACTGTTTTTTGCTGATTAATTGAATTGATAACTTTTGAAAAAGCAAGGATCATTCGACTAAACGTATGCCAGGATAACATCCTGACAAATTGAAATACAATTTTCAATGTTTTTATTTTTTCTCTCTGATGCATCTATATATATTTTGGCTGTTCCAGGGAGGGCAGACAACAACCGACACAAAAACGTCATCAAGTCGCATGTTCTGTCGTCATGCACAATTTAGCAAAGTACCTCATGCAAATTAGACTGTCTCATCAGCTCATGTGAATGTCGACTCTACTGTCAGACTGATCAGTCGTTCCACTGTGGTTGATATAAGGTAAACACAGAAAAGATGTCTTAGTCATGCTAAAAATCGCCGAACACGTTGCACATTCAGTGAAAGCTGTGCATTTTTGTGAAAGCTGCCTGTTTGTTAAAGGTTATCTGTTAGTTGCAAATTTCACATTCGATGAAGGTTATGTATTCATTTGAGGCTACCCAGGATGGGTGGCTAGTCTACATATAAAATAATTTTTGTAGGTACACTACATACCCATTAGTTTCTTCTTATTGAACTTCATGTCTATCATGAATCAAATTGATTTGAAAGTAAGTAGTTAGCAGTAGCAAATGTATGTCTTGTAATTTTACATATTCCCCTATATATTTTTTTTATCTCAAGCATTTTTACTATGAGATCCTGTATTTTTTTTCTCCAATTTCTACTAAGTCAATCAGAGTAATCTCCCCTTTGTTTCTTCAAAGCTAGTAACCCCTTTTTTATGTTTTCATCTTGAAACGTTTAGAATTCATAAACAATCGAAATCATTCAACTGAAGTGCTGAATGACGACTTAAAGTGCCAAGTTCGAATCTTGTCAGTTCCATAGCATCACTTACACTATAGATGTTAGCAACCTTCACGTGGTTCCTCCTGTGAGTATCTGATTCTAAAAAAGATTCAGCGAAACCAATGCTAACAACAGAATAAAGCTGGTCAAAAAGATATAACATGCTGATTTCATGTGAACCTTTTATTTTTACTTAAATATATTTATTACATTGTTGGAGTCGTTTATTTAGTTAGTTTCTTCACGTGTTGAAATTTAACAAAAATATATATTTTTTTAAAATTGTGTAAAATTGGACATACGTAATTGTTAATGTTAGGACGATTAATCGGAATCGGGAATCTAAAAAATCAGAACTTTTTGGGGTATCGGAATTAGAAAAAATTTTAGCCTAATTTCCGATTTAAAAAAAAACGATGCTTTTAAATTTTTTTGTTGATGTTTTAAACTTAATTTTCTATTACTGCTACTAATGATAAATGTTTATTGATTTTAAGCTACCAGTAAAACTAAAATTTATAGATCATAAGGAATTTAGGTAAAAATGGCACCAGAAAAAAATGGCAACGGTAGAAATGACACGAGTCGATAAATAAAAAAAATAAATAAAAAATGGCACAAGTGAAAAATATAGATGAAAATCTCACAATTAGTTTATCAAAATCTTGGATACAATACATAAAGGGAAAACATTAAGAAGTTTGTCAAATTAAAAAGAAAATTATATCTACATTTAAAAGTAGATGGTGACGAGACGATTAGGCGATTTTAGAATCGGAATTGGGGGAAAAATATTGGAAACATTCCATCACTAATAATTGCATTATAAATCTCCTGTAGAATTGTATTCTGTACTTGATCTCTCATTAAACAAGCGACTCTCCAGGGATTTAAAATTTCTAAACAAACCTTTTGTAGGACATGTTTTCTTTTTCTCTTTTGCTTGATTTTCAAGAGCTGAAATTGCCAGTGGTATTTTCAATTCCAGATCTATGTTGACACTGTTGGAGACGCTGGCAAATATCAGTTAAAACTCCAAGCCAAATTCCCAGGAATTGATATCACCGTTGCCAAGAAAGCTGATGCCACTTACAGCATTGTGAGTGGTGCCAGTATTTGTGCTAAGGTAAATTATGATGGTTTTTCTTTTCTTCTATTTCTTTTTTTTTTTTTTTTTGTACTTATAACATTCACCCGAAACAAGGCACACTGCCACTGAGACGTAAATTGGGGGCCAGATTTATAGGGAGCATCCCACATGGGGAGTTGGGCAGCGAGATGTTTGTTCACATTACATTTATGCATGTTGGTATAATCGGGGGAAACAGGTTTTTGAACCCTCTAAAAGAGAGAGACTAGTGGTTGGTGCACCAGCCCAGATGTGGCAACAATACTCAATGCATGGGCGAATGGTGGCTTTGTAAAGATATAGGATACTGGCATGTATGAGAAGTTTTCTAGGCCAATAGAGGGAGCCCACCTTCTATGTAACAGATTTTGCAGTATCTTCTATGTATTTGTTCCAATTCATATTACCTGTGAATGTTAGGCCAAGGAGTTTAAATGTTGGACTCCCAAGTAGGGTGCTATTAACCATGGTGGTTAGAAATTTTTCTTATAATTGCTAAAGAAAAGGAACTTATAGTTCTAGGAAATGACATTTTGTATTATTTACGTGACCAAAAAATATTAGAATTCAGGGAATCTTGCTTCGTTTGTCTCTAATGTTTATAGATCGAATTCAATGCAAACCCGATATATTTGAATTTTGAAATAGGAAGTTGTGCCCATATTATGCCCCTAAAGCCCCTTTAAAATACCCCAAAGAAATTGAAATTTGGGGAATATTTATTAATTGATGTTTAATACTTATTGTTAAAATTTCACAAAAATTGGAGGTGTCTGAATTTTCACGAAGGGCTTCCACCTTTTTCTTTAATCCCCTTTGCATAAAACTAAATTAAACTCACATTTGGATCTCTGACGCCAAGCAACTGTGTTCAAAAACTTATAATGAGCAGTTAATTATTTTAGGAGTGAATCCCGTATATATAAATATATAAACATAAGCATATCTAACTTTATAAAGACGGAGATATACATACTAGAAAAATGTAACTTATTTGTGTCACTCATTGAGCTTGGGCTAAATTTTTTGAATCCGGAAAAAGCCAATTAAATATAAAAAATAGGACAAAATCCAAAATTAACCTCTTTCTGCTTGCTCTCTCTCCAACTATGAGTTAAATATTATTACTGCCTGTGGTTATATTCGATCATCGGAGTAATTCTTGGAACATTCTGACAACTTAGGGACTGGCTTGGTTGACAGGACCCTTTGTGTAAATGTGGTATGGTTTGGCTCAGTCCTAGGAGGCTATTCTCCCAGACATTACCTTCTGCTACGGTAGAAGGTATGGCATTTTGGAAAATAGATTTTTTTTTAAAAAAGGGAAAACAAAAATGCCGGAAAGTGTTAGGATTGAACCCCGAAAATTTAGCCAATTAAAATGATAAACATAGAAATTGCAAACGTGACGCTTTGATAAGGTCATTGGCCAGACCTCGCACGAAAAGAAGGCAGGTAACACCTGGCTCTTAGCTAGATAACAATGTACAAAGACCAATATTTTTTAGTATCAAGAAATCGAGGAACCTGTCTGGAAAAATTGTTGAGGCCCTGTATTTTACTGATTTGACCTAAGTATAGCACAAGACTAGGCCCCCAGGTTAAGACACCCAAGAATGATTTCCACATTTATTTGGCCACTCATATCCCTGTTAAATATATTTCAGTAGTACATTGATATGAAAAGAGAGTGAAAATATGTTTTTACTTATTACTTTTATTTGAGTAGATAAGAGAAAAAAGAACCATATGTTTTCTTATCTTTAACTCTCTATAAATGTGTATAAGTTCACGTCCATTGAACTCTCCATGACGTTCATCTTCATTTAATCTGTTATCTGGTTCCCTCAGTTTGGTCCAAATAAACGCACTTACTGTAGCATTTGTTAACAAATGTCTGTTTTTTTCATAACCTTATCTTGGCTACGTCAGACATGAATATCAGTTTAGTCCATAATCAGAACCCATTTTCAACAACAATCAAAGAATGAATCCATGGCACGTGTGGAGTAATGTGGCACGCGTTATCGAATCTGTTAAACCGAGTTCGGATCCAGTCAGATCGATTGCACGGACTTACAATACCATTGGGAAAACGTATGAAACCTAACACTCCCTAGATTTTATTTATTTATTCATTTTTTTCTAATGCGTTATCAATTATCATGGTCAAAAGCCACTCGAGGATAAGGGTTAATGAGACAGATGGATTGTCAGTTGAATTATGAAGAATGTTATGAGAGGATTGAAAATGATGAATTTGATTACTTATGAGGGCGGTTTAAGACAAGTATGTGTTGACATTTTATTTGAAGACGACGTTGTTGTAGTCTGCAACGAAGCAGTCACGTGGTATTGCATTTCACAGATGGGAATTTCTTGGAAATAAACTCTGTTCATGGAAACTGTTTGATGTTAGGCACATGAAGGAAGGAAAGTTCTTTGCAGTTGTGGTACAAAGATGTGTTCTTGCTCTGAATTTTTTACAAGGATTAACCAGAGATTGGAGCTCAGTCGAACACCTTCCATGGAAATAACGATAGAGTAGAGAAAGACTAGCAACGTCCGTAGGGAACAGAAGAGATCATGCCCGACTAGATTTCGAAGTTGATCATGTCAAGAAAAAAGTGCTTTGAGCGGCACCTCCCCAGATGTGGCAGCAGTGATCCATCTCTGGTTGATGTATCAAACTCTCATATAGGTTGAGGATTGCATCAGGAGTCAAGTACTTTCTCGAGTGAGAGGATGTAGGTATATGGTGCAATGGATATTGATGAAGCAATACACATGAAAAAATTTAAATTGCTTAAAATATCTCAATAATGGTATATATAGAAAGAGATTGATGATCTAAGAAACAATCTTTTTAAATTTTTTAAATCTGACTAAAAATAAGGAAGTTATGACTATTTTTGTGCCTTGCATGATTACATATTTTTCCCTCTTTAAGACCATATGCGTTTCGTCACATTTTTTACACTAATTTTTCTATAAAGATGTTATCTTTGTTAAACCACAAGATTAAGCAATGAAATTATCCATATAAGTGACTTTTGTGCAAGGAATCAGAATATGCCACTGAAAATCTCCAGAAATTAATGGTTTCCAAGTAATCTGCAGTAAATGCACATAAATATGCTACAATACCTTTTAAAAAATACCATGTATCCATTAAAAAAGAAGTTAGAGAACTCAAAGTTGAATTACAATACATTTTATGTACAAGAAACTGAAATCTAATACTAGGATTGTTTAAAAATGAATATATTGCAAGATTTCTTTAGTATTATTGTAGACTAGCAGGGGTACCCGACGTTGTCCGGGGCTCTCCCCCTCTCTGTAGGTGTAACAATCTCTCTCTTTCCCAGGGCAAAAGCTGTATCTTCTCTGGTCGCCGCTTCTCTCCCCCCCTCTGCCTCGCCCAACTGTCTTCTCGCTCGCCTCCTCATCCCCACCCACCTTTCCATCTCACTGGTAAAAGTAAGTACTAACTCTGTCTTCCCCCTCCCATGTATATTAAGGTCACGGTTAAAAAAAAATTCTCCCCCCCCCCCCACCCCCACACTTTACGGATGTCTGTTGAGTGTGCTGGGAGCTTTTTGCAGAAACTTTCTCTTCCCAGGTCTTTATTTATCCCTCTTTCTCTCAAATTCATCCCTATCACTTCCTCCCATGTTTTCTTTCGCCTTCCCTTGTGAACTGACACAGCTACCTAAATTGTTCTACATCTAACCCAAGAACTCACCACCATTCTTTTAACGTGACCATACCATCAAAGTCTCCTGTTCTGCATACATCTCCCTACACTGTCGACATTTAATCTTTCTCAAGGTCATCAGATCTAAGCCTCTCTTTAAGACTTACATTACGCATACATCGTATTATTCTTATATTATTTCTTTCCATACAATGCACGCCCTCGACTCTCACTGCCTAGTTTTCACGTCCATTCATCATCACACTGCATACACATTAGATAGACTCTTCTCTTGGTCGACAATGTTAACGCTCTGCTGGTTAGTAATGGTAGAAGTTCCCTAAACTAATCCCCACTCTAAATTCTAAAATAATTGTTCTCTTTGTTTTTTTCTTTCTGCCAAATTTTTCAGGGTGTTCACACGTAATTGCCTAAAAAAGGTAGAATCTCATATTTTGAGGAGGCAAGGGAGCGATTTAGCAGGTGTTAATCTATTATATAAAGGGCAGTTGTCTGTTTGCAATCAGACTAGCACCGTCTCCATGCTGGCATGTGTTGGACGGCTTATAGAAATTGACTTCCAAACTAACCTATCTCTGGCCAGGTCTTTATTTATCCCACTTTCTCTCAAGTCTATCTTTATGACTTAGATTAAATCCTTCGGATCTATTGAGATCATTTACGTACTAATAGTGTGAGGAAAGGTATGAACCTGAAATTTCCCTCCAGCTATGGGTAAAATAGCAACTTGTGCTCAATTAATTGTATAGAACAGACTCAGAATTTCTATTTTTTGTTTCTTACCCACATATTTCCCCTCATTTCAGGTAACTCGTGATCGTGTCTTAAAAGATTGGAAATTCTCAGAAGGCATAACGGCTTCAACACAAGATTATGGTTCTGGGTATCCGAATGGTAAGCAACAATTTCTTTTCTTTCACCGTTTCATATTTTGTTGGATATTCTTTTTCTTCATTCTGGATTCTCACATCTGGATTGCTATCGTAGATTTTTTTTAGTGGTGGTTGATCCAAGCAGATGAATTGATCATCACAAATGACAATATATGCGTGTCTATGCCTCGTTCCATCCATCCGACAATGAAGTGTGGATGGGACAAGAAGTCAAGAGAGCAGGTGTTGTATTACTGCTGTGCTTAAAAAGAATGACGGCACATTGATATATGAAAATATAACGATATATCTTTATTGTTGGTGACAGCGAGAGGTGATGGGTTGGTAGAACGAAGATGCACGTACAAGAATTTGTCGGGCCCAAATTGCCGATATAAATTTTGGATTGTTATTATATAACAATGTGATCACCTCAAATGCTCCTATGGGACGGCATTGTCAATGTAGCCACATCCCAGGGCGTTTTATTAGGCAACGGTTGTTTCAATGAATGACAATCCAACATATTTGTTTTTCTTCTTCCGGTGCGTGCCGATGGCAGCTGCATTTATCTCTTGTCTAATGACCTTTCCGTATATCGAATATTTATTTTATCTTTTTACAATTGATCATGTTATTTTGTTTTTTTCCATCCGGATGTGCCTCTGATGCCAGATGCATTTTTTTGTTTTCGAATGACCTTTTGGTACATCCAACAATTATTTTATCTTTTGACAATCGATCACGTTATTTTGTTTCTTGCATCCTGTTGCCAGGTGCATCTGTTCTTTCGGTACACATGGAGAAAGGGATGTATTAAACGCAAAAGTCTCATGATGTGAAATCTGTGAGTTCAATCTTTGGTCATTCGTGTGCTGCCGTGAACAATGGACTGTGTTTATTATAATAATATATGGTAAAATACTAAAAGCATATGTTAAGAGTTGAGATGGGTGGTTTTACTAATAAAAAAAATTAAAAATATTTCCAGTTTCACTTTGGAACTGCAACAATTTTTTTTCGTCTTTTTAACAAAACTGAAACCATTTGGTATTGTGCTATTATTACCAAACAGCAAAATTCAAGAAAAAAATCTTTCATGTTCAGATGTGGAGAAAGTATATTTGGATGGCAAAGCTATTAAGGTTGTTCAGAAGTTTTAATGGTATCACCAAGGTAACAAAGCACAGGGAGAAGCAGTGAGTAGTGGATGGAGTAAGTTTAGGGAACTTCTGCCATTACTAATCAGCAGAGCGTTACCACTGTCTATCAGGCATGTATACACAGTGTGATGATGTATGGATGAGAAACATGGCTAGTGAGGGTTGAATACCTGTGTTGCATGGGAAAGAAATAATATAAGAATGATATGATAGATGTGTAATGTGAGTCTTAGATCTGATAATTTCAGATGACGATTAATTTGGACAGTATATGAAGATGTGTGCAGAACAAGAGACTTGTATGGTATGGGCACATTGGAAGAATGGATGAGATTTCTTGGGTTAGTAGATGTAGAACAGTTAAAGTAGCAGGTTCAGTTCATAGGGGAAGTCCAATGAAAACATGGGAGGAAGTGATAAAAATGAACTTGAGGGATGAATGAAAACCTGGACAGAGATATGTTAGTTTGGAAACCGTCCAACACATACCAGCATGTAAAACGAACGTTAAACCAAATATATGATGATACAATTAAGTCAAAAGTTTTTTGTGTATGGCCAAAACAACATAACATTAAGATTTTTATTAATTCTGAATAAGCATAAGTCGACTTTAGGAGTGACTGAGGATTAGGCAGAAATTCTCTGAATCCATTCAATGAATTCTATTTTCTCAACTTTTGTGACACCAATTCTTTTTTGTTAAAATTGATAATTTACTTGGATAGTGCTTGGACTTCTGCCCCCCCCCCCCCTCTCACTATAAATGCTGAGAAATCCTTTTGTCTTCATTTCACCTTCTCACAAACCGGCCTTTCCTGACAGTCGCCTGCATTTCTATATTTCCTTCCCTTTTTCATTTCTTTCTATAACAATTTCTTTCGCTCTCTTTTCTTAATCTTTCTTCCTTTTTATCTCTACAATTGCTGTCCAACATTATGTCATATAACCAGATTTTTGTTTTTTCACAAGTATTAAATTTTAACAATGAACTGAGAACAGTGACCTAATAGGACATCTTACCTTAGAGGTCACACAATATTATTTGCTGAGAACCTTTGCAAGGGAACATTTTCCTCTCTATTTTAATTTACACTAAATAAAAATTATCTAAAAACCAATCAATTGAATTTGTATCACTATTGATTTACCCTACATCCCACAGTATGACAAAAAAATATATATATACACCCCCCCCCACACTGGTTACTATTAATAGATATCACAAACTAGCTACTCCAGTGTGTAAATATAATGAAATTCCCTTCCATTCTACAACTCATTTATTTGTTTTTTTTGATAAATTTTGGACGTAAACAAAATTTAATCTTTTCTCTTTATAAATGTACAATTTTTTCACATGTCATTAATAGTTTTTCTTTTTTCAGGTTATTTCAAATTAGATTACCATTTTCAGTGACGACGACTTCTTTTTTAATGTTGATGTTTTTCAACATAGAGGCACACAATATAGTGCACATTATGCATATAAAACAGTCCCATCTTAAAGCATCAATATATATATGGTTTAAATCATCTTTCACAAAAAAGTTGTTTTTTTTATTGATTTACTATTTAAAAAAAAAAATCTAGCTTGATCTCTACTTGATATTAAGAAGATTCAATGTGTTAGCTGTTAAAATGAATCATATGAAGTCAAAATTACACTTCCTTGTCATTTTTGTATATATTTTCAAGAGGTAATGGGATTTTGCCCAATGTTTAGACTGTCTTGATGTAATAATTATTGCTTCCATCATGATTTATTTTCATTTATCACAAGATGACGTTATATTTGTAAGGATTTTTGCAGCACTTGTTCAAAGCTTGCATTTTTAGTTATACGCTGTGAAATTTGGCTTCTGGACTAATGGTATAAAAGACTGCATATTTTCTAACAAACTTTGAACGGGCATAATTTGGTGGCTAATTATGTTTTGCAAAGATTTAATTAAAATAAACATTTGGTTTGGAATACCTACTATTAGCTGGCATTGCCTTTTTTAATGCAAAAAGTGTCACTTTGTTATCGTGGCTTCCGTAAAGATTGATTAATGCAAAGGTTCCATTTCTTTCTCACGTGTCTAAGTTTGATTGATTTCATCTTACATAAAATTATTTTCTCAGACCCCAAATTTCATTTAAGCCGACAAATCAAACTTTTATTTCAACTAGCCAAGTTTCATTTGTTATTGTTGTACTATGTTACTGGTAATATGATAATGTACTTAGCCATAATTCATTTTTTTAAATTACTTAGTCTGACCCGGACAACTGCTAATATGAAAAGTTTTTAAATAATTAACTTAAAATAATAATTTTAAAAAAAAATCAACAGAAGAGGGATAACTCATTTTAATTTGAAGAATATATATATATGGGGGATTGTCTACCTAAAGTGTAAACATGTGCAAACAGATAAAAATTGAAAACTAAAATGACTTCGTTGTATCCTGGACAACACCGGGTAGTTCCTTAATATAGAGGGTGTTTTCCCCCAAATGAATATTTTATTTAGTAAACTGTCGAAAATTATTTGTTTTTGTTTTAATGAAAAATTAAATTTATTGGTATAAGTGTTGCTTTTCTGTTTTTTCTAATCCTTTTAATAAAAAATAACTTTCATAATTAATCAAAACAATGTTTTTTTTTTCCCTAAACAGATCCCGTTACGAAACAGTTTCTTAAGAAACACATGGATAACGTATTTGGTTTTCCCCAAATCGTGCGATTCAGTTGGTCTACAGCTTCAAATATTTTAGAAAAGGAAGCAGTGCTAGTTGAATGGTAAGATATTTTGGCATTTTAAACAAAAGATTCTGATTTGTATTATTTGAACTACTATTCTCACGTTAAATATTATTCTTGCGTTTCGGCCGATGTAACCCACAACCTTCTTCAAATGCATCTTTTCGAACTTGGAAATCTATACGAATTTCAAACTGAACCCTTGATTTAATTCATTGGGGTAGATTGTTCTCATTCTGTCAGCCGTGATCGGGTAGAAGTGTTAAGTATTTAAATAAAACATTTTATTTTTAGTTAGGATTGAACTATAAACCTTCAGATGGTTGTTACTAAATGCCTTTATCCATTGTGCCATGGGCCAAAATGGTTCAATTCCACTACTAAGAATAAAGTAAACTAAAAAAAATACTTACTTGACACTTCTACTCAGCCATGGCTAACAGAACAAGAACAATCTAACTCCATGGATTAAATAAAAGGTTCAGTTTGCCAAACCATAACCAATTTTTTGATCAGTGAAGGAGAAATCCTAGATTGAAGCAATTTTAATTTTTTGTCCCAATCCAGAGTGTCATTTTTTGGGGAGCTGGATTTTCCCCCCTCACATAAAAAAAAAAAAAAAAACCTTGTGTCTAACTCTGGTGCATCTTTTTGGACGAGAGCAAAAGAAGGTCAAATATTACACTAACCGTAACATTGTAAGAATAAGATCCAAGATGAGAATAGTAGTCCGAATAATCTAAATAATACAAATTATCAATCCTCATCTAAAAAATTCCACAACATAAAAGATTCTAATTATCTGATCAAATCTTGTCGAGTAAGTTTGAGATTTCAAAGAATAAAAACACTTGTATTTAATAAGATTGTAAAGTAAAACACTTGTATTTAATAGGATTGTAAAGTTGGAATTTTATTTGTCAAAGAATTGTCTGCCATAAGTTTCATTTTCATGAACGTTATTTGCTTATATAACCAGTTCTATCACCCCCCCCCCTTGCATTTTGTCTTTCATATGCCGATTTTCTAAGCAGGCATCCTTAAGTCTAGTAGTTAAATTTTTTTTTTTCTTTTTAAATCTCCAGGGAAGACGATGATGAGGATGATGACAATCCCGGTGCTGGCTCTGCATCTTTGCTTGATTTCTTTCCTTCCAAGAATTCTAAGCCAAAAGTTAAATCTCACAGATTTTTTACTGACAGGAATTTATGTCAAGTGACAGATCTGTAATTTTCTTCTTTTACTGCTAGGAATTGGTTTAAAATAAAGGTATTTTTTATTTCATTTTAAATAAAATTTTGTTTGTCTTTTTAAAAAACTTTTTTGACTGATTTGAGTAGAAAGAAAATGTCACTCTTTGTAACAAGAGCCATAGAATTCTCTAGGCAATTTTTGTGTTGACATGCACAGATGCAGTAATATTTAGATGCAGGTGTAAGCTTAAAAATCGGAAATTTCCATGTACGGTTAACATTAACTAAAAGAATGGAAAATTCCATAGAGAGTTAGAAATGAGTTAAGCTAGCATGTACGTGTAGTTGCGTCACAGAAGGAAGTATGTAACAGAAAAACAAGACTTCCAGCCTCTAGATGTCGAAGTATGAAGGTTGGATGGAGAAGATGCAGGTCATCTTGATGAACTTGTTGCAAATTGCTGTAATAAGTGAATCAAATCGCAGAGCAAATAATGAAGTTATTTGTTCTTTTTAATTGATTCTATTACTTCTGCCACAAAAAGAAAGAAACTTATCCAATGAGCCAACTACTGTGTGTCAGCCAGAGAGATAAACAGCTGTTTCTGTCTATGAAAAGGACGACAAACAATTCATGGGAATCGTGAAATATGGCCATTGAGAGATGAGAATGTGTTGCATGAAGAGAAATGATGACAATGATACAATGAATGTGTAATGCTAGTTTGAGACAGGCTTAGATCTGATGATCTCAGAGGAAAATTAAATGTATGCAGAACAGGAGACTTTGTTGGTTTGATCACATTGAAAGAATGGATGAGAGTTCTTGGGTTAGTTTAGGTAACAAGGTCAGTTGTCAATGGAAGCCCAAGCAAAGCATGGGAGGAAGTGATAAGGGTGGACTTGAGAAAAAGGGATAAATAAAAACCTGGACAGAGATAGTTTAGTAGTGACCATTTACTTGCCTCCCCACAAGAGCAAAGGTAGACTCAGTTTTTTTGGTCCTAAAAAGGGGCACTCTAGATGAGACATAAAAATTGAAGGATCTCTCCTAACTGAGAACAGAACAGATACTACACTTTGATCCCAGTCTGAATGCCAACATTAAAATATGCTTAATCGAATATGATGCTGATGTTATTTTTAGATGCATCTTCACATCCAAGTCTTTTTTTTTTCCTTTGTCAGTTACATTAAAGATTTATTTACGAAAGTTTCTTTCAAAATTATACAGTGAAGATTTATAAAAATAGGCTGATTGATTGTGACAATAGGCTTGAATCTGTACATGTTCTGATACTACACTTAATTTGTTTTTTTTACTCGGTCAGTAGAGAAACCCTTCTCGACTGAGGCAATTTTAAATCACAATCCAGAGTGCCACTTCTTTTTGGTAGCTGGATTTTCCCCCCACATTAAAAAAACGACCATGTGTCTTACTCTACACTCATGGGGGAGACAAGTAAATAGGGATTCCTGAGTTTTAAACTACTTCAAAAATGCGATTTTCTTCGCCAAGCTTAAGTTTTAAATAGCATTTTCATCGCTAAAAGAGCAGATTGATGGGAAGCATCTTTATATGCATTCTCTTGACCTGAAAAAGATGGCGATAAACGTTAAAATTTTCGATGATTAGAAATAACTTACGATATTTTGTGTATTAAAATTTTCTAGAAAGTAAGCTATTATGAACATCAGCAAATCAAGAAAGGGCGTAGAATCTTAAAAACAAAAACAAAGACTCATTACAAACATATACATTTATAATTTCTTTTTCTAAGAAAAAAACGAAGTTAGGTCTTTGAATCGTTATAGGAGCCATGTTGGCATCACAGAAATTCAAGTGGCAGGATGGAGGGACATAATTTCCACTCTCTTAGTCTTTCTCTTCCTCCTGGGAAGAGAACTTGAAAGGTATAGCTTTCCAATCAAGAATCTCTTCAAGAAGTTTTTTTTTTTCTTTCATGTCTAAATTATGAAGACAGAATGCTGTCCTTTGCAGATGAGGTAGTTCAACCCACAACCAAACCAGTTGTTTGGGACTGAAACAATGAAATCAAAGTGAGGAATAAAATCTTTAAAAAAAGAAATCCTCTTGAATTGTGTCCGTGTGAGGATGGACACCTCGCTCGAGCAAAGCTTTCTTTTTTCGTTCCTCCTCTTCCATCAATTTTAGTTGCTGTTCTCGTTGCATTTCCAAAATCTCATCAATTGAAACCTGTTCCAAGTCATGATGATTTTCATTATCAAGATCCTGGAAAAAAAAAAAAAAAGTGTAAAAATTCTTAGATTTATGCTCCAAAATCTTCAAGAAATAAATGCTGACTTAGAATTCTATCAAAAATGAAAAGCAGTGAGAGTGCTCAGTGCGGCACCAGTATTCTATCTTAGGACGTATCTGATTCTTATATAGATTTGTTTACGTGTAAAAGTAAGAACTATACCTTACAACGCATGTTCGTAATGCTAGTCACTGGAAATGATATTTACTTCTTAGCGTTTTAAAAGTGAAAGCTATTTTAAGGTTTGGGTTCTCAAGTGTACAAATGAAATGTTATGGGCTGAAATTTCTATTTATCAGAAGAATCCCTTTGTAGGAAGCACTATGATAGACAATTTCAGCCATCACCATTTACATTTTCCAGTTGTAAAAAAAAATGGTGAATATTCTGCAGTGTTTCCTATTGAAAGAAATAATGGATCCCGTTAAGTACTCCCTGAGATATAAAATAAACTTCCCGAACCCCCAATAATGTGACAATGAACATAATAGTAATTTATTGACTAACTCATACTACAATAATTCTGCAAAGAATATATAATATATATACATATACATATCCTTATCTTCGAAGACATTTCAGTGCTCCGTTACATATAGGTTTGAGTGCTCGGTAACACACTCTGAAGAGTGCTTGTTCGATTCACTAACGTTTTTTTGGTCATTTAATTTTTTATTAATATAATATATTTACTTTTTTCCTTTTTCAATTATTACTTATATGTTTTTTCTAAACCAATAATGAAAGCAACTTTATGAAGACACAGGCACTGAATTTCATAATCCGCAACTATTACTATTTAAAATACCTCTTTCATCAGCCATCTAAGTACCCCTAGAAATCTTGTTGTGAACCCCTGAGGGTTCGCGAACCCCAGCGATAGATTATGTAATCAATGAAATTGATTGGAATTCCCTTTTCATTATGTGAATAACTTGGATTGTCAAATTATGTAATTAACTGGTCATGTATAATCAAATATCGATTTGACATATGCAATTATGTCTGATGAGAAATTCACAAGATAACTTTAAATGTAACGAGAAGACGTTTAAATTAATTTCACAAACAGTTTTGTCCTACTTTTATGTTCAAGATTAAAATCAAGATATAATGATACTAAACCTCATTCCAGTTTTGTTCAAAATCCATTACATGACTTCAGTTCTAGAAAATGTCTTAAATTTAAGGCTCATACAATGCAGCACTGACTTGTCTGTCTTAAGGGGTCTTATGAAGAAATTGAAATTCAGGAATTCTTGCTTAATTGGTGCCTAATGACTATGGATCAAATTTAATGCAAAACTGAAATATTTGAATCTTCAAATGAGACGTTGTGCCCATATAATGCCCCACCCCCATAAAAAAAACTTTTAAAATGCCCTAAATTAACTGAAATTTGGGGAATATTTATTAATTAATGTCTAATACCTATTGTTAAAATTTCACAAAAACCGGATGTATCTGAATTTTCAAGTAGGCTTTCCACCCCCTCTGGAAGGGGTCCAAATGTGGGCTATATTTACTTTAGTTTTATGCAAAGACTTATGAAAGACCTTTAACAACATCTCAGGAGAAAACCAGACCATGAACCAGAAGCCGAGAGAAAGACCCCCCCCCCCCCCCACAACTCGTGTGAAAGTCTAATACACTAACAAAGACGCTATTGTTATATTTTCGCTTACTGACGGGTGTATAAACCATTATACACCAGTGTCGTCGTGAACCCAGGTTCTTGATCGTCTGCGGATACAAAACCACTTCGACGCCAATGTTGATTCATAAAATGATTTATTTAAAAAGAGAGACAGATTACTTTTGTACGTGTAGGAGAGAGAGAAAGACTGACATATAGATAGACGGATAGCTTGTCTCAATAAACTATGCCCACCATTGGGGACAGATCCCAGACACGTCTTTCCTGCTTGAGTCTACATAAGGACATAATTCCTGGGAGGATGTACCATCCAAGGATTGAGCCGAACCATACCTCCTTTTGACAAAGAAAGGATTGATTGTTCAGAACACTCCCTAGGTTGCCAGAAAAATTCCAAGGTGAACCTCGGCTGGTACGAAAACTGATCAAAACCAGTTACATTTTTAAAACATCTGTCCCCCCCCCCCCCCATTAGTGACAGCGCTCTAGACACATCTTTCCTGCTTGAAATCTTTCCAGTGAAGAGACAGAAAATCTTCACCAGGAAATCAAGTGACTTCCATTCTGGGGTTACCTCTGACCCCTTAGGTGTCACTCAAACACTTCCATTCAAAAACGCCCCTTCTTATGTAACACTACAAATCAACAGAACAAGGTTTCAACTTTTGAGTACCCCGAAAATAACTGACTATGCAGTATTAAATTCCTATCGCATCATGTACAAACAGCAGGCATCATAATGACTGTTGGAATTTTAACGCTATAAGTTGGTTATTCCTGGGATACTCAAGAGTCTGAGGAAAAAAAAAGTAATCCTTTTTCAAAGTTGGTTTAATGATAATTATGCCAAAAAAGAAAAAAATGTTTCACTTCACTTACAATTTCTCCTAAAAGTACAACATTCTCACCACGAACAATGAAGATTCCTCGAGGAATGTCTCCATACTTCTTACCCACATGAATTCGCTCAATTGTACGATGCAGGGCAAGATTTGCTGAAAAAAATAAATAAAAATAAATGTTTTACAATTTTTTTTTACTGTGTGTTCGTATATAAATGGGTGCATATATGTGTAAGCTGTTATTTACTGTGTTACTGTTCTGTTATTTCTGCCCAGCATTTGTCGTGCAAATTTTTAAAAAACATTTTTTGGTACTTTTTCAGTTTCACAAATAAATCAAAATCACTCCACACACATTCTTTTATGCTCTTCTTTACTTGATTTAATTTCCTCATTTCAATTATTATTAATTATTATCATTTTTCAATGAATGAATCAGCAGGTTATTTAACTAACCCCAACAGGCTATGGTCTCAAAATAATTGTTTTTTCGTCATGCCAAGTAGAATTACTTACCAAATTGATCTACACTACGTAAGAATCCAATAAGAGTACGCCCATCTCGAAGAACAACAAGTAATTTCTCTGAAAAAGAATAAAAATAAACTAACGTCAATATTTAATTATTGTAATCAAACATTGTTTCTATAATATATATATATATAAAAATAAATCAATAGTGAAATATTGTAATTAGAAATTTTTTCCTCCTATTCTTTTTTTTTTGTTGATTCGGACGATTCAAGCATTCACTCCATTTGTCTTTTACCGTCACAAACGGAGATTTGGTACCTGTCTGTCTGAAGCCAAAACTATACTATTACTTCTAATGTACTATCTTTCAATGCTCAATTCGGGGGTGTTCTGTTGTCATGATACCATCCTCCCAAGCCAGACATTATCTCCTTGTGGGGGAGGGTGTAGTATATGTTCTGTAATCATGATACCATCCTCACAGGCATTACCTCCTCATTGGGGAGAGGCAATGTAGTACATGTTTGTTCTGTTATGATACTATTCTCCCAGGCTTACAAAAAATATGCTCCCTCCAGTCACATATTTGTGAGAGTTTATATAATTATTTCTTCAAACCATTAGGTTTTAACAAACATTTTACACTTTCATATTTGCCAATTGACTTTTATTTATATACTAGCGGGGCTACCCAGCATTGCTCGGGGTCATAAAAACATATAATTGAAGAAAAATCGCGTGTGTAACATCTTTATATTCAAACTTCAATTCCCCCCCCCCTCTTCCTCTATAGCCGTCTCTTTATCTTCCCTGGTCGCCCCATTTCACCGCTACTTTTTAATTTTGCCTTTTGCGAAAGCTGCTTCTTCCCCACCATTTCTCCTACGTTTCCCAGGGCAATAGTATGACATATTTCTATAAAAAGTACCACCTCTATCTCCGGTATTCATACTATATACGTATGTATCGCCACCGTGATGCGCAGACTATATACGTACCCATCGTCACCGCAGTGCATATACTATATAAGTACCTATTGCCACCCCGGTATGCATGCTATATACGTACCTATCGCTGCCCCGATGTGAATGCTACATACGTACCTATCGCTGCCCCGGTGTGAATGCTACATACGTACCTATCGCAGCCCCGGTGTGAATGCTACATACGTACCTATCGCAGCCCCGGTGCAATGCTACATATGTACCTATCGCAGCCCCGGTGCGAATGCGAAATATGTACCTATCACCGGCCCAGTGCGAATACTATACCGCAGAAGCCTTGTGGTCCTATACCACAGAAGCATCCACCCCTGGTTGCTATACCGCAGAAGCCTCGTGATTCTATACTGCAGAAGAACCCCCTGGGTGCCATACCGCAAAAGCAACCCCCCTGGGTGCCATACCACAGAAGCAGCCCCTGGTGCCATACCGCAGAAGCCTCAGGTTCCTATACTGCAAAAACACCCCCCGAGTGCCATACAACAGAAGCACCCGCTCCTCCCCCCTAGTTGCTATACCAAAGAAACACCCCACACCGGTTGCTATACCGCAGAAGCCTCGTGGTCCTATACCGCAGAAGCCTCGTGGTCCTATACCGCAGAAGCTTCAGGTTCCTATACTGCAGAAGCACTCCCCTGGTGCCATACCGCAGAAGCCTCAGGTTCCTATACCGCAGAAGCACTCCCCGGGTGCAATACCGCAGAAGCTACTACTAAAATAACTCTTACTGACCACCCTCTCCTATTCATCTGCAAAATAGTCCAAAGGGGAATGAAGATGGCGTTAAAATATTTTCCAAACCTATCACTACAGTAGCTCTATCTACGATATTGAGCACTTTTCTCCCGGACAATGCCGAGTAATTTGAAAATCAAGGAGGCCTCCTGAGCACTACTGAAATCACTCTTATCGATTCTCCCATCCTTTTCAGCGTAGATGCTGTTACAATATTATCCAAACCTATCACTACAGTAGCTCTATCTAAGACATTGAGCACTTTTCTCCCGGACAACGCCGAGTACTTTGAAAATCAAGGAAGCCTCCTGAAATCACTTAGGTATCCTCTCTCCTTCTGATCTGCCAAATAGTCCAAAGGGGAACGAAGATGGCGTTAAAATATTTTCCAAACCTATCACTACAGTAGCTCTATCTAGGATATTGAGCACTTTTCTCCCGGACAACGCCGAGTACTTTTAAAATCAAAGACGCCTCCTGAAATCACTTAGGTATCCTCTCTCCTTCTGATCTGCCAAATAGTCCAAAGAGGAACGAAGATGGCGTCAAAATATTTTCCAAACCTATCACTACAGTAGCTCTATCTAGGATATTGAGCACTTTTCTCCCGGACAACGCCGAGTACTTTGAAAATCAAGTAGGCTTCCTGAGCACTACTGAAATCAGTCTTATCAGTTCCCCCATCCTTTTCAGCGAAGATGCTGTTAAAATATCCAAACCTATCACTACAGTAGCTCTATCTAGGATATTGAGCACTTTTCTCCCGGACAACGCCAAGTACTTTGAAAATCAAGGAGGCCTCCTGAGAACTACAGAAAACACTTAGGTATCCTCCCTCCTTTTCATCTGCAAAATAGTCTAAAGGGGAACGAAGATGGCGTTAAAATATTTTAAAAACCTATCACTACAGTAGCCTTATCTAGGATATTGAGCACTTTTCTCCCGGACAACGCCGAGTACTTTGAAAATCAAGGAGGCCTTCTGAGCACTACTGAAATCAGTCTTATCGATTCCCCCATTCTTTTCAGCGTAGATGCTGTTAAAATATTATCCAAACCTATCACTACAGTAGCTCTATCTAGGACATTGAGCACTTTTCTCCTGAACAACGCCGAATACTTTGAAAACCAAGGAGGCCTCCTGAGCACTACTGAAATCACTCTTATCGATTCCCCCATTCTTTTTCAGCGTAGATGATGTTTAAATATTATCCAAACCTATCACTACAGTAGCTCTATCTAGGACATTGAACACTCTTCTCCCGGACAACGCCGAGTACTTTGAATATCAAGGAGGCCTCCTGAGCACTACTGAAATCACTTAGGTATTCTCCCCCTCCTCCAAATTTGGCCTGAGGCGCTTACACTGGCGAATGCCGACACTCCCCCCCTCCCCAAATTTGGTCTGAGGCGCCCCACCGCTGAATGCCGAAGCCCCCTAATTTCGCCTGAAATGAGGAGATAATGCCTGGAAGATTTATATCATAACATAACGACCATAGTTAGGAAGGGAGGGGGAAGGAATATTAGCGTCTATTTATAATTAAGAAAGAAAGGTAGAAAGGGTGGGAGTGAGAGGGAAAGAAGAAAGAAAGGAAAAAAGGGTTGTAGCGTGAGTGAATTTCTTCCTGCCACTCTCTGAAGTCATTTCTGGTTTATCGTGACTTTGCATTATTTTTCAAATTATACATGATAGCATTGATTTATTCTTGAATTAGTACTAAACAACGTTGAAAAATGGAGTTAAAAGCCAACCCCCATTGGAGAAAAGTGCTCAGTCGACCCCGGAAGAGTCAATTTTTTTTTCCGGTTCTGAGATATTACACGCGCCTGGGCTGGCCGGTCGGAATGATGTCACCCGTGTGACTGTTTGTTGGGTACTCTCGGAGGAGAAGCTTTACATACATACAGGTGGGATTTATATAATAGATTTTTCCAACATAATTTATTTTTCTAATTTTTTTCTAATTCCCTTAATTTAAAAAAACATTCTATTTTTCACATATTTCTCTATTTTTCCTGTTATCAATAGACTAGTTCTTTTCCTCCACCCCACCTGTACACATCCTTTTTAATGATGTTCATGCACACGCCTAGCCCCCCCCCCCTCCGTACACTCGGGTTGTCAATACCAGAATTCTAATTTTAATAAGCTATGATACTAGCATAGATAACAATACTCGATCCTACAAAGAATCTTATAATATCAGCACTGGTATGATCTCATATGTTGCATGTCATTTAATGGCTTCTTAACAGTTTCATCGTACCCAATTTCACTCACAGCTTATATTCATACAAGTCACATACCTTTAAACCAGGCAGAAAACAAGAGAGAAAAACAATAAAAAAAGAAAAAGAATGAAACACAGCTAGAACAAAAATATATTCAGGAGAGAGGGGGGGATCAACAGGCCGGGGAGGTAACCGGAAGTACAAAACAGACAAGAGGACAGAAAAGAAAGAGGGAAATATTTGAGCTGTAAAATATCAAGTTACACAAAATCAACGTCAAATTGTATTTCAACTGAAATTGAACAAGTATTGCCAGAATTTAAGGAGGCGATAATGCTTGGTAGGATGGACTCCTGAGACCATGCAGGATCATATCCTTGTTTTTAGATTGAAGGTCAATTTTAGCCCAAAAGCTGGCAAGGTCATTTTCTGTTTGTTAGTTATTAAATTCAGTCACATATTTTTTGAAGTACATATAATGTAAGTATTGAGTTTGCTAACAAACAGCCAATTGTGACACTTTATTGTTGACATAAGGAGGAGGTAATTCCTGGGAAGATTGTCTCATAACAGAACAGATATTAAACTAAAAAAAAAAAAAAAGGAGGTAATGTTTGGGAGGATGGTATCATGATGAACGAACATGTACTATATTACCTCATCCTTGGCGAGGGGCTACTGTCTGGGAGAATGGTCTCAGAACAACAGAACATGGAGTACACTACCCCCAACAAGAAGTCGGTAATACCTGGAAAGATGGCCTCATGACAACAGAACCGATACTACACTATCCTCCTGAATTGAGCATTGAAATATAGTACAATACTACAGTAATAGTATTGTTTCGGATTCAGACTGACATATATCAAATCTCGATCAGAAAAACTCAGTCAAATTTGTAATTAGACATTGTATAATCACAATTTATCGCCATTGGCATCAAACATTAGTTTCCCCTTGTTTAACCAGCAGCACTTACGGAAGGTGCAAAGAAAACTATAATAATAACCACTATATTACAGCATTACAAACAAAAACTGCATCATAGCATGTCTAATGTGAATGTCCAAGGTGTTGGTCTGTGCATGTAAGCGTTCTGTACCAATGCATCATGTCATCTAGTGAAATTGGCCTTAGTAAGTGGTCACTCATTATTATAAAGGAAAAAATTTTTTTTTTAAATAATTAAAAAAAAAAATTTTTTTTTTTTTTTTTTTTTTTTTTTTTTTACTTCATAAATATTTTTTTTCTTGAAACAGTATAAACAAATCTACATGACATTATTTTTCAAATAAATACTTAAATTCAGATTTTTGCACATCACAATTCATAACAAAAACATTCTATGTTTCGGAATTTTTGAGATGAGGATTGATCATTTGTATTATTAGTTCGAAAGGACCCATGGCACAATACATAAAAGTACTAAGTAATAATCAGTTCTATGTGACGATCTTCTGGAGGTTAAAGGTTCAATCCTCAGTACAGGCGATACTAAGAATACAATTACGAGTTACTTAATACTTCAATCCGAGTCATGGCTGATGGAACGAGAGCAACCTACCCGGTGGATAAAATAAATGGGTTCCATTCAAAATTCTGTGCAGATTCCCAAGTTTGATAAGACGCACCTAAAGAAGGTCGGAGGTTACATTAGCCAAAATGTTGTGAGAATAACATCCAAGATGAGAACAGTAGGTCGAATCATCCAAATACATTTTATTCAACTTACATAACTTTTAGTGCATTTATCGATAATATATAGAAGTGTAGCAAATGCAAAGGAACATTCTTTTCAATGGTGACACTGAAAAGAATGTTCCTTTGTATTTTTGCTTGTTTCACATTAAAATCTTAATATTACTACACTTCTATATATTATAGCTCTTATACCCCTTAAAATCGGCCCTTTATTAGTCAAATTTCAAAAGTTTATTTTGGAGGGTACACTGCCTGAACCTCCAATTATGGAGGAATGGGGCTTGTTAGATGCCCCATTTACAAAGGCTCTACCCACCACAATTGTTTCTACAGTTCCTGGCTAGGATCAAAGTTTTTGTAAAAAAATTTTTTGGTGCTTATGCTGTTCAGTGGCCGTATGAAAAAATTATTTTTTTATAAAAACAATATTATATACTTATTCAGCGTTATATTCTTACTCACTGTACAAAAAAGTAGAAAATATTATCGACTAGAACTTTAATTACAAGTATTTTTCCATTCTGCGTATCATAACAGCGATTCGTTTACTAAGCCTCCATCTTTTTTCTTAAGATTTCAAGGGCAGATAATTGAAATCTTAAGATGGAGGCTTAGTAAACGAATCGCTGTTATGATACGCAGAATGGAAAAATACTTGTAATTAAAGTTCTAGTGGATAATATTTTCTACTTTTTTGTACAGTGAGTAAGAATATAACGCTGAATAAGTATATAATATTGTTTTTATAAAAAAAATAATTTTTTAATACGGCCGCTGAACAGCATAAGCACCAACATTTTTAAAAATCAATTTGAAACCATTGGTGTATTTTAAGTAAGGTAGTCAATAGAGTAAATGTGGTATTGTGGTAAAAGAATGAAAAGAAGAATACTCGTTTGTTTCATTTTACTTCAGTCGATGTTCTCAGAAATCAAGGGGCTCCTTCTTGAGGCGAACACTTGATCTCTATATGAGATACATAGATATTCGAATATTCCATTAAAGTTTTCCTTTACCTGTCAAACGTTGAGTTAGTAAAGAAGTTAAGAACATTAGTTTTCCTTTCCTCAATTGACCAGTTAACTATCTTATAGTATGTCTTTTTTGTGGTATCTTGGGCTTACCAGATTCCATAACAAGAATTCATCTAGTCTGGTGGAGTATCCAGCTAAGTGCTGTTACTTGAGGTAAAATTACTTGGAGAAGATGTACCACTTCTCGTATAAGCCAGTGTATAGCCGTGTCGAGGGATCATATTTGGGTTTCGAATACTATGTTATTTTGAATATTTTGTCAGAGTTTACTTGTAGAGTGAAGTATCCTCATATCAGCTTGTCCTGACAAACCCTTGTACAGAGACCGAAGACACTTGACAGTGGTGTCTAGTAGGTAATTCAAACTCTCCATGTACAAATGGGTCAAAATGTGTCTAGTCTAGTAAATAGTAGGAGAGACAGAGGATGACCCCCCCCCCCCTCATTTGTAAATGAAATATATATTTTTATTTCATTTGCAGATAAATCATTCAAAGTGTACATATTCTATCCTCTGTTAGAAGAGACACCTTTCTCGACTGGGGCAATTTTTTTATCTCAATTCAGAATATCTCTTTTGCAGGAGAGCTGGATTTTCCCCATATTAATAAAATAACCGAGCTTGTCTAACTTTGCAATCGTGGGGAAGGGAAGTAAATAGAAACTTTAGACATCAAAACATTGGTACTTGTAATGAATGGGTATCCGGAGAATTTCAGTACTTACGAAGTTAGTCACGAGTATTGACAGAGTAAGTCCAGCATCTTGACGTAAAAGAACGACAAACAGAGAATAAAGTTTGATTTGTTTTTTTTTGCAAATAATTTTTTTAAATTAAAACTGATTTTTTTCTTTCTTGTTTGCCTTGAAGAGGGCAATGTTTTTAAGTGTTTTTTTTTTTTTAAATGTTTTAAAAAAAAATATTTTTAGGTAAATGAATGGAAGTGTTTTTGTTCAATTTGTTTTTCTTGGTGAAAAACACTCGTCCTCTGAATGCATGCGCTCTGGCCATTCCATTGCATCTCTACATTCAAGCATCATCATAAACGATGCTTAAATGAATCCCAAGCGCACTAGTCTGCCCATGCAACAGAAACTGGTGAAGAGCACAGCTCATTTCTGCTCCCACCTTACTTACAGGCAATGCTTTCTTTCGGGGGGGGGGGGGGGGGGGGGGGGAGAAAGAAAAGATGACAGAAGGATCACTGTAAAGGCTAATACGAGTAAGGTAAGTACAAGAACAAGTTGCAGTTGTTCGCCAATTTCTCTGGCATGGGCAAACTAATGTGCTTGGGGATTCATTTGGACATAATTTCTGGCAGTGCTTGAACATTTTTATACTAATGAGTCACCGGTTATCAAGGCCTAAAAGCCACCCTAGGATAAGGGTTGTCAGGTGAACGGTGAGAAAACACCTTTAGATTTTTCAAGTTGTAGTATTTCCTTCGGTTTGGTTGTAGATCCTGACAGTCTATTAATATATGTTTGACTGTAAAAGGTTCTTGACATGATATACATATTGGGGACTCTTCACCTTTCAATAAATGTTTGTGGGTACTATATGTATGTCCTATACAAAGTCTGGCTACTATAACCTCTTCTCGCTTTTCTGTAGCCTAAGGGCCACTCAGGAATAGTTGGACAAATTTTGTGTAATTTATTACTTTGGCATTCATCCCAAGATTCTTGTCATTTTTTTCTTTGATTAACCTGTTTATAGAAGACAAAGATCAGTGAATGCAATCCTAGTATTCGTAGGCATCATGTTCAGCGATTCTTTTGCTGCTCTAGCCGCTTTTTTGTTTCCACGAATGCCGATATGACTCGATATTCAGCATAATTTAATTTTACACTGCTTCTTGTTATAGATATAGGTGATCTTATTTAAAATTTTTGCGATTTTTTTTGTTCTTCAGTGCTGTGAGCACTGATAGGGAGTCGGAGAAGATGTATTTATTTGTTCGACTACTTTCTATTATTTTTAGAGCCAGGTATATGGCTGTAGCTTCTGCTCTAAAAATTGATGCTTTGTCAGGTAGTCCACACTGCCTTTTAATCTTATCCAAGATAGCAGCGCATCCAACTCTGTCTATCTTTAGAACCATCAGGTGTAAATTTATTTGTATTCAGGGTGGTTTTCTAAGATCACTTGAAGTTCTTGGAAAGTATACTGATGAGTATTTTTCTTGTCTAAGTTGTTCAGTGCTAGGATCATTTCTGGGGGTCTGATGATCCAAGGTTCAGTTTCAGATAAAGTGGAAATGTCAATGTAGGAAAGTTGGATTTTAGATTCTTTTATAATGGGTTCCATTCTAAGGCCCAAAGGTTTTATTATTTTTCTTTTTTGTTCAAAAAAAGGTTCCAAGTTTTGGGTTAAATATACAGTCGTATGCTGGGTTGTTTGGACATGATTTTAATTTCATTATGTACTGCAGAGCCAATTTTTCACTTCTAATCTGAAGGGGTGCTTTGTGGGCTTCTGCATATAGGCTTTCAACTGGAGAGGTTCTGTATGCACCTAATACCAGTTTCAAGCTTTTATGGTGGATGGTATCAAGTTCTTTTAGATAGGACTTTCTGGCTGACCTATAGATAAGGCTGCCATAGTCCAGTATCGGGCAAATTTTAGTGCGGTAGATTTGTAATAGTATTTGTCTATCAGCTTCTCGGTCTGTGTGGGCAAGTACGCGTAAGAGTTGTGTAGCTTTAGTACATTTGTTTTTCAGATATTTTATATGGGGGAATAAAAGTTTGTACTCGTTGACGACTGGGATCTGTTCTCCTTCGATCTTAATAATGGGGTCATTATGTAACTTTGTCTGCGAGCAAAAGTGCAAGCATTTTGTTTTCATTTTAGAGAAATTGAAACCGTTTTCTGTTGTCCATTTTGTTTGTTAAATTTAATTTGTCGTTCAATCATGTTTATATATTTAGATCTATAGCAGATCATGAGGTCATCTACATATAGGGCACCTTTAATCCCTGATGTTTCTGTTGCGATGTCTTTGAGGATATTATTAACTTTAATATTAAATAGGGTTACTGAGAGAATACTTTCCTGGGGAACTCTTGTCTCTTGCTCTTTTTTATCTGAGAGTGTATTTCCCACTCTAACTTGGAAGGTTCTATTGTTTATGAAATTTCCTATGAATACAGGAAGTTTGCCTTTTAGGCCTAATTCTTTTAAGTCATTCATAATACCATATTGCCATGTGGTATCTTAAGCTTTTTCAATATCAAAAAATATTGCAGTTACATGTTGCTTTTGGATAAAAGCTTCTCTTATGTAGGTTTCAAACTGCATTAGGTTATCTATGGTGCTTCTGTTTTTCCTAAAACAAGATTGAAATTTGGATAGTAAGTTGTTTTTTTCAAGGTACCATACAAGCCTTTTATTCATCATTGTTTCAAGTGTTTTGCATAAGTAACTAGTTAGGGCTATAGGCCTGTGTTACATTTACACGTTCTTGACCCCCTCTTAGATTTGGTGAATCATAGAAGTAGAACTCTCGCCGCTGCTTCGAAACGGGCTGATATACCGTAGCTACCGATCCGTGTTCTCCGTTCACTGTTGTCGCTATACTGCTACTCGTGTGCGCTTTTCCCGTCGCCGTCGTTGCTACTATTCGTACCGCCTTAGTTCACCTGCAACTTGATATCTCTGTGGCCTGTTCTCCCACACAGCAGCAGACGTGATTCTCTGTTATCTTCTTCACGACCGCCATCATCACCTTTTCCCGCAGGCGCCGCTGTCATCATTCTTCTCGGGCGGTTGTTTTCGTTCTGAAATCAATTTCTTAACAGTACAACAAAGTCTTTTTCTGTTTTAAAGAGCCGCTTTTATTTGACTATTTTAATTAGCCGACTTGAACGAGTTCATTGGGATCGAGAGAGAGGTTACGCTAACTAAATTCACTAGTTAATATTCTTACGTTAGTCTGTAATTACTTAATTACTTGCAGAGGAAGGAATATGAAAGATTCTACTAGATTTCACTAAGACTCTTATATTTTTCCGTCATTCGGAATCTTTCTCGTAACCACTACATGATGTGTTGTTGACTCTTCGCTCCCAAGTAATTAACTGATTCAATCTCGATTCAATTCTCCCACGGTGGGGACTCTGACGTCATCAAACCTCGTGATCGCACAGGTGCAATCTGAACCCCTGACCTTCTCTTTACTTAAGGTCAATCAACGTCCCCGCGTTCGTGGGAAAACACATCGAACTGAACCTGCACGGGATGACTGCGCTACAAATCGCGTAAGTCAAACCCGTCTCGAATAGATGCGTCCAACTCTCACAGGGCATTATCTAACACCTGTAGTTTTTTGAGTTTGTGGTGGCGTTTTTTTAGGAATTTTTTCTTTTTGTTTGCCTGGGTCGGTTTTCATTGCTTTTAGAATGGGGATTACTATTGCTAGTTTCCACTGTGAGGGGATTTCACCTTTGTTCCATATGTCATTGTATATTTTTAGGAGGTAATTTAGAGATATTAAGGGTAAATTTTTAAAGAATTCATAATGAATCTCGTCTTGGCCTACAGATGAGTTATGAGTTTCATTCAAAGCTTCCTGAAGTTCCATTATGGTAACATTTTTGTTGCAGGTTATTTTAGCATGAGTATTGAAGTTGATTTTTCTTCTTTATTTTGTCTGATTTTTTGGAAGTTAGGATTTTTCTTTTGGTAGGAAGAGTTTTTAGCAAAGTTATCTGCAAGCATATTTGCAATTTCTTCCTTGGTAGTGGCTTCTATATTGTTTTGGTGCAATTGATTTAATGGGTTGTTAGAATATTTGCCTGGGATTTTTCGTATCATTTTCCAGATTGTTTTAATTTTAGTCTTGTTGGGGAGTTTGAATACAAAATTCTGCCAGGAATTTTTTTTTGATTTCCTAATAGTTTTTCATGCTTTGGCCTGACAGTTTTTAAAACTGTTACGATTTTCTTTGGTTGGATTTAATTAAAAAAATTTCAGAGCAGTATGGTGTGTGCGTATGGCAGTTTGGCATTCATGGTTGAACCAAGGTTTCTTTTGTTTGTTGGAGTTGGAAGTTTTAGGTATGCTTTCTTCGGCAATTTCTAGGAGTGTTTTGGAAAAATATGTTATGTGGTCTTTGTTATTATTTGATTTGGGAGTGAGTTTATTTTGGCATAGAATTTTATATTTATCCCAGTTTGCTCTGTTATGGTTCCAGTATGCGATTTCTTCTGTTTTGAAATTGGGATTTTCTAAAATTATTGGGAAATGGTCACTGCCACAGGTAGCGTTGAGTACTTTCCAATTAAAATCTAGGAAAGTAGTGGAGTCACATAGTGTGAGGTCTAATGCAGAATATGAACCTGTTGCTGGGTGGAGGTAGGTGTATGTTTTTTGATCGAGAAGACATAGGTTCCTTTTATTGATTATGTTTTCTATAATTTTGCCTTTTCCATTGGTTTCTTTACTTACCCAAATTTGATTATGACAATTGAAGTCACCAGCTAAGATGTAAGGTTTGGGAAGTTGTGTAATTAAATTATCCAGCTCGGTTTCATTAATCTTCTCTTTCGGTGGTAAGTATAGGGAACAGATTGTTATCCTTTTATGGAAAGATACTGATATGGCAACTGCCTGCAAGTTTGATTTTAAAGGGATTTGCTTTTGTAATATCTTGTTATTTACAATAATGGAGGTGCTTCCTGAGGCTCTGTCATTACTATTGTGAATATAATTATATGAGGTATGAGTTTTAATATTTATTTCGCCATTTTCCTTGAGGTGAGTTTCCTGAAGGCAGAAAACTAGTGGAGATAAGTTTTTCATGAGTATAAGCAATTCTTCATAATTTGATTTTATACCATGTATGTTCCACTGTAAGATCTTATGAGGCAGGGGGGGGGGTATGATTTGTTTGTAGAAGTTTGGGGGTGCTCATCACGTTCCATTTTCTCTGGTATTTTTTTTTTCTGTTCCTGGTTCTTAATTTTTTAATTTTTTTTATTTCTAGTTTGTGCCTAGATTGGGATCGTTGTCGTGGTTTTCCGAGTTCTAGGCTTTTTGAGTTTCTCTGTCTTGAACTTCTTTCCTGGTTTTCAATTTCCACCAGTTCAAATTTGGTTTCACTCTCAATCAGCACCATTTCTGTTTTCTGTATTCTTTCTTCAAAGGAGGTTTTGCTTTTGGAAGCTGTTTGGGTTGAGTTTTTTTTAATTTTTTTTTTTTACTTGTAGCATCTTTGGTATCGTCGATCTGGGATTGGGGATTTTTCTTTGGGTCCGATTCCATGTTGGATCTGGTTGTCAGGCTGACTAAGTTCTTTTAATATCTCTAATAAAGATTTTAGTTCTTTTACTAGTTTTGGTAGGTTGATTTCATTTTGTTGGGTCAATGGACTTGATCTTTGGGTTGCTTCTGCATAAGTGTTTTTTTTTTTTTAAATATGCTTCAACAATCTTCCGTGCTTCTGGGTAGGATAAGTTTCCTTTATGTTTAACTTCAGTAATTTCTCTTTCTTTTTGGTAGATTTTGCAGTTTTTACAGTAGGCTGGGTGGCCTTCATTACTATTTGAACATTTTTCGATGTTATGGCATTCATCTTCTCTGTGGTTGGGGTCTTTTTCACCACATTTCACACATATTTTAATTCCTCTTCATATTTCCCCATGGTGCCGATATTTTTGGCATTTGTTGCATCTTAGGGGTGTAGGGATATATTGCTCTACCTTTTCAATTAGGTAGCCAATTTTTACTTCGGGAATTGTAGGTGTGTTAAAGGTCAGTATATAAGTATTAGTTGTTATGGTCTGACCATTTCTTATTATGGTTATGCGTGTGTGGTCAATTACGCCTTGTTTTTTTAATGCTGTTCTTATTTCTTCCGTAGTTGCCAATGACAATTCTTGGTTCCTTAAGATTCCTTTAGAAGTATTTAGCTTTTCATGTGGAAAAACTTTGCATTCATGGTTGTAGAAACAACCTATTATTAAAAGGTTTTGGGCGTCTTTATTGTTTACTTCGACAAGAAGATTTCCGTTTTTTTAATTGACTTCGGATTGCTCTTGCTGGTAAATATTTTCTCGATTAAAAATGGTGATAATTCACTCATTTTTTTGCTTTCTAGTAGTTCTATTACTAGGAATCTTGGGAAATTTGTGGAAAGGCTGTTTTTTCGGGGGTTGTATATTTTTTCGTCCTCTGAGCTTGAGACATCAGAGTGGTATATTTTAAGTTTGTTTTTTTTTTTTGGGGGGGGGGGGGGGGGGGGGGGGAATGATCCATGTGTTTTTTTTTCCATCACCCTTGCTACTCACCCACTTTGGAGCCCTTTATGGGAAGTGCCAGGGAGGGGGGACCCATTCGCCCTGGCACCAGAGATACAGGGATTATATACTTGGTTTAGGTGAAGCACTGAGCACCTGTTTTCCTTTGATTTTGATTGCAGCCATGTCAATGCTTTTTTCGCCATAACCAATTGATCACCGCTTTCCACCATACTTTGGAGGGATATTTATTAGTGGGGGTTGGAATAGGAATGTTAATTGTAGTGAGTAGATTGGTGTGGGTTTTATATGGTGGGGCTTGATGTGACCAGCCGATTGATTGGATTGGGCCTCTCCAACCACCCGTCTAGCTCAGGTAAGGACCAAAGTGCAGTGTTGCAATGCGCATATTCACTACTTTCCCAAGTTATGGACTGTTCAGCAACCAGGATCCCGCCCTTAAGCATCACAGGTTGCCACCCACAGCAAACTGGTGGCCCTCGTTGGGGAGGGGAGAGAGAGAAAGGAGAAGGTGAATTGTTGTTTTTGTTTTTTGCCTTGCAGACCATGCTTGAGTTTTGCAAAGAGAAGGAAGAAAAACAAAAAAAACTTCAATGTGTTAGGTGCATTTTTAGCCAGGAAGCCTATATCTTCAGACAGCCTGATCTGGTAGCACCACGTCTTGAATTGGAGAATCCCCTGTATTCTGTTGATAATATTGGGACCTACGAGACACATCTGGACACTTTTTAAAATATTTATCATTCTCACGCGCTTGCCGCCGTGGTCCAGACGAAGGCTGTGTGTGACACGTTATAATTTAATTTTCTACTGAACTGTATACTTTTAAAATGTAGAAACTGATTAAGATTTATTGTCTCTGAATTTGTTATAATCGACCGCCATATTTTTTTGTTTTGTGCTGCGATAAGTCAACTTAACGATAATTTTAGGCTGAAAAGATAGTAAAACAAAAAAAAATGACTTATCCTACAACTAACCCTAAGGCCGGGGGGGGGGGGGCTTGTCAGGTTATTGATAGTAAAAAAAATTATTTGCTCTAATTCTTTTAAGGAATGAAACCCTGCCAACGACGGATGGCCAAACGAAAGAGAGTGCTTTGAATAAAAATCTAATTTTGAAATAAAACAAACTTGAAAACAGTTTTAGAACGTTTAAAGTATACCGGTTGGTAGAAAATTAAATTTTAATGTGTTTTGTAAATGTTATTTGTTGTATTTGTTATGTGTGTGTGTATATATAAATATATATATAATATATATATATATATATATATATATATATATATTCAATTTTTAACTATACTGCAACTTTACCTCAATCCTTCCGTGCTAAGCTTAAGAACCCTTTATTAAATCCACAGAGGTAGCACGCTCTCGTTCCGTTCTTCAGTAATTCTTCCTATCACCCGCACTGAGGATTGAACCTTCAATCTTTACATGACTATCACTTAGAACTGAATTTTACTTAGTACTATATCACCTACGCCACGGGTCTGCAAGGTCGAAGGTTACATCGGCTGAAACGTTGTTTGTTGAGAATAACACCCAAGATGAGAACAGTAGTCCAAATTATACAAATTGTCAATCCTCATCTCAGAATTCAGAAATATAATTTTTTAAAAGAATTATTTTACCTAAAAGAAAAGGCTACGAAAAAAGAAAAAAAGAAATGACAAATTCTTCATTTTTAGTATAATCTAAATGAATAAATGCAAAAGTTTTTCTCGATGTAACCTAACTATATTAACATCAATACACGTTAGCATTATTTACTTAATATATAGGCATCTCCAACTCACTCAAACAAATCTTGATTTTGCTAATTTGCATATTTATTTATTTTGAAGTTTTTAATAAATTAATATTCTGTAATATAACTTTCTACTTTGTATTGTCAAATTTTCCTCTACATACGCAATCGTTTATCGATAATACTATTATTATAATTATAAATGAAATAAGATAAAGAGATTTTATTAAAAAAATGATAGCTTATTTAAAATTTCATTTTCAAAGGAGATAATTTACTTCCGGCTTTAGTAAAGTGTCAAATATCGCTGAGATGTCGAGAACAGATACTACACTTTGATCTTAGCCAAAAGGCCACGGAACCATAAAAATATTTTTTGTGACTAGGCATTTTTAAATTAAAAAAAAACAAACAAATAAAAATTGATTAAATTGGAATATTTTTTTTAATGGGCGGTGTAGTGTCGTGTCGGTTCTGTTGCCATAAGACTGTCCTCCCATGAATTACCTCCTCCGTTTTTAAAGGTTGTGTAGGGGGGGGGGGGGGGGGAGAGAATTCTCCCAGAATGAAAAAAAAAAATTCAAAACTCGATTTAGTCAGAATATCTTTTAAGGAGTAGGGGGTAGTGTAGTATCGGTTCTGTTCTCATAAGACCGTCCACGAAAGAATTACTTCCTCCTTTTTGGGTGGAGGGAAGTCGTGTTCGTTCATCATGATATTATCGTCTGTCTGGGGGGAGGGGGTGTCAGTGTAGTATATGTTAAATTGTTCGTTCACCATTATACTAGCTAAGGAAGAACGATAACTCAAGTTTATAATAAACATGTTTTTTTTAACTAGAAAATTATCGTTTTTCCTTAGCCAGCATATTCATCTTTATTTATAAAGATGGCGACTATATTTTTCCAGCCAATTTTCATTTAGGCGTTTCACGTGGACAATGAAACTTGCCATGGTTTTTAATGTTATCTAAATAAATAAATGCAAAAGTTTTTTCCACCTATTCTTACTATATTGACATTAAAACGGTTATTATGCTTATTTAATTCTCTGTAGTATATTTACATTCCTCCCATGCATAACCTCCTCTTCGAGGGGGGGGGGGAGGCGTACAGTATACATTCGTTCCTCACAATACCATTTCCTCAGGATTACCAGTTTTGTGTGTGGAGAAGTCAGTATACTATCTATTCTGTCGTCATGATATCCTCCCAGGCATTAACCCCTCCTTTAGGGAAGGTCAGTGTATGTTGTTCGTTCATCATGATATCCTCCTCTCATTTGCATATTTATTTATTTTTAAGTTTCTAATGAATTAATATTTTCTAATCTGTTAATTAAATACATGCGTTTATTATTTTTTTCAATAAATTTGTTGCTGTTGTTGTTCCTATTTACTTCCTCCCACGAGAGCAGAGTTAGGTACAATGTCAATATTTAACGTGGGGAGCCAGCTTCCCCCAAAATAGGCACTCTGAATTGGAACAAAAATTTCAATTGCCTCGGTCTAGGAGGATTTCTCCTTCACCGACAGAAAACAGATTCAGAGCAATCATTTGGGCACATGTTCGTCTTTTCTCACAGTCCGTTTTTCACAACTTTTTAATGACCAGTTTTTTTTTCTTTTTTCGGTGTACACTTACCTATCAGGCTGCTAGAGAATTCCGGGGTTTTTGGAAAAAAAATTCAAATATTTTACATTTTAGGAGCGGGGATCAGTTTCCAATGTTAATTCAACGTAGACTGATCCCCCACTTTTTGACCATCTCAATTTTTTTAAAAGTCTTTTTCGGTGTACAATTACCTATCATGTCAGTAGAGAATTCCGGAGTTTTTGGAAAGAAATTTCAGAAAATTTAGATTTTAAGACGGGGGATCAGTTTTCAATGTAAATTCAACGTAGACTGATCCCCCTCTTTTTGACCATCACAAATTTTAAAAATTATTCTTCTGCTTACAATTACCTATCATGTCGCGAGAGAATTTCGGGGTTTTTGGAAAGAAATTTCAAAAAATTGAGATTTTAAGACCTAAAAAGTTGTGAAAAACGGACTGTGGGAAAAGACGAAGAAGACTGATCCCGTCTTAAAATGTAAATTTTGTTAATTTTTTTCCCCAAAACTCCGGAATTCTCTCGCGACATGATAGGTTATTGTAAGCAGAAGAAGAATTTTAAAGATTTGAGATGGTCAAAAAGAGGGGGATCAGTCTACGTTGAATTTACATTGAAAACTGATCCCCCGTCTTAAAATCTAAATTTTCTGAAATTTCTTTCCAAAAACTCCGGAATTCTCTACTGACATGATAGGTAATTGTACACCGAAAAAGACTTAAAAAAATTGAGATGGTCAAAAAGTGGGGGATCAGTCTACGTTGAATTAACATTGGAAACTGATCCCCGCCCCTAAAATGTAAAATATTTGATTTTTTTTTCCAAAAACCCCGGAATTCTCTAGCAGCCTGATAGATAAGTGTACACCGAAAAAAGAAAAAAAAACTGGTCATTAAAAAGTTGTGAAAAACGGACTGTGAGAAAAGACGAACATGTGCCATCATTTGTATCGGGTTAAAACCGTCCAAATTAAACTGAAAACGTCGTTTATGACCGTTTGGTACAAGAGAAACAGTCCACTGATGGCAACCCACGGCCACGAATTCGGAATAGAGGCGTATGGTAAAAAAAAAAAAAATATCGCCATGTACTTTTTAAAAGTTAATTAAAACAAAAATACCCCAAAACGAATGACTTTTTAAAAAAAAAAATTTATAAATAAAATCGGGCATTTATAACGACAGCTAACAGAACGAAAAAAGGGGTAAAAAAAAACAAATAGGCAACAAATAAATGTTACCAAAGGCAAGATAAGGTACTCTTACTTCTCCTAACCTGGATAAGTTTATTTGTGTTTTAACTTATTTTAAAGCGTGTTTTTTGTTCAAAACAAACCTGGTGTTCACCTGTTCGGTTAGAACAGAAAAAAATTGCTGTCCATGAGCCCAGCACGGGGATCTTTGATAATTGGTGAAAAATCGAAAAATAAACGAAATAGTGTTAGAAACATCGGGTATCTTTTACAATAATAAAAACCCATTTATAATACGTAAAAATACAAACAAATTTCATAGGTAAGTAGGAAAATATCTATTCTCGGCGTAGGTCAGCTTCACTTGTATATATATATTTTTTACCCTGTTCTTGTTCGTTTTTGGACCCCGTTAGCGACTCTGCGGATTATTGTAAAAGATACCCGAAACATCCAATAAATGTCACCAATCGTGGGAAAATGTAACGTTCTAGCAGTATTTTGCTTAGTTTTCGTTTTTTGAGCGATTATCGAAACTGTAATTTCAGACATTTTTTTTCGTTATAACTGAACAGGTGGACACCAGGTTTGTTTTGAACAACAACAAAAAAAAAGCTTTAAAATAAGTTAAAACACAAATTAATAAACTTATCCAGGTTAGTAGAAGAGTACCTTATTTTGCCTTTCGTAACATTTATTTATTGCCCTTTTGTTTTTATGACCCCTTTTTCGTTCTGTTAGCTGTCGTTATAAATGCCCCCAAAAGCTTATTTAACTTTAAAATTAAGAAATATTTTAAAACAAATATAATCAATTTCACCGAAATTATTTTAAAGTTTAATTTGTTGAAAATAATGACATTATCTTATGCAAATTTTAGAAATTAAATAAATCGCGACGTCTTCTTTTACATTTTTTTCGTTTAATTTAAAGACTATGAAATATTTAAAATGTTCGATTTAAAAATGCATAACTTAAATGTTTTTTTTTCTTTTATGAAAGTAAATAAATTACTTATGTGTAGAAAATTAAAACAAATGCTAATATTTCTTTTTTTGCATCGCAATAAAAACATTAGGTAACTAACTAGTTAGTTTATATAAAAAAGGACTTTGTAACAACAATTAAAACACAAGGAATAAAATACCTACTGTCAATCTCTTCGACTAGACTAGCAGTTCCGGGCAGATAAGACATTTCGAACGATTTAGAAACAATTCAGATAATAAATACGGAAAATCATTCATTCGGCAGTCTTGTCTTCAAAAGTTTGAAGTGCGCGATTCAGGGTGCTGCCATCTACCGGAACTTCTTTTCACTGATTATCTCCCTTGATATTCTGACACTACAGAGAGCGAGAGAAGAATTCTGAATAATCTGATTTTAAGGGAAGTAATTGAGTTCAATCGAGGAAGTCTGGGTCCAAATTTTCGATTTTTATTTTAGGGTATTTTTCATCAGGGAAACATGTATTATAAAGTTTCAGATGTTATTTTGAGTAAATCATGGAGTACTGTTGTCATATTTGGGCTGGTGAATCTCTGTCCCATTTGAGGGTTCTTGATAAGATGCAGAAACGTATCTGTAATTTGATTGGCCCTACCCTTTCTTCTTCTCTGCACCCTCTCTCTCACAGACGTGATGTTGCTAGTCTCAGTCTTTTCTATAAATACCATTATAGCATGTGTTCTTCAGAATTACGTGATCTATTCCCCGCTTCTTTTGTTCCAGCTCGTTTGAGTCGTTGGTCTAGTGGTCTCCATCAATTCGCTGTTTTGATACCTCATTGATATACAGCTTCCTATTCCAGTAGCTTCTTTCCAAAAACTGTAGGCTTGTGGAATTCTCTTCCTGCTGACTGTTTTCCTCCTACCTATAATCTTGTTTGTTTTTTTAAGACTAAGGCCAATAGTCATCTCCTGTCTTTGCGATAATCATATTTGTTCTTGTTAGCTCCTTACAGTAAGTGGCTTCATGCCTTGTCTGGAGCGATTTCCAGAAAAAAAGACAAAAAACTTCTGTATATAAACACACACGTGAAATATGGCAGCCATAAATAAAATAACAGGAAAACTTTAGGAAATACTTATTATTGAAAAATATTAGCGTACACCGTCAGCACTTTTTATCGCCACCTCTCACTGAGTGTCACCACCACCAAGCACAATCAAAGATTTGTTTCACGTGACTCAAATTAACCAATTGTAGTAGTTGCATGAACAAACTATTTTGCATCTATGTACGTTAGTTTCAACTGAAATGGTAATTTGGCTTCACGATTGCATAATCATTGCCTCTTTACGATGTGAGTGTATGACGTTTCTACGTGTAGCGAGATTCATACGCGCTAACACATGTTGGTGCCAAGACGATACACGAGGTTAACTTTAGTTCGCAGTTTTCCTTCAAGCAGAGAAGACGTACCTTATCCCGTTCTTTGCATGATTAAACCACGAGCAGGCGAGATGCTGAACTCCAGGATACTACATAATCTAACCGATGTGAATAAGCCCATACTACCATTTCTCTTTTGTTCCTGTGTTCCCCGTGAATAAATATTAATATCAATTTTCGTTTCATGTGATTGTGAAACCATTATTTATTTCGAGGAAGAATGATGACCATTTTCTTGTGTAACATTTCTATTTAAGTCGGATTCGGCCAGACCTACTAACTCTTCCAAATAAGTTCATCATTCTGACTTTCTTCCTGATTTAAACCAGCTAAAATTGGCGACACAGCTAAACAATCAATCGCAACCATTTAAAAATAAAGACAATCGTCTGCATGTGTTTGTTTAAAAAATACAATTCGGTGTTTATTTTCATGTCCCCCCCCCCCCTCTGAATACAATATTTTTCTTTTCGGTTTATTTTTATTTTTTATTTTTTTACTTTTCAAAATAGAATTAACTAATTGGGTGAGACAATGCAAAATAAAATGTTGGCAATGAATGAGAGTCCAAAGAGTCAAATGAACGTCCCGAATAAAAAGTTGTTCAGCGTGTAAGAAGGAATTGAGTAAACCTGTTTATTTCGGCTGGTGCCGTGTAAGTTTACGTGCATATAAATGGGATAGACATGAAGATGTGTGTGCCTATTTTGTTAGTGAGTAAGTGCATATGCTGGCACTATTTTTAGTAGTTTGTGAATATCTCTTGTTGCGTCTGTTAAGGGCCTTTGACCAGAGGCCGAGGTTAGCTTTCAAATACGTACCTGCATGCGCTGTCTGTGGAAGAAAAATATCGGAAAAGACAAAAAGAAAATGCTGTGTTTGGGGCTTTATACTACACACAGCATTTGGAAGTGAATATCGTCGCCTCAATGGTTTGCTGAAATAAACAGTTGATTGGAGATTTTCTTCAATCGAAAGTCGATACGTGAACACATTTTCTGCTGCTGTTTCTAACACACTCTGCTTACAGGAACTAAAAATGTATATAAATTCCACCCAGATAGGAATTTACAAACCAGATGTCTTCCCTGTTGGTTGGGTTCTCCATCTTTACATGGTTTTCACAATGCTGACACTGTTCCAATCAGATGCCTTTCACGTTATGGTTGCAGTCATCTTGAGACTTCTGTTGCAGGTTAAGCCCCCCCCCCCCAATATCATCAGCAAAATAAATCATATTCACTCATGCATCGCCCATACATTCTCTTTTTATTTGTTTACCCTGGTAATACATGTATCTCAATTTTGTTGGTACAATTAACGTAGCCTTTTCTGTTAATAACCCCATCTGTGATTTTCACCCCTTCTTATATATTATGTTTCATGTATCCTTCTTACATTTGTTTTTGACAAATGTGTGTGTGTGTGTGTGTGTGTGTGTGTGTTTGAATTCAACTGTTACTTAATTATTACTCTTTTTATCTTTCTTCCGGCCACCATGTGTTATCCACGATAACACAACCTGGTGACTGCCTATTTGGAAAGAAATTCAAATACATGGATGTTACAAAAACATAGAAATAAAATATCAAATATTCTAATTCTTCACACTTTTATTATTATATTCATCATTATTATTATGTTTATATCGCTTAATATTTTTTCTTTTTTTTACACTTTTTTAATAATAAGAACTTTATCTGTATATTATTTATTTCATTTTAATTTTTCATGGATGCCATGTTCTTTGGAAGCCAATGTATCACGTTTTAAGCTTCTTCAGCTGAAATGGAGTTGACTTTTTAAATGTTAAGAATTATATATCACCACATTAAAATTTTAGAGGTGATTAGATCGGTCATGGCTACAAAATAGGTTGGGAACAACTGCTTTACCCCATTATTAGTCCAGATTGTCACAAGCAGTGCACCCCAAAAGGTTATCAGGTGCATCTGAAGTTTATCATTTTTTTTTTTACAGAAGAAGAACTTGTGCAAACACTAATAAAAATGAAGTTGCATATTTTGTACAAAATCGGCTGCAAATTCAAATAAAATAAAATATAAGAGCATAGAAATAAGAGCTAAAAAATATCTCTGCCAAAGGGATAAAAAGAATCTGTTAAAAATTTGGTGCTAAGCAACTGGGAGCCGATGTTCACACTATAAAAGAAATAAACATAAATTATCTCTAATCAAGTGTCAGACATTTGTCACCACAGTAACATACAACGATATCTAGCAATTTGAACAACACACATACTCCCGTGTCAAATAAGCACTACTTAAAACAACTCATGGGAGAAAAACACACGAAAGCTGAACTGTTTATACTCACATTATAAGCAGAGGCTTGACGTTTGCTGAGTTTATTTCAACCAGAATATTTTTAACTCATTCTGTCATCGTACAAACTTTTAAATCTTCTGTTCCTTCTGATTTTTGTAAATAAAATGTATATAATTTATTTGTATATCTTACATTGTTAATTTATTTAATGTGCGTTAATTCCTCTACAAGCTGGCCATTGTATTTGCTGATCCTGGCTTACAGATCAAACAGTGAAATCGTCTACTTGATGGCGGCTATTCCGAATTCATAATAGTAAGCCGTCACCAAGTATACTGTTTCTCTTGTACCGAACGGTCATAAACAACGTTTTCAGTTTAATTTAGACGGTTTCAAACCGATATAAATGATTGCACACTAAAAATTAAATTATTTTATTCGAATTATTATATTTGAATTTAGTTTTTACTTGATATTTCAATTTCATTAAAAACAATACCAGAAAATTTTAATAAATTTTAATCATAACATTTTATCTGTGTAGTATCAAAAGTAATTGATACCCATCTCACCCCTTTCTTAATAATGGAATATGCTACATTCGTGTAGTGTATCAGGAGTGGATATTTAAAGAGTTCGAATGCAAAACGCAATAAACGCCAATTTTCAATATTACGATATTACAAAAAATGTTGTATTCCAACACACAACAGCCTCCCAAAATCATCATTTTATCCCCATTTGTAACATTAAGCAACGAAAAGTTAAATAAAACTTATCAGTAAGTTATTCTGACTTCCAGTTTTTATTACAACCTGAAAAAGATTTTATGCGACTTTTAAAAAAAAATTATGTTCGTTTGTTAAAAAAAAAACAGACTATTTGGTGGCGGCTTACGATTATTAATTCGGAATAGCCACCATCAACTACACTTTTACCAATCAAATATTAATCACTTTTCGATTTCCCCTAAAGAAGAATATCTTTCAAATATTTTATAAAAGTTTTCCGCATCATACCTCTGCAAATTAGGATTTTCAGTGATTGTACAGTGATTGTTAACAAGAAAAAAAAAACGGGGACCTCCCCCTCCAAAAAAAACAAAACAAACAAACAAACAAATAGACAACAAATAGTTGTGAACAAACGCAAGAAAATTTACTTTTCTACTTACCTGGATTATTTTCACGTGTGTTCACTGATTATAAGATTTATTATCTATGAATTTGTTATCATCACTTTTAATCGAGCTATATTCCAACATGGCGACCGATTTTTTGGAAGCTGCTTGCTAATTACAGGCTTAAAAAATAGTTTTAAAAAAAGGGAGGGTTAATGAAACAATAAGCTTAAGTACGGGGTGGTTGTCAGTCAGATTATTCTAAGCTTTTTAAAATTATTATCTGTGTGTCTGAGATGGGTATATTTGCCGATAACATCATGCTCTATTCTCGACATGTGGGTAAAGCGAACACGCACATATCCAATGCAATGGCTGAATCCTTGGAAAATGACCTTCAGTCTGTAGTTGAATGACGACATAAAAGGATGGTAACATTTAATGCTACTAAGACAAAGCTCCTTTCCTTTAACAATTATAAGAAAGCTTTTCAACCACCAATTGCCATGGCTGATAGCACCCAACCAGAGAGTCAAACATTCAAGCTCCTCTGCCTAACATTCACATATAACATGAATCGGAACAAATGCATAGAAAATACTGCCAAGGCTGCTGCAAGGAAAATGGGCTCCCTCTACCGTGCTAGAAAACTTCTCACACCTGCCAGTATCCTACATCTCTACAAAGACACCATTCGTCCATGCATGGAGTATTGTTGTCACATCTGGGCTGGTGCACCAGCCACTAGTCTCTCTCTCTTAGACAGGGTTAAAAAAATGAATCTCTAATCTAATAGGTCCCATACTGTCTACCAAGCTCCAACCCCTGTCCCATCGCCACAATGTTGCATCCCTGTGCTTGTTTTACAAGTACTTCAATGGAATGTGCTCTAACGAATTTGCGGCTCTGGTGCCTCTCGACGTAAATACCCCCGACCAACTCGACAATCAGCTAAATCCCACCCCTTCACTGTATAGGTCCTCAGATGCCAGAGGGCTTTCTACTCTAATAACTTCTTTCCTGAAACTGTTAGCCTTTGGAATTCCCTTCCTGTTCCCTGTTTCCCTGACTGTACCAATATGTAGAAATTTAAATGTAATGTGAACAAACATCTCGCTGCACAACTCCCCACTTAGGATGCCCCTATGGATATTGCTTCAAATTCGCAGTAGCCCCTTACGTCTCAGTGGTAGTGTTCCTAGTTTCGGATGAATTATGGTAAAAAAAAAGGAGAAAAAATAAGGCTGTAACCTCAGTATTAGATTTTATTTTAGACATTAAAATATATCCCAGTGGGGATCGTCCATCTGAAGTGGACGTTACCCTTTCTAGAAAGAATCTCGTCTCCTCACCCGGGTGATCACTTGTGGGTGGCATCTAAAAGGTAGTTGGGGGGGGGGGGGGTATAGGCTTGCATATAAACCGAGCACCAAAATATGCATAATCTCAGATACCCTATTTTACATCAGTAAAATGTGCTTTTGAAGATCCCGTAACAACTGGACATGAACTGATCAATTCTTTTTATAAACCTTCCCATGTGAGTGTCAGACTGACTTGAGCTCACTTATATTTTACAGAAACAGGAAAAGTAAACGAACAGAACATAAGAAATTAAAATTTATTTTCCTGTACTGTAAAAAAAAAGAAGAAACAGACCTTTTTTACTTGTCTCCCTATGAGCGAAAAGTTGGACACTATGTGAAGAATCAAGATCCCCAAAATAGGGCACTCCAACGGGGAAAATAATCTGTATAGTCTCATTGGCCCTACCTTCACATGTAAGGCCCCTTCAGATGAAGGAAATAAACCCAAATCCCCACCCTTGAGAGAAAGAGGTAATGCTTTGGAGAATGGACTCCTGAGACCGAAGAAAAGTGAGCATTATCGATACTTTTATATAGTAAATAGAATTTACTTTTAGCTTTTAAGAACTCATGCAAATCCCATGGGTGAACTAGAAATAACTATCAAAATTTTGATTTCAGTCTTCTTTTAATGTGAGGAGAATAAACATGCCAGATCTAAATTGAAAATGTAGGTTAGTGAAGAGAGAGAGAGAGAGAGAGAGAGAGAGAGAGAGAGAGAAAGAGAGAGGAACGTTCACAGAAAATGCAGAGAAAGAGAGCGAGGTAAACTGACAGACAGACAGGAAGGGAGATTAAGATAGAGGAAGAAAATGCAGACAGAGAGAGAGAGAGAGAGAGAGAGAGAGTAGGGACGTGGTCCCTTGAATTGTTATAAAAATGTTAGAAACAGACTAAAAAACAAGGAAAAACATGAATGTTTAATAAGTTAAATGGAGAGAGAAAGAATAAAACAGTGTTAACAAACACAAGATTTATATATATATATACAAAATACAAGACATTAATTATTCATTTGAAATGCTCAGTTAGAAGTTTATAAGTGTGTGCATGCGTGCAATGGTGTAGATATTTGTGTGGTGCTTTTGCGTTAGAGCGTGTATGTGTATGAATCAGGGTGTGTAAGTGTACGACTGTGTGTGTGTGTGAGTTGAGAATTGATAGGACGTGTAGGCATTTGTGTGTGTATGTGCTGCTTTGTGTCAGTAGGGTGTGTAAGCAGGTGTGGATAAGTTGAATAGTAGTTGCGGATGGGGTGAGGAAGGTTGATACATTGTCTACCTGTTCTGTGTGCTGTTTTTTTTTTCAATTTTCTTTTTCTTGACGAAAACCTCAGCTTTTATTACATTTTATCGGCTCCCAGTGCATGGTGTTATTTTACTTCAAAAACGGGATTTTAATCACATGGTGTGGCGGACATAGTTGGACGCATACCACGTGACAGATATTTTTGTTGTTTTTTTGCTAAGTCGGCGCTGGGAGCCACTTTTTGAAACGAAAATCTAATTTCGTTTTTGATCGAATTTTTTGACCGTGGCTTCTGTGTTTTCGACTACGCCGTCGGTCAGTCAACATTAGAGAATTGGAATAAATGTCAATCCAATAAGAGAGAGCGAGGGAGAGAGAGAGAGAGAGAGAGAGAGAGAGGAGAGAGAGAGAGAGATGAAGGGAGATTGTCATAAAGAAAGATTCACACAAAAATGAGTTAGAGAGAGGGAGAGGGGGCGAAAGAGAGAGAGAGATAGAGAAACAGGAAAGGAGATTGAAAGATAAAAAAAAGATTCACAAAATATACAGAGAGAGAGAGAGAGAGAGAGAGAGAGAGAGAGAGAGAGAGAGAGAGAGAGAGAGAGAAATATATTTTTTGAATTATCACGAGCCAATATGTAAAACCGTATTCACTGCAGCTCTTACTTCGATCAAACTAGAATAATTGAAACAATTCAAGGTATATTTTAGCAATATGTGCAGAGGGAAAATAAAATGAAAGTTAGATGATAAAATGTGCCATTTAATTGTGTGTTCGTTCGGCGCACAAATTATAAGTGTCAGTTCACTTTATGAAATTGGTGTCTACACATGTAACATTGCAGTTTTCCGTCATATAATTCACATAAGAAAAAGTTTTCCACTATTTTTATTTGCAAACAAAAGATTTATAAATATAAAAAAGTTAAACAAATAATAAAATAATGATAGTAATAATTACGATATCATGTTTTCAATGTTGGGAAGAATGGCAAGAAATGATAATGAAATATTTAAAAATACTTTTCCTTCTTTTCGCACATAATAATATGTACTTAAATAAATAAATAGTTCTGGTCTATTGAAACAGATTTTAAATTTTTTTTAAAGTGTTTATTAGAATTATCATTTTTGCTGTTAACTGATTCATTATAAGCAGGACAATACAGAAAGAAGTTCGCGATTAAATGAAATGGAATTTAATTTATTTAACCAAGACTTTAACAATATTACTAATATTTTAGTCTTTGATAGTTATCTCCCTGTCAAAAGGGGGATAACTCTTATGAACTAATTTAATCTATCTTTATTTTCAACTCAATTAGTGGCGAATGTGTAGTTTACCAGCCAAATGTTATTAATCAGAATGCAATCACAAGTGTCTATTCAAGGACTTTAGTTTGATTAATCATATTGTTGCTAATTTGGTCATTTTTCGAAAAGCAAATTGTTTTTTATTGTCGCCTGCATTTCAACATAAACGTTGATGCACACAACTGAGAAAGTAATTATTATTATTGCTACTGCCAGAAAGATATATGTCCCAGGAAAAATAAAGTTAATTCGCTGAACATAACAGTTTTGCACCACTTTTATGTCCCCGTACGAAGATTAAAATCGGTACATAACTTTCAGTATTATCTTCGACGATAATCCTTACTTTCTCAAGTGAAAGAATTAAACTATTTCTTTATACGGACAACTCTGACGTCAAACTAGCGTCTGCTCAATTCAACCGGTGCCTCGAAAAAGTTGTCCCTTGTTTACATGAAACAACGTACAATAAGAAAATATTTCCTTTTTAAAAATTTATTGTGAAAATAAAATCAACAAAACTTTTAACCAACATTTTTCCGAAAGATAACCAACATTTATGTACAATTTAACAAACTTTTTTGCAGTGCAAATGAAGTGTGCAAATTTCTCTAATGATATTGTCTAGGTACGTCCATTGATTTTGCACGTACCGATTCACAAAATGTAAAAACATTTTGCCCCCCCCCCCCTTCACTTAAAAATTCAGGAAATCAACCAATTTTCAATATTTATTCATCAACAATCACGGAATATAATGAAACCATTATTTTTTTTTAAATCTTAGTGAAAATGTATTATTTTTTTAAAACAAAATACACCTTTACTAAAGTTATATTTTTATATATTAATTAAAAAAATGCATTAATTGTTTTTTGTTTTTATGAAAATAAAGCATTGTAGATGTTAACAATTAAAAAAAATGTTTTTAATATTTTTTATATATTACGAAAAAGGCCCCTAAATACCATGTTAACAAAATCACTATAACTCGAAGAAAAATTAATTTTTTGAATTAGCGATATTATTATTGAATAAAGCATTGTTTAATCAATATTTTCACTAAAAAATAATATAATTGCAAAAAATATTTCATGTGATTTTAATGATTAGAGTTTCTGTGAAAAATAAAAAATGCGACATAATTATATTTCCCTTTCATACATGAACGTGGCATCATCAGCGCAAGAATGTTTTTTTTATAATCTTGAAAATAAACCAAAAATTGACAAATTTGAGACCCAGGAACTTAACCAAAAAAAGAATTTTAAAAATTGGATAATTTCTACTAACGATGAACTTGAATTAGTATGGTAGCCCCGTTCTGTAATAATCAGGTGGGATTAGCCTTCCAACAACCATTCACTTTTACACCGCCCTCAAAATTTTTATTTTTAGAGATTCAACAATTTTGTTAATTTCACAATTCATCGTCAATTATTTCGAAAGATTTGTATTTGTTTTGTCTTTTTTTCATTAATAAATATTTAAGAAGTTAAAAACAATTATCTCTTAGTTACTTCTATATTCATCCAAGGAAAAAGAACGGTCATAACATGACACAGCAATCGCACTTCTACACTCTGATGATTGCAGTTGGAGTCAAAAGTGAGGAAGAGAAACAAATATGGTTATGGAGAGAAACTTGTTCTACAATATATTGTTTTTCATTAAAAGTTAAAATTTGATCATTGATTCAAATAACAGACTCCTAAAAATAATTATTGTACCTCATGTTATCATATCCAGTTAATCTTCAGAAATAAACAAGCTAATATATATTTAAAAAATATAATTGCTTATCTGAAGTCGAATACATGCAGAGAAATGTAGAAATTCTATTTTCATCAAATTTGAAAGCAGTTGGTGCTGTTTAAGTAATAAACACAAACTTCATAGCAGGAATAAGTATTTTTACATTTTTTAAAAAGATGCTGCAAATATGAAAACGGAAGAACAACAACAACCACAGTTCTGCATCCTGATGATAGTTGCAATTAGAATCAAAAGCTTGGAAGAAAAACATCTGGTTCTACAATATAATTTTGTCTTATTCATAGTTGAAATGGGATTGATTAAAATAACAGATGTCCAAAATAAAACAAATGAATAAATAAATTACTGGGTTTCTTTTGAATTATGATTTTGATCATATTTACAGTCATTGGATTGCTATACCTGTCTTAGGCCTGAGATTTGTGCACTTAGGCACTACTAGGGTTGGGAGAAGGCATGATTATCATATTAAAATAAGTATTTTCTTCTGTGGAATAAAGAGAAACACCTGTACATGCGATATAAGAGATGCTCAAATATGTGTGAAAACGTTTTTAATGCAAAATGCTTATTTGAATTTAAACATTTAAAAATAAAACCAAGGTTGTAAAAAGAAACTATAAATTTAATAGATTTAGTTGAAAATAGCATTTGATTTTAATAAGATATTTAATTACTTCAGTCATGAAAAGTCTATGTGACAACAAAAGGCCTCTTGTAGCATTTAATAATGACAACATACTAAATAGCAAACAAATTATTGTACCTCCTGTCGTCATAGCCAACTAATTTAAAGAAATAATTAGGTTAATATCTATTTAAAAATATAATTATTTATCTGAAGTTGAATACAGGTAGAGAAATGTAAACATTTCTTTTCATCAAATTTGTAAGCGGCTGGTACTGTTAAAATCATAAACGAAAAATGTTCTCGGTAGAACAAACTTCCTAGCTAGAATAAATATACAATGCACATCTTTTTCATTAAAAATTGAGATTAAAATAACAGATGCCCACCACCCCAAATAAATACATTAGTGAGCTTCTCTTGACTTATGATTTAATCATATTTACAAACTTTGGAAAGTTGTGCAGTTAGAAATCACTAGGAAAAAGGCATGATTATCACATTATAGTAAAATAAGTATTTTGTTTATTTTCTGTCGAAACACCTGTGTATGTGATATTAGAGATGCGTGCAAACAAATGCTTTTAATGCAAACTACTTATTTGAATTTGTATATTTAAAATTCAAATAAATAGCTGTAAAATGACATTGAATTTAATAGATTAATTTTAGAATAATGTCTGATTTTAATAAGATCTTTAATCAAAAAAAAGAAATAGGTTAATATATAGTTAAAAATATAATTGCTTATCTGAAGTTGAATACAGGTAGAGAAATGTAGAATTTTAATAAAAAACAAATTTGTAAGTCGTTGATACTGTTTAGGTCATAAACGAAAAATGCCCCCAGTCTAACAAACTTCCTAGCCGGGATAAGTATTTTCTGAAAGAAACTGATGTGAATTACATTTTGTTTATGTAAAGAACATGCTGCAAAGATGAAAAAGCAAGAATAACAACTGTAATAAGATCTTTTATTGCTTCAATACCAAAAAGAAAGATTAATTGTACAGATTGTGTCATCATTGAAACATTGGTGAAATCAGGAAAATCGATCAAGTGGAATGTTCAATATGGCAGATTGGTTATTCATCAGTTTAATCTTATTTGTCTTGAAATATTCCACCAGGCTGTTCAATGATTCAAAGCTCTGAAATTAATGAAAACAAAATAATAATTGCATTAGTTTAATTAAAAGTTTGAGAATGGCTAAATTCACCCTAATATATATATATATATATATAAAGTAAATTTCGTGTACAACAGAATGGTAGGATTAATTTTAGAGGAAGCATTATTATAATCAATGAAACAGACGAGTGGAAAAAAAAAAGGAAAATTGTTAAAATTACCTTAAGGCCTTGTCGTCTGACCTTCTGAGAGGAAACGTCAGAATGGTAAATTAAAAACTAAAAGTCGAATGAGAAATGAGGCACAGGAATCAGCCATCGGTAATCACCTCGTTAGTACAAATAGTTGTTCTGACAGGTATTCCGATGGGTGGTTTTCTGTTTTACACAGTTCCAGGTCGAACTACCATCTCAATATTCTTGAGACGTTAGTCATTAACAACTATCGACCTAGCCTGTGTAGACAAAAGATTTTGAAACATCAGTTGGAGATCTTTAATGATTCAAAGCCACCATAACGTTGAGAGATTAACCTTTTTTTTTTTTTTTTTTTTCTTCTCTCAATCGTTTCCTCCAACTGAAATAAGTTTTTTTTTTCCCCTCATTTCTCATTCGACTTTTAGTTTTTAATTTACCATTCTGACGTTTCCTCTCAGAGGGTCAGACGACAAGGCCTTAAGGTAATTTTAACAATTTTCCTTTTTTTTTCCACTCGTCTGTTTCATTGATTATAATAATGCTTCCTCTAATATATATATATATATATATATATATATATATATATATAAAGGTAAGTATATTTGTATATTTGCATGTACATAATTCAATCTTAAACTAATTAATCGATCATTATACATTTTAAAACACGGCTCCTAGAAGTATTCTGGTAGGTCTTCATATGTGCATTGTGAGTCTTCTGTTAGTTGTTTGATGTAGTTTCTGTGCGGTCTACCCACCGAGTCACATCCCTGTTTTAGTATCCACAGAAGAACATCGCTGATGTTTCCATCCTTATCCGTCCAGCAAATCTCTCTAATCAGGGTTGAAATCTGAAGGACGTGTCCATAGAGTTGCTCTTTCGTGGGGTTCTGTCTCCAGAAGATGTTAAGAGCAGCTCTTAGCATTCTGGTGTATACACCATCAATTTTCTTTGCCAATCTTTTGGTGAAACTCCAAGTGATACTTCCATATACGAGTATAGATGAAACAATGGCTTCAAAGAAGTCACGTTTCATCTTGGTAGGAAGACATGACTTCCAGATTGCTTTCATCTTGTCCACTCCTGCCCAGACCTTGCTGATTTGCATCTTCCATTCACACTCTATGGAATTTTTCTTGGCAACTTTACTACCAAGATAGGTAAACTCGTCGACATTTTTTAGACAAGTTCCACTTAGGGAAGAGATATTTCCATGTTAGTTCAGGAGAATGTACTCTGTTTTGCTTGTGTTGACAAAAAGCCCAATGCAATTTGCCGTTTCTTCAAGACAGTGTAGTAAGGCTTCTGCCTGTCTAGCTGTGTCAGCAAAAATTACAATGTCATCAGCATAGCCTGTGTTTATAATTTTCTCTGCTGGATAATCAAAACATGTTTAAGGGTAACATAAGAAAACAGATTTATCTCCCTTGCCCTTCTGGTGTACGTTTATTGTTTTAAAGGCGAATTGGAAAAAATAAAATATCATTTCTGTTTTAATTTTAAGCGTCTTTACCCGAAAATAATTTATAATTTTACGATTTGTACATGCTACGATAAGGCAATCAACGTGTAAAATATTTTGATCGGTCATTTTGTAATTTCCTAATTTAAAAGTGACCCGACTCTAACAAAAGAAATAATCTTGTTTTGAGATTCAAATGTATAAATATTAAGTATCATTGCTTGCAAGAATTTCTATTTACTTGTTTCCCCATGAGGTCAGAGTTAGACACAAGGTCAGTTTTTAACATGGGGAAAATCCAGCTCCCCCAAAAAGGTAACTCTGGATTGGGGTAAAATTTAAAATTGCCTCAGGTTAGAAGGATTTCTCCTTCACTGAGGACAGAAAAGATGAAGTGTAGTATCAGAACAGATACTACACTTAGCTCTCAGTCAAATTAGGAAATAAAAAATGGCTGACCAAAATATTTCATATGTCGATAACCTTATCATGGATATAATATGTCAGATTCAAAGCTATCTCTCTCAAACTCCCACTGACTTGATTTTATATATTAGAAATATATACATCAAGGAATAATAGATGTGGCTTATCTTAACACTTTTCTGCAGTTTCACAAACATTCGATCATCAGAAATGTCTGCTGTCTTTTGAGAAGATTATTTTCATGTTATATATATATATATCATTATTAATGACAATATATGTATTAGCATATACTATCAGTGCCCTTTTACTTTGCAGTCTCCTTAAAAGATTCAGCTCGATGATTGTCAATTAGTGACAACAGAGCAAATATAAGTCGAGTTCATATTATATTCCAATAACCATGTTTTTATTTTATAATATTGACATAAAAATGTTGTTTGGCACAAGACAAATGAAACGGACCGTAAAAATATATCTCACAGAAATGTTATGTGTTTTGGAAATGTGAAAAAATAAAAAATAATAAAATAAAAATATGGTTAGTAGAATATAATATGAACCTGACTTATATATATATATATATATATATATATATATATTTAAGGAAGACATAGTTATTGTTTTTACTAGCGATAGGGCACCGGTGTGTTTACCGGTGCATTTGTTATTTTTTCGCTCCCTGAGCGGTTTTACGAATATGCAGAGGACTGCATTCATCTGCCCATAATCGGATGTATCATCAATTATATATATATATATATTTTTTTAATTAATTAATTTTTCATGAATTACTTTTTGCATGCATAAAAGGAAGACATAACAACACAAATATATATATATATATATATATATATATTGTATTACAGAAGTTCAGAACAACAAGGTACCGTCGGTTTCGAATCAACACATGACTCTTATCAGCCATTGTTGTGAGTTCTGGTTGTAAAATGAGGAGCCACATGTCATGACATCTCGCCTGACACTTTATTTATTTATTAGCCTGTTTTTATTTTCTTATAAAAAGTTTAATTCATCATATTTTACATAATGTTGTGGAAGCCATATGCATGCTCATAACACGATATTACTTTCTTTGTATTTACTGCCCCCTCCTCCCATTTCGCCCCTTAATATAGTCGGAAGGAGCTGAAATGTTGTAAAACTTTCTGAATTAGTGTCTTATACATATAGTTTAAATTTCATAAAAATCGGATATATGTATTTGAAGTTTTAAAGGGGTTCTGTCCCCATGGGTCACTTAAGGGTGGGGGCACAAAACTATTTGGCACATAGAGGGTAACATAGAAATTCGTGACTACTTCCATTGTTTTCCCCTGTTGAATTTTATATATATGATATAAATTTCATCAAATAGGATTTATTTAAAGTTTTAAAGGAGGTTCGGCCCCCATAGCTTCCTTAAGTTAGGAGGACACTTAGACATTTGGGACCACTTCCATTGTCTTCCCTAGATATATGATTTAAATTTCATAAAAATAGGGTATATTTGAAATTTTAATGAGGTTAAAGTGGGGTCACATAGAGACTTACGTATAGATTAGAGAACATGTCCATTGTCTTCCCAGGTAAGTTTTACATAAGAATACATTCTTAGATTTTATGTAGATTCTCTAACCTTTCTTTCTATAGAGAACACACAAAAATCATACACACAGACATTGCATTGAGATTCTCTCTCTCTCTCTCTCATATATATATATATATATATATATATATATATATATATGTATATATATATATATATATATATAACTTGGTGACCGTGTTGCGCACAAACAACTGGGAATAAACATGTAATTACCAAGATCTTTCATAAGACCAAGAATCGCTCTTGGAAGAACCCTCGAACAAAAAGTCAGCCATGATAAAACTTTTGTTTTCTTTTAAGGAACTAGGTACTATATAAAATGTATATAAAAGGTTTTTTGCATATTTTTTATTTGATGGTTCTTCCGGGAGCGATTCTTGATCTTCTGATGAGCTGCATAAATGAAAGATCCTGATAATTACATGTTTATTCACGGTTGTTTGTTTGTGTGCGAAACAGTCGTCAAGTTACACTAAATTGTTTTGAATTGCGGTCAGAAAAAAATGAATAAAGACTTGGTCATTGAAATTTAACATACAATTGTTTACTTATATATGCTCTGTTGTTAAATGTTAACATTCATCAAGTTTTTATCTTTGAATAGTTTTGGTCAATTTAAATATATATATATATATATATATATATATATATATATATTAGTATAATACTGAGTTACTAAATTATAGAGAAATAAACCCAGAGTGCTAAATTACGTTTGTAAGAGCATAATATATTTTTATTTCATATCATACTATACAATAATTGTATCGGATATTGATAACAGGTAAAATATTTTGCCCGTGTATCCAGCTTGTCAGCTAGCCCGACTGACGACTGAATACACGTGGGAGTTTATGCTTACTGGGCAAAATTTTTCTGCATCATCCAAAAAGCCTAAGGTATCATGGTCAATAGCTCAGTAGTCATCTTTTATCTATGCAGATTCCAGTCATGAAAATGAAGACGATCCACATGTTGGAGTTCAAATAAAGCCAATATGTGATCCCAAAAACGAATATTCAAAGACTGTGCATTTTGATAAAGAAAAAAGGCTAGAACAAAAAGACGATAATTTTGCTTACAGGTTCATTTTTCTTTTCTGATCCCAAAGCAAATCTCTTGTCTGAATCTCGAATACGAATCGGAAAGTTGAAGGTTTTCCCATTTTGATAAAGCGTTACTGCATGTGGGTAGCTGGGACCTTTCGTTTTGCTATTACGTACAGCAAACATCCCGTCCTAGAAAAAAAGAGAGAAACAAAAAATTATATTTTAAGGCTTGGGACTTAACATTTCACACTAAAAACACAAAAGCTGATTATAGATCTCCACCTTTAATGGATAATCAATATCAAATTTAATAATCAATTAAAATGCATGAACATTCATAACATACCTTGTTGGTCGTTCGTTTCTTATCGTGATCTTGTTCAAGCGAAGACACTGCCTGCAAACAAGTCCGTTCATACCCCAAAAATAAGAACCAAGACAAGGCAAACAGTTGAAGACAAGAATTGGTTTATTCGCTTTGTTTTTTTTTTTAAATCACTGACCAGTGAAGCGGGAGAGACAGAAAGAGGCCGATAATTACTGCTTAATCATATCTTATCCGAACATCTCCAAAACCCCAAGTTCACACGTGTGTGTTTCCAAGTGAACTGACGACTTCTCTTCCCTCACCCTCTCTTTCTGGGTCATTTGACGTCACATCTGTTTCTAGCACACAAAAGGCCGAGCTGACCCCGACTAAACCTTATTTCCCGCCATCCTTAACTAACAAAATATGACTTAACCAATATTTAACACTACTACTACTATTTTTATTTTTTTAAAAATTGTTCGTCCTCCTCCTCTCCCAAACAAGGCATATTGCCACTGAAGTATAAGGGGCTACTGTGGTAGAGGCCAGATTTATAGGAAGGCAACCTTGGTGGAGAGTTCAACAGGAAGATGTTTGTTCATATTATATTTAAATTTCTGTATGTTGGTACTGTTGGGGGAATGGAGCAGGGAAGGAATTCCAAAGGCACACGGTTCAAAGAAGCTAGTCTCAACACCTGCTATGATTATAGGGGCACTTCTGTGATGAGTGTAGTACTCACTGCCTCCACCTCTGGTGTTTGTGGGTGATCGCCTGAGTTGTGGCAAAGTTCTTCCTGGTTCACCCAGCGATGTCATCAGTCCAGCTTTTGGTCTGTACTACCTCCTTTTCCCTTGCTTGATTTTATTTTATTACGTGTTTATACAATCCCAGTTTTCTCGTCTTCACTGTGGTCAACAGATTTTCATAGTGACTCACATCGTTAAAGTGTAGTATCTGTTCTGTCCATGATCAGTGAAGGAGAAATCTTTCTCGACTGAGTCAATTTAAAATTATGTCGCAATCCACTGCCCTTTTTGGGGGGAGCTGGACCCCCCCCCCACACACACACACACACATTAAAAATCGACCTTGTGCCTAACTCTGCCCTCGTGGAGAGGCAAGTAATAAATAAGGACTCTCATTATTAAATATTGGTCAATGCATTTGCTAGTATAAATATTAGCTAAAATATATTTGCTCGGATATATCTGGTTTTATGTTGTAAACAGGAAATGTTTCAGACAAGGAGTTCCAAAGGGATCAAGGGATTGATCTTGGAGAACGCGGAAGCTGATGGAACTGGTGGACATGATGTCACCTGTTTTCAGGCTGACAGGATTTTTGGAGAGTAGATAAGTCTTTATGGGAATATCAGTTGAGACAATACGCATTGAGAATAGTCTGGTAACATGATATTAATTAAGCCATGGGCTTAAAACGTAATTGAAGTCTCCTCCTCCTCTTCTTTGATCTTGCAGCTTACTGGATGATCATGGAAAATGAATCATTCATCTTCTAAGATCCTATTCTTGAATTAATTAATTTAATAATTAATATGAAACGCATGTTGGATGGCTTTTACTTTTTTTAGAAGTAGACTTCTTTGTCAGACCACCCTGTAACCCTTGAATGCTGGTGGCGGCATCTCTTTCAGGCTTGGTGTGTCTTGAAGTAATTCTATCTTTCTCTCCCTTTTTATTATTATAATTGCCCTGTCTGGATCGACTCCCCCCCCCCCCCCAAAAAAAAGATATCAGTCCTTGGAGGAGACAGTGCACACACAATGACAATGCAAGCAAAAAAACAAGAAATGATTTTGAGTTGATTTAAATATTACTAAAGTCCAGAATGGATACATTCATACCTTGCTGTCTCTATTCCTGCAGTTTCTCCGTGCAGACATCCGTAGCACACGTGAATGCATCAACATAGGTGTTTAGATCACGATAGCCCATTACAGGATGCACCTCAGTATATGGCAATCATTGTCCATCCAGGTCTGCAACTAGCACTGATACTCTCTCCTCAATTTACTAAACACGAGATATTCAGGAATTGAATTTCTAAGCTGTAACCTACTCTTTTCTGCTCATCAAACTTTACACCAAAATCAGCTTCTTTGATATGAAGTGCTGCACAAATGGTTTGCGTCTCCTTAAACTTCACACTTCCAGACTGCATGATGCAAACACCGCCGAGCACCTTAAAGGCGTTGATGCCAAGCAATAAATCGAAATCAAGGGGTTTCTCTTGCATCATCAGCATGTTGTTTGTGGCAGCATTACAAGTCTCTGTTAGAATCCTAATGGTACCGTTTCAGCAGACCTGCATAACTCCAGTTAATGTAGTTACCACCGTCTTTTGCTTTGACCAAAACTGATAAAGCTTTGAGTTCAAAATGGAATGTGAGCATCTAGTATCAAAAAGAGCCAAGCATGTTACGTCATCAATGTAGATGGTTATAATAGGTTGCGCTGAGTTCACACTCTGTCTAAGAGAATAAGATTCGCGCTGATGTCTCATCTCCAACTTCATTTACCACACCATCTGACCAAGTGACTGATCTTGTTGCATCGATAACAGTGCGGACGGGTGGTCTGCTCGTATGTATGCAGTTTCTTGTAAAGTGATTGAAGCTATTGCATCTATAGCACTTATAATCAGAGAGGCTCGTATGTGGTTGAGTGATTCGAGCAGGCTGTACTGCGTCAGCAACTTGGTTTCCCACTCCAACTTCGTTCTACATCAGCACCGGAGCTTGTGCCAACAGCTCTTCTAGAGACAGATCATACACTCTTAAGGAAAGCTGTATGAGCCTTTTCACGGAGTCAGGAAGTCCCCACACATGACCTCACATAATCCAAATAGAACTGACAACTTCTGCCAAATACACATCAACCTAGATGCAACACATGTCTCTTAAACTTCTCATGTGCTATGAATCTGTCATCGGCGAAGGCTGTGAAAAATATTTCCCTAATTCAGGCTTCATCAGATTTCTCTTCCTTGGTCAGTTGTTGGTAAACTGCAAATGCTCCCCCAGTTAGACGATGAGGGATGGTATTTTTAAGCCACTTCAACCCAGATAGGTTGCATACTAATTTCGTTTTTTTTCAATCTATTCAACCACCGCTCGGAAATGATTTTTAGGTAAAACCGACTATCAATTTTAGACCGAAATAGCTTGTAAGAAACAAAGATGTATATAAATCTCCTGTAGCTGTAATATGGTTACAATAACAGTCCAAACTTTAGAAGGAACTCCTGTTGATGAACACCATAATAACACTGACAGAGATCACTCTTATCAATTTTTTTAATGAATGCAACCTAACTTTTGTACATTTGTCTTTTTAATTTGTTTCTCTAATAATAATAATAATATAATGTTTATACAATCGATGTTGCTTGTACAGCAGCATTGCTTCCTATAACGCCTTAATCAGATGAAAACGCTGAGGCATGATTTTGGGTCTGAAGCATCCCAGCAGTATCGATAACGATATTATCAAACTTTGTGGGAGTGCCATATCCATCCTAATGCAGATAGAGCTTTGTCGTGTATCTTCTTCATGTATTTCTTCTTGTCCGATGGGGGAAAGACCAAGATTAGTCAAGAATACAGAGGTTGAGTTGGCAATAAAACATCGGCATCCGACTTTGATAGGAAATACGATAACACATTATTCTTGTAAATCTTCATATTTTCCAACTTGCACTGGTGTGCCCAGTCCAAATTTTCCTCAAATAGAACCGTTAATTCAATGACGAAAACTTTTTTCAAATTAACAGACCAAATGACAATATCTAGATGCTGATTCGTTAATGCTATTTCAGTTGGAAATACAAACCGCCGTTCTAAGTCGAATACAATGTGCCAGTCCATGCAGTCAGCAAACAATAATATCTGCCTATTTTTACACAAAGACTTGTGGATATATATATATATATATATATATATATATATATATATATATATATATATATATAGTACAGGTATTGCATTTGTTTCTATAGATGTTAATCCAATGAAACTCCAGTGTTTATAAAAAGTGCTCAATAACAAGTAGAGCTATTTTTTAGTATACATTTTTATTTATACAAACATTATTGGTTACATATGTGCATACATGTTTTAGTTGTCCCTTCGACCAAGAGTCAACTTCCTCAGACCTTTAAATAAAATAAAATAATTTTCTCTAAAGGTCTGAGGAAGTTGACTCTTGATCGAAGGGACAACTAAAACATGTATGCACATATGTAACCAATAATGTTTGTATAAATAAAAAAAATTATATATATATATATATATATATATATATATATATATATATATATATATATCTCAGATGGGTGTTAGGGTTACAGTCAAATGTGTCCATATTGCCATACTTTAAGGAACTATGTTTGTGGTTAGGGTTAGGGTAAGAAACTAAGTTTGTGGTGTGCATCTCAATAAAAACTGATAAAATTGCCACATGAAGATACAAAAGGTTAGCCATCTAAGATCTAAGCAATGTTTCCATTTGTTCTGTAGCAGTTACATTGTTAAGATCTATTTTCTTTTGTACTTATATGTAATCTCTTGCGTAGTGATTAGTATGTGGTTCGGTTGGATAACATAGGCATGTTCAGACTCGCCTAGTGATATGTCGAATAATTAGAACACGTTGCGCATGCACACCTTTTTCCATTTCCGCACAAACCGTTTGGCACACAAATATGAACAGTTCCAGTCGAGATGCCAACCTGATCAGACGTTATATTACTTGCCTCATCTAAAGCAACTACTTAGCTAAGCAAGATGAATTTTCTGGACTCAATTCTTTTTCTATAATACATGTCCGCTGGTCGCATAAACCTGTCTTATATTCTTGTGTTCCTGCATTGATGAAACTTTAAAATTTTTTTAACATAGTTCACCCCAAACAAAGCACTGTAGACGTAAAGGGCTACTAAGAAAAAAGGGAGAAGGTTGGGGGGGGGGGTCAACCTAAATTGGGAACTGCGCAGCGAGATGTCTGTTTACATTAGTTTTAAATTTCTGCATGTCAGTATCGTCGGGAAAACAGGGGGCAGGGAGGGAGTTCCAGAGGCCAGCAGCCCAAGGAAAGAAGCTATTGGAGTAGAAAGCTCTCCAGCATCTGGGGACCTCTACAGTGAATGGATGGGATTTAGCTGATTGTCGAGTTGGTCTAGTGAATTTACGTCGAGGGTGCACCAGAGTAGCCAGTTCATCGATAACATTAATATAAATTGTAGCAAAGATGTTTGTCTTTTTAATGGGAACCTGGTGAGTCTTTATCTTCTTTATCTAAAACAAACCCAATCAGATGAATACAGACACAGCGACACTACTACAAAATGTTTATCTCCAACAAGCATCTCAATCAGTCCATAACCTCTACAGATTCTACACTATGCTCCTAGCCAAAAAGTCCGTTTGTCTGTTTAGCTGTTTGTCCGTTTGTCTTCTGATTTTCTCAAATATTGGTTCATTAATTTGTGAGACCCCCTGTTCTAACAACAACAACAAATGCATGGCTAGTTTTGTACGTTTTTAGAATGCTACTTTAGAGGAGTTGGATTCTCCTACATTAAAAAAAAAACCTTGTGTCATATATTGCTGCTCTGGAGCAAAGTACATGTCTGCCGGCCGAACCAACCTGTCTCATATTCTTGTGTTCCTGTGCTGATGAAACTGTTAAATTAAATTAATATAAATTGTAGAGAAGATGTTTGTCTTTTTAACGGGAACCTGGTGACCCTTTTTTCTAAAACAAGCCCAGTCAGATGAATACAAACGCAGCAACTACAAACATTTAATCACCCCTACCTCAAACGTTCCTTTCAGCAAAAATGTAGGAATTATTTACTGTATTTTCAGTAAACAATCTATGTTCGATGATCGATTTTCCATGGTATTTGGGGGATTGGTTGTAGATTATTAGAGAATTTAACAAATGTATCACATACTAAAGACAATTTCTATTATATGAGAAAGTAGTATTTCTTTTATATTTTTTTCTCTTTCAGATAATATATATATTTGTATGCATGTGCATGTGTGGGTGTATATTGTTTTTTTGTGTATTAGCATATGTATTTATACATGTGTGTGCTTATTATTCTTTTATGTATAGAGTCAAACTTTTAATTTCTTTATTTTATTATAACACTAGAAGAATACCCGTCCTAGGATGGGTAAAATTCATTTCCCGAACAGAACAGTTTTTCATCAATTTCATGTCCCCTTACGAAGATTAAAATCAAAATATAATGCAACTAAACCTTATGTCTAGAACCCTTATTCTAATTCTGGTCAAAATCCATTACATGATTTTGATTCTAGAAAATATCTAAAATTTAAGGCTTAAGAAAAATTAAAATTCAGGGAATCTGATGTCTAATGACTATGGATCAAATTTAATGCAAATCTGAAATATTTACATTATAGAATGGGAGATTCTGCTCACATTATGCCCCTAAAAACCCTTTTAAATGACCCAATGAAACTGAAATTTGGAGAATATTTATTAATTGATGTCTAATACCTATTGTTAAAATTTAATAAAAATCGAAGGTATCTGAATTTTTACGAAGGGCTTCGACCTTCTCTTTGCCATCTTTACATAAAACTACCTTAAACTAAATATAACCAACATTACCCACCCTTATGTCCCACGCAGCTGTGTTCTAAAATTCATAATTATCTGTTACTTAGTTTAGGAGTGAATCCTATGCATAGAAATATATAAACATATACCTAACTTTATAGAGATATGAAGGAGTTTGGCAGAAGAGTACTTTTCTAGGTGAGATCACGCTACATTTTTAGCATAAAATTTGTATTTTGCTGTCTGTTAAACAAAAACGTTTTGCTTAACTAATCCAATTTCTCTACCAACTTGCCATTAGAATGACACACATTTGTAGAGTTTTCTCTCGTAGTTTACTGCAGTTTTCTTATCTTTTCTGCACTGTTCCTGATTGTTATAATAGAAGGCTGATTAGAATTCATAGCTCTGTAAATACTTGGAGACAATGCGTAACACCAGTAAGAAAATTGCAATATGAGTAATGGTAAAAAAGAAATAATTATAGTAATAAGTAGTAATACAACACATCTAGACAAGAATAGATTTAAGGAAAATTCATACTAGAATTGTCCACATAGACACATGACATAACAGGTATATGCGTTTGTTAACAATTAGTTCTAAATGACAGTCTTCTGGGGGTTTAAGGTTCAATCCTTACTACAGGCGATAATAACTAAGAATAACATAAAAATAAACACTTCTACCCGATCATGGCTGATGGAATGAGAACAATAAACCTTCATGGATTAAATAAAATTCGAAATTTTGTACAGGTTTCCAAGTTTGACATAAGTTCAACCATTAGGTTCCCAAATTCGAAAAAAAAAAATTTGGAGGATACATCTGCCGAAACGTTTTGAAAATAAAAACTAATATGAGAATAATTAAAATCATCAATCATCACCTAATCAAGAAATCACCTCCGTTTTATCTTCCAGATGGAATGGTATCGGAAGTTGCACAAATAAATTCTCAGACAACCGATGTTTATAAACGAAAATCAATGAAAAACTTACCATTTTATGATGTAAAAGTTTCTTTTCTACTACCATCCGTTCACTATCTCCATGATACCATCTGAAGCTATTCAATGGATCCTGAGAAAAAGATAAAAGAAAACGGATTATTTATTTATCAGACAGCAAGTATTCTTATTGTTGTGTTATGTTGGACTGTGGATGGCTCAGATTGATAACAGAGAAACGAGTACAAATATATTAATTTCAACTAGCGGAACCCGTGTAAATTACACGAAATGATGTGTTCAATACGGGTCCTAATGTAACAAAGCACCCTCTATTTGTTAGTAAGTTACGCTTGCTTTATTATGAGCCACCCCCTTCTGGATAAGAGTTAAATAATTGTTTGAAATAGTAACTCGTGTACGATGGACACTGCGCATATCTACTAAAAAAGGTTGATATGCCATCCGTTCAAAAAAAAAAAAAAAAAATAATATTTTTTAAGCAGTCAACGTAATTAAATAGACAATGCCATTAAAAACGCCAACATAAAAACAAAAAATAGTTTTAAGCAACACAAAACAGTAGTTTTTAACCAGGTAATAAAAAATGTATTATTTCTTCCCTTTCCCTCGAACTCTAGAATAAAAATCTTAGAGGCTGGTTGGGATTGAACTATAAACCAGTCGGGCCGAAGTAAAAAATACCACCTCGCTAACCATTGCGCAAGAGGGATACACATATAAATATTCCTAAACGCAGGCTACTTGAATGTTTTTAAAAATTTAGGAGCGGCACGCATGCGCAGAGCTTTTGCCGGAAGCGTGACACACGAACACACATGCTATCGTATTAATATATAGATTATATAGGGAAAGATAATATCAAAAAAGAATGACAAAGTCAATCCATAGAAAAATTTATTTAGCTTAATTAATAATGGAGATGGATGAGAACTCAGATGTGGAGAAAGTATATCTGGATGGCGAAGTTATTGAGGTTGTCGAGAATTTTTGTTATCTTGGTGATATCATTTGAGCACAGGGTGGAGCAGGTGCTGGTGTGATTGCAAGACTTAAGAGTGGATGGAGTAAGTTCAGGGAACTTCTGCCATTACTAACCAGCAGAGCATTAACACTGTGTACAAAGAGTCTATCAAGCATGTGTAGGCAGTGTGATGATGTATGGAAGTGAAATCTGGCCAGTGAGGGTTGAAAATATGCGTTGCACAGAGATAAATAATATGAGAATGATATGATGGATGTGTAATGTGAGTCTTAAAGACAGGCTTAGTTCTGATGACCTCAGAGGAAGATTAAATCTGGACAGTATAGGGAAATGTGTGCAGAAGAATAGACTTCGATGGTATAGCCATATTGAAAGAATGGATGAGATTTCTTGGGTTAGTAGATGTAGAACAGTTTAGGTAGCATGTTCAGTTCACAGGGGAAGGCCAAGGAAAACGTAGGAGGAAGTAATAAAAAATGGATCTGAGAGAAAGAGGGATAAATAAAGGCCTGGGAAGAGATATGCTACTTTAGAACTCAATTTCTTAAAGCTGTCTACCCTTGGTTGACAGTGGTAACACTCTGCTGGTTAGTAATGGCAAAAGTTCCTAATTCTTGCAATCACACTAGCACCTGCTCCACCCTGTGCTCCAATGATATCACCAAGGTAATTAAAACTTCTGGATAGCCTCAATAGCTTTGCCATCCAGATATACTTTGTCCACATCTGATTTTTCAATCGACTGATTCAGCTGTCAAGCAACTAGTAAGACAATTAAAGATGGCAGACAACAATGAGTGGACAAGCCACACTGCAATACTAATACACCATCCCCCACCTTTAAGTTAAACAAGGAGGGTATTATTTGGAGCATTACAGGTCGAATCTTAGAGATGTTTTTACAAGCCTTTCTGGCCGATGTGGCTTGGGGTGTGGCTCAGAAGTTCTGTCTGAATATGGCTTAGCATGTGTAAGCAGGGCTTATGCATCGTGCGCTCGTGTAAAACATGATAGGAGTGATGCAGGATCTCGAGATAGTACAAGCCCCCCATAAAACATTCACAGCAAGAATTCGTCTTTCCTTCCTCTCTCTCTGCACCAAAAACGAAACGGAACTTCCATGAACAAAGTTTCTTTCCTAGAACATTCCATCTCTGGAACAAGATACGAAAAGTATGCTTCCCAACCGCCTACAGCATGGTCGTCTTCAAATCTAATGTAAGCGAATACTTGTCGAGCAATCCTATTTGAAAAGTTATTTTTCCTGTCGTACGTTTAGATGCCAGTGTTTGTAGCAGAAAAATCTCAACGACGGTCGAAAACGCCCAAGAAACTCTTTTTAGTAGACACCGGAACAACACTCGCAAGGGACTCTGGATTAGTGCACACCGCCTTCTTCTCCAACGTCTTCTTCTTCCACGTCTTCTTCTTCCACGTCTTCTTCTTCCACGTCTTCTTCTTCCACGTCTTCTTCTTCTTTAAAAGCGTCGCCGTCGTCTTCCGTTGACTACGTTTTTCCTGCCCCATCTTGCCTCCAGCGACACGCTTTTATTTCAAACCGGACTCTCGTGTGCGTGAGAGAACACGAGATTTCACGTGATCACCTGGTAATATTAAGCCACCGACGCCATCTTGCCATTTTTTGGGCGGTCCAGCCCTGCAAAGCTCGCCCCGAGACCATTTGCCAGGTAATCCCCTGTTTTCGCAATTTCTTACACAATCGTCTGCCCATTGCACCCACTGTTTTGTGATGGCAATCATCGTCCAATCAACAATTCTTTTTAACCTTTTTCTTTCAGTGGCCCCCAGACCTTGATCAACGGTAAACCATCAGTACCAAAGAAAAAAGCATTTATAGCGTGTGAACTGTCTGTTTCGTCAATGAATACTACCATCAGCTAGGTATGACCATGGCTCTGTAGTAGTCTGTGTGACTATTCCAGGTTCTAACAACTTGGTTTTCACATTTGGGATATGGACGTGTTCATCAGCATGCAATAGTAGATTATAGTGACCATTTTGTTGGCTCTATCAGCCCTTTGTTTTGTCCTTGTCCCAGTGGATGTTCTTTTTTTTAATACTTTTTCCTTTTTATGGCAGTCTATAATAATTGAATTCAATGTATTTATTTTTTTCAAGAAAAGATTAATTTACTCTTCAAAGTACGTATATAATTCAAGTTTATAACAAATTCTATAAAATATTATATTTTAAGAAATGATGCTTAATTTCTTGAAAAAATTTAGTAATCCCAACAGTAAATAATTTTCAACTTTAAAATACCTATGGGTGCATGAATAACAAAGAAAACATATTTTCATATTGTAGGAGATTAGCATCCATCAAATGATTTTTGAAAAATAACCGCCCATAAGTGTAGACTTGACCAAAATACAATAATAGAACTCTGCTAAAATCAGGGGATGGGGGATAATTCCTCAACAATCGCATACCAAGATGTACTAATCTGATTCAATTTTCATATAAACCGATCCTATTAGATAATGGGGGAAAACTCTAATTAAACTTCTAATTTCATTCTTTAGAAAACAAAATCACCCCCCCCCCCCCTCCCTCCAAAAATTTACAAACCATAAAAGCAACTACGTTTAGCGACTTATATAATATGTGATAGGAGATGCATTTATTTTATAATATCTTAGGCCAAGGGGTTTGAAATAAAAATACTCTAGTATAAATTATTTTGTTATTATTTGAGATAGAATTAAAAATAAAAACAACAAAATTTTTTTTAGTAAGTCCCAATTTTATAGGTTATATTAAAGTCAATATTATCCTATTGTGTAAAGAAACTAATAATGACAAATAGGGGAATATTTTGTCTATTCAATACCAATTAGTCCAATAAGTCTAGACAAATCAAATTTAATATACCTATTTTAGAAATAAATTCTGACCGCAGTTCTACAGATTAGTAAATTTTATAGAGTAACATTTTAATTTGTTTGAAGTTGACTTTCTATAACTTTATATATATATATATATATATATATATATATATATATATATATATATATATATATATATACACATTTACTTCAGTGTAAGTTCTTTGAAATCAAAAGACCCCTTCCTGGGGCTAACATTTGATCTCTATATAAGATACATAGATATCTGAGTGTTCCATTTAAGTTCTCCTTTACCTCTTAAACATTGAGTTAGTAAAGAAGTGAAGAACATTAATTTTCCTCTCCCCAATTGACCAGTTAACTATGTTATTGTATATTTTTCTTGTGGTCTCTTGGTCTTACCGGATTCCCAAATTAGAATTCATCTGGTTTGGTGGAGTATCCAGCTTAGTACTGTTACTAGATGCAACATCACTTGCAGAAGGTGCACCATTCCTCGTATGAGCCAGTGTATAGCCGTGTCGAGGAGATCTTATTTGGACTTCGAATACCATGTTATTTTGAATATTTGGTCAGGGTTTTTACTTGTAGGGAAAAGTACCTTCATGCCAGGTTGTCCTGCCAAACCTCTGTAGACCTTAGACACTCGAAGATAGTGTCTAGTAGGCATTCAATGTGTGTGTGTGTGTTGAATATATTCAACACCCTTGCAAGTCAGCTAGTATATATATAATATATATTATATAATTATATAAATGAAATATGAAACTAAAAGTATACTTTTAGAGAATAAAACCTATAGTGAAATGGTTTAAGCTCAATATACAAGATAGAGCAATTATAAGGATAAATGAAAGAAGAGAGATAAAGATGTATGAATGACAAATCTATTTCAACTTTGATTGTTCAATGCAAGGTGTACTCGGTAAAAACATGTTTATTTTTCTTTCCTTAAGCCAAGGCTTTTCAAAGATTAATATCTTATTATCAGAGGAATTACACAGATGGATAACTTGGCAGTGGAAAAGCCAAAATTCAAAATTTGAAAAAATATAAAGTAATGGAGAGTAAGAGTATGCATGTAGAAAAATATGGAGTCTGTCCAGTTTGTGAATGTCCGTTGATAAGGTGTCTGGTGAAAGGAGATTTAAAGATGGAAAAAAGGGGTTTCATGAAGGCAGCGTTGAAAATGTTCAAAATAGATTACATCCAATAGAAAGATGTTTAGTTCAATTGTAGATGGAATGCACTTATTCGGATGTAATTTTGAGAATTAGGGCCATTTTAAAATACTTCTGTGGACCGAGAATGAAAGTAGTTTTTCAGAAGTTGAGTTTGAAATGTGTATTTTTTCAAATTTTGAATTTTGGCTTTTCCACTGCCAATCTATCCATCTATGTAATTCTTCTGATGATAAGAATTTAATATTTGAAAAGCCTTGGCTTAAGGAAAGAAAAATAAACATGTTTTTATCGAGTACACCTTGCATTGAACAATTAAAGTTGAAATAGATTTGTCATTCGTACATCTTTATAATAATAATAATAATAATAATAACAATAAACCATAGTATTAAAATAAATATTAGGTAAACCTGGCAAATAAAGAGCACCTATGAACTAAAACAATGGATGAACACTATTGAAACCATTGAATGATCTCCCAATCAACATCTTTCCAAATCTTGTGAAGTCACAACTATTGCCGAGAACAGTTCCCAATTCAAGAGGAGATAACTCCAAAGAAAGAAAAATTACTACTTCAATTATTCAAACAGTTACAATATTACAACTTAGTTTAACTATATAGAAATGCAAGTGTGGAGGTGACAAGTGAAAAGAGGTGATTATTTGAACCTACCCCTAACCCTGGATGTCTAAAGGTGCTGCTCATTGGTTGAAGGGTGTTACAGCATGTCAACTCTTCTTACGACATTGTATGCAGAAACAGCATACATGTTTATGTACCTCCTCTGCAGGAGGTTATACACAAGGTCAGGTGAGTTTTGAAAAGCCAGCGCTCTAGGTAAAGTGCACTCTAGCCTACAAAAAATGCCTTAGCAGCCATGTCCGCATTCCCCAGTAGAGACGCTTCAGGTGATAAGCAGTAAACTAACCCCTTCTCAGAGAGAAGGTAAATCCTGGGAGGACTGAGCAGAACCCTACCTTAGTCCGACAGCAATAAGGCTACTGTCAGACTGATTGTCAAGGACGTATACCTGACTGGTACAAACAACACCTACTCAAGCTGTGCCAGAAACAATACGTATGTTTTGTATATAAATTGTGGATTAATTTGTTTTGAAGGCATATATTTTGTAAGTAGTCTGTACATGATAGTTTCTACAAGAACCTGACGGGTTCTTACACTCCAGGTTAGAGTAGACTTGTGAGTAATGACCAGAAAGAGGCGTTTCCAAATTGGGGTCCTTACTACCAGATAAAAGTGGCTGGTCATTCCACTCATACTCGCATTTTTTTGTGTTCATTTATACATAAATAACACTAAACAATCAAACATTTTGAAAATTCCGCAAAATTCAGAAGGTGCAGGCCAAAAATAGCAGTTAGGGCTCCACGGGACGCAAAATCCATCATTTTTCGGTGAAAAAGTGGTTTCATGCGACATTGCAGGTCCTAAAACATCCTCAAAAGCTATGAATGGATATAGATGGTTGAATCTGATATAGTACTTTAATTTAGGACAATTTTCAGGCTATGAAAGGTTTTCATGAATGTAAAATAGCCCCAAAACTAGTGGTCTGCACATTCTGAATTTTACAAAATTTTCAAAATGTTTGATTGTTTAGTGTTATTTATGTATAAATGAACACAAATAATACTACTAGCATGAATCTGAAATTTTCACCCATTACATCCCACCCCTATTTATAAATATTTTATACATTCACAAAATAACATTTGAAATGAAGACATTTGGATAAACATTGGAACGAGTTATAAGAAATTTACTTACTTCCTTTTCTTTTGGTGTGTCTATTCGTGGTCGATTTAATAGAGAAGCTGACAAAAGAATAAAAAAAATTCAGTGAAAAGTAAAATTGGGTTCAAATAATCAGTTATCGTTAATAGGGTAATTGCCATCTAATGTAATCTTATCAATCGATTAAAGTCTGTAGTGTGTGATAATAATGGAAATAGTCTGTAGTGTGTGATAATAATGGAAATAGTCTGTAGTGTGTGATAAAAATGGAAATAGTCTGTAGTGTGTGATAATAATGGAAATAGTCTGTAGTGTGTGATAATAATAGAAATAGTCTGTAGTGTTTGATTATAATGCAACTAGTCTGTAGTGTGTGATAATAATGGAAATAGTCTGTAGCATGTGATAATGAAAATAGCCTGTAGCATGTGATAATGGAAATAGTCTGTAGTGTGTGATAATAATGGAAATAGTCTGTAGTGTGTGATAATAATGCAACTAGTCTGTAATGTTTGAAAATAATGGAAATAGTCTGTAGTGTGTGATAATAATGGAAAGAGTCTGTAATGTTTGAAAATAATGGAAATAGTCTGTAGTGTGTGAGAATAATGGAAATAGTCTGTAGTGTGTGATAATAATGGAAATAGTCTGTAGTGTGTTATAATAATGCAACTAGTCTGTAGTGTGTGATAATAATGGAAATAGTCTGTAGTGTGTGATAATAATAGAAATAGTCTGTAGTGTGTGATAAAAATGCCAATAGTCTGAAGTGTGTGATAATCATGGGAATAGTCTGTAGCATGTGATAATAATGGAAATAGTCTGTAGTGCGTGATAATAATGGAAATAGTCTGCAGTGTGTGATAATAATGGAAATAGTCTGTAGTGTGTGATAATAATGGTAATAGTCTGTAGTGTGTGATAATAATGCAACTAGTCTGTAGTGTGTGATAATAATGGAAATAGTCTGTAGCATGTGATAATAATCGAAATAGTCTGTAGCATGTGATAATAATGGAAATAGTCTTTAATGTGTGCTAATAATGGAAATTATCTGTAATTTTTTATCATAATCGAAATAGTCTGTAGCATGTGATAATAATGGAAATAGTCTGCAGTGTGTGATAATAATGGAAATAGTCTGTAGCGTGTGATAAAAATGGAAATAGTCTGTAGTGTGTGATAATAATGGAAATTGTCTGTAGTGTGTGAAAATAATGTAAATAGTCGATAGTGTGTGATAATAATGGAAATAGTCTGTAGTGTTTGATAATAATGCAACTAGTCTGTAGTGCGTGATAATAATGGAAATAGTCTGTAGCATGTGATAATGGAAATAGCCTGTAGCATGTGATAATGGAAATAGTCTATAGTGTGTGATAATAATGGAAATAGTCTGTAATGTTTGATAATAATGGAAACCGTCTGTAGTGTGTGATGATAATGGAAATAGTCTGTAGTGTGTGATAATAATGCAACTAGTCTGTAGTGTGTGATAATAATGGAAATAATCTGTTGTGTGTGATGATAATGCAACTAGTCTGTAGTGTGTGATGATAATGGAAATAGTCTGTAGTGTGTGATAATAATGGAAATAGTCTGTAGTGTGTGACAATAATGGAAATAGTCTGTAGTGTTTGATAATAATGCAACTAGTCTGTAGTGTGTGATAATTATGGAAATAGTCTGTAGCATGTGATAATGGAAATAGCCTGTAGCATGTGATAATGGAAATAGTCTATAGTGTGTGATAATAATGGAAATAGTCTGTAATGTTTGATAATAATGGAAACAGTCTGTAGTGTGTGATGATAATGGAAATAGTCTGTAGTGTTTGATAATAATGGAAATAGTCTGTAGTGTTTGATAATAATGCAACTAGTCTGTAGTGTGTGATAATAATGGAAATAGTCTGTAGTGTGTGATAATAATGGAAATAGTCTGTAGTGTTTGATAATAATGCAACTAGTCTGTAGTGTGTGACAATAATGGAAATAGTCTGTAGCATGTGATAATGGAAATAGCCTGTAGCATGTGATAATGGAAATCGTCTATAGTGTGTGATAATAATGGAAATAGTCTGTAATGTTTGATAATAATGGAAACAGTCTGTAGTGTGTGATGATAATGGAAATAGTCTGTAGTCTGTGATAATAATGCAACTAGTCTGTAGAGTGTGATAATAATGGAAATAGTCTGTAGTGTGTGATAATAATGCAACTAGTCTGTAGTGTGTGATAATAATGGAAATAGTCTGTAGCATGTGATAATAATGGAAATAGTCTGTAGTGTGTGATGATAATGAAAATAGTCTGTAGTGTGTGATAATAATGCAACTAGTCTGTAGTGTGTGATAATAATAGAAATAGTCTGTAGTGTGTGATAATAATAGAAATAGTCTGTAGCATGTGATAATAATGGAAATTATCTGTAGCATGTGATTATAATGGAAATAGTCTGTAGTGTGTAATAATAATGGAAATAGTCTGTAGCATGTGATAATAATGGAAATAGTCTGTAGCATGTGATAATAATGGAAATAGTCTGTAGCATGTGATAATAATGGAAATAGTTTGTAGTGTGTGATAATAATGGAAATAGTCTGTAGCATGTGATAATAATGCAACTAGTCTGTAGTGTGTGATAATAATGGAAATAGTCTGTAGCATGTGATAATAATGGAAATAGTCTGTAGCATGTGATAATAATGGAAATAGTCTGTAGCAGGACCGATGGGACAGTTATAAAAGTGGGGCGGGGCTCTCCTAAAAAGTGGGGGGGGGGCGGTTAAACACATGCATATATAACTTCTTTATTGATGACCATAAAGTGTGGGGGGGGGGCAAGTCAAAAAGTGTGTGTGTGTGTGGGGGGGGGGGCTTGAGCCCCCCAGGTGCCTCCGTCCATGGTGTGTGATAATAATGGAAATAGTCTGTAGTGTGTGATAAAAATGGAAATAGTCTGTAGCGTGTGATAATAATGGAAATAGTCTGTAGTGTGTGATAATAATGGAAATAGTCTGTAGTGTGTGATAATAATGGAAATAGTCTGTAGTGTGTGATAAAAATGGAAATAGTCTGTAGTGTGTGATAAAAATGGAAATAGTCTGTAGTGTGTGATAAAAATGCAAATAGTCTGTAGCGTGTGATAATAATGCAAATAGTCTGTAGTTTTCAAAGAATCTGTACATTGTTGTCATTATGTTAAAAGACTCTAGTGTGTGGTCATAATGTGTAAAGTGTCTATTATATGGTGATAATGTCAAAGACTGTAAAAGAATCTATATTGTATGTTGATAGCTTGCAAAGACTCTGTAGCATGTGTTAATAATGTACAAAGTCCCCATTGTTTGATGATAATGAGCAAAGAGTCTGTACAGTTTGGTGATGATGTGCAAAGAGTCTGTTGTGTATGATGATAATGTGCAAAGCAAAGTATAAGTTAAGATTCATATGACTAGAGCTCAAATGTGCAAACTCATGTAACAAACAACAGAAAATCTGCATATTATTTTCTTTCATCTTTTTTTAAAAAAAGAGATACTGTCTATGTTCTAGGACTCAAAAATATCACCTGCCATTGTCCCATTCAGAATGCCACATTTTGGGGGAGCTGGATATCCCCTACATTAAAAACCAACCTTGTGTCTAACTTTATCCCAGTGCAAAGTCAATTAAATAGAGACTGTTGCAATGAGCATTTTGGATCCTCCAGTTGAAACCAAAGAGCCATGTTTTTTTCCCATACCATAAAGCTCCAAGTAACAGCAATTTCATCATTTGTCATATAGTTTGGATGACCGTTGGGACACCAAAGATGACCTCGCAACCAATTTACTCCATCCCTCTCGATTTTCTGTCTTCTTGAGTGTATTACTCAACACCATCCCTGTCCACTCTCGAATGTTATCCTCCCACCTATTTCTTTGTTTGCTCCTCCTTCTTCCTCCTTGCAGGATTGTCTTTGCAAGATCCTGTGACATGCGTGTACCACTTCATTTTCCTCTTCTTCACAGTGGTCAGTAGATTTTCATATGGCCAAACTACTTGTCTGTTCTTCACTTTCTCATTTGTAATGTGGTCTTTGTATGAGATTTTGAGGATCTTTCAGAAGCATCTCATCTCTGTGGTCTGTATTCTTCCCTCTAGGTCCGCAATTATGCAATTATCCAACATTAGTGCCTAAATGACTGATACAATATCCGATTCCATACTCTGTGGTAGTTTCATTAGAATAATCAGGCACTGGCTATATATATATACAAATGTTACTTTGCATGCATAAAAGCTATATAATAAAAACATCAAATTTAGTATATATATTTATCTTATATACTTTTCTTGTAGAGGATACAAGTATCCATCTTTTTCATAAGCATTAAAAACAAATGATAATGATGATGGGAGAAATGGATTTTCAAAGCAGGTTAGATGTGAAAAGGTGAATATTTTTATATTATGAACAGTAGATTTATTACTTAGTTTCAAACAAATTACTAAATTTTTGGGCTCGTCTTCACTTGATTTTCTTTACATTTAACTGCAATAATTTAAAAATTAAATTAAATTTGACTTCTATTTCAGTTTACAAATATACACAGCAAATATTGTATTGTAATTGCTTTAATAATAAAATATACAGCTTACAACATAGTCGTCTTCAAATCCAATGTTAGCAAATACTTGTCATAAACCCTCCCATAAGTAATCAAACTTAGTTCATACGATTGATCAATTTTAGTACTTCCATAATGTTCTTCATCTTTCGTCTGACAATCATTCTATCTCATTAACATTTCTCATCAAGTGGCTCTTGGCCTTGATAAGTAGTGATATGTGTTTATTTTATAACCTCGTAATTTAGGTTATAATAAATAATAACTTGTAAATAAAATGGATGAACTATCAAGATAAACGTTTAACAAATTTATTAAAACTGAACACAGAATGAATTAATGAATTAATTTGCCGCTGTACGCGATTGACATATTAACAGTCCGAAGCCATGATCTGTGTTTACTTTCTCTCTGGGCAGAAGATCATTTCCAAGGGCGATAACTGTTAACTCTCGAAATGGTTCAAAGGAGATAATTTGTTTTCGTTAGTTGTCCTAACAGTTTCCAAAAGATATTTGTATTTTTTTGTCAGCCTTTTGAACTTTGAGATCAATTTATCAACAATCATTATTAAAGCAAGGAATATAGACGTTTGTGACATTTTTGGGGGGTGGAATGAAATTGAAAAGTGTAAAAACGAGAGAAAAAACAAAATATATGAATATACTAAACCGGCTTTCGTCCACACTCATCAGAGTAAATACGTGGAAATAATTCAAGCATTACGACTAAAAACTTTTAAAAAGTAGCATGAAGACCAGTGACAAGTTCAGGAAAAAAAAAAATGGGGGTGGGTCACAAGTGGATCACATTCAGTCCTAGAAGCCACTCCTTTTGTTTACAAAGGGAGGGTTCGAATGACTTAATATATATAGCTTTCAGGACTTTAAAGTGGAATAAGTAATGTGATCTACTTATGACAGAAAACCAGTCACTAGTGTAAGTTGACGCACATTCGGCGCTATTTATAAGATGGTCAGCAATAGCTGACCCAGATGTGTTGACTAAATTATTTAAATTATTTAGTCGGCCCTGGCATATTGCAGGAGGGATTTGTTGTTTTATTCTGGATTCAAACCTTTGCACTGTACTTCCCACGTATACAGCATCGCACCAACATTTAAATTGTCTATATTCCTGGCTTTAACAATCATTATTGGTATACTTCAGCACATTAGACAACAGTGACGTGGTTAAGTGGATAACGATATTGACTGACGACCTGGCTTTGCCAAGTTCGAATCCAGTCGTTTCCATAGTACCGCTTACACTTAGAGATGTTGGCAATCATTACGTAGGTCCTCCTGCAAGAATGCCGACAACAGAATCAAGCCGGTCAACAAACCTGTACCATGTTGTATTAATACGAATTTACGTTTTTTTTTAAAGTATGTCAGAGATATATTTAATATTTATTAATGGTTAAAAGCCATTGTAATTTTGTCTATTTTATAAACTTTTTGGTCGCCACTTATCAAGGCCAAAAGCCACTCGAGGATAAGCATTACTGGGATGGAACGATTGTCAGCCGAAATTGATCAATGCAATGAACTAAATTTGATTATTTATCAGAAGATTCATAACAAGTACCTGTTGATATTGGATTTGAAGACAACTATATTGTAGTCATCAGGGAAGCAGTCCCATGGTAATGTAAGGAAGGCCCTTGCAAAGAAGCTCTGTCCATGAAAATTCCTCCTGATGCTAGAAAGAAGGGAAAGTCTTTGTCTGTTGTGATAGACGAGTTCTTAATGTGAACGTCTTACGGGAAGGAACCAGAGATTGAGGTTCAGTCAAGCACCTTCCATGAAAATAACGATAGAGTAGAGAGAGACTAGCAACGCCTCTTCTGTAAGAAAGGAGCTGTAAGGAACAGATGAGATAATCCCCCACTAGATTGCGAAGTCGATTTTGAACTCTGTCTAGGCAACGGAGAGTGCTCTGAGCAGCACCTCCCCAGATGTGGCAGCAGTACTCCATCTTAGGACGTATCTGATGCTTATATAGGGAGAGGATTGCATCTGGAGTCATGTACTTTTTAGAGCGATAGAATGATCCAAGCAGTTTTCTAGCGACCTTAGGAACAGATTAGATGCAAGTCTTCTATTTGTGATCTGGAGTAAAAGTTAACTGACATGAAACACTTCGATGGTGACTCAGCATTACAAGCTTAACAAAAAAAATAATTACTAATTGAGATTTAGTATATGTCCGTCTGAAACCGAAACTATACTATTACTTCTATTAACGCATAATGTGTACTATCTTTTAATGCTCAATTCACTTTACTATACTATTTCAGACCAATGTATTATCTTTCAACTGAGAGGCTGTATCCACAAAACAGACATACCAGTGTGGATGACCAAAGGAAGAACAACGCTTATACAAAAAGATGCCAAAAAAGGAACGACCCCAAGCAACTACAGACCAATAACCTGTTTACCAACAATGTGAAAAATCCTGACGATACAACTGAGAGAACAAATCTACCAGTCTCTAAACAAACGTGGACTACTCCCCGAGGAACAAAAAGGATACCATAAAGGGAAAAAAAGGACGCATGACCTCCTATACATCGATCAAAAGATCCTGAAGGAGGTAAACAACAGAAAAAAAAACATATCCATGGCATGAATTGACTACAAAAAAGCTTACGATAGAATCCCTCCAGCATGGATAACTGAATGTTTGAAAATATACAAAATACCTAAAAGGATGATTAATCTTATTAAGAAAGCAATGGGAACATGGAGACTGGAACTGACAGCCGGAGGACAACACCTGACTGAGATAAAGATACAGAGAGGCATCTTCCAAGGAGACTCCCTATCACCACTACTGTTTATAATAGCTATGATGCCACTTAACTACATACTCAGAAAATGTGATGCCGGATACAAGTTTACAGACACAGAACTAAGAGTAAACCACCTGATGTACATGGATAACCTGAAACTATTTGCAAAAAGCAAAAAGGAACTGGAAAAGCTGATAAATATGACCAGAATCTTCAGCCAGGACATCCAAATGGAATTCGGAATGGAAAAGTGTGCACTACTAGAAATAAAAAAAAAGGAAAACTGGAGACAACAGAGGGCATGGAACTCCCCAACCAAGAGGAAATGAGGGCGCTAGGCGAACAGGATAGCTATAAATATCTTGAAGTTCTGGAAGCAGACACCATCAAATCTACAGAAATGAAAGAGAAGATTGGAAAAGAATATTTACGAAGAACAAGAAAACTCCGAGAAACGAAATTATATAGCAGGAATCTAGTAACAGGAATAAACACCCCGACAGTAGCACTAATAAGATACTCTGGACCATTCATAGGCTGGACCAAAGAGGAACTCAGGCACCTTGATCAGAGGACTAGAAAATTAATGACCATGCACAACACACTACATCCAAAAGACGATACAGACAGACTCTACATGAAAAGAAACGAAGGGGGAAGAGGACTGGTAAGTATAGAAGATTGTGTGGAAGACTCAAAAAAAGAGCTGGAGAAATACATAACTCAACACATGAAAATCTTTATCACTGCAGCAAGAGACACCGTTCCAACGAACAACTCGGGAAGCACCAAAACCAGAAAGAAAAAAAAAGTGGGAAGAAAAACAACCACATGGACGCTTCAGAAGACTGATAAGAGAAAAAACCAACGAAAATAGCTGGGCATGGCTAAGAAAAGGACACTTGAACAGAGAAACAGAATCTTTACTGATGGCTGCACAGAACAATGCAATTAGGACAAACTACATTAAAGCTAAAATAGATAAAACCCAAGAAAACAGTAAATGCAGACTGTGTGGACAAAGAGACGAAACAGTAAATCATATAATAAGTGAATGTAGCAAACTAGCCCAAAAAGAATACAAGAACAGACTTGACTATGTGGAGAAAACAGTACACCGGGAACTGTGCAAACAATTGAATTTCGAATACGCAGACAAATAGTACAAACATAAACTAGAAACAGTACTGGAAAACGAAAAACACAAAATCATATGGGATATAGATATACAAACAGACAAACTCATACAAGCAAGGATACCAGATGTTATAATAATCAACAAGAAGGAAAAATCTTGCAAAATCGTAGACTTCGCCGTTCCAGCAGACCACAGAGTGAAAATCAAAGAAACGGAAAAACAAAGCAAATACACAGAACTAGCCAGAGAATTGAAAGGAATATGGAGCATGAAGAAAGTCAGTATAATACTAATAATCGTAGGAGCACTAGGAACAATCCCTAAAAACCTGGAAAAAAGACTGGGAGAAATTGGAATCAAAGGGATCATTGGAACTATACAAAGGACGGCAATGATCAAAACAGCTACAATCTTAAGAAAAATCATTGAATGCGGAAACCAACCCGCATAAGCTACGAAGGGTCACACGGAATCTACTACAGGAAGAAAACAAAACCACAGAAAGAACACATCACAAACAAAGAAACAGAAAATGCAAGAAACATCACTTTATAAGCTCCCCCCAGTAAATTACACCGGTCTCAACTGACACGACACAAAAATGAACCAATGAACAGAAATAGCAAGAAACACCATCAGCTCCCCGCCCCCCCAAAATAATAATACTAAAAATACAATTAAAAATTTTTTTTTTTTAACTATTTAAAAAAAAAAGAAAAAGAAAAAAAAAATGGTACCAGCCTAGGCTGACACCACACAAAATATTTGCATAGGGTCAAGGAGGATGAGAAGACCGAGGAGGGATCGCACAAACCAGACCTCCACTGGAAGTGTAGAGATGCTGGGACCTTAGGGAGGCTTATTGCCACCCAAATCCCAGAGAAGACCAATGGTCCTTACCAGCGAGAAATCAATGGTAAACGGCTGTTGTGATACTGCAAGTTTATTTACGGTGGCTATCGAAAAGAGGTGGAGAATGCTGGAAATCTGGGGAGACTTGTTGTCACTCAGACTCCAGGGAATACCACCGGTTGTCGGTGAGAAATCACTGATGAGCTGTGTGAGAACTCCTAGTGAGTACATAATAATAATAGATATGAATAACATTTTTGACATTATTTTAATCACAAATTTTAAAAACTACTTACTATGTGACATTGTTTTTTTCTGTGGACGTGTTGGATCAGTGGCTGTCATCGAAGGAATGGCTGGCATTTTACGAGGAGGCAGCGTAGAAGGTAGGCTTGATTTACGATCTGCAGAGAAAAACAAAAATCAATGCAAATATAATTCTTCATGCATAAACAGGGGCAATAGTGAAAAGAATTATTATCATTTTTTTTATCTGGCTTAAAGATTTTCTTTGGATAATTACCCCTCATTTGAGTAGCTGAGGATGCAAGGGGACGCGATTCTGACGTAAAACATCATCAATGGGAATTTAAATCTACTTTTCGAGGAGTTTTTCATCTCATCACCAAATCGTGGTCTCCAGATGTACCACAGGCGCTTTTGTCTCATCAGAAGGAAGACAGCATTCTCTGTCTGTGTTTCTGCTCTATACAACAGCCTACCGGAGGGTGTGCTAACGATGTCGACCATATCCAGGTTTATAGTCGCCTTTGACAAACATTCAGACGGTATATAGACATACACATTTTCTAACTGTCCTTTGACACAGCTTGTTGCACTTTCCTATTTTTTGCCAAAAAATTTGATTTGATTTGATAACAGTATATGACCCTGAGTTGATTACGCTAAAAACAATACTCTAATATTATTTGGTTAGAGGTAGACTAAATTAGTATGTCCTTACTGGTAATTGTTCGAAAAGCAACACTGAAAATAGGTCAAACAGTCGGTTACTGGTTACTTTTCCTTATTTTCTTTTCTTTCTATTAGATTGAAGCAGTTGCAAAAGTTTGCACATGAATGAGAAAGTGAGAGAGAGAGAGAGAGAGAGAGAGAGAGAGAGAGAGAGAGGCAGGGGGCAGTGGGAGAGATATGTTTTCAAAAAGAGAGAGAGAGAGGGGTGGGCAGTGGGAGAGATATGTTTTCAAAGAGAGAGAGAGAGAGAGAGAGAGAGGGGGGGGGCAGTGGGAGAGATATGTTTTCAAAGAGAGAGAGAGAGAGAGAGAGAGGGGGGGCAGTGGGAGAGATATGTTTTCAAAGAGAGAGAGAGAGAGAGAGAGGGGGGGGGCAGTGGGAGAGATGTTTTCAAAAAGAGAGAGAGAGAGGGGGGGCAGTGGGAGAGATATGTTTTCAAAGAGAGAGAGAGAGAGAGAGAGAGAGGGGGGGGCAGTGGGAGAGATATGTTTTCAAAGAGAGAGAGAGAGAGAGAGAGAGAGGGGGGGGGCAGTGGGAGAGATATGTTTTCAAAAAAAGAGAGAAAGAGATGTTTTCAAAAGAAGATTTTACATACACTATTTTTTTAACTCTTCCAGTTTCTTATCCAGGACACCGGGCAATGCCGGGTAGCCTTGCCAGTGTCTTATAATTAAATCCAATTTTTATGTTTATATATAAAAAAAAATTGCTTCTCATTTTCTCTCCCTTCATTTTACATGATATTTTCTCCCTCTCTCTAACCCCGTATATATTCCTATTTACCTACCCACTATTTTGATGTTATTCATATGATAATACATTTTCTCCAAATTAACATTTTCTAGGCTTTTACATATCTGAAAAAGGTCTAAATTTCACTGAAACATTATACAAATTGAATAAAGCCTATTTCAGACATATAAATTTTCAGTAACTATTTATATTATATCATCATCATATTCGGTTTAACGTTTGTTTTACACACTGACATGTGTTGGACGGCTTTTAGAAATTGACTTCCAAAGTAACCTATCTTTAGAAGTCACTGCCTTAATTGAGGCAAGATTTTTACAGGCCGGATGCCCTTCCTGACGCCAATCTAGTGCAGTGATGAGGACCAGTATCAAAGAGGAAATAGTATTGCGGTGTCTTCGTCTGCGTTGGACGACCTTATTTTATTGCATTTAAAACTTGAAAATGGAGATAGACTTCCATAAACATACATATTCTGAAACTAGTAGTTGGATAAGTATATTATATTTTGATCAAACAAAGAGAGTACATTTCCGTGGGGGTATGTGCTTGCACTTGATATACATAAAAAGGAGATGCAACATTTTACTTTATAAATTTAAAAAACAATAGAAATGCTACTCAAAGGGTCATGAAACTTGAATAGAAAATTATTTCTGGGTTTAAAATTCTTAGGAAATCGTCATGTATCAAAAGATTTCAGATTTCTTTGCAAATAAAATTTATTCTGTCCGGAATATATTTTTTCTTTTCATCAACAAATGTAAATTACAGATGGAAGCCATTGTTTCCATCAGCAGCAAATTTAGCTAATAATAGTAATTAGTAATACTTATACGTATACGACAAGGCTGCAGCAAAGAAGGTGGGCTCCCTCTACTGTGCTAGTAAACTCCTCACACCTGACATTATCCTGTATCTCTACAAAGCCACCACCCGTCCATGCATGGAGTATTGCTGCCACATCTGTAACTATAACTTATTAAGTACTATACACGGCACGGTTTCATAACTATTGCATTAACGAAAACAAAAGTAACAACAAACTTACAGTTTTGTTACAAAAAGCATTCTTATCAATCGATTTGAAATAAAAAGATTTTTCATTGAGTTGGAATATTTTTATATGAAACATAAAGATGTTATATTTAATATTCCTGAGCAAAGCCAAATAAGAACAGCATTAACCCTCTTCTTTTTATATGTTTTTTTTTTTTAAAGAATTTGACTTCAATCGGATATTTCTATTCATTTTCTTTCCATCTTTATTATTAACTATCTTTATTTTTAAAATGACCAGTTGATTGTAGTCAACAGTGTACAAATTAAAGTTGTAACCACATGGATCATTTCCTTATTTCGCAGCAATATTTCTTTGTTTTTAACCAAATGGTGTCGATCTTAAATCCGTCCACTATTAAAATGTAACACATTTATGAAACACAATGTAAACTTATGAAATAATATAATTACAGAATGCACCTAACGTGTACAGACTATGAATATATTCATTGTTTTTAATCCTTTTCTTTTGTCATTTAAATAGGTATTTAAATAACTTCATTGTTAACATGCTAATTTTCTTTTTTTAAATGTTACTTCAGTTAGTTTGAAGAGATCAAGGGGCTGCCTCCTGAGAAGGAAGGTCGCTTTCTCAATCAGGATCTCTGGACCCTGGAATAAACTTTCAAGAAAGGTAATAAATGCGCCAACAGCACATCAATTCAACGTGAATTTGTACAGGTGCTGGGCTACTGTATCCTCTTCTGTGTTAATTTCTACCACCCTTTTCCCACATGGCAACTGAAACATGCTTGGTTTATTTTTTGCAAAATTAATTGAATTGAATTGTTTTATTTTTTTTGCCAAATTAAATGAATTGAATTAAATTAGAATTGGAGCTAACACTTGATTTCCTTATGATTTAAATTTATATCTGAGGGCTCTTTTAAGGATAGACGTTGTACCTTTTAGGACTGCTACTTGTATTTCGCTACAGCTTGGTTTTCCAGGGATTGTGCCTAATTATTTTTAAAGATTTTAAAAATTAGACTAGTTGCTTCTACCCCAACCAGTATAGTGTTTATTTCTTTCAGAGACCATGTTGTTTTTAAGTCATTCTCTTCGTTATCTTTTCCTGTTTGGCTCTAGTGTGCAGCCAATAGTGTACAGTTAACATCATTCCATCATTAACTTGTAACCGGTAAATGAACAGAAATTTTTGGAAGCGTATTTAGAAAAGTAAAAATAGTAAATAGTCCCGGATGGTACAACTAGCTCACCAGTGTTAATCAGGTTAAGAATTATCTTATATATATATAAAACTCAATGTCTATGTGTATGTGTGTGATGTTTGTGTGTTCTCTACAGGAAAAAAACGGTTAAAGAATCTACATAAAATCTAAAAGTGTATTCTTATGTAAAATTTACCGGGGAAAACAATAGACAATGTAAGTATTCCCAAATCTCTAAGTACACTTATAAGGGGGCTATGAGGGCATAACTCCCTTAAAACTTCAAATATATTCTATTTTTATGAAATTTAAATCATATGTATAAAATTTGATGATTTTGTGGGGAGGACAATACAAGTGGTCCCAAATCCATAAGTGGGTATTTATCTACCTCCCACAAAGTAAAAAGTGATACAAGGTCGGAAAATGGGATTTGATAAGTCAACACCCTAGAGGAAGAGCACCTGTGACCGTCAAAAAATGCCTAGGCAGCCCCGTCGACATTCCCCGGTAGGGGCGCCTCAGGTGATTCCAAATCTATAAGTGCCCTCCTAACCTAAGGGAGTTATGGAGGCTGAACCTTCTTTAAAACTTCAAATTATCCTATTTCAATGAAATTTATATCATATATATAAAATTCTCCGGGGAAAACATTATAAGTGGTCCTGAATCTCTATGCTACCCTTTATGTGCCGAATATCTATGTGCTTCCATCTCTAAGTGACCCATGGGGACATACCTGCCGTAAAACTTCAAATACATATATCCGATTTTAATGAAATTTAAACATATGTATAAGACACTCTAATTCAGTAAGTTTTCCAACATTTCAGCTTTTTCTGACTATATTAGGGGGTGAAACGGTAAGAGGGAGAACAGTTAAAACAAAGAAAGTAATATGGTGTTATGAGCATAGTAGTAGTGATCCTTATTCAATCCCGAGCAACGTCGGGTTTTGCTGCTAGTTCTTCATAAAATTTAGTAAAATTTAGAATACCATGTTTAACAGCATAATTTTAGCATCTGCATTTTCTTAAACCAATTTTAAAAGTCTCATTCACTGTTCACCTGCGTTTGTCATTCCTTCTTTGCCGTTGCCATATTTTTTGTCCGTGTCTCTTTCTTAGTTGTAAGACCTATCAATCAGCGACTGAAAGAAGCAACAGAAAATAAACTGCCCTTTTCAGGGAAACTTTCCACAAACTAGAAAAATGTGAACAAACTGTCCTTTTCAGGGCAACTTTTTCTACAAACTACAATGCGTTTAACAATCACTCTTTGCTGCTGCCTGTTTCGTAAGATGCCCTCCTTATTCCTGCCTGCTTCTCCAGCTCCTGCCTATCTCCTGCATCAGCCGACGTCCTCCTGTTCTTGCTGACATCCTCCTGCATCTCCTTCACCTGCCTACGTCCCTTTCGGTGCAATCAAACGGCCTTTACTCTTTCCTTTTGGCTAAGATCAAAGTGTAGTATCTGTTCCGATGGATACTGCACCCCATAGACTGGTATTGTCTTGGCCTTCGGGGCTTGATTTACGCCTGTCTATGGGTCTGTCCTATGCAGTTCTAGGAGGTCCACCCTCCCAGGCTTCGCCTCCCCTCTTTGGGGAGGAGTAAGTTTATTGCTTACTGCCTGAGGCGCTCCTACCGGGGAATGCCGACGGAGCTGCCCAGGCAATTTTTAAATGGCCAGAGTGCTCACCTCTCGGGTGCTGGCTTTTCAAACCCCACTTTACCGACCCGACCTTGGGTCACATCTTACTTGTGGGAGTAAGATAAAACTGGCCTTGTGCCTAACTCCTGGAGAGGAGGTAAATAAATACTCTTTACACTGTCTTCCATTCCTTTTTTGCCACATTTTTTGTCTGTGTCTCTTTTTAGTTGTAAGACGCTGATCACCAGCATCGGCCCCTGCAACATGACTGCAATAGATCTGAAAGCATCTGACTTTGGCATAGCCGATTCCATAGACTGTGACAGCATCCATTAGACCAATCATGGATGACCTGACATAGTCTTTTTGTTTTGCTGTAATTAAATAACTTAGAGCAAAACAGTCTTTTTTGTATTTATAATTTTCTTTTCTTTCATGCATTTGAAGAATGTGGTTTCTTGGATAGTTTTTTTTTCAATTAAGAAGAAAGTGTTATCATGTATAAAAAACAAACAAGAAAACTTTTGAATAAAAGTGAAAAAAATTAAAACAGAACTTAAAAAAAGCAATAAGAAAAAAAATTAAAATAGTAAAAAACAAAACAAAAACAAATTGAAAAGGCAAAACAAAAAAACAATAGCAACTTTTGAAAAAAGAAAAAAAGTGACACCTTTTAAAAGAAAAGTCTGATTAGTCATTGTAATAAGTAAAGAGAAAACTTTTTTACCCTCAAAATTATTTTCTCAGTAAAGGAAAATATACCATCAATTTTTTTAAAGTATAATTCTTCATCTCTTTTACATATGGTTATGGTGACTAATGCTTATCTCTTATATAAAAAAATCAACAACATTTTTTCTATGTGTGTATGTCTGGCTAAAAGTCAGAAACTACACAAAATACTCTTACAAATCTGACATCATCGGATTCAACGTGGCTTCAACCTGGTTAGAGTAAAAAGAAATACTGTAATATTCATTCCGTTGGAGTCATTAGAGACATGAGTGCACGAGGGACAAAAAAAAAAGTGGCTTTCTTTCATTTTTACTGGTAGTTGTTTTAAAAACAACACTGGAATTAGATCAAACAGCGGTCAGTTAGCTATCTTTTTCTTTCTTTGTTTTTTCTTTTTTCTTTCTTTCTATTATATTTAACCCTTTGAGAGAGAGAGAGAGAGAGAGAGAGATAGAAAGAGAAAGAGAGAGAGAGAATACAATATTGTTAAAGATATATGAAAGAACTTTATAAAAGTGAAAAGATATACAGCAAATTAAGAAAAACTTAGTTTTTATAAAGTGTCGTTTCTTATTTCCAAACAACCGAAGTATATAACACATTCAGTAAATTTCAATCTATAGCCGAGAAACGGATAAGCAGACAGACACACTTTTATTAGCATAGATGGCTCCCTTCACCCAACCCAAAACATTTGTTTGTTACTAAAACTGACAAGAATTTCCCTATTATAATTGGCATCTTCCACATATGACACTGTAACCTCCTTAAAAATGCCATGCCAGCGACCAGTATCCTCAAATGCCACTGGTTTCATAACAACAAACATTTTAAGCAAAAATGCTCATTTTAATATTTGCCACAGAATATCGTCATATAATTATATTCGGTTTAAAATCCGTTTTACATGCTGACTTAAATGTTTTAAGAAATTGACTTCCAATCTCTGCCAGGTTTTATTTATCCCTCTTTCTCTCATTATCGATCCTGATCACTTCCTTCCATGTTTTCCTTGCCCTTCCCTGCAACAGACCTTGTGTTAGATAATGTGGGGCCGGACGCATCTTGAAGTGGGCGTATGTGGAGAGATCGTTTGGTTTGGCTTGTGCGATTTAGTGCGAGTGCAAAATAAACTGGTTCTCACAGTCGGAGCTCACAGACGTTGACGGGGCCACCACGTTTACGAGACCTCAGATCAAGGGTCAAGGTGCACCTGCGCATGGGGTTCTGTGACGTCACGGGCTTTTGTGTGCGAAGCAGAGTTTTGTCAGTCTGGGCTTTGGAAGCAAGTCAAATGGACGATTTCTCTATGTAGCCTTCAAATGAAAAATGGGAATTTATTTCCCTAAGTGAATACAGGCATGAGATTCCTCCCCTCCCCTCCTCGAATTGCTAAGGACTTAAGCTAGGAATTAACTACGATAGAGTAGTAATTTGGTCTCTCCCTCGATGTTGGTGAAGCATCTCCATGGCTGACAGAAATTGGACGCCTAAATAAAACAGAATCAAAAGTTTAAAAGATTGTTTGTCTCGTGAATTGTGGTATGAAGGTTTTTGTTGCAGACACAGCAGACGACATCGAGACACACCCCTCCACGCGAGGAAGAAGAAAAGATACGACAAACTAGACGACATCGAGACGATACCCCTCCACGTGACGAGGAAAGATAGAAGGTACAAGAAATTAAAAGGTATTCAACATATACATTTTTGGTGTTAAAAATGACCAGTTGTTAAAGCGAGAACTGCCACGGCCTATTCCGGGACGGGTACACACAGAGAAAACTGCCGCGGCCCGTTCCGGGACGGCTATGCAACACTTGTTCTCTCAACTGTTCTACATCTAATAAACCAAGCACTCTTAGCCATTTTTTCAATGTGACCAAACCAACGAACACAAGACAAAAAAGAAAAAAAAACTAAAAACAAAAAAACTGGATAAACAAAGAATTCACAGAACACCAACCTCCATCACGATCCAACAATAATTCCGCAACCGACTGACTTGATGAGTAAACCTTCAAATCTTTTTTTCCAAATTTCCACAGCTTTAACATTGATTCTCAAGAATTCTGCGACTGTATTAATTCCGCAAGTTTTGTAAAACAACATGTTAGTGACACCAGTAAATTATGCATTTGTAAGAGCCATATTTTCCTATGTACTTATCGAGTTATAAAAAAAAGGTAAGATTTAATTTCGATAGAAATAAAAACGAGCAGTTGATTTTTTATTAAATTTATTTCTTGTACTTACTAGGTGGTTACCCGTGGTACTACCACAAGGAAAATATTTGTTAACTATTGTAATATATTCTCTCTCTACCCACATTGTAGTTAGCAGTAAAAAAAAAAGAAAGAAGTTTTATGACGGCTTTTATGTGAGGTATGAATCGCCTACATGCTAGGATCAGGTGATCCCTTTTTTTTTTAATGTACTAACGGGTCACCACTTATCAAGGCCCAAAAGCCACTCGAGGATAAGGATTAATGAGATTGTCAGGTGGACGATGAGACAACACCGTGAGGATTGGTAATGATGGATGAAATTGAGATGAATTTGATTATTTCAGAGGACGGCTCAACAAACATTTGTTAACATTGGACATGAAAACGACCATGTTGTAGTCAGCCGGGAAGCAGCCCTGTGGTATTGTGTTCCACAGACGAGTAGTTCTTGGAAAAAACTTTGCTCATGGAAATTCCGTCTTTTGTTTTAGGTACACAAAGGAAGAAAAGAAAATTATTTACAGTGGTTGTAGCTAGACCAGTTTTTGTTGTGAATGTTTCATACGGGAGGAACCATAGATTGGAGCTCAGCCGAACACTTACCATGAAAATAACGATAGAGTAGAGAAAGACTAGCAACCTCTCTTCTCTGAGAAAGAAGCTGTAGGGAAGAGAAGAGGCATCTTCCAGTAGATTTTGAAGTCGATTTTGTACTGTTTCAAGACAGGAAAGGGTGCTCTGATCGGGAACTCCCCAGATGTGACAACGTATTTGACTCTTATACAGGTATAGGGTTGTGTCAGGGGTGAGATACTTTTTGGATCGGTCAAATGATCCAACCCTTTTTCCAGCAACCGTAGCAACAGATTTGATATAAGTCTTCCATTTCAGGTGTGAAGTTCATGCGGCCACCATATAGAATCTATGTTTTCTTGAAAGGAATGTTATTTGCAGTGGTGGTAGGAGGCGAGTTCTTGCTGCTAAGGTTTTACAGAAGGAAGAACAAGAGACTGGGGATTAGTCGAGAACTTAGAATAGAAATAACGACTAGCAATGTCTCTTCTGTGAGAAAAGGGTTGTAGAGAAGAATAAGAAATAGATAGGTTCTGCCTATCGCCGGCCCTTGCACTCCTTCTTTGTTTATTAGTCAGGCGCAGAGGTAACAGCGCTGGGACGCCTCTAAACACTCAGTGCCTAGCCTTGTTTCCTTACTAGGACAATGAACGCCGTCCTCTTTCTCTCTATTTGGGCAACTTGGGGAAAGTTTTTTTCGTTACTAAGACTTACATGGCCAGTCTGGGTCTCTCTTGCTCCGACAGGTTGAGGGTACAGGTTAGACAGCTTGTCTGGCTGCTGTTTCCGACTGATAGGAAGGAGCCCAAACTTTTGGGTAGCGCCAAGAATGGCTGCTCCATCATCAGTTGCATAATACCGTGGGTAGTTGTATGTGCCATGTCGCGCATGGAAAGGGACCCTGCAATTATCTCCGGTGGGCTTTCCCGAGGCCACAACTCCCATGGACCAGGTCGTGACTAATGGACTGGCTGTGTGAGCTTATTGGCACCAAACAAGTACCCACCTTGGCCAACCCACTTTCGCCTCCGCCCTTGAGGCTCGCATTCACAAATATCCGGGGACTTAGAACCAACATCAACGACGTAGAAATCTTTCTCCTGACAAACTCCCCGGATATACTAGCTCTTAGTGAAACTAACCTTAAATCCTCAATATCCTCACACCACTTTGACATGACTGACTACCTCCCACTCTACCGTAAAGACTCTGACAAACATATGCACGGGCTAGGAGTTTATGTTCGGAACACCCTCCCCCTGACTAGAGAACATAGGTTAGAATCAGATGACGAAGATTACATGTGCTTTAGATTGACTTTACATCACAGCGTCAGCTACTTAATGCCCACCACCGAGACTGGTTGGGATTCTCATACCTTACTGACGCAGCCGGCGACTCTACGTATAATTTCTCCCTAGCTCACTCCCTCTCTCAGACTGTCGATTTTCCGACCCGCATCCCCGATCGAGTAGACCAGCAAGCCTCACTTCTAGAGCTTCTTTCCTCGTGCTGCTGGCCTCTGGAACTCTCTCCCTGCCCCCTGTTTCCCCGACAGTACTGGCATGCAGAAATTAAAAACTAATGTAAACAGACATCTCGCTGCGTGGATCATGATTTAGGCTGACCCACCCCCCCCCAACCTTATCCCCTTTTCTTTTTTTCTCAGTAGCCCCTTACGTCTACAGCGGCGGCCTGCCTTGTTTGGGGTGAACCATGTTTAAAAAAAAAAAAAAAAAAAAAATAGAGATCATCCCGAACTAGATTTCAAAGTCAATTTTGTACTCTCTCAAGCAAGAAAGAGTCCTCTGTGCGGCACTTCACCAGATGTGGCAGTAGTACTCCATCTTATGTGGTAGTGGACTCTTATACAGGTAGAGGATTGCATCAGGAGTCAGGTACTTTCTGGAGCGGTAGAATGATGCAACCATTTTTCCAGCAACCTTAGCAACAGATTTGATGTAAGTCTTCCATTTCAGGTCTGGAGTGAAAGTCAGTTCATATTGGACATTACTTTAACTATGGAGACTTTTAGGGATCATTTAGTATTATGGGGTGCTCATTAACCCTTTTCTCAGCTACGCTCCATACATAGTAGTCCAAAAGATTAAGATCTGGGGAGCTAGGAGGTCAAATGTTAGAGTTCATATGATCATGAACAGTTTTTACCATCTATTTTTGCGTTTTGTGAGCCTATTAGCTCTGATTAAGCGATTTTCCTTCCCTCATCACATTCAATGTCTTTGAGCACAGCATTTCAGATTGTTCTTTCTAACACATGGTGTTCTTTTGTAATCGACCTCATGGATCTTATAGGATTACCACTAACGGTGTGCTGTACTTGCCGAATAAATTCAGATATTCTAATGCTATCAGTGTGTCTAGAATGTCTCTTACGTTTTGATAATGGTGATAACTTTCCATTTAACTCCTTGGGAAATTTGTAAACGAAAAATCAAGCTATTTTTAAAAACGGTTCTATTTTTAAATTGCTATATTCCACCTTTGTAGTCACAATAATTGCATACATCATCATTTGTTGAGTAATTATAGAAAATAATAATATAAATAGTTGTAATATTTAAAAAAAATTCATATAATTACTAATATATTTTTTTACTTATATAACATACGTAATATCGGACATCTGTGTCTACTGTTCATTGATGGAGTATTCAAAGATATTGTCTGCTTAATTGTGATAAAAAATGTGATAAATGTTTAATCTTAAATTCGGCAAGAGTTAAAAATAAGAGAAAATCATTTGTCATTATAAATAACATATAGCAGCTTTCCTTATGCAATACCGAGACATTACATCCGTTACCTGCGATGAACACTTATCTATATGGACCTTTGAGGCTCCGCTCAACAAGAAGGCGTTTGATACAATCCCCTATTACATGGAAATAGGGGAGGAAAAAATCCAGCTAATCGTTGCAGGTAGGAGGTTTTTGTGTTAGACCTGCGGGAAGGTGGGTCACCTCACTATTGAATGCCCAAAGAGAGAAATAAGAAAGGCAGGTTCAATGGTGAACTCCAAGGACAAGGTATGGGCTCACCTGAGTCCCAAGGTCGGGGAACCAATTACAGCAAGAGTCGGAGCACCCATAAAACCTGCCACAGAATCATCATCTGAAGACGAGTTCCCAAGTCTCCCCGACCTATGTGGGTGCGAAGAAGAGAGGAAACAAAACGAGTGGGTCCTGGTTCAGGGTAAGAAGGCACCTGACAGACTTACCCTGGACCAAATGCAAGAAGAAGAGGACAAAATAAAAATGCAAAAAGACCCAGGCAAGGAAAAATTTGTCAAAGTGGTTCAACTCGAGAAGAGGTTGAGACTTGAAAGAACCTCCAGCCTCCCGCTCTCCTCCAAAAGCACCCACCACAAATCCTCCACTGACTTCATCACGCCCTCTTCCGAAGCAAATGCCACCACCTATAACTGCTCCTTGAAATGTCGCATTTGTCTCATCTAGTTTTGAAAGAAAAAGATGACTGTTAGTCATAAAGTATTGAACCTTCAATTTTAAACTTTTCAAAAAATCTGTACTGTGCGTTTTTATTTGTATTGAAGTGAGATTTTATCTTTTTTGTGATTGAACTTAATACCTCTCCTAGGATGGATGAAATTAATTCCTTAAACAAAACAGTTTTTCACCACTTTTACATCCTCTTACGAAAATTAAAATCAACATAAAATGCTACTAACCTTTATGTCTAAAATCCTTATTTAAATTTTTATCAAAATCCATCACATGATTTTGATTCTATAAAATGTCGAAAATTTAAGGCTTAAGGGGTCTTAAGAAGAAATTGCAATTCAGGGAACAATACTTAATTGGTTACTAGTGACTCTGGATTAAATTTTTATGAATTTTAAAATGGGAGGTTATGCCCATATTATATCCCCTAAAACCGTTTGAAATACCACAAAGAAACTGAAATTTGGGAAATATTTATTATTATTGATTTCTAATAAATATTGTCAAAATTTCATCAGAGATATCTGAATTTTTACGAAGGGTTTCCACCCTCTTTTACCCCTTTACATAAAACTAAATTAAACTTATGCCTAGCAGCTATGTTCCAAAATTCATAATGATCGTTTAATTCGTTTAGGGGTGAATCCGGTATATATACACATATACACATACCTAACTTTATATAAATAGAGATGAGTATCTCGGAAAAAAAATATTGGCTGTTAAATATGTACGATTTAGTGGCGTCCTTAACGTGCAGATTTTACATTTACTGTTGATCAAAACTATATTAGTGTTGAAGAAACATTAAAAAAAATGTCTAAATCTAGATCCAGATTCAGATAACTACAATTTAATGGGTACTTCCTTATTCAAAAACACTTCTCTGCTAACCAAATTGTCATTAGGATTTGATCAAATATTATAAAATGAAAATTGCTAACTAAGCACAGGAAAGGCAGGTAAAACATAACCTCCAAGGTGGAGGCAATGAATCTTCAGTAAAACAATAGACAAATTATGAATGTCTCTAGTTATTAAAAGCATTGTGGAATTTGAATAAGTGACTGTTATAGAAAGCCAAAATCAATGCGAGATATACTATTATTATTTTTTTTAATTGAAACTTCAATCCCCAGAAGATAAAATTTTCAGAAGATAAAAGACATTAAAAAAATATTTTTCTTCTTTCTAACAAGCAACATTTTTTTAATAAAAATAAATTAGTTACCCTTGCTGAAAGTTGATAATAATTAATAATTAGACAGTTTTTTACACAGAAAGTTACACATTTAAATCAAGATATATATTATTTTTGAACGGATATTCTGTAATTACAAGAACAAAAAAACAACAACTTACCATCGAGTGGGCCTTGAGAAGACTGGAAAAAGAAGAGAGCATTTGATTGGATAAAACTTAGCCAATAAAAAGAAAGACTCTTCAGAGGTTCAGCTTGTTTGACTATAAGGACTTTGTCAGACAATACTAAAACTTCAGAATCCATTACTTGATCAAATCTTTTAAATAAATATTTTGGCGGGGAGGGGCATTTTTTTTTGTTGAATAATCATTATTTAGATTATTTACAGTCAAACTGTATAGTAAAATAAGGAATTTCAAGAGCAGAAATTCTTCCAATGAAACAAATCTCTGAAGAAAAAAGGAAATAATCCAAAAATATTTTTGAAATCCAAATGCAATACTTCATTTAGTTTTGCTGATCCGTTTTACATCATATCAACCCTTTCTGTGCTATTTAATGCCTAAACACAATACCTATTGTAAACAATTAATTGAACACAAGTTGATATTTTACCCATAGGTATAAGTGTTCGTACTTTTTCCAATGGTATTACAGTATAATTGAATTAAAAAAAAGGATAAAACAAACCAAACCAAACAAAACAAAAAGATCAACTCAAGAAATAAAATGTTTTATCTATTTTAACATTTTACTTATTTAATAATACAAATATATGTAATAGCAAATTCTACAGTTATCTCTAAAACGAGAAGCTCAAGAATTGTTTCTAACTCCCCAACCATGGCTACTAATATCTGTTACTTTATAGCTGGGATTCAAAGTATAGTATCTGTTCTGTCCTCAGTCAGCTGAGAAGAAATTCTTCTTGACGGGGTCAATTTTAATTCTTGTTCCATCTGAAGTGCCTCTTTGTGAGAGAGTTGGATATCACCCACATTAAAAACCGACCTTGTGTCTAAGGTTGCCATCTTTTTCTTTAAACTGTGTTCAGTGCCTACAATAGTCAAATGACATCCCGTAACTGAATTCAGTCCTCCATGCTAGTCCCAGGCCATCTGGCCTTGTCATGCACAAGTTGTCGTAGGCAATGAAGTTGTTTCGCTGTACGTAGTGGTCCTAGTCCCGCTTGCTTGAGGTCAGCACATAGTGTGCCCAGCAGATTTGTGCAGTGCCGTCCTAGTCGTGGTTGGTAGGCTTGCGAACCAGTAACGGCAAAGTCTAGTGCCCTCTGTTGCCATAGCGCAGAAGAAAGTAAAGAGAGACTTGAAACTGAAATTGGTGATTAGACATGAAGTTAGATAATAAAGGGTTTTCATAGATTCAGTTATGCATTGGTTGATTATATATATATATATATATATATATATATATATATATATATATATATTTATATATATATATATGTAGAAGGAAGAAAAGGAATTAGAAAAGCAAAAGTCAAATCTTTTTTCAATTCAGTTGCGAAGATAGGTAGAATCCAGAGAGTAAAAGGTCACCTATCTTCGCCGCACCTGAAGATGTGGTTTTTTGGAATTTAACTTTGAATCCTCTCTTGACACTTCTCGTGCCTTTTAACGACCTACCTATCTACATTTCACTTTCTCCGCTGGACTTTTTGACACCGGACTTTTTTGCAATCAGACATTTGCTTGCACTCGGGCAGAGTTTTGCCTTGTGTTTTTTTCCCTACAATTTTTATTTTACTTTCTCAAATTTTAAATTTTGGCCTTTGCCAACTTATCTATCCCAGCGTCTTCCTCTGATGATAAGATTTTGATCTTTGAAAAGCCTGGCTTAAGGAAAAATTTAACTTGAATATTGCCTTTTTGCGGAATATACCTTGCTATGAGCAACTGAATTGAAAAAAGATTTGACTTTTGCTTTTCTAATTCCTTTTCATCCTTCTACATATCTATCTGCTCTATCCTGGATATTGAGCTGTATACTTTTCACAATAGGTTTTACCTTTCCTAAAAGTTCGCTTTTAGTTCACCACTTTTATATATATATATATATATATATATATATATATGTATATTATATATATGCAAGATGTTTAGAAAATCTATGGCATAGTTTCAGGATTATGTTTTATATGTGTACATAGGTCCGAAAACGCTCGGTTTCCGAGTGATAGGTTATTGAAACAAATACTGATCAACATTCTTTATTATAAACAAATAACATGTACAATGTGTGTGATAGTGCACTGTTATTTCTACATATGGGATAGATATATGCTATTTCTGTGAGCATCACAGGTAAAATAAGCTTGGGTCTGGTGTTGCCACATGCACCAACAAAACCATGACAAAAATGACACCAAACAAATATAAAAGCCGTGGGGCTCAGAAGAAAGATCTGAGCATCATGATCGGCAAGGGTTCTTTCATAGCCAACATGGGGGATCCGGTCAGCATCCTGTGAATGTTGACCTTTCTTATTTCAGGTAACAGAATACAACAGACCAAATACAGGTAAATAAATATGATCAGCACAATCCAAAGACCACAAATAATGGTCATCTTCATCATATTCGTTTTAACGTCCATTTTACATGCTGGCATATTAAACATAATCCTGAAGTTATGCCATCGATTTTCAAACACCCTGTATAAGGGGTTAGTTTCCATAGAGGATATAGAGAGAGGAAGCCAGAATCTGGCCGAATAGCAATGTAGTTGTTATAAGAGTTAGTCTTGGAGCAAGGAAAAGACCACCAGCAATTTAAGTTCTTTTCCCTTTCTGATCAACACAGTGAAGACAATGTGATATGAAGCATATTGAATATATATATATATATATATATAATATATATATATATATAGTAAGCTATGAAAATATATTTATGGTAATTAAGCTACACAGAGACTCCCGCGTTTCATCCCCGGAGGGAATCTTCAGGCTAAAATGCATGGAGTTATTTTTGCCGGGTGTTTTTATATACACGGCTAGCTAGTTAACCAATCAGATTCTTTGTTGTTCTCTCAGCCAATTGTTGGGCTTCCCGTGAACAAAGGTCTTGTTGGTGTTACCTCTTATATCCTGTTCTATTGTTCTGTTTTCTATATATTTTCATAGCTTACTACCTAGCTCTACTTACGTTCTGTTGAAGTAAATACTGAAAATTGATGCATAAAAAATTATATCTCCTTATAAATTTTATGTGGATACATGAAATATATATATATATATATATATATATATATATATATATATTTTCATACAACTGTCTTCGTGCATTTTAATCACTTTCCTACCTGGAAAATACATTACCATGGGATTGCTTACCTGCAGATTACAACATGTAGACTTACAACTTAATGTCAACAAATATAAACCGTCCACATAAGTAATCAAACTTTGCGCATCCCATTAATTATCATCAATCTTCTGATAATATTCTTGATCATTAAACTGACCATCCATCTATCTCATTAACCATTATCCTCGAGTGGCTTTTGGCCTTGATAAGTGGCGACTCATTAGTAAAAAAAAATATATATATCCGACCATGAAAGTGATCCCTTATCAACAAAAATCTGCCAAAGGAAGAAGTTCCTACCAGAAGAAGAAGTTACCTTGAGGAACAATCATTATTACGCAGCACATTACCTTATTCTTTGAAGTCCTTATTTACTGTTCCCAAAAATCAAAACTAAAAATATGGAGAGTAGGTTTATTTTCGGCAGCCTCATAACTCTCGCTTTCTCCCTATTTTGTTGTTTAGTCCCTACATTTCAAAAGCGATGTTTCTGACACGGGAGAAGAATTGCTGTTTTTAGGGTCGGCTGTTTTGAGTGGGTGGTATGTAGATATTTTCAATCCTTTCATAATATTCATCATTATTCAACTGTAAATCTATCAATCTCTTTAACCCTTATCCTTGGGTGTTTTGGGGGTGGGTGGGCTTTGATTAGTGGTGATTTGTGAATAAATAAAAAACAAAAAAAACACATTCAACAGACAAAAGATGGGAAGAAAAATGGGGAAATAGCCACAAGTTTTGATGAGCTTCTCATCTTTTTCATCATGACAAGGCTGCAATGACCGGACATGGTCACCTGGAATAGCGAGAGGAAGATCGTTGAAAATGACAGTTCAGTGGGATTCAAACCTGGATATAGCAGAGGAGGAAAGGAAAGAAAAGAGATATGAGGAGCTTGTGAATGCTTGCGAGGAACAGGGATGGATAGCCAGTCACAGCCGTCTTGGGATGGGAGCGAGAGAATATATTGACAGAAAGTTTCTCAACTGTTCAGCCATGAGATGGGCTTCACCCAAAGTGAAGTCAAGCAACTGAGAGAAGAAGTGCAAGAAAGCAGCAGAGACAGCATTCTTGTTCATTTGGCTGAAGAAGGACGATGCTAGCAGACTTGAAAGATGCGGAGTTGCCAATCACACAATCATTTCTATCATATCTATTCTCTTATAGAAGGATGGAGAATGTCGTTATTCGAAATTGTTGTTCCGTTAGTATCCTGAATACTCTAACTTACGTTTCTCGGGTTTTGTGTTCACCTTTATTAACATGACATGATACATTTCTTGTGGTGGTAAATTATTTAACTTTTCAATATTTGACTCAATTTTGTTTTTACGCATGGGCCACTACTCACCAAGGCCAAAAGTCACTCAAAGATAAAAGTTAATGATGAAAAATATGAGATGATTGAGAAGAGGTGAAACCTGACCAGTGAGGGTTGAAGACATGCGTGGCATGGAGATAAATGATATGAGAATTATATGATGGATGGGTAATGTGAGTCGTAAAGACAGGCTTAGTTCTGATGACTCCAGAGGAAGATTAAAACTGGACAGTATAGGGAGATGTGTGCAGAACAGGAGACTTCAATGTCGATGGTATGACCACGTTGAAAGAATGGATGAGAGTTCTTGGGTTAGTAGATGTAGAACAGTTAAAGTAGCAGGTCCAGTTCACCGAAGAAGGCCAAGAGAAAACATGGGAGGAAGTGATAAAAATGCACCTGAAGGAAATAGGGATAAATAAAGACCTTTCCAGAGATAGGTTACTTTGGAAATAAATTTCTTAAATCTGCCCAATGTATGCCAACATGTAAAACGGACTTTAAACCGATGATGATGATGATGATAATGATTGAAAATGGAATGTATGCTAGCATGTAAAACGAACGTTAAACCGATGATGATGATGATGATGATGATGATGATGATGATGATGATGATGATGATGATGATGATGATGATGACGATTATGATGATGATGATTGAAATAAACAAAGTGTCATTACTTATGGAGATGGTTTATGACAAGTTTTTGTTGATACTGTATTTAAAGACAGCCATATTGTAGTTTGTGGAGGAGCAATCCTGTGGTAATGTGTTCGACATATCTTGATTAGTTTCTTAGATCATACTTTGGCAATGTTATATATATATATATATATTTTTTATCTAGCGATGTCCATGTGCACAAACTTGTTTTCTTAAATTTAGTATTGGTTATTGTTGATTTGTTTAAAGAACTAAAGAAAACAAGAAATAGAAAATACGGAAATGAAAATTCTTCTCATTAATGGAGACAGTACCATAGAATTTGTTAACCCTAACCCTAACTCGATAGAATCAAAGTCAACTGTTGGTCAACCAAACAAGGTTCGGTTATCAGAAACGACGGGTTGCAAAGCAATCTTATCTATGAACAAAATTGGGATTTTCTTATCTTCCCGAAATAGAAATGGACAAATCAAACGTACATTTGGGGAATCAAAAATTAAGTCGTCATCGTAAGATAAAGAGACAAAAATCAAGTCCAGACGATCACTTGATGGGTGGTAAAGCATTCTCGTTTGGAAAAACGGATTTGGAATTTTCTTATCTTTCCGAGGTGGAAAAGGGCGAATTAAAAATAGAGTTTAGAAATAAAGATAACATTTTAGTCACATTCCTTGAGTAAACAGAAATATAATTTAATTGTTTTTTTTTTTACAGTTACTAAGATTCTTGGAGAAAAGCATTGAGAATGACAGATGACAACTAACTAAGGGGCCATCTGGTCTTCTGTCAGTGTAAGAATCACAGAGATAAACAAAGATTGGTGAACTGGAACAATCCGTGTTGAGGGGTCCCTTCAGGTGGTAGAAAGATCCTTTTTTTTCTGTCTCAATTGTTGTGCACTAAACCTTGTGTCATACATACAGCAACCAAGTTATAATAATCATTACAAAAGCATTAAAGTTCAGAATAGTTAGTCATACGTTGGTTGCTGGTCGTTCTTCTTGTATGCGCTTCTTCTGTGATCCTCCTAGACTGAAGGAAGGCCGTCCTGTAATTAAAGCTTCTTATTCATGCCTTCAAAAAGACTAACTCGAGATAAAACTGACAGAAGACATTCCAAATCACTGACCAATAGGGGGAGGGGGAGCAGAGAGAGAGAGAGATCGAAATGACTAATTAGTTATATCTTGTTAGCCCATTTCCTTACATGTCCTACACCTTACATGCTTCCAAATAGACTCCGCTTGCAATCATCCTCTCTCATTGAGCTATGTGACGTCATCTCTATTTTTAATACATTCCCACAGCTTAATTAATTTTTAACCCGAGGTCAGTGAGTTGACCTTTTCTAACCCCTCAACTGTTCCATTTCTTGTTATTTCTCAATTAAATTATGTACTAGAGGATCTCCTCTTATAATATCAAACACTATGATAAATAAAGTGGATGGAAAGTTATCAGTAGGCGATCGATCACCTCCCCTTTTTGGTTGCAGTAGTGGTTGAATAATGGTTGAATCATTCTACCGCCCCCCAAAGTATCTGACTCCTGATTCAAGCCTCTACCTATAAGAATCAGACACGTCTTAAAAAGGGGTACTGTTGCTACATATGGAGAGGTGCTGCTTAGAGCACTCTTTCTTACCATTACAGAGTACAAAATCGACTTCACAATCTAGTCGGAGATGATCTCTTCTGTTATCTACAGCCCCCTTTTCACAGAAGAGACGTTACTAGTCTCTCTCTACTCTATCGTTATTTCCATAAAAGGTGCTCGACTGAACTTTAATATTCGGTTCTTTCTTGTAAGAGATTCACAGCAAGAACATCTTTTTACCATAACTGTAAACAACTTACCTTTCTTCCACCATGTGCCTAACATCAAACAGAATTTCTACGAACAGAGTTTCTTTGCAAGAATTCCCATCTGTAGATCACATTACCATGAGACTGCTTCCCTGCAGGCTACAACATGGTCATCTTCAAATCCAATATGAATAAATATTTGTCAAAAACCGTCCTCAAATCAAATTTTGTTCATTCCATTCATCATTTTCAATCCTCTTATAATATTCTATATCATTAAACTGACAATCCATCCAAATGTCTTCATCTTTCAGCTGACAATCATTCTGTCCCATTAACCCTTATTCTCGAGTGGCTTTTAGCCTTGATAAGTTTTGACTCATTAGTAAATAAAAAAGAAATAACGTGAAAAAAGAATGATTAGATGGTTTTAGAAATCAAAATCCCAAATTTGGAATTGTTAATATAGTGTAGTAGAAAAGCTACATGGAAGGAGAAAATATGGTTTGAATGGGGAAATTTCAAACATAGTTTATGCTTCAAGTTCTTAATATCTTCAAGTAATTATTCAAGTGGTTGCTTTAACTAGTTATTCATGATGTAAATTTATGTGTATAGCACCGAACCGAGTTTCATGTCATAACCAGAACAGATTCTATTTGACCCATAGATATCACCATGATAAATACAGGGTGACTCCTCCCTCCAACAATTTAAGGCTTAAAAGATAATAATAATAATAAAAAAGCTTACCCTAATCCGACTGGCAACCATCTCGGATTTACGCTTACGGTTCCACTAACCTTTTTTTTTGTTACTATCTTTTAACAGTTTCCAAACGAATCGGTCACCATCTTGGAAAATGACCTGAACGATACATTAAAAGTGACAACAAAAAATTCATAGATAATAAATTTTACAATCATTATCCACATGTGGAACTTATATACATAGATAAAAAAGTAAATTTTCTTGCGTTTGGTATGTTATTAGTTGTCTATTTGTTTTTGTTTTTTTTTCACTCCGTTTTTTATTGTTAACTATACTGCACAATCGCCTTTTTTCATTAAACTCTGCCAGGTTTCTTTTCATTTTGTTTTTTAAATGGACACTTTGTAAGTAATCATCATCATCATCATCTTCTTCAGTTTGACGTCTGTTTTACATGCTGACATGAGATTGATGGCTTTTAGAAATTGACTTCCAAACTAACCTATCTCTGGCAAGGTCTTTATTTCTTTCTCCTTCTCTCAAATTAATCCTTATCACTTCCTCCCATGTTTTCCTTGGCTTTCCCCTGCCAACTGACTCTGCTACCTTAACTGTTCTACATCTAATAACCCAAGCACTATCGTCCATTTTATTCCAGTATGACTAAACCATTCTTTCAACATGGTCATACCAACAAAGTCTCCTGTTCTGCACACATCTCCCTATACAGTACAGATTTAATCTTCCTCTGAGCTCATCAGATCTAAGCCTATCTGTAAGACACACTTTACACATCCATAGTATCATTCTCATATCATATCTCTCCATGCAAGACATGTCTTCAACCCTCACTGGACAGGATTCACTTTCATACATAATCACACTCCGTGCACATGCCTTATAGACTCTTCCCTTGGTTGACAGTGATAACGCTCTGCTGGTTAGTAATGGCAGAATTTCTTTTAACTTACTCTTTCTTGGCCTTTTGGCTGAGATCAAAGTGTAGTATCTGTTCCGATGGATACTACACCCCATAAACTGGTATTGTCTTGGCCTTCGGGGCTTTATTTACGCCGGTGTATGGGTCGGTCCTGTGCAGTTCTAGGAGGTCCACCCTCCAAGGCTTTGCCTCCCCTCTTTGGGGAGGAGTAAGTTTATTGCTTACTGCCTGAGGCGCCCCTACTAGGGAATGCCGACGGGGCTGCCCAGGCAATTTTTAATGGCCAGAGTGCTCACTTTCTCGGGCGCTGGCTTTTCAAACCCCACTTTCCCAACCCGACCTTGAGTCACATCTTACTTGTGGGAGTAAGATAAAACTGGCCTTGTGCCTAACTTCCTGGAGAGGAGATAAATAAATACCCATAAGTCTTTTATAATAAATCACAATCCTTGATCAAAACCAATGTAGATGTTTCTAACAGAAGTCATTTCGGTCTTCAGTGTTTTCTGAATCAAAGATTAATTATATTCTCCTCTATTAAATCTTTTTCAAAAGGCACCACACACTTATCAGTAGTCATAAACTTTGTAGAAAATCTTACCCCTGATATATATTTACTTTGATTCTATAGATTAATTTTGTTAATATGCCCTATACTTTACCTTGAAAGAAAAAATAATATATGTGTAAGTAAGTAAGTAAGTAAGTAAGTAAGTAAATAAAAACCCTACCAAGTGTATTTTTGCACTCGAATTATGCTAGTAGTTCAAAGGAACAGGTTTAGCACGACACTTTGTCTGAGTTCACTCAAAGATTTCGAACATAAACAAAACGCATATTTTGACATTGTCTGAGAATTAAAATTATTTTCATTGAAAAAATTCAAAGCAGTTTATATTTACTTCTTACAAAAATATATATTTATATTTATTAATTAAAATTGTACACTTTTTAATTTGACAAAGTTAATTTAATTAAAACACAAATATTTTTACAAAATAATATTTAAAAGAGAAATGCGAAGAAATGTCTCAGAATAACAAGTAATATTTTTCATTCAGAAAATTAGTTCCGCTAAACTAATATAACCTGATTAGTAATCTTAGTAGATTACCACGAGACACAGACTTATAGACTAAAAAATAATGGAAATGGAAGGTGTACTTTTCATTTCTTACTTATATTCATTAAATTAATTTGCATATTTTTTTTTCATACATTCTGATTGTTACTTATCCTAAAGAAACAAGGCAATTTTTGTGTAAGTATTTGTACAATATGCATTCAGTCTACTCCACATATACATTAAAGAACACCCTAATGTAAGCACATAAATAAATACATAACTGTAAGTATCGAGGGAAAGAAATGTTAGCAACCTGATACTACACTTCATCTTTTCTGTCCTCACTCAGTGAAGGAGAAATCTTTCTAGACGAAGCCCATTTAATTTTTTTCCCAATCCAGAGTGTCCCTTTTGGATGGAGATAAATTTTCTCCACATTAAAAACCAACTTTGTGTCTAACTCTGCCCTCATGGGGAGGCAAATAAATAGGGACTCACACATGTGCATGATAAGATTCATGTGCAAATTCAAATAAATATTCATGAGTTTTACACTATGACAACATATAATCTCTTCAACCAACAGTTATATACAGTGTCGTATTTAAAAAATATTGATTTGAAATGACGTATCTAATAACAACAGATACAAAAACAAAAACTAAGATCACAATTCTTTTTTGTAAATTTGAATGTAATATTTATATGTTCTCATATCTATATCTAATACCGAATTAACGCACTGTGACAACCTATAAACCTAATATTCTTATATGTATATATTTTCTTTTTGTAAGAAGTAAATATAAATGATTTGTGATTTTCTAATTGAAATAAAAAAAATGTTAGTCAGAGATCAAGTCAATTAAAAAATATGTATGGAGAGACTTTTATATTTTAGAAGCCTGTGACAATGCATGAAGATGTGGGCACCGAGAAAACTGAATAAAAGGAAAAAAGCATAAAACAGCAGTAATATATGGTGTTTTTGGCACATGTGGGCAATAATTTTCTTTTATCACTAACTATTTTGCCTCAATTTATAGAGTGTAAACTGATACGGTTTTAATATTTCGAGGGATTCCCTCTTTATCGAAATTGCTGTAGAAAGGAGCATACAGTCGGATATGTAAGTTGTGTGCTAGTACTGCAGCAAATGTAAATAGAAATAATTTACAGAGTGTGTACATCAGAGCAATTCTAATATTTCGAGGCAACACCTCTTTATCAAAGGTGCCAGGGAAACATGTGTAAATGCTAATATGTAAGTTGTGAGCTAGTACTGCAGCAAACAGGGTTCAGTAGTTAGCTCGTTAGTTAAAATTATAAGCAAAGTAGATTGGCTCTTAAGTTTTAAGTTTAGTTTTTATAAACATTTAAAAGAAAAAATATTTATCCAATTCTGTTTTGTCTATGTTTGAAAAGCTATTGGGTTTGAGTGATGTCAGACATGGTTTCATGTTTTCAGCTGCTAACATAATTGGAGTGCTGAAGGTACACTTTGTCCTAAAAAATCTGTTAAATGCAAAGCAGATGAAAGAAAACATGAATTAGCAAACAATACAGTTTCTGCCTAACAAAAGAACAGACTAGACAACAGTCAAAACCGACAAGAACAGAAACATTCTCCCCCATAAAAATACAGAATGGTTAGTTAAAACATTTAGAATATAAAATAAAGGAACTAGAAAGCACTAGATACACACAAAAAAATAGAGAATATGCAAGCGATTGTGGATTATCTAGAAATTCAACGAAATTGCATAAAATGTGACGATATTTCTTATACTCTTATTTACATGTTTCCGACTGTTATCCTCATCTTCGTTGTTGCTGTGTTGACAATGTTTCAGCCATTATGCTCCCATGCTTTCTTCAGGCAGTGACCGTTGAAGAATTTTGAACGGAATCATTCATTTAATACTTTAGGGTAGACTGCTCTTATTCATAAATTCTCAAGTCTATTTGCAACGGTTGAACTCAATTTCTAAAATATATATTGTCGGTATTCACTTATTTTCTATGCACCGATTGACCAATCAAATGCATGCTTGTCAAGAAAAGGTCAAATCTAGAACTTTCTACCAAGTGGTTTATAAAAACACCAGTCTGGAAAGAAAAGAAATCAGTTCGATCCAAGATGTCTACGCTGCCACACCAAGCTATGACACTCTTGACTGGTATTTTTTCACCACCAAAAAACGCTCAAATCGTAACCAACTTTTTCTTTCATCCACTATGTTAATACTTTGCAATGCTAGGCGAGATCCAATCATCATTATTGTCAACAACTATAAGGGAGCAACAAATTACCAGCAGTACCTTGAATAGAACTGCTACGTTCATATAACTTTCATTCTCGTGTGTATGGCAACCAACAAAACTGCCACTAAGGTAGATAATAACTTCCTTAATCGTTTGCTGAATTATTTCCCTTTAATTGGTCCCCCGATTTATAAAATCGGTGAACTTATGTTTTGAGGCATTTCCGTCCGTCCATCCGGATTTTTCTCCGCAACCATCCATTGAATTTCTATGAAATTTTGCATGAAGTTGTAACTTTGGTCAGGTTAGAAAGTGACATTCTCCGATTTTTGAAAAAAAATCTGCTTAGCCCTCCAGGGGGTCAAAAGGCCCCGAAATGGCAAAAAATGACATTTTTTGCCTCATAACCTTTCATCCATCCATTCAATTTCTCTGAAACTTGGCCAAAATGTGGAGGCAATTGTTCCTAATAGAAAATAAGTATCGCTGACCTTGGAAAAAAATCTGGTTCGCGCCCCCAGGGGGTCAAAAGCCCCCAAAATTGCAAAAAATTACCCTTTTCTCCCATAACGTTTGATCCATCCATTCATTTTTTTTTTAAAACTTGGCCAAAATGTAGAGGCAATTGTTCTGGATATAAAATGAGCATCCTTGACCTCAGAAAAATTCTGGTTCGTACCCCCATGGGGTCAAAGGGGGGGTCAAAAATGCCCCAAATTGCCCAAATTTATTGCATTTTACACTCGTCACATCGAGTCACATACGGGGGGGGGGGCATGCATGCGCGGCTTGTTGAACTTTAATACCATTATGCACAAACCTGAAAGTACAACACTTTAGAACACTTTCTTTCTTGGAAATGAATATTGTTTGCTACATTAATTAATGGTAATTGCCCTTTTTTTTTCTTTATGTTTGTCGCGTCTTAAACCATTTTAACAAAGTCCACAACGATATTAAGCATACACATTTGTCTATGTGGATAGTAAGATAATCTAGGATAAATTGAGGGATTTATAAACCTTTATGCCTAGTATGATTATTTAACTATACTCATATTGCGTGTTCTAGGCTTACTTGTTGTGGCTGCTCTGTGGAGAGTCTGCAACAACAGAAACGAAAATGCCACCGAGTCGCATGTGTGTTCTGTTGCCATGCACACTTTTACAAAGCACTTCATGCAAATGTCGACTTAATTGTCAAACCAAGCAATCATTTCCCTATCTTGATTGATATAATATGAGCGCCAAAGAGCTGACTCAGTTTGGTTTGGAATCACTAAACACATCGCCCATTCGGTGAAGACTACCCAAGGCGGGTGGCTCGTCCGCACTCATACTGTAATTAGCTGGTTACCAATATGTATATAATAGTATGCTGAAGCAATTTTTATCTTCGTACATACGTTATCACCCTCCACCCTATTTTTAAAAGATGGGATCGACCGATCGATGAAGATTGCAATTCAAAGTAATTAAAAAAAATTCATCTGAGGTCGCTGTTTATGTCGAACGTGAAACAAACTAAAATACTTTTTCTTGGCCTTTGGGCTAAGATAAAAGTGTTGTATCTGTTCTGTCCAAATATGGTACAATAATATCGTGGGGTCCGCATTCACACAGAATAGAAATATGTCACAAACTCTCACAAGGGTTTTGGAGATAGACCAGATATATTCTGGAGCTACATTAACAAGAGTACTTAGATAAGTATGTTTCAGTTTGAACAAAGGTGGTACAATAATATTGTAGGGACTACGTCATGCAGCAATACACAACAGATGAACGATACAACTGTGGAATTTCCATGGGTTCCGTTAGTTATTTATAATTCTGGGTTTATTTAAGTTATCGACTAAGTAAATAGTAACTTGTTTTCTCTCTATTTTGTACTTTTATGCATTCCATGAGCAGTGTTTTTGACAAAGGGGGAAAATTGCTGTTTTCTGGGTCGACTGTTGTTGTAAATTGGTGATATTTATAGATTTTCAATCCTTTCATAGTATTCATCATCATTTAACTGTCAATCTATCCATCTCATTAAGCCTTATTCTCGAGTTGATTTTATCCTTGATAAAATTTATCCTTAAAATTAAGTAGAGTGAACAGTTTTATAGGAAATTAAAAACTTAGAGTTCGTCTGACATGTACCGGTACCGGTAATTGCATCACGTGGCCAAAAAGCTAGAAAGTTAGATGTGGGTATGTAAAAGTAATCCTCTCATAGTATCCATCATCATTCAACTGTCAATCTATCCATTTCATTAACCCTTTGACTTTCTCTTCCTTCTATTCTGCTCTTTAGTCTCTGCATTCTATGTGTGATGTTTCTTGACATAGGGAGCAAGAAGAATTGCTGTTTTCTGGGTCGGCTGTTGTTTTGAGTTGGGTATTATGTGGAGATTTTCAATCCTCTTATAATATTCATAACCTGGAATCAGGAAAGGAAGGAAGGAAAGGAGATATAAGGGGCTCGTCAATGCTTGCGAAGAACAAGGATGGACGACAAGTCACAGTCATCTTGGGGTTAAAGCGAGAGGATACGCGTTGACAGAAAGTGAAGTCAAGCAACTGAAAAAAGGAAGTGCAGAAAGCATCGTTGTTCATCTGGATGAAGACGGACGATGCCATCTGGCTTGAAAGAACTGGAAGGCAATCAAAGAAGGCCGGAGAGTATAACAGCCGAAATGTGGCAAACAAGATGAGGATAATAGTATGATACATGTATGTAATAGAAACAAATTGGTCTTGCATTTTCTTTTACGACAAGGAAGAAAGAGAAAGAAAACTCACTTTCGGAAGGACATAACCTGAAAGAAAGAAAAAGAAAGCTGGCGTTCTATAGTCAGAGGTAAAAACATGATAATATCGAATGTTTCACAACAGTGAGGGAGTTTGACGACTGGACTGAACTCGAACTTCTCTTGCTGGATCGTCATTCCAGAGAGAGAGAGAGAGAGAGAGAGAGAGAGAGAGAGAGAGTGGAAAACCAAAAAGAAACATCTAGTCGATTTGGGTGTTTTCTACATCGATTACTAATGAAGATTTGGTAGCTGTCTGAAGCCGAAACTATACTATCACTTCTATTAATTGTACTATTGTATCATCTTTTAATGCTCAATTCAGTTTACTACACTATTTCAGACTATTGTTCTATCTTTCAATGCTCAATGCAGAGGTGGAATGGTAGTGCAGTATCTGTTCTGTTGTCATGATACCATCCTCCCAGACATTACCTCCTCCTTTTTTAGTGTGTGTAGTGTAGACTTTGTTCTGTGGTCACAATACCATCCTTTCAGGCATTCCTCTTCCCTTTTTGGGGAAGTGGGTAGTACAGTATCTGATCTGTTGTCATGACATGACTGGTGGAGGTGGTGTAGTGTCTGTTCTGTTGTTATGAGACCATCCTCCCAGACATTACCTCAATCTTTGGGGAGTGGATAGCGTACATGAAGAAGAAATTGTCACAATTGGCTCTTCCTTAGCAAACTTAACAGGTGCATAATATGTACTAGCAAACATACGCAAGTGGGGAGAGCATATTTTTGCTGGTTTATATAAAAGTCTCTCCAAACTGGTTCGTGCATAATTCACAAAGAACTACAAATAGATGAAGTCAAATTTTTGTAAAATACTGAGATCCGAAACATCGATCCATAGGAGACAGATTTTCGTACAACACCGTTGATCACCTCTGGACATCATTTATCATATGCACACTTTCTTCAATTAGCAAAGATAAGCATGAAAAACTTTTACTCTTATAGCTGACGCACCATGTTTCAGTGACTTTGCATCGTCAACATTCAGGCATGTCTCGGAATTACCCGAGAGTCGACGAAACTATTAACCAAGCAGCTGATAACTTTTGGAAGAAATTAATCGCGTTCAAAAAAAAAAAATAATAATTTCTATAATCTCTCTCAGCTCGTTGAATCTCCCGAAGGACTAATTGAGTTTTTTGGAAAAAATGTAAAAAAAAACAAAAAAACATTGAAAAAAAAAAAAAGTAAAAAAAACATTTGCTTAACAAATCAAACAAAATCATCTTTTGAAACTTTCCGGTGCACAAACAAAAAAAAACATTTTATTTAAAAAACTTTGATTAACAATAGTTCCTTTGACAAAAAAGAGCAAAAATAATCATCTAATTAATAACAGTTGTTTAGCTATGGTTTGTTCGTTCTTTATTCTTATATATATATATATATATGTATTTTAGTTTGGTTTTCTTCGTCGTAATTTATCGACTGCCAGTCTTCAATTTAGCATTTGGCAGTTTTCGCCTCGTCAACTCTCGGGCGATTCCGTAACCTGTTGCTTGCGGTTTTGAGTAAAGGTATCCCTGACCCATCTTCCTACCATAACTGCAAAGAACTCTCCTTTCTTCCTATGCGTAATACATTCACCAAGGTTGAATGCTGATTCATTTCGTTTCGTTATGAGTGCCTAACATTAAATGAATAGAGTTTCTTTCTAAGTACCTCTCATCTGTGAAGAAAATTACCATGGGTCTGTTTCCCTGAAGGCCACAACACGGTCGTCTTTAAATCCAATGTCAACAAATACTTGCCATAAAGCGATCTCATGAGTTATCCAATTCTATTCATTCCATTAAAAATTTTCAATCCATCAATAAGATTCTTTATCATTCAACTCACAATCTATCCATCTCATTAATCCTTATCTTCGAATGGCTTTTGGCCTTGATAAGTGGTGATTCATGAGAAAAAAAAGATCAGATAATCGTAACTACATTTTCATAGTTTTTTTTTTTTCTCTTTGAAACTCACTGATCCGTATAAAAGAGGTTTTGCTTTTTACATCATAGAATCAACTGTTCATATCATTTTCAAGTCTCGGACTATTTAACTCATCTGCATTCTCACAGCTTTCTAAAAGATAAAAAATCTCTTAATACAAAGTTTTTTAATTCACTTATCTCTGAATAATATTTTTTTCTATTAGAAAATACCAAAAGATTTATATTTACTTCTTACAATATATACAGTATCTACAATAAGTGAGTACACCCAACGAATTTTTTACTTTTTACTTCATAGAACTTTAATTTTTCGTAGTATTTAAATAAAACTCGATGTGAACATAGCCATATTGTTGTTTAATAGCTTTATAAACTATGAAGGAACAAATATATTT